>OX608079.1:12597425-12619925 GCA_951509765.1 Sphenella marginata | reverse complement strand
ACAATAAGGGATTTTTCATACTTAACAACTTTTTTTCTAACCCATTCTAATTTAGGTATTGTCAAACGTATGCTCACATAAATAAAAAAAAAATTAAACAAGTAAGGAAGTCTAAGTTCGGGTGAACCGAACATTAAATACCCAGCGTTAGTTTTCAGAAAAAGAGGGCGTAGTTTTCATCCGATTTAGCCCATTTTAAGAACCATTCTATTCCGAGCCTAAGCAATAGCGAATTTGGTGGGCGCGGCCACGCTCCTTGCTTATAAAGCTTTAACCGCTTACATGAGCCAAAAGTACTCAATCGATCTTTTCAAGGGTTATACCATGTCCTATATATAACTTTGGAAAAGAAGGCGTGCCATGCCCATAACTTTTAACGTATTTTGTGAAATTTTTTGATATACGGATATATGTGTCCATTAAGCAAAACATACCTAATTTTAAAAAAGTGGGTGGCACGCCCACGGATTTTATTATGTTGTTTGTCCCTATTTGAAGAGCAGTTTTCATTGCAGATCTTTATGATACTTTCACAGTGGCTTGTTAATAGTGAAATGTTGATATTTTGTTTTTTCACTTGTGGGCGGTGCCACGCCCATTTTCCAAAATACTACCAAAAAACCTTTAAACATTACTAATGACATCATCAGGTGAATGAGTGTACTAAATTTTAGCATTATATCTTTATCAGTTAAACAGATATTGCATATTGCGGTTTCCTAACTCTCGTTTAGAGAACTTTAGTCCAAAAAGGGGCGTGGTCGTTCACCGATTTTTCTTATTTTCTGTGGTAGTACTCTACATAAACATAACATGCCTGGAACCTAGTTTCGTAAACCTATCTCACACCGTTCTGAAGTTATTAGCAGTCGAATTTGAAAATTGCCTGACTCATAAGTGGGCGGTGCCACGCCCACTTTCCAAAATTTTGCAAAAATAATGTAAAGAATGTGAAAATTGATGTATGTACCGAATTATATTATTATAGCGGCACCAGTTAATTAGATATGGACTTTTCAATATTTCCACCTCCTTTCAATATAACTTTTATAAAAAAGTAGGCGTGGTCGCCTAGCGATTTCGTTTTTTTTTATATCTGAATTTAACAAAACAATAGTATGCCCTCTACAAAATTTCGTTATACTAGCATAAACTGTTCTCAAGTTATTAAGAGTCAAAATTTTAAAATTTCTTCAAATATATGTGGGCGGTGCCACGCCCCTTTTAAAAAAATTTGATAAAATCCGCCTTAGAACATATAAATCAATACATATTGCAAATTTTATCATTGTAGCTGCTTCTGATATGGAATTAAACCGTTTTATACGTTTTTCGAAATTTTCGATATCGAAAAAGGGGGCGTGGTTATCATCCGATTTCGCCCATTTTCAATAGCAACCTACCTTGGCCAGAAAGTAACCTGTATGCAAAATTTCATGCAAATATCTCAATTTTTACTCAAGTTATCGTGTACACGGACGGACAGACAGACAGACGGACAGACGGACGGACGGACATGGCTTAATCAATTCCTCTTTTCAACCTAAGAACTTTCATATATGGAACCCCATATCTAACTCGATTATTTTGCTCCGTTACATAGTACCGTTATGTGGACAAAATTAATATACCCTTGTACTAGTACTAGTACGCTGGGTATAAAAAAACCGCAATGTTTCACAATTGGTTTGAGTTCGGTTCGCAAGTCTCTATTTATTTAACATCGAATACCGATTGACAACAATTCTCGCCAATTTTTTTTGGGTTTCGTTTTTCAATGTCTCTGTTCCACTAAACGAACTGAAAGTAAAATGAAGCTAAGTTTGAAAGGTCTCATAAAATCATCATTGTGGTAGCCAAATTTGTTTGGAGGATAATATATTAGTAGAACCAGCTGGTCAATTTCGAGAGGCACTAACTTTATATATTTCTGCGGCAGGAAACGTACGGTACCTTTTGTGCTAGAACTTGATTAGCTTTTAATTAATATAAACCGCATTTTTCTTTATTAATTGGTGCTTAACTAGATTATAAATTTTTTTTTTTTGTTTTAGTTTTTTTTTTTTTGTAATCTAAAACATTTCAATTTCCCCAAAAAAAGTGTTTAGTTTATTATTAATTTTACAATATTTCAATTGTTGCAATTTTTCTAGTCACGCAATTCCAGGAAATAAATCATGATTTATCATTAGAACCATATGCAACGAATTCCGAAAAAAAGCATTTAGTAAGGAATGCATCGAAGACTAGTTGTAAGGGAAACAGTTTGGCAGAATTCGCTTTGATCATACTAGTAGTGGTAATAGGACGAGAATTTGTGAAATTTTCCGAACGAATTTAAGTGGGCAAAATTTCTACCATGGCCGATAGATAATTGTTGAAAATATTGTTCTGCAGATCTCCTTATCATCTTGTAACTTTAACCCAATGTTCACCAATTTATTTTTCAATGTCCAATTTAAAGCTTGGCCACCGTTTTACGCCACGATAACTTTTTTTTTTATTACTTTTCCGAGGCATAAAATCTCTAATACAGTCGAACTCCCATAACTCGAACTTCTATAACTCGAAGTTCTCCATAACTCGAAAGAAAATCCATACACATTCCATATAAAGCATTTCTATAACTCGAAGTAACGCATATTTGACTTGAATTTCGCTTCACAAATCGGGGAAATCCCTTTTTGTACATGAAATGCTTTCTTCGAAGTTTGCTTCGTAGTTCGGGGAATTCCTTTTTGTACATCGAATGTACGAATCGTGGCTAAAAGCAAACGATATAACAACCAATGCCAGTCCTCAAGATTATTTTGAAGTAGATAGCGAGCTTTGCACAAGTGGCTTCCCTACAGAAAATGATACTGTGGAGCAATACTGCCCTGAATTGGAGGATGCAAACGTAGACGTAGCAGGAATCGAGTGTGATGAAGAGTCTTCGGAGGAAGAAACTATTAATCAGCCTTCCAGAATTGATGTAGAAAACTCTTTTCGAACATTGAGTTTATATTTGACAACCAATGACACTACTAATGATGAACACTACAAGGCCTAAAGCACATTGGAGTCCTTTTTTGCGAAAACAACCAAAAAAAAGTTAACTTTCAGTCATTAATTTCAGATTATTTCCCTGCATTGTAACTTTCTTTAATAGTTTTTGTAAAACAATGTTTTAAAATACAAATTGCCATTCAAATGTAGTTTAAAAATACAAATATGTATGAAATTAACTTTTTCTTACTAAAAATTAAAAAATTCTATAATTCGAAGTCTCCGTAACTCGAACTTTTTTGTGGGATTTAGGCGATTCGAGTTATGGAAGTTCGACTGTATTCCCGTTTGAACTATGTTTGTAACCACGGTCCGTAAATTATCCGAACAAAAATTATTCCCGCTTTATCGTACACAAACATACATATGTAAGTCCATAAGTGTAAACAAACATAGTTCAAATTTATGCGATTGGTTTAATTAGCACTAAAAGTAATTTAATTAGCAAAATTTTTGTTGGAATAATAAACAATTTTAATAAATTAAAGCCAGAAAGTAAAATACTTAGTGGTAAATGAAATGAATTGTCTAGCACAAATGAACACAACATGCTTAACTGCATTTTTGAATAATTTTTGGTTTTCATAATGTAATATTTGAGTATAATAACAACAAAATTAAATAATAAGCTTAATTAAGTGCAAAAATATACCACATAAATGTATGTACATAACTATGTAGCAATATTTAAAACGCCAGTGATTTAATTCAATTTTAAATAATAATCTCGGTGTAAACAGACAGGCGCAAGATTCCGCGTACAAAAGAATTTTGGAAATAGCTCAGCGCCATCTATCGTATTTTTTATTAATATGATAATGGGGTCTATCAGGTATGGTGCCCCCCATAAATTCAGACAGCAAAAAAATTTTTTCAGAAATTATTTTTCAAAAACTAAAAGTCAGAAGGAAAAATTTAGAAAACTTTTTTCAGAAACCAAAAGTCAGAATGGAAAATTCAGAAACACATTTACGGTCATGCATTAACCCCCTCGTTATCTACATTTTTATTTTTATAACGATATTATGAACAATTTTTTGGTTAGGTTTGAATGGGTTGTACTGTATTTAATTGGTAAGTATTTAAAATTATAAATCATGGCGTTCATACGTTAACCCATTGACGACCGCAATTTTCTTTTAACTCTCAAATTAAATTTTTCACTTAAAAATAGTTTGACATAGGCTTAAGAAGTTGACTTAAAATATTTTAACCCTTTAAACGCCATGCCTTAACCCATCGGTGACCTAAATTTTTATTTTTATAATTTCTAAATAATTTTTGATGTGAAAAAATAAATTGTTCTACACTTCAATAGTAAATATTTGAAGTTTTAAATGCATGCATTAACCCATTGACGACCTTAACTAATTTATTAATAACGAAATAAACTCAGAGTACCTAGCATTTCATAATTTTATAAATTCTGAAGTTTTTTTTTATGTTAGATCTATTACTGCACACTTAAAAATTAAATGCTAACCTTGTTAACCCATATTTGGGTCATGTATTAACCCATTAAATGCCTTTATTTTTTTTCTATTCTAAAATAAATTTTTTTTCCGATATGTTTAGCGTTATAACACAGGTAATTATGCATTTACCCTTTGGTGACCAATATTTTTTACTTTAGAATTCAAAATCACATTCTTTAAATAGGAGTTGCTATAAATATTTGTAAAGAGCAAATGTGTAAGGTTCTTTGGCAAAGTAGCAAAAGAAAAATGAACCAGTGAATCGTGAAACGTGTTTTTCACTTATTCCAAAGTAATTTTTTTCTGCCGTCTCATTACTTTCTGAATTTTTAGATCGGAATTTCACTTTCCGAACATTGTATTGTTACCGGTTACTAAACCGTTTGCCAAATTTGAAGTCCTCTTTTTCCCAAAGCCAAGCAAAATTTTTTCAAGTTCCAAAATTGCAAATCAACATGAGTGCCACAAATTTAAATAAGTTAAGAAATCATAAGCATTTTAATATCAAATGTCATCTCTAATTGTATTTATAGACTGACAAATTGAAAATAACTCATTAGCTCTAGCTCAAAACGAAAACTTGTATGAGCTTTTGCGAAAACTTTCATTACACAATTTTTAATAACTTTCTACAAATTTCTTTGTTGTATTTTGATGAATTCAAGACCTACATATTTATGTAAATTTAAATTACATAAATACAAATGATAGTTACATATATTTACATATTTATGTTGTCGATATATTTTGGCTGCAATTTGAAGCCATCTTCAGAAACATGCTTGTCGATTGGAAATTTAATCTGAACAATATTATCTGCTATCTAGGAAATATTGATGAGACAATAATTATCACATGAATTTTGGTATTTGCAATTACTAATGCGTACATCTTCTGTGTAATGGAAAGCATTAATTTGGATTTGAAACTTGAGCGTATTAACATGAAATATGTGTTTGTCTATGTGAGTATGTAGTGCATTACAATCATTTCATTAAATTGAGTACATAACTTGATGTTTATAATATACAGCCATTTGCAATAATAACTTATGTTATACAAATTATATTTGAGCATACAATTTATTAGGAATTAATATATGGTATATATGTAGATAGCTTTGACGGTTAGTTTCCATCATTTGATTGCAGTGGCATATCGAATTATTAGCATTCAAATGAATTGATTTTCAAAAAATGTATACACAACAACAAAAATGAAGCTCGAAATGAGTTTGAATAAGTTTTATTGAACTTTATTGCCATGATACAATAAACAGGTAGACGCAATAATAAAAATCAACCCTGCTATGTATTTTGCTGGTTGGTAAATTGTCAACAATTTCTTGTGTCAAAGTGATGCAAATAATGACTGATTATTGCTGCAAAGTTTGTTGCGCTGATGCCATGAATAAATCGCATTGCCGGTATCAGCGCAATGTGTTAACGCAATTGCGCATAGTATTATTTTGGCACTGCTCAACTGTATTTTTGCTCAGAACAAAGGTTGGTACCAATTTGGTGGTAGCGCAGATTAAAAAGCACCACCAATCTTAAAATAAGGAATCCGAACTCTAAACATAACCTAAAAATTATAATTTTTTCTCCTGTTTATTAGACACCGAGCTCAAAGCCAAACTTTTTTATTTGTTTTTTTTTTATTGCGGTCAACTTTATGTTGGGAAAAATTCTTCTTGAGCATGGAAACTGCTGTTGTGGTAAAGAATTTCTTTGTGAAAGGGAGCGGAAATGATTGCAGCTGAGTATTAGAGTAGGCTAAAGTAGTTCGTGTTGTACATAAATTAAATATGTGAGTATATATTTTTTTTTGTAAGCTATTTGTGATTTACGGTCACTAAACCTTACGGTGTCATATCCCTATTGCCCTTCAAGTCTCCTCTCTTATTCATACATTTTTGTTTCGCCTTGTAACTAGAAAAACTTTGAATTGGCAAGCTTTTACTCAATCAGATTTAAATTAAAATTTTGTAAATGAGTTTGTGTTGTATTGTCGTCTTGTTGTGTAACATCTGTGACATTTGTTGTTGTATTAATGACACTCTTGCATAGTAATGCACGTACATACTTACAAGAACACATTTCTGTGAGATTGTTTTTGCGATAATAACGTTAATGAGCTGTTAATGAGAGCAAATGAGTTACAAGTTGCACAAACAAACTCTAATAACATATAGATTATATATACATATATGTATTTACATGTGGATTCCGCTAACGTTATCTTTTGTAAAAATTCACTAACATTGATTAACAAATGTTGACCTTTTATCCGCTCATATATCGTTTCATATTATTATGCTACTTGTCAAACTTTCTTATCACATTTCTGTTATTGTTGTTGTTGTTGTTGTTGTTAGCAGTGCTTCAATAACATATCCCATTGCGATTTTATATCGTATTTCTGTATTCCTCAATTTTTCTATTCTCAACACTATTCAATCATGAATCGTATTTAACCTCCAAAATGTAATGCAGGTTTTTTTGTTTACGAATTTTGAGGTTAGTTAGAGGTTATGCACCCGTAAAGCTACTAATCTAAAACTCCGACCAACTATATATGAAATATACCATAAAGAAGAGTGTTAGCAAAGCAGAAACTATTAACCCTCTCATGCCCGAATTAAAATGGGCGGGGTTAAAAATTTTTTGAGTAGATATATAAGATAATGTTGACATCAATATCAACTGTTCAAAATTTCAAGGACCTAGGTGTCCTGGTTCAAGAGCTACAGGATGTTGCGTATATGCAACATTGGACAATGGTGGTATATATTTAAAAACAAGTTTATTTCTTTTACAAATGCCGTTTATTTATATTTTATGTATGATAAGACACGAAACAGTTTTTTTGGGGATTGCAACACAAGTGCACATTACATTTGCTGCATTTACAGCTTGGAAACCCAGTGGAGCATACTCTACATCTGCCTCTTTTTCCCCATTCCAGCCAATGATGATAACCATCCAGTCGTAGTGATTTTGGTGGGTCTTCAACATAAGCTCTTTTATAGGAATTTGATTCAGAGCCCGTAGAAGCAGCTGGTGATGATGGAGCAGTTCCTGAATTCATTGTCAAAAGGAGTGATGGTGGACGACCTCTCTTTTTGGCGACTGATGTAGTGTGACTTGCGTTCAAAAGTTCGGCAGCAACATCCAATTGAAAATCTATAAGCGACCTCCTGTGCAACGATTTCATTTTCATTCAAATCTTCAACATCTTTGCTTCCAATAATTTGGTCAATCAAACCAACTTCCACATTTTCAGCTCTGTTATCTAAATTTTTCAATGCTTCCTCTATAATTTCCTCCATATTCTGATCTTCTTCTTCTTCACTTTCATCGTCAGCCGAGTCATCCCAATCAAAGTTGGTAATTCTTTCAATCTCAGCTTGAGTCAGACCTTTTGGGCGCATCTTGGAAAGTGTATACTGAAATAAATTATATTTTTCGAAAATTACCACAATAGACCAATGTTGCATATACGCAACACGAAAATAATAAAATTATTACGGACAAACTAAATAATGTTTTCATGTAGGGTTTTTTTCTAAACACTCTCTTACCTTTCTATATTTATGTTGTAATGTTGGTTTCAGGATGAAATAATTATTTTTATAATTTTTTTCCACTTTTTTGAAACACCGTTTTTTCGCAAAATCAATTTTTCAACTTCTCTCTCACAAATACAGCTACCGACTGAGAGCGTGTACAGCTGACTGCCAAACAACTTGCTGTTTGCTTTCTGAACACAGTAAGCTCTAATTTAAAAGAAAACTAAAAACAATAACTTGAAAATAACGGGAGTTAGAGGCTCGGAAACACAATGTTGCGTATATGCAACATTGGGCATGAGAGAGTTAATCAAACAATCGCTCGAATGCATTTTTGCATTTTATCTAACTTTTGCATTTTATTGTTGCTCGTTATATATCGACATATTTGCAATAAAATTGCAACGGATGCAATAATCAGTGCACATCCGAACGGAAAGTAAGCGGTAATTTCAATTGAGAGGCTGCTTGAGGCCAAATGGGATGAACTGTGAAATGACGTTAAATGCAATTGCTTAGATGAATAGTTCAAGAGATGAAATCGGTTGCGGTTTGGATGACATTTTTTAATATGCATAGATAGACTAATGCGCATTAGGGTGTACTTAGAAGATACATTTATTTCAGTTTGGCTCACAGAAATATGAAAAAATAAAAAAACCTTTACTAAAAAATAAAAAAACCTTTACTTATGCTGAGAAAGCGTTGACAGCCTTTCTGACTTCATTCTATGTGTGTAATAAGATTTAGAGCTCGAGACGAATGTGTCTGAAGTCCAGATAATATGGCTGAAGTATCTTTTTTTTTGTGTATTTGGCTGATTTTTCTGTTATTTTTAAATTCTTTTCAATAGCATTTTTAAAGCAAAAACGAAAACAATTACTTAATTTTGGTCAGGGACTGCAAATGATATTTCTTTTTATTTTTTTCACATTTTTGAATATTATTTTACTTTTCAGAAAAAGATAAAACATTAAAAATTTTACTTTAAATGGAGGAAGTGGCAATGGGATTGAAAATAAGTTATGCCCCACAATTTCTAGATAAATTTTCAATAATTTTTTTTTGCTCTCACACATGAGTGGTCCTTCTTTTAAACTTTTTTTGTTGCAATTCTCTTATTTCATCATACATCACGCTGGCAGTTACATTATGAAATATATAGTAATCATCACTCATGCGTAAAAAATAAAAAATAAAAATTATTTCCGGTCCCTAATTTGGGTCTTTATACTCCTCCTAGATTTCGTTCGCCTTCATCTGCTGCTTGTTGATCTAACACCCGCCATTTTTTTTCCTTCGGATTTCAATCAACCCCACCATCTCATTGTTTTGTCTTGCTTTTTTCTCTCTCTCTCTCATCTTAATTTTCTTCCTCTTAGCCTTGCCCTCGTTCAAGTTCTTCTACTACCCTGACTCACATTCATTACACTTATAACAATTTAATCTCAATAAAAATTTGTTCAAATCTTTCACAAATGTGTGTTTATTCTAGTAGAATTATAAAAACACTTAAATATACCACAGTCGAAACAATTATTTACTCTTTTAGGAAATTATGCGGTTTAACCAACATCAAGCGTAGTGCATTAGCAGCGCATTAAGCGCACATCTACATACATACATATATACACATATATAGATATACATATATGTACATATATGCACTCATCCACATAATCACATATGCAACCCGAATGTGGTAAGTGAAGAGAAGTGCATATTCATGTGCCATACGGTGAGTGCGTGCGCTTAAGCTCTTATACTTGGAGCAGTTTCAAATAAGTTGGTAACCACTTAACTTAATTACTTTTCTCTGACAATAGCATACAAAACGTGCTTGAGTTTTCATTTACGCACACATTGCAATAAATATTATTATGCAAAAACACACACACACACACATATATACTCATAAATACGTAAAACAATCATAGAAATTCATTACCCTGTAGGGAACTTAGTAAAAATCGAAGAAATCTATTGTTCTAAAAAGAAAAATAAAAGCTCTTGCGTTAGTAACTAGATTTCGACTAGTTCAAAATTGGCAGTCGATTAATCTTTATTTGAATTTTAGAATTTCAAATGTTAGAATTTCATTTATTCATCATTAAAAAATATAATTTTTATAATAGACCCTAACGCACAGAAATTTTTTATTTCAATTTTTTTTATTACTTTATTTCATACTTTCAGACCCGTCAGTTGGTGTCCTGCAAGAAATTTTGCTTGTCCTCATTTGACAAATTATGCTCCCCAGTTTTCGTTTCCCCTTTCTTTCTACTTTTGCTTATTTGATTATTTCCTACATTTTTAATGATTTTTCGAAAATAAGTTATTATTGAAAAAAGAAAAAAAACCAAAAAACACAATAATAATAAGTTGATTATTATTTCGTAAACTTAAGAAATGTTTTTAAAAATAACAATTATAAAGCTGTTTAGCATCTTTTATGATATATAATAACTTTTGTTTGATCAAAAACTAAATTTTTTAATTTTTTTTTTTTAATTTTAGGCATTTTGCTCGGCACTTTTTAAGGTTGTCCTAAAATTTAGTTTGACTAAGATACTCATCAATTGCTTAAGAAATTCCGGTGACTTGTATGTGTATGTATATAATTGTATACTCACCATATATGTATGTGTATGCAATTTTATACAGAACACAACAGAAATACTTTTTTTGAAATACGAATAATATCCATATTGAAATATTTCGTTTCATTAAAAATAAATTGATATAGGTGGCAACTCCGTAAAAATAACCCCTGTGGCAACATCTGAGTAAAAATTCTTAGAATGCGTCACTCTTTCAAAATACCAAATTTCATTTAAATCGGTTGAGCCTGTGTTCGAGGTGTTCTGAATAGCTCGTCTAAAGTTATAAGATAAGCTCAGGTGGCAACACTATTTGGCAACTCTCCTTAGGCATGCTTTTTCTTATAACGGTGGGAAATAAATTTCATTTGATCCCCAAACTGACATATTTCGTTTCATTTAAAAAAAAATTGAGATGGCAACCCCGTAAAGGTAACCTTAGTAAACATTTTTAGAATCTAATACCTTACCTACATACCAGATTTCATCTAAATTGGTTCAGCCGTTTTCGAGATAGTCTGGATATATCTATACACAAGTATACAAATATAAAAGAATAGCTCATTTAAAGTTTTAAGATAATGCAATAGAGTCAATACACGATATAAATTGAAATTTTTAATTACTTCGAATTTCTGTAGATTTTTAAAGCACTAAAATTGTTCCAAAATTAAACTAGAAATGTTCTCTACTGGGTATTAGCAAAAATCAAATATTGCGTAAATGTGTGAGTGTATACGTACATATGTATGTATGCCTGTATGTTGTTATGATGTTTGTGTTGTTAAGTAAAACAATGCAGGTGCATAAGCATAAATCCTTGACAGTGCGAATTCGCAAGAACTATAAGAGTTAAAATAGGAAAACTGTTTGCCTTCACCCCGTCAAAAAGCAGCAGTGTTCACAACTACCAAAGCATACTACGCATACACAAATAATATACCTGCACATACATACAAACATACCTATATATAGATATATATATACATACATATGTATATATATTTATGTGTCTTAAAAATGTACAGCAAATCTAAACAGAGTTGAACCGCTCAGCTCAGCTCAACTCAACTCAACTCAACTCAACTCAACTTAACTAAGTAAACGTTGAAACATTGAGTGCTTCTATTGGAGTACGTGATTTTATGCAGAGCCACATTGAATATGTACAAATGTATGTACGTTTGTTGGCAGCGAAATAACTTAAAGCAATCTCGTAAAATATATCAAGTTTAAGCAAAAGCAAAAGGGATTGTGCCATCTTCAGTGACACTATTATGAAATTTTTCATTTTCGTTACAGTACCAGAGAGTTCGTTGCTAAACTTAATAAATTTCTCAAACAAAATATTTTAAAACAACCCCAAAGTATCCTAAAAATGAAGACTTGATTGACAAATGAACCATTTTATTTTAGTTAATTAATAAAAATAAATATATTTAATGTTATAATTTTTGGTCTTTGCCTCTAACTGCGGGACTTGAGCTGTATTCAAGATAGATTAACATCCAGCAAAACAAGTTTCAAAAAAAAATAAATAAATATAAAATAACTGGTCATTTATCGTTGGGTTTCTTTGGTACACATATTTTGAATTTAGAGCAAGATGTCGAGTAAAACAATTGTGAATATTATTTAAGTCCATTACTAAAACTATAACAATGTTATGATATGTAGAGCGGTTCTCCCCATAAATTCAGAAAACAAAAAATCAGAAAGTCAAAATTTATAAAGTGAAATATAGATCTAAAAATTCAGAAAGTAATGAAATATTGGGCAATATTTAATTTTTTCTGCCGTCTCATTACTTTCTGAATTTTTAGATCTGAATTTTACTTTATGAATTTTTACTCTCTGAATGATTAGATAATGGCTTTAAAATAAGTGAAAAACGCGTTTCACGAAGCATTGGCTCAATTTTTTTTTGCTACTTTGAAAAAGAACTTTACACATTTGCGCTTTACAAATATTTATAGCAACTCCTATTTAAAGTATTTGATTTTGAATTCTCAAGTAAAAAAAATTGATCACCAAAGGGTTAATGCATAATTAATTGTGTTATAACGCTAAACATATAGCCCAAAAAATGTATTTTAGAATTAAAAAAAAAAATAAAGTCTTTTAATGGTTTAATACATGCCCCAAATATGGGTTAACAATGTAAACATTTAATTTTTAAGTTTGCAGTAATAGAGCTAACATAAAAAAAAATTTCAGAATTTATTTAATTATGAAATGCTACTCTGAGGTAAATTTCGTTATTAATAAAATAGATAACGTCGTCAATGGGTTAATGCATGTATTTAAAACTTCAAATATTTACTATTGAAGTGTAGAGCAATTTATTTTTTCACATAAAAAATTATTGACAAATTAAAAAGTAAAAATTTAGGTCACCAATGGGTTAAAGCATGGCATTTGAAGAGTTAAAACTTTTAAAATCAACTACTTACGCCCATGTGAAACTATTTTGATGTGAAAAAATTTGATTTCAGAGTTAAAAAATATGTAGGTCGTCAATGGGTTAAGGTATGGCCGCTCATGGGTTATAATTTTAAATATTTACCAATTAAGTGTAGCACAACCCATTCAAACCTAACCAAAAAATCGTTCAAAATATCGTTATAAAAATCAAAATGTAGATAACGAGTGGGTTAATGCATGACCGTAAATGTGTTTTTGAATTTTTGGTTTCTGAAAAATCATTTCTGAATTTTTCCTTCTGGCTTTTGGTTCCTGAAAAAAATTTTCCGAAAAACTGTATTTCTGAATTGTTTCTGTCTGAATTTATGGAGGGCACCAGGTGGAGCTGCTAACGTACTTAAGTTCGACTTTTGAGTTTTAAAGTTGAAAATAGAGGTTTGTGCGTTAAGTTACCGCAAAGTCGTAGTTACCACGCTACCACGTAGTAACAGAGTCGTAGTTACCACGCTGACTAGTTGACTAGTACCGCAACTCGTTAAAGTCGCAATGAAAGTTAGCAACTTCTCGATTCAGCGACTATTTGTGATAGTTGGCTTTGAGCTTTGACTGCTACAAGTTGCACTCTTGCGGATTAGTTGAGTAAAATTCAGAAATATAAATATGTATGTAGATTGGCATTTCTTCTGACTAGTTACAACACATTTTGTAATTGTCATTCAACCATGTCATTCGAAGAAATTATCGTAAATGTTTATGGTCCCTACAGCAGCATGAGCTTTTGCTTGTGGACAATAAAGTTTGCTTCGTAAGAGAAGACATTTACGTTAATGAGCTTTGAATTGTCTAGGAAATTTTGACGATCTTTTGATGTCAGTAAGTCAGTCAGAAGCATACAGAGCCACGTCACTCTTCAATTAACCACAGCTTATTTGACTTTCAGCGAAATATGTGCATGAGTACCAAAGATATTTTCGAAGGACGAACTTAACATTAAAATATAAATGAATTTACGACGTAACATAATTTTGTTTAGCAAAGAGTCATGTGGCTTTTAGAAAAAAAAAATATTTTTATGCAGTTGTAAAATTCCTATTTTATATATAATGTAATTTTTAAAATTTTTGTTTTTGTGTGGCTGCTTTTATTGCTGCAAAATTCTCTTGTTAAATTTTTAGCATTATTTAAATGTTCAAAATTAATGTTGCTTTTGTTGTTATGGTGGCATCACTTTTTGTTCCATGCCGTTTAATTAACCATTAATTTCCAAGCAATTAAAAACCGCCACCACGTTCGCTTTCGTAGCTTCTCATTTTGTTGTCGCAGGCTGTTGGTTATAAACGAACCACAACAACAAACGTAACATGCAACCCAGTTACATGACACAAGCACACAGAGAGCACAGACCTTGCTTCCGGTGTGTTTAGGTTATTTTCACGCGTCGCTGGTGTGGTAGTTTTGCTATGAAGGAGCCGAAGCGCATATTTAGTGCTACGCACGAATTGGCAACCTTTCACTTGCGCCATTTGGTATACCTTTACATACATACATAAGTGAGTTATTAACAGTTACGTGTATGTATGTATGGACACGTGTAAGGGAAGGACGGGTAAATAAATTTGTGTATTTGTAAATTTGTTTAGGAAGCGCAAACGTCATTTCCCAGGAAAAAATCGTGCGATGGATCTTTTAAAATGAATGTTTCGGCAGGAATACCTTCCCTCTACGGTGGTCTACGGTGATCTACAATTGATCCCAATTATTTTGTTATCGGGATAAGTATATTTACATTTTTGTAACCTACATTTAGGCGTTGAAAGTTAACTTGTACGACTTTCAGAGTCGGCGAACATATAGAATCTGTCGCTTCAAAGGAAATGCTCGAACAGAAGAGGTTGCTTTAACCCACACAAAGACATTGAACCCGCCATTGGTCCCATGCAACTTGCGACTATGTTCCATATAAAGTTATAGCTCGTTACGCATATGAACTCAATCGAAGTAGCACTCAACAATTTGGTATTGATGACCAATATTTAAAATATCAATCACTAATATCAAGGTAAAAATTAATTCGAAACCTAGAACTTATACTGTTTTCCTTGCATGTCAATAATTTTGTTTCAGAATTTTTAGAAAAGAAAATTGCTATCAGATTACTCCAAACCATTTCCTATTTCCTGATGGGTATATACCCGGTAGGACCGCAAATCTCGGATTTACTTTCAATCAATCCCGAAATTTTTGTAATAAATTAAGTATATCCAAGGCTGAGTGGAAGATCTCTATATATTTCAAAAAAACCCTTCTTCTGAGATTTTTTCAATAAAACCCTTATTCAAAATCCCTCTGAAGAACACCCTGGGGCCTATCAGGTATTCTGGCGGGACTCTAGGCGCGGAATTATTGTTATAAGGTTTTGTGATCCCTATCGAATGTATCGAACTTCACAATCAAATTCTGGTAAAATCTATTACATTTCTGCCGTCGGGACTTCCGTCGGAATAGCTGATGGACTACACTATCTTAAAAAAATTTCAAAAATGCACAAAAATTTCTGATCAAAAATTTCATAAATTGTCAGCTGAAATTGATATTAATTACTTTGTATTTTATAATAGAATGTTATACATTCGCCATCAGTCGACCGCTTTATGTTAGTGTCGACTTAAAATAAAATAAAATAAAAAACAAGTAAGGAAAGGGCTGTCTTCGGCTGTGCCGAAGGCTTTATACCTTTCATGAATGCTAAACCACACTTATCGGAACAATCGATTGTATGGGAGCTATACGTTATGTTGGTCCGATCTGGCTGATTTTGCCTACATATGTTACATGTATAATATGTAGCAAACGTGCAAAGTTTAACGTTCCTAGCTTTTTAACTGCAAAAATTATAGCCCAAAACCCATTTATCGAAACTATCGATTATATGGGAGCTATATGTCATGTTGGTCCGATCTGAGTCATTTTCACTACACACGTTGCAAATACAATTTGTACTAAACTTGCAAAATTTTACGTTCCTAGCTTTTGAATTGCAAGAGTTATAGGCCAAAACCCATTTATCGGAACAATCGATTGTATGGGAGCTATGCCTTCTATCGGTCCGATCTTGCTGGTTCCGACAAATGATTAATCCTATGCAAAATGGCGCCTGCTTGCAAAATTTCATCGAGATATCTCAAAAACTGAGGGACTAGTTTGCGTTCAAACAGACGGACGGACGGACGGACGGACGGACGGACGGACAGACGGACATGGCTAAATCAACTCGCCTCATCGCCCTGATCATTTCGGTATACTTAATGGTGGGTCTATCTCTTCTTCTTCTCATACTTACAAACATCGGACCAAAGTTATAATACCATTTCATGTTCATGAAAGGTATAAAAAGAAATAATTATCGTTTATTCTATGCTGGAAGTTAAGACCCCGCTTCAGAATTTATTATGGGCTGATTTCGGTTTTAAGCATCTTATCTACTAAACCAGTTGAGATATGAAACTAAATCACCATATTTCACTTAACATAAATATTTTGGGTACAGATTTTCCACATATTAATCAATAACTCCGAAACGGTTGATGCAGTAATCACTATATTCAAGAATAATCGGTAATCTCTCAGACCATTCATTGTAAGCTTAAAGCTCACATAAAAAAATTGAGCATTTCGTGATAATTCTGTGGTCCTAAAACTAGAACGAAAACGTTCAGTAAAAACGAAGACATTTCAGAGTCTCTTATGAGGGCACGTTATGACTTCGGCAGAGCTAATAAAATGTGTAAATATAAATTCCAAGAAAAGCGAACTCTCCGAATTTTAAGCAAAATTTACTCAGTTTGAGTCTAGCATGCCTAGTAATACCGTACTTTTTAGTCTCACTCTCTCGCTCTCTTCAAATTTGAAGTTTAGACAGTTTTACACTTTTCAAAAAGCAGTGTAAAAATCGAGCTCGTAGATACTGACCAATTAATTTTTTTTGAAACCCGCTGCACATCCAGAAAATTTCGGGATTGTTAAAATAGCAAAAAGTTGGCATCACTACGGCTTACTTATATTGGTTGGTTACTCATTCCTACTTGGTTTTTTGCTGTTAGCCTAATGGGACTTGTTCGCTTTAGCTCAATTACTTCACTTCTGTTAGGAGTCTCATGAATATTTATTAAATTTCCATATTTTAATTTTTTCTCGTGGGTCGAAATAGAAACAAAATACCTATGCATATACATATATACTTACTAGAACATTGGCATGCTGCACTTCTCTCACAAAAACTCTCATTGCTGAGGAAAAAATATTTGTAGTCTTACTTTATATGAATGAAGCTGTTGTTGGAAAGCGATAATGGCCAGATTTGTTTCGGAAATTCTTCGTCGATTTCAAATCCGATAGAATTGGAAGAAGTGAGTGAGATGAAATTCAGATTATTATTTGGCTATCGAAATAAGGGGCGATCACTTTTGAGATCAGATTTAGTGGGTGTGAAAAACTTGCGATTATTCTAACTACTTGCCGATACCAACTTCGTCCATACGAAATCATCATCTGTATGTTTGGGTAGTTTTTGAACTAAAGAAGTTATGAATTAAATATTATTTGATGAATTATTATTTGACTTGTTCGATACTAGGTTCGGTACTCAATTCGCTACTAAGTTCAATAAAGTGACATATAAAGATACCTAGAAGTATACTATATTTTAGAATACCGTTCAAAAAAAAAATTTCATATGGCGTAAATAGCACCCTACTATGCTTACTTGCTTTATAAAATTTATTATATACATTCAGCTATGTGTAAGGTCTAACAGCTTTTGTTCGTTCATAATTAAGTAGATGTGTTTTTAATATTAAAGTATGCGTGCTTTTCCATTTGGTTGTCAATTAAAATTATCAAGATTTTGTAGGAAAAATAAATATTTGTTTGTGTTCCCAACATCCCACAGCAGTGACGACTATTCACTTGGGGGCTGATATTTGTGTCAGTTGTACATACATATATGTATATGAATGTGACGTATGCGTTAGTAAATCTTCTAGATTTGAAATAGATTGGGAGGAGTACAAAATAGAACATATATAATATCGGTGTTGGTTTCGGTGTGAGTCAAAAACAAATTTGCAAGGAGAAGAGACTAGACTAAGAACTCAACCAACATGATCATTGGATGATCTGCAGCTGTCATCCTGCAACTATTAAACTTAATCTCTCAAAAGAAAACCTGTGATGAAATGAAACTAGTTGAGATATGGAACTTAATCATATACCTAGCTCATCCAGCAATCACCAGCACTTTTGCTTTGTTACCCATTTTGTAAAAAAAAAATTGTTGTTAAGCTTAAAAAAAGCTCCGCTAGGTGGCTCGCAGTTTTGCAAAAATTTAAAAAGTCAGAACATTGCCTATTTCCTGCTGTAACTATGCTCATCTTACAACCTATAGAAACTGAAATTCCGCTAGGTGGCGCACTCATCAATTTAACGAAGAATTCAATTAAAATTCAAGAACCTTGAAATAGAATTTTCAGTAAATTTCTGTTGACATGGAGATTTGAGACTAAAGTTATATTGCAGAACCTCGTTACTAAGAAATATTCGAGGAGAAAATACTCCGCTAGGTGGCGGCCGCATCGATCCATCTTTACCATCTTTACTAGAATTGAATTATCGCTGTGTTTGAAACGCAAATATTTTTAAGAAATCTTAGTTCAAAACTGGAATTCTTTGAGAACAATCAAACTAGTCCCAAATTGCATACATCAACGAAATTTCAAATTTTTTTTCGAAAATGCTGGCATGTGCAAAATTCAGAAATGCCAAAATCGAGCTTTTAATTTTCTATTTCCTGTAACACGACTCGAACCTGTCACCTCGCATAATTTAGTATTTAAATTGTTTTAATGTAGCGAACTATTACAACCTTACTTTGCATACATGCGCGTTTACAACACGAACAACAAAAACAACAACAACAACAACAAATCTTATAAAGCGCCATTAACCATGTTTTACCTTTTGTTGCTGTTTGCTTTTATTATTATTTTAACTACCAATAAGGCAACATTTGCTAGTGATTGAGAAGGAAAGCAACCAAGCGAAATTTGTGCAAATAATTTAAAATGTTAGCAACTGTGTTTCATATGATTTATGACTTAATTTAATGCAGCTAAAAAAGCAAAAAAGCAAAAAAAAAAACAAAAACCTTTTGATTGCTTTATTCAGTAGCAACAAAGTATGTTTAAATGTTTGTGTTCAAAGCTGTTTATGGAGCAGCAAGTTTTAAAAATTTAACCAAAACCCAAAGCGAGTAGCACAACTGAGTTTTCAAAGGAGCAGAGACCTTTTGCCAAACATGTTTAAATATACATATATATTTTTGTTAATATATATATATTTTTATGTATGTTTGTATACATGTACATATTTACTCATCGGTCATGAATGGCTTAGCTTACCACAATTAGGTCATTGACCGCTTAGCACTTGCATTTAAATTGTTTGTTACTTTAATTAATATTTTCTATTCCCAAGAAAGCTTAGTTTGTGCTTGTGCTATTACAATAGCTGTAATCATTTGCATGCAAGTTGCAAAAAATGTAATTTGTTTTTTACACCCTTACTCTGCACTTCGGTTTTGGTTTTTTCAGGTTCGAACAGTTTGTACATTTTAAATAAAAAGTATTCACGACTATAAGTTAGCTCAATGCCAAGAATTACATTTTTTATATTTAATTTATCATTGTTTTTATGTTTTTCTAAATAAATTTTTTTAAATAATTATTAAAGTCATTTTTTTTTAATTCAGTACTAGGACTTGCATTGGTAGAGCTGTTTAGAACTAGCCCTGTTAAAAAATGATTACTAGTCTAGTTGTTGTTTTTGTAATAAAAGACTTATTATGATAATCGCATATTTTTAGAATAACTAATCGATTAGGATTAAATTTTGTTTCCGATTAATTGGGATTAATCAGGATTTATTTCGTTTTAATTAATAAAAATGTCAATTTGTTTAAAATTTGTGATTAGTTGCGATTAGCGATGATTAATAACTAGTTTTAGCAGAAGGGTTAATTTGATTAATCCTACGATTAAATTTGAAAACTAAATAAATCCTAATTAGTCCAACACAAAATTTAATCATATCGATTTATTAATGAAAAAATGTTCGGTTATCATAATAAATCAATTAAATTAATAAAAATGTCTATTTGATTAGCGATGATTAATAACCAGTTTTTCCTAAAATTTGGTCAAATGGATCCAAGCATAGCAGATGGGTTAATTTGATTAGTCCTACGATTAAATTTGAAAACTAAATATTACTGTACTGTAATGTTCAAATGTATGCTGATGATGTACAACTCTATATAAGCTGCAAAGCATCAGAGTTCGATGACTGCGTACGTAAAATTAATGTTGACTTGGATAATGTAAGAACTTGGGCTGCAACTAACGGCTTATGTCTCAATCCAAGCAAATCCAAATATATGTTGGTAACCAAAAAAACACAAATTGTAACATCTTTTCCCGATTTAGTTCTGGGTGAGTCTAAAATTGAATACGTGGATAAAGTAAAAAATCTTGGTATCACATATAATAAACACCTTCACTGGAATGATCACGTTATCATCACAACCGGCAAAGTATACGGGATGTTAAGAAGTTTATGGTGTAGCCAATGGTTCATACCACTTGAAGTCAGAATGCTTCTGGCTAAATCATACCTAATACCGACGTTACTATATGGTTGTGAATTGTTTTCTAGCTGTGACGTAACCAGTAGGCGCAAATTAAACGTGGCTTTTAATGGTATTGCAATATATATATTTGGCATACGTCGATTTGACCGAATATCTCATTACTCCAAACTTATTTTTGGTGTTACCTTCGAGAATCTTTTAAATTGTAAAACTGTAATTTACCTTCATAGAATAATATACACACAACAGCCGCATTATCTTTACCAAAAATTAAACTTCTTCAGGTCAGAAAGAGGAAACCGTATTATTCAAATAGAACATAACACTGCTTTTTCAGATCAACATTTCTATATAAACGCTATACGAATTTGGAATCGATTACCCCCTTACTTGCAATTAGTCAGCAACGCAATGCAATTTAAAAAGTTAATATATGAACATTTTAAATAACACTGTTAAACATCACTGTTATATTTTTAACTTTAAAACTTAAACTCTTGACTTTTTGTTATCTGTTTTTTAATATTTTATATTGTAAATTAAATCTAAGTTGTTGTCTTAGTTTTATTTTATTATTATATTTATTTTTTGGCATAATATTTTTTATTTTTAATATGACTATAATACTATTCAGTGCTGTTATATAAGATTAAATCTTTGTACTGAATTATAAGCATACAAATAAACAAATAAATAAATAAATAAATAAATAAATCCCAATTAATCGAACAAAAAATTTGTTTCTTTTGATTTATTAATCAAAAAATGTTCGATTATCATAATTAAACAATTAGATTAATTGACTAGTTTAATATAATCAATTTTTAATTTTAATCCAGATTTAAAAGGTCTGCTTAGTGCTAAGATCATTAAAGAAAAAATAGTTACAAAAGAAATCAGAATATTTTAGTTAGCACATTCTTGCATTCTTCAAAGCTCTGGAAGTCACATACAAATAAAAACAATTCCTAACGAAGATTTATAGGAAAGTCTTGCTTCGCTTTAAAATAAGTCACAGCGTCATAAACATACACATAGACCATACTGATATAGGGTGGCAATAGTCCTCATTAAACTAAATGTCTCCTATTTGTTTAACTATTGCTGAAGAAAACTCAAGGTATATACCAAATGAAATATTTTTAACGCTTCAATAGTTACATGCGTCTGGTTGACAAACTGACACATTTCTTGGTACATTTGTCTTTCGAATGCAATTGTAATGCAGTTTCTTGGTGAGTAAACAATTGGGACACGCACACGAAGTTGAGTTTAATTCTCAAAAGAATTGGTTATAAATTCATTACATGTGCACTATCACATAGATTTATGTAGGTACAGTAACAACTATGGCGAGAAAGAATAAATACATATTATTTTGTATTTATGTTTACAAACTATACATACATACATACATACTAATATTTATTCATTATTCACTAAATGTCGAAGTAAACTTCTTCGCGTGTACATTAGACTGTATGTACAAATAGTGTTTTGAAATATTTCTGTAAAATTATTTTTAAGTATATTTTTGTATGAAATTACAAAACAGACTTTAGTTAAAGCATATCGGAAAGTAATAGACGGTGATTAATTCCAATATATTGGTTTCCATGGGAAAAGTGAAAGTGGCAACTGAGCAATTTCAAAGTAACCTCCTTGTTTTAAAAAATAATT
>OX608079.1:12564925-12594925 GCA_951509765.1 Sphenella marginata | reverse complement strand
TTACAGCTCGCTCTATATATACATACATACACGCATACATACATATGTATGTAAATAATATGTGGTATTTAAATTTTTTATTTACTACAGATTTGACTATTTGTTTACTTTTGTATTTAAATCGCAAACAACAAGATTTTTGAGCAGCATTTTATTATATGAAATAACAGAAAAAGTGAATTTGTTGAATTAAAATCTTTTTTGATTAGCAGCGCTTGACAAAATAAGCAAACTAATATAAAAAGTTAATATTAAATGCATTCGAATTTATTCATTTGGATTTTAGTAGTTTGTTGATTTAATTTTTTTTTTCTGACGAAGCAATCACTGAGAGTAAGTATTGAAACGACAGCTGGGATTTTTTGCCGGCATGGCTCAGGTTGTACCCAACCAAGGACTGTTATTCGCGTACGATTTTCTTTAATGCGCATTTATGATTTATGAGTGAATATCAGGGGGTCTATCAGCTATTCCGATGGAACTACCGACGGTAGAAATGTAATAGATAACGTAAGAAATCCATCAATTTTAGGCGGAGTAGCTGCAGGACCCTCCCTTCCACCCCCCCTCCCTTCTCTGCTTTCACTATAAATCTGTCGTATATTGCTTTTTGAAGAATACATCATATCATTTAACGTCAGTCAGTTTTTCTATTTTTTTTTTTATTTACATATTTTTCTCTTATTTCAAAATTTCTCCAACAAATCAAAATTTAATGTAAAAAAAAGCAAAAATAAAGCAAATTCAAATTTCCGCATAAAAACTGTGAGCTTGTCAAAGGAAAAAGTCATTGACGCAACTCTATCAGGCAGCATCACTATTCTGGCATATTAACCAGTTTAACGCCGTTAATCAACTCGCTGCCGCAACATGCCGGAGGTTGGTGAAATTGTCATGTATATGGAGGCAATGATATTTGTTTATTATGCAGCGAGATGCAAAGAACCATGGGGAGATCCCGCAGGTGATGAAGAGTGAATGCAAATTAAGTGTTTTTCGCGGGAAAAAGGAATATCAATATAATAAATAAATATCAATGCATTAACCGCAGCTATGCAGTTTATCAGCGGCAATGGGAAAAATTATGTCAAACTGCAAACCACAGATCTCTCTTAATTAAATATTTCATGAAAAAAAATTAATTAGTTACATAAATAAATAAACAAAAATTGAATCACTCAACCAAACCATAAAGCGGAAAATTTATTTTAATAATACTGAGCTTAAGTAGGCTTGCAGATAGCACAATGTCAGCCGGCGTGGTACGCAAATGCTCGTTGAAGGATTTCTGCGCATTACCAGTACCCTCTAGGGAGTCTAGCGACGGTTTGTGTCAGGAGCTGGATAGTGCTTTTCAGTGTTGAAATGAAAGTTGTCTTAGTCACCAAAAACGCCTTTTGAGTTTTGCTTCGTTTCTTTTATTTTATTTTATTTTATTTTATTTTATTTTATTTTATTTTATTTTATTTTATTTTATTTTATTTTATTTTATTTTATTTTATTTTATTTTATTTTATTTTATTTTATTTCATTTCATTTCATTTCATTTTATTTTTATTTTATTTTATTTTATTTTATTTTATTTTATTTTAATTTATTTTATTTTATTTTATTTTATTTTATTTTATTTTATTTTATAAATTTTTTTTTTATTTTATCTTATTTTATTTTATTTTATTTTATTTTATTTTATTTTATTTTATTTTATTTTATTTTATTTTATTTTATTTTATTTTATTTTATTTTATTTTATTTTATTTTATTTTATTTTATTTTATTTTATTTTATTTTATTTTATTTTATTTTATTTTATTTTATTTTATTTTATTTTATTTTATTTTATTTTATTACGAAAATGTTTGAGAATACCTTTGTTGGACCAAATCATCAGGAGATGAATCGTTCGTCAGAGTGTTTGTTTGCAATACATAATGACACCCGTAGCCTTTCCAACAGACCATATACTTACCAATTTATGGCCAAGTACTTTTCTTGCTAACCAATTCATTGTTTTTTAAATAAAACAGTTGTGTTATTTTCATTTTAATTTCAACCAATTTTTTTTTATTTACTCTATATGTACGTTGTTGTCACTCCTCTACTTATCTCTTATATTTATATCACCAAAATTAAATATATAAGTAAAAATAAACATATACATACTAAGAAAAACACTTAAGTTTTAAATATAAACAATTCACCTTTTATACACTAGTAATTTGTGTTGTAGTAATTACTTAAGCATTTATTTACTTAACTAGTTATACTCATTTAATTATTCTTTACTACTTTTGCTTAGTTTTTATTTATTTTAATTATATAAGTTCTCAATACAGCATGAATTGCATAATTACATACATATTTGTGTTTATATATACATTAATGCACATGTTTGAAGTTATCGAAAAATGTGGGCATAGTAAAATATATCATGGCGGAAGCATTGCTCAAGCAGATCCCTTCATATAAATAGAAGTGAATTGTAATGAGGTCTTTCCACGGCGCATCTGTTTAGAAAGCCATTTCGACTTAAACAATGAAATAAAGCCATACTAAAGTCATATCGGTTAAACTAAAATAATTTCACTTTCATATCCACATTAAGTCTTCACTCAGATGCACCGTGTACTGACTGTGAAAAATAATTTTAAATTACTCTTAAGTTGTTTTAGTTCTTTTTTTAGAAATAAATATGTATTTATATACATAGGTACGTAAAAAAATAGTTTAGCTACAGTCAGTTTGCATTTAGGCAGTATAATTTTTTTTCAAACACAGGGATGCATGCCAACTCAAAACACCAAAAATTTTAAGTACGATTTTTTGTTTTCTTCTTTTCATAAATATTGAATAGTTGTCTGAGGAATTTTTCAAATCAAAAAATATGAAACATATTTGTTCCCTCAAAATATACTTCCTTCAAAACACTCTCTGAAATTAATCACAGAACGCGCAATCAAAAAAAAATTAATTGTAATTTCAAAAATTCTGCTATACTTAATTAATATGGAGAATTAATAAATAAGGAAACGTAATTAGTAAAGTGATATAGAAGTACAAAAACTTTATCAACTAATAATAAACCTGGTAGATGTTATCATGAAATGATAAATACATATGTAACTAGTGTAAGGCAGGTTTTTCAGGGGCATATACAACTGCGTTTTCGTCTAAAAAAAACCGAAATAAAATAATGTAAAATAAAACAAAATAAAATAAAATAAAATAAAATAGTTTGAAATAGCATAAAATAAAAAAAAAAAAAAAAATAAAATAAAATAAAATAAAATAAAATAATATAAAATAAAATAATATAAAATAAAATAAAATAAGATAAAATAAAATAAAATAAAATAAAATAAAATAAAATAAAATAAAATAAAATAAAATAAAATAAAATAAAATAAAATAAAATAAAATAAAATAAAATAAAATAAGATAAAATAAAATAAAATAAAATAAAATAAAATAAAATAAAATAAAATAAAATAAAATAAAATAAAATAAAATAAAATAATATAAAATAAAATAAAATAAGATAAAATAAAATAAAATAAAATAAAATAAAATAAAATAAAATAAAATAAAATAAAATAAAATAAAATAAAATAAAATAAAATAAAATAAAATAAAATAAAATAAAATAAAATAAGATAAAATAAAATAAAATAAATTAAAATAATATAAAATAAAATAAAATAAAATAAAATAAAATAAAATAAAATAAAATAAAATAAAATAAAATAAAATAAAATAAAATAAAATAAAATAAAATAAAATAAAATAAAATAAAATAAAATAATATAAAATAAAATAATATAAAATAAAATAAAATAAAATAAAATAATATAAAATAAAATAAAATAAAATAAAATAAAACAAAATAAGATGAAATAAGATAAAATAAAATAAAATAAGATAAAATAAAATAAAAGAAAATAAAATAAAATAAAATAAAATAAAATAAAATAAGATAAAATAAAATAAAATAAAATAAAATAAAATAAAATAAAATAAAATAATATAAAATAAAATAAAATAAAATAAAATAAAATAAAATAAAATAAAATAAAATAAAATAAAATAAAATAAAATAAAATAAAATAAAATAAAATAAAATAAAATAAAATAAAATAATATAATATAAAATAAAATAATATAAAATAAAATAAAATAAGATAAAATAAAATAAAATAAAATAAAATAAAATAAAATAAAATTAAAAAAAAAAAATAAAAAAAAATAAAATAAAATAAAATAAAATAAAATATATTAAAATAATATAAAATAAAATAAAATAATAGAAAATTAAATAAAATAAAATAAATAAAATAAAATAAAATAAAATATATTAAAATAATATAAAATAAAATAAAATAATAGAAAATTAAATAAAATAAAATAAATAAAATAAAATAATAGAAAATTAAATAAAATAAAATAAATAAAATAAAATAATTAAAAAATAAAATTAGTTTTTGAGACCTTTCTGTTTTTAATTATTTTTTTCTTGGCGGCTTGGTGTCAGACCTGAGGAAAAAATACTCAAAAATAAAATTATAAAAAAATAGTGCTTAAAAAATAGGTTAAAATAAGGAGGGAAGAAAAGAAAGAAAAGAGATGAAGGGAAATTCAAGAAAAATAAAATATGTTGAGTAAAATTAGCAACAAATAATTAAAATAAAATTTTGTGATTGAATTACTAAAAGGACCCGCTGAAGTCTCCTTACACTTGCATTCAAACTAAATGAGTTAAGGCGTGCTGAAATTATCTATTTTGTCGTATATATGCAATATTAGTTATGAGAAAGAATTGTTGTTTAGCAACAAAATATGTTGTGCATTTTTGAATAACTATCAAGGTCAATTTAGAACATAATAATCGAAATGCTAGCTGCCAAATACTCCCACAC
Organism: Sphenella marginata; assembly: GCA_951509765.1. Taxonomy (NCBI): domain Eukaryota; kingdom Metazoa; phylum Arthropoda; class Insecta; order Diptera; family Tephritidae; genus Sphenella; species Sphenella marginata. Next base: position 12,590,012 of record OX608079.1, on the reverse strand, counting down.
TTTCTCAATATACAATTTGTTGTTTGTAACCTAAGTAGTGAGTACATCAAGTATTTTATCGTATCAACCTATTGGATGCAAGGTTGTTTATATATATATATATATATATATACTTTAACTTACATCTTCTATTCATTAGTTTTGTTCGCTTTGTTGCTACTTAAATGCAAACATTCTTCGTTTAGTCACCATCTTTCAAATATTTGAAGTTTGCTTACCTCACTACATTTAAGTTGCACAATTATATTAGTTTTATTTTTATTTTGCTGTCATTTTTGTTTATATATTTTATGCTTTAGTCAACTCACAACTATGTAAGTATGTATGTATGTGTGTGATTAATACACACACATTAACATATGCATTCGCTAAAATTTGTCTATCCTTAAACAAACAAAATTTCATTAAAAATGGAATTTGACAATGAGTAAATATTTGCTTTTGCATTCCATATACATACATACATACATATCATCAAAACATATTTTTCAACGCTTGACAAATCATGCTTTTCAACTCCAATTGCTTATTCTATACAAACTTTTGTTGTTATTTCTATGTATGTATGTATTGTTTTTTAGTTTTTGAATTCACATCTGCATTTATTCATTTTCGCTATTCTAAGACAACTTTATAGTGTATATGTTTTTCTAATATTTTTTTATGCTAATTTTATTTGGGGTTACAAGGTTACACATTTCACAAATTCTTTAATTTATTGTTTTTGTTCGGGTAGCTGTATTTTCATACCTAACATTTTGATAGCTATTTACAACTATTATACATATTTAAGTTTTTATAACTTCAATAATTATTTACATATTTATAAATCATTTTTTTCTTCAAGTCACATTTATTTAATACAAAAAACTTTATAAAATATTATTTACAATTTATGTACAAACATGTACATACATAACTCTTGTTGATGTATGTTTTTGCAGAAAAATGCGCTGAAAAAACACTAATTTCGAAGCATAAACAAAGTTAATAACAGTCTTAACCTTTATGTTACATATAAATTTACCTGAAGTTTCAAACAAAAATTATTTACTGATTTATTTTTTGGATTTTTTTAAATTTTGTTCACAGCATCTGAGCTTAGAGTGAACAAAGAGAGTTCATTATACTGGGTCTATTCGAAAGGAGTGATTCATAATCTGTAAAAAATTTTCATAACACTCGTTGTTCGAGTTCCATTCGTTTTCCTTGGCATTTAACCTATCCCCATTTCGATTGTGGAAAATTTGGTACTCTATATTTCGAATGCATAAACCAAAAAAAATGGCAAAAAAAATGGAGAGGTGGAAAAATCTTTTTGACTACGATTTAGTAAACGAGAATTATCTACAAATGTCAAAATTATTGGAATTTTCAGAAAAAATTTAAATGCCATTTTCAAAAGCTTTATAAACGAAATTTATTTATCATAAATATGGGGGTTGGTATTTTTATCAAAAAAAAATCAGTTTTATTGCAAAAAGCGTTAAGCAATGGCTGTTCGCAGACAAAAATTAAAGATTGTTGATTTGGAATAATGCAAAAAATAATAATAGGTATTTTTATTTAATAAAATTAAAATTAAAATTAAAATTAAAATTAAAATTAAAATTAAAATTAAAATTAAAATTAAAATTAAAATTAAAATTAAAATTAAAATTAAAATTAAAATTAAAATTAAAATTAAAATTAAAATTAAAATTAAAATTAAAATTAAAATTAAAATTAAAATTAAAATTAAAATTAAAATTAAAATTAAAATTAAAATTAAAATTAAAATTAAAATTAAAATTAAAATTAAAATTAAAATTAAAATTAAAATTAAAATTAAAATTAAAATTAAAATTAAAATTAAAATTAAAATTAAAATTAAAATTAAAATTAAAATTAAAATTAAAATTAAAATTAAAATTAAAATTAAAATTAAAATTAAAATTAAAATTAAAATTAAAATTAAAATTAAAATTAAAATTAAAATTAAAATTAAAATTAAAATTAAAATTAAAATTAAAATTAAAATTAAAATTAAAATTAAAATTAAAATTAAAATTAAAATTAAAATTAAAATTAAAATTAAAATTAAAATTAAAATTAAAATTAAAATTAAAATTAAAATTAAAATTAAAATTAAAATTAAAATTAAAATTAAAATTAAAATTAAAATTAAAATTAAAATTAAAATTAAAATTAAAATTAAAATTAAAATTAAAATTAAAATTAAAATTAAAATTGATATTAAAGTGTTTTCGAAATAACGGATATCGATAGTCACTCATACACAACCAGAAGTACTCAAAAGCTATCCAAAAGTGTACTGATTGGGAACGAAAAAACGCGAAGCTATGTACCTTGGAACAGTTCGGACTGCAAATTGAAATCAGAAAACTCCAATCGTATTTCAGAAAGTGCTCATTGGATTTCAGAATTTGTCATTTTGATTTAAGAAGCAGTTATTGAATTTTGGAAGCCTAAAATCATCAATCAAATGTAATTCAGAATGCGTGATTTGGAATTCAGAAATTGTCGAGTGGATTAAAAAAAAAAACATTTTCAATTGTTTTTGGCTTGTTATTACTTGATTTTATATAAAAGTCATTGCTTTGAAATAAATCAATGACTAAATTGTATGCCATGCATTTCAATTCGCAAATGCAAAGCAATTCGGCATATTTCTGAAATACAATTAACACATTCTGAACTTCATTTGACTACTCTGAAAATTAATTTAAGTGCACTGAAATTCAATTGTCCATTCCAAAAATTGCAATAAAATGTTCCAAAATCCAAATAACTATTTTTAACACCACATGACATTTTCTGAAATCCAATCACAAATTCTGAAATTCAATTGACATTTTCAGTTTGCAATATGGAAAAGTTAGAGTACCTATCTGTAATACTGTCTGCGGGTTCTTGCGAATTGAGTTCAGTTGTATCCAAACTAGTATTGTGCTAACTTGAAACCAGTAGCTGCCGCTGCCGTGTGATATATTCTATATCAAGTCGGCCATTTACGCCTCAGGATATACATATGACACCGTGTTGCGCATCACTTTTTCGACCAAATCAAACAGAGCAGAAAATTATGAAATGAAAAATCTGTACAACGCTATCACGCACATACATACATATATAGAAATAAATTAAGCCATGTGTAGCACTGCGAGTGAAGTATATAAGCACTCGGGAACTTGGGATGTCAATCCCGGGATAGTGTATTTTTTTTTGGTGAATCTCGGTATTGGAACTATCTTACTGAAAACTAAATATATGTTATTTAAATAAGAAAATAATTTAGTTTTTTTGTTAGTGTGTTGATTTTGTATAAATTTTTCAAATATATGTAGGTATGTACAATAACTAAAACTTCCTTTAAAAAAAAAAATAATAATTAAGTTTTTTGTTGTAATTGTTATGACTATAAACGATCTCAAAAAAATATTTGATTTGTTATAATTACTAATTCAATTTCTTTTTTAAAAATTGTAAAATCCTGACTTCGTATTAGTAAAACGCTATGCCGTAGTCATGGCAACAAACATTTTACAACACGCAATTTCGTGCCAACCTGACGTATCGCATGAGCATTTTTAATTCATAGCCTAAGTGCGTAATATAATTTTGGAGCTTTTTTTTTTGTAATACATAGATATGAACAAATTATAGCTCGTGGCACTTAAAGCAATCATAGCAAATTTCTTAACGGCTAAATTTAATCCCTGTTGTGCGAAACTTTGACATTCTCTGGGGGGCAATGTGCTGCCACAATTGGGCTTTGAAGTTGAGGTTGGAGATTTGCATGTATGGATATGGCAATTGAAAACCATGCTGTGTGAGTCAAATCCAAAAATGTATCCATTTAGTTGTGGGGAATTTTTTTTTAAATATTTTTAATAATTCTATACTAAATAATTAAGTCGATAAAATATACAAGAAAACTAACAATCTTTCTTTTCCTGTGGGTTTTTTGAAGAGTGCGAAAGTTGATTGAAATTTCTACTCAATGAGTTGACAACTATAAAGACCTCAAGTCATGCCACAGTAGAAGGTGATTAATCGTCTCATCTGGGCCCACATTTTTTTTGCATCGTAGAGTTAGGATAGTGTCAATAGGCATGATGAAAAAAATTGGATTTATTGATAAAAAATTACTCACTTTTAACTAGCTTTTAAACTACCTGTTTTGCTTAAATTATCTTCGTTACATTTTTTCTTGCATTATTCAAAACAGATTAATGCTAGAAATCTGTATCCTACACAACACAATTCATATATGAATTCTTAAATCACACACGTATTAGCTATGCTTTGTCAATCCATTTATATGGTTGATTGAGTTTGAATGAATATGCGACTGTAATAATATTGCAATATTTTTGTTTTCTTGTCCAGTCTAGATCTGCGTTGGTATGTATACTAGGGATGCCAATCCCGGAAACACAGGGTGACGCATTTTTACGATACCGAAAATATAGTAATTTTTTGTAATAGAACCCATATTTCTGAAACTGGGCATATGTTTCTAAAAGCTAAAGATTTCAGAATTATTTTTGGAACTTATTAGTTTAAAAAAAATTGCAATAATATCCGTTTAGAAAAATAAAATAAAAACTTTTAATTTTGTTACGAATGCAAATTTTTGTTTTGCAAAAAAAAATGCAGTTACTGTTTTAATGAAATCTTTTTATTCTATAAAAAAACTTTATTAATAAAATAATTTATTATACATTTAACCGATAATAACCGAAAATAATGTGTTCTTGTCAAGAAAAAATCTACAGAAAAATATTTATATTATGTTTTTTGAATTTTACGCCAAAACGAACAAAATTAATTAATTAATTAATAAGAATTCAGAACACTTGATTCAAATATTTTTTTTTTTTTGTTATTTATCAAGATTGACAATTTATCAAGAACACCGAATTGAGGGGTAGGAATAGATAATTTTTCAAATAATTTTTTTTACAGTTTTTTCAAACTAAACTGCTGGATACTAGCTAATATCCAAATCCCGGATTAGGCAAAATCCAAATCAGATTTGAACTTGCCGCTTGCGAGATTGCAGTCAAAGTTGTGGGCGCCTATCACATCTTCTGCTTGCCATTTTTTTTAGAAGCATGCCAGTATAGAACCAAAGATTTTCCCTACAGGGTACTTACATTCATGCATACATACATACATACATATGTAACTGTTATTCAAAACAAATCAGTTCATTGCAATTCAATGCAACTCAGTCAACCTAAATGCAATATTGAAATTAAGCACATTTACTTTCCTTTGTTATTTGCAGCTTTGAAATTTATATATGCATTTATGTATGTATGTATGAGCAATCATAATATAAAAGTATTTTTCCACATTTGTAACCTTATTGAAATCGTTGGACAATTTGATCAATTAATTTTAGATTGCAATAACTGCAAATGCATGAAGTCCTGTACAAACAGTCAGACATGCCGATCAATTGATGGCCAAAAAAAAATGTATGGTTATGTAGAATCAACTAGTCAGTGTTTAGTGAAATATGAAATTTTGAGCCAATGAACATTTTCAAGTTTAAGCACAAAAACACTCAGAAAAAATTTTTAAAAAAAAATTAAATTTACAATTTTTAAGTTTAGAAAAATTTTAAAGATAAAATTGCTATTAAATTGTTTAATACATTTTTTTTTATTATAGGTACATATGTACGTCTAAACAATCTAAAGTTATTCTAGAATTTTGAGCAATGTGTATTTTGTTTTTCAGAAATATAATTTGTTTTTTTTTAATTTTTCAGAAAGGTTCAACTTTTTAAAATGTATAGTCGAGTAAACCCAAACTACATGACTTTAAAAAGTGACTATTTATTTTGGTGCTAGTGCAGTGTAATAAAAAAATTGTAAAAAAAAAAAAAGATGCTCAGCTATTGAAATTGAATAAATTTCTGTCTAACAAATCGGAGTTTAAAAAAATTAAAAAAAAAAAAATTGGAAAAAATTCTAAAATTCATATATTTTGGTCAATGAAAAATTTTATTTATTGCCAGTGGATTGTAAAAGAGAGAAGAAAAAAAATGTTAAGCATATACATATCTGCTTTCATTTAATTAATTTTTGTCTAACAAATTGAAGGTTAAAAATTTTTTTTTTTTAATTTTGGAAAATATTTACAAAATTCATATTTTTTAAACAACAAGACCCTTCCGAATATCTAGAAATTAAAAAAATCTGATATAAAAACTTTTAAATTTACAACGGGAGTTATAACAAAAATTATTTTATTCACAACTTAACGAGGGGAAATTTTTTTTTTTATTTTGTGTGCTAGTGAAAAGCAAGCCTAAAAAAAACTTCCACTAGATACTACGAAAAAAATGCTTTGTCATTTAAAGGTACTTTCATGTTTTAAAAAAAACTCTGCTGGTAAGATAAAAAATTTCCAAAAGAACAACTTTCGGAAAAGTTCAAAAGTTCATATTTTCGAAAAAAAAAAACAAAAAATGAAAATTTCCGAATTGCATAAAAAAATTTTTTTTTCAAAATTTAATGCCAAATTTTTTTTTCGGTTTTGGAAAATCGAGAATTTTCTAAAAGTCGATATAAAAATATTTTTTTTTTTTTTATTTTGTGTGCTAGTGAAAAGCAAACCTAAGAAAAACTTCCAGTACTACGAAAAAATGCTCTGCCTTAAAAAAAAATTGAAAAAAAAAACAAGAAACAAATTTTGGGAAAAACTCAAAAGTTAATATTTTTGAAAATACAAAAGCATGCTTCTGAAAATTTCACGATTGTACAAAAAAAATTTCATTTCAAAAATCTTGAATTTTGTAAAAGTAGATATAAAAAAGTATTTTTATTTTTTATTTTTTTTTCGGTCCAAATTTTTTTTCTCGGAAAAATTCTACTCCTACTATGGGACGATTAGAAATGAAATATCGAGCAAAACTCAACAATTTCCCTTTACCTCAAATGTTTTAAATGCAAATTATTTTAGGAAGTCGCAAAACATTAATGCCACATAATCAAGTCGGATGCTACATAATCAAGTACATATTAAAATATTTAAATTATTTTAAACTTGCTTCCTTTTCAAGGACATTCCCAACATTTGAGCTGTGATTCTATGTCTTCCACATATCTTTCAATAACTATTATCCTTACACATTTCTGTCTAGTTAGTTGTAATAATACTAAAGAAATCAGTATATCTATACTATGCTACTATGTACAATATATATATAAATACATACATATATATATAACTACAATATAACAACAATTACTAAAAGTGTAAATTCGCAGTAATTGAATATTTTTTTCATTTTCTTTTGTGCTACATTTTTTTTTTTTTCTTTGTTTATTTAGCTTCCTATTCATTCACCACTTCTGCTCAATTTTGCAATCACCTGATCACTGAAGCCCTATCACCGCTATGAAACAAACTTCGCCAATGCCACCAACTCCAATGATGACCCTGTTGTTTGTGCTGCCCATGACCACATTGCAGTGTCCACTTGGATAACAACCAACCAAACGCCACGATGCACCAATTTGTTGTGGTCGCCGCTAGTAGCAGCCGTTGTAATATACGTCGTAATAGTAATATGAACCACGCTCCATATCGTTCCAGCGACGATTCAACGTTGAGCAAATGCTCATCACTGGAGAGTAATGTTGTTGTTGTTGTTGTTGTTGTTGTTGTCGCTGTGGTAATACTTGCGGCCAATGTGGTGAGCGTATGTTTCGCTATTCGATAGAGGATGCCGTGCAGTGTAGTGGAAAGACGATTGGCGCTACTGTTGCCATGTTGCATGGCAGCCGGATGTTCGCCATTGATGACGTGCACCACCACCGAGGCAGAGTCTATAATAGAATAATGTGAAGAGAAGAAGAAGAAAAAAGAAAGAAAAATAAATGTTTAAATGAATAAGTATTTATGGCATGATAGAAATAAATGAAGTGGTTAAATCGTTTGAAGGACATTTTTAATTTGTTGTATTTGTGCTGATTGAATGAATGAAGCTGTGAATGTTGTTGGTGTTGTGGTGCCGGATATGTGGGCAATTAATATATTTGTGAAAGAATAAAATGTAGGAAGAGCGTGTTAAGTAGTTTAATAAGGACGTGATGGCAATAAGTAGCATCAGCGCTCATTACTTTAAAAAACACGTTCTTCTTATTAGAGGAAGGAGTTGTGTCAATGCAGTAGTGCTCAATGGGGTTTTCTGAGAACCTATAGTATCCTCAGCAGCTGTCCAGCAAAATATAAAATCTCTTATTTGTTACAGCAATAGGTTGAGAATTACTCTCAGATAGCATTTGTAAGAATTCACAAAATAATTAGTGAGCTACCCTTTTTCCTAATATTCTGCGCTTCCCTACCTTGATCTATAGTGTCGGACATATAATTTTTCTAGTACAAAAGATTGGTTATTGAAACCTCAAAATATTTTAAAGCTAATGTAGACCTCTGCTCTATCCAATGCCTTTGTTTTGTTCATTCTTTTTAGTCTCTGGTTATAGGGGCCTGCCTACTTCGCCTTCAGTTTCTAAGCCAAAGAAGTTGTCGAAGCAAGCAGATGTGCGTCACGTCTACAGCTGAATGCAAGTATATGTGACACGATGATAGCCGAGTCTACTAACACATACAAAGCTCGCAGTCCTTTAAGAACTAGGGTGTCCGTATCCCTTTACTCACTTGAGTTTATTATCTTTTCCATGCTTCTCATAAACAATCGCATATTAAATATCTAAATGAAGCTATTCGAGGTAAAATTTTATCGCCACAAAATCGCAGCAACAAAATACCCAGCGTAAATAAACCGTTTCAAAACATATAAACTTTTAAAATTAAATTTCAGCAGAAGGCAGTTGTTGGACAACACAAAAGCAAACAAGAAGAAGAAGAGGGTAGAAAAGGCGCAAAGTGAAAATAAAAAATATTAAAAAATGAAATAAAAGCTCTAATTCTACAAAAGGATACAAATGAAAAGTATTTATGTGCTAAATAATAAAAAAACAAGTAAGGAAAGGGCTGTCTTCGGCTGTGCCGAAGGCTTCACACCTTTCATGAATACGCATAACTTTTTTAAGTGTCCGATCCTTACTTACAATTGGTCCAAACTCTTCAAAACTGTTAATTTGAAAATACATGGCCCAAACCAGAGTTATCGGAGCAATCGATTATATGGGAGCTATATGTTATGTTAGTCCGATCTGTATGATTTTCACTGCACACATCACATATGTAATAAGTACCAAACCTGCAAAATTTTACATTCCTAGCTTCTTAACTGCAAAATCTATAGCCCAAAACCCATTTATCGAAACTATCGATTATATGGGAGCTATATGTTTGGTTGGTCCGATTTGAGTCATTTTCACTACACATGTTACTTATACAATATGTACGAAAAGTGCAAAATTTTGCGGTCCTAGCTTTTTAATTGCAAGATTTATAGACCAAAACCCGTTTATCGGAACTATCGATTGTATGGGAGCTATGCTTTGTATCGGTCCGATCTGGCTGGTTCCGACAAATGATTAATCCCATGCAAAATGGCGGCCCTATACCAAATTTCATCGAGATAGGTCTAAAATTGAGGGACTAGTTTGCGTTCAAACAGACAGACGGACAGACGGACAGACGGACAGACGGACGGACGGACAGACGGACATGGCTAAATCAACTCAGCTTATCATCCTGATCATTTCGGTATACTTAATGGTGGGTCTATCTCTTCTTCTTCTCATACTTACAAGCATCGGACCAAAGTTATAATACCATTTCATGTTCATGAAAGGTATAAAAATTGCTTACTAATACTCGCGCAGTCAAGCGCAAACAAACCGTAGATCCATAGCTGAGCTGAAAATATTCCACTGCGTTTTGGTAGCATAATTTAATTTGTTAAGCTATTTGGAGCTACTTTAAGTCAATAATAATAAGGGAGCGGCAAGAAAACAATTCGGAGAAAATATTTTTGATGAATTAAATTATTGAACTTTTTTCGCCTCAATGTTGAATACAAACAACAATACCAGTCATGTCATCTAGTTGAGTTGAATGACTGTTTTGTGAAAGTGAAATATAAGCTTTCCATCATTGTAATGCGCACTTAACCATGAAAGTACAAATTTTAAACAGCTCAGTTAAATAAACATTAAGCTTACAAATTGTTCCTTTCCAAGAATTATAAGCAAAGCCAAATTTAGGACGTGCATAGTTTACGAATATGATAAATGGACTCGCATCATCAACTTTTGACAGTGAAAGCAGCAGCAACGGTAATTATGAGAAAGCTTGAGGGTGAAAAGTCGTGTTGACAGACAAGTCGTCTAAAGATCTCATTAAAGGTATTATCTAACTCATTTTTCGAAAGACTTAAACCCATTGCAGGCAAAATGACAGAACCTTATCCTTTTGCCTGCAGACCTGAAAAGTTCACCATACACGCCAATTCACGATACACCAAATACTGGAGAAGGCACATGATAAGAGATTCGACGCTCACCATCTCTTTATTGACCACAAATACGGTTTTCACAACAACAAGAAAAAAACACTTTTGTCCGAATTTGTCTTTGCTGCAAACAGATTTATATCAGTCATAAAAATAGCACTTTATTTCATTTTATTTTATTTTATTTTATTTTATTTTATTTAATTTTATTTTATTTTATTTTATTTTATTTTATTTTATTTCATTTTATTTAATTTTATTTTATGTTATTTTATTTAATTTTATTTTATTTTATTTCATTTTATTTTATGTCATTTAATTTTATTTTATTTTATTTAATTTTATTTTATTTTATTTTATTTTATTTTATTTTATTTTATTTTATTTTATTTTATTTTATTTTATTTTATTTTATTTTATTTTATTTTATTTTATTTTATTTTATTTTATTTTATTTTATTTTATTTTATTTTATTTTATTTTATTTTATTTTATTTTATTTTATTTTATTTTATTTTATTTTATTTTATTTTATTTTATTTTATTTTATTTTATTTTATTTTATTTTATTTTATTTTATTTTATTTTATTTTATTTTATTTTATTTTATTTTATTTTATTTTATTTTATTTTATTTTATTTTATTTTATTTTATTTTATTTTATTTTATTTTATTTTATTTTATTTTATTTTATTTTATTTTATTTTATTTTATTTAATTTTATTTTATTTTATTTTATTTTATTTTATTTTATTTCATTTTATTTTATTTTATTTGGTTTTACTTGATTTTATTTTACTTTTTTTATTTTTAATTAAATTCATTACGAATTATTGTTTATTTGGTCTCGAGCTTGCAAAAACTTACAAATATGTAAACAAAATAGACCGCAAAAATCCAACAACAAAATACATTGAAACCATAGCACGGGTTTACGTACATATGTAAATATGTACAAACAACAAGACCAACACACATCATAACATATAGGCTGCATGTCTTAAGAAATTTTGTGTATACAGTTGGCAAGAACAAACAAACAAAAGGGAATTAATTGAAGTGGAGATAAGTGCATTGTGACGTCACAGGGCATCATTGCTTAGTGTTGGAATTTTCTAACAGCGGCTTTGGTGCAGACACGAGTTCGAATCCGTGTCCGAAAAGGGATCTGATGATGAGCCTGGAAACTCTGAAACATGTAATCCTATCCATCGCTGTTGATTTTTCCTTTGTAATTTTTCTCCAATTATCAATTTTTCCCAAAAACTGACAATTAAATTCATTACGAATTATTGTTTATTTGGTCTCGAGCTTGCAAAAACTTACAAATATGTAAACAAAATAGACCGCAAAAATCCAACAACAAAATACATTGAAACCATAGCACGGGTTTACGTACATATGTAAATATGTACAAACAACAAGACCAACACACATCATAACATATAGGCTGCATGTCTTAAGAAATTTTGTGTATACAGTTGGCAAGAACAAACAAACAAAAGGGAATTAATTGAAGTGGAGATAAGTGCATTGTGACGTCACAGGGCATCATTGCTTAGTGTTGGAATTTTCTAACAGCGGCTTTGGTGCAGACACGAGTTCGAATCCGTGTCCGAAAAGGGATCTGATGATGAGCCTGGAAACTCTGAAACATGTAATCCTATCCATCGCTGTTGATTTTTCCTTTGTAATTTTTCTCCAATTATCAATTTTTCCCAAAAACTGACAATTAAATTCATTACGAATTATTGTTTATTTGGTCTCGAGCTTGCAAAAACTTACAAATATGTAAACAAAATAGACCGCAAAAATCCAACAACAAAATACATTGAAACCATAGCACGGGTTTACGTACATATGTAAATATGTACAAACAACAAGACCAACACACATCATAACATATAGGCTGCATGTCTTAAGAAATTTTGTGTATACAGTTGGCAAGAACAAACAAACAAAAGGGAATTAATTGAAGTGGAGATAAGTGCATTGTGACGTCACAGGGCATCATTGCTTAGTGTTGGAATTTTCTAACAGCGGCTTTGGTGCAGACACGAGTTCGAATCCGTGTCCGAAAAGGGATCTGATGATGAGCCTGGAAACTCTGAAACATGTAATCCTATCCATCGCTGTTGATTTTTCCTTTGTAATTTTTCTCCAATTATCAATTTTTCCCAAAAACTGACAATTAAATTCATTACGAATTATTGTTTATTTGGTCTCGAGCTTGCAAAAACTTACAAATATGTAAACAAAATAGACCGCAAAAATCCAACAACAAAATACATTGAAACCATAGCACGGGTTTACGTACATATGTAAATATGTACAAACAACAAGACCAACACACATCATAACATATAGGCTGCATGTCTTAAGAAATTTTGTGTATACAGTTGGCAAGAACAAACAAACAAAAGGGAATTAATTGAAGTGGAGATAAGTGCATGGTGACGTCACAGGGCATCATTGCTTAGTGTTGGAATTTTCTAACAGCGGCTTTGGTGCAGACACGAGTTCGAATCCGTGTCCGAAAAGGGATCTGATGATGAGCCTGGAAACTCTGAAACATGTAATCCTATCCATCGCTGTTGATTTTTCCTTTGTAATTTTTCTCCAATTATCAATTTTTCCCAAAAACTGACAATTAAATTCATTACGAATTATTGTTTATTTGGTCTCGAGCTTGCAAAAACTTACAAATATGTAAACAAAATAGACCGCAAAAATCCAACAACAAAATTTTATTTTATTTTATTTTATTTTATTTTATTTTATTTTATTTTATTTTATTTTATTTTGTTTTGTTTTATTTTATTTTATTTTATTTAGTTTTATTTTATTTTATTTTATTTTATTTTATTTTATTTTATTTTATTTTATTTTATTTTATTTTATTTTATTTTATTTCATTTTATTTTATTTTATTTTATTTTATTTTATTTTATTTCATTTTAATTTATTTTATTTTATTTGGTTTTACTTGATTTTATTTTACTTTATTTAATTTTATTTTATTTTATTTTATTTTATTTTGTTTTATTTTATTTAGTTTTATTTTATTTTATTTTATTTTATTTTATTTTATTTTATTTTATTTTATTTTATTTTATTTTATTTTATTTTATTTTATTTTATTTTATTTTATTTTATTTTATTTTATTTTATTTTATTTTATTTTATTTTATTTTATTTTATTTTATTTTATTTTATTTTATTTTATTTTATTTTATTTTATTTTATTTTATTTTATTTTATTTTATTTTATTTTATTTTATTTTATTTTACTTTATTTTATTTTATTGTATTTTATTTTATTTTATTTTATTTTATTTTATTTTATTTTATTTTATTTTATTTATAAGTAAGTATAAATCAATAGTTTCAGTGATTCGGCTACTTTTCCGTGTTTGTTGGTATTTCTCTTTCCTCATGATATGTTTAGGGTTTTAACCTTCATTCCAATTCGCTCAGTTTTTGGTAAATCAGTTTCAAAGCCGCAACTATTTCATAACAATTAGTAGCTATTTGTTTCCCTGAGTACCAAAAGCTTTGCAATTCACAGAAACATTGATAAACTCAATACATTAATTAATCAATTTGGCTGCGCCTTGGTGTTTACGGTACCCACAGAGTTAAGATTTTCGTACATTGTATGTACATGTTTCGCATATTACCATGCTCAGACGAAAAAAAATATTTTCTTTACGCGCATGCTATGCAGACAATAAAATCTGCAGCCTAATGGGAGTTAATGGATTTCTGTGGTAAATTGCTTTGTCTTAATTTCACATCATTTTTATTACCTTTTTTTTGGGCTGACTATGTATTTGCTAGCTCAGAGGATTACTCGGTATATGTATCATTTGACAGTAGCATACTAAATTATATGTATCTTCAGTTTAGCATCTTAATTACTTTTATTACAATAAATTAGGGTAGGAACAATATTTCTCTTTGTTTTGAGTAAGCACAATAGCCGTGCTGTAGGTATTCATTATGTTTCAATGCATTCTTTGTAAAGGAAATTGTGATAACAAAAGCTTGCCACTTTCAGCTAAACTATTGTTTATTTATTATATAGAGTTGAGTATATTGAAGAATTGTGTATATGTATATTATATTCCACTAATGCTTAATATCTTTACATATAACTAGGTAATACAATTTTTGTAGGAGGTATCCATATTGAGTCGAAAGAATCCAAAGAAACAGTTTTTAAAACTTTTGTCTGTCTGCCTGTCTGTATAGAGGAATTTAGTTCACTACTAGCTTATGTATATAAGTGGGTTTCACACCACACATCTAACCTAAATAATTCCAGAGATATGGACTGTGAATAGACTTATATAGTGATCCCCTGTTTTTTGGGTTTATTAGTGATTAATCTCATATAACCCCCACAAAATTTCAGTGGTCTAACCATAGATATGGACTAGAGAGAATATATTCGTATGGGAGGTGGCACGCCCCTATATATATCAAATTATTTTTTGGCCTATAACTCTCCCTGGAAGATATAAAATATCCAGTGCATGTTTGAAATTTGTTTACGATTAGCTTATTCGTTTAGGAGCCAAGCTTCTTATCAGCCGCTCAAAACATCTAATTTATAAATAGCTATGACTCAGCCCTACACACTTAAAAATGAGTAAGCAGTTAGTATGAAACTTGAGAAATTTGCTAAAATTAAGTTGTGTTGCATGCGGCCGTAAAGAAGGTATGTAAAGTAAGGGTCACTTTTGAGCTGTCAAATAAATTTATTCTTTGTCATATTTTTCTTCTGTTTCAACATTTATGCACACATTGGAAAATATGACACTAACAACATGCTCGAGCAATTCATTTTCAAAATTAATATTAACTAAGCAAAGAAATGATGTCAAACTAAAGATTTTATCTCTTAACAATTTTTACTATTTATATGTAGCGTGCTTTTAGTAGATACAAAACACTCAACGAACCAATATGGCAATGACATGAAATGCCAAACATTTGTCTACTACATGCAGGCACAATAACATAGATGACCAATAAGCCAAGTGACGGCTGTTATACCAAGTTAGCTCCACAACATGAAAGCAAAGAAATTTAATAACCAATTTTCCATAGAACAGCTGTGACATCGTTAGCAAAAACTAATGGCGTGCCTACAAGATGGTGATAGAGTGGACTCATATGGTACTCGTAGAGAAGTACTCGTTGTTGGTGCATGAGAATAAAAACAAAAATGTAAAGACAATACAATAACAAAAGCAAAATTTAGTAGCATAATAAAATGTTAGGACAAAAGTGGGAGCCAGAAAGACAGGGTCTTTGCTGTATATAGTCCGTAATTTTATCTCTTTTGTTTTTTGTTTTTCTGTTTTTTTTATTTTTTTGTTTTGCTTTTAACACAGCTTGAAGTGTGCTTTTAGAAATACTTTAACTAAATATATTGACTGGACAAGTGAGTAAGTAAGCAAAAGGTAGTACTTGTGTGCTTTTATGGTTATGGGGCATTCCATGAAAAAATTGGTGAAAAAAAAAAATTAAAAGCTTTCGAGTGAGAAACATTTATAGCTTAAAAGTATGAAGTTTTTGAATAGTGAATGCATGTTTTGCAATTTTTGCGGCTTTTAAATAAAAAAAAAATAAAAAAAATAATAAAAAAACAAGTAAGGAAAGGGCTGTCTTCGGCTGTGCCGAAGGCTTCACACCTTTCATGAATACGCATAACTTTTTTAAGTGTCCGATCCTTACTTACAATTGGTCCAAACTCTTCAAAACTGTTAATTTGAAAATACATGGCCCAAACCAGAGTTATCGGAGCAATCGATTATATGGGAGCTATATGTTATGTTAGTCCGATCTGTATGATTTTCACTGCACACATCACATATGTAATAAGTACCAAACCTGCAAAATTTTACATTCCTAGCTTCTTAACTGCAAAATCTATAGCCCAAAACCCATTTATCGAAACTATCGATTATATGGGAGCTATATGTTTGGTTGGTCCGATTTGAGTCATTTTCACTACACATGTTACTTATACAATATGTACGAAAAGTGCAAAATTTTGCGGTCCTAGCTTTTTAATTGCAAGATTTATAGACCAAAACCCGTTTATCGGAACTATCGATTGTATGGGAGCTATGCTTTGTATCGGTCCGATCTGGCTGGTTCCGACAAATGATTAATCCCATGCAAAATGGCGGCCCTATACCAAATTTCATCGAGATAGGTCTAAAATTGAGGGACTAGTTTGCGTTCAAACAGACAGACGGACAGACGGACAGACGGACAGACGGACGGACGGACAGACGGACATGGCTAAATCAACTCAGCTTATCATCCTGATCATTTCGGTATACTTAATGGTGGGTCTATCTCTTCTTCTTCTCATACTTACAAGCATCGGACCAAAGTTATAATACCATTTCATGTTCATGAAAGGTATAAAAATTTTGATTATCTTAAATTTATTTTTTATACCTTTCATGAACATGAAATGGTATTATAACTTTGGTCCGATGTTTGTAAGTATGAGAAGAAGAAGAGATAGACCCACCATTAAGTATACCGAAATGATCAGGATGATAAGCTGAGTTGATTTAGCCATGTCCGTCCGTCCGTCTGTCCGTCTGTCTGTTTGAACGCAAACTAGTCCCTCAATTTTAGACCTATCTCGATGAAATTTGGTATAGGGCCGCCATTTTGCATGGGATTAATCATTTGTCGGAACCAGCCAGATCGGACCGATACAAAGCATAGCTCCCATACAATCGATAGTTCCGATAAACGGGTTTTGTTCTATAAATCTTGCAATTAAAAAGCTAGGACCGCAAAATTTTGCACTTTTCGTACATATTGTATAAGTAACATGTGTAGTGAAAATGACTCAAATCGGACCAACCAAACATATAGCTCCCATATAATCGATAGTTTCGATAAATGGGTTTTGGGCTATAGATTTTGCAGTTAAGAAGCTAGGAACGTAAAATTTTGCAGGTTTGGTACTTATTACATATGTGATGTGTGCACTGAAAATCATACAGATCGGACTAACATAACATATAGCTCCCATATAATCGATTGCTCCGATAACTCTGGTTTGGGCCATGTATTTTCAAATTAACAGTTTTGAAGAGTTTGTACCAATTGTAAGTAAGGATCGGACACTTAAAAAAGTTATGCGTATTCATGAAAGGTATGAAGCCTTCGGCACAGCCGAAGACAGCCCTTTCCTTACTTGTTTTTTATTATTTTTATTAACTGTCAAGAATCACTATTTATTTTGCGATTATTTTTTATTTAAGGAAAATAAGCATTACAAGTTTATAATCATCAAATGGATTTTCAGAAAAATAATCAATCAAATCGGTAATCATTACTATTAGTAATCACTATTTAAAAGGTCTGCACTAAAAGTCATATCTATGAACATATTTCTGTGCCACACATTTCTCACATATTTGTGTTTAATTTTTGTTACTTAAATTATTCATGCTCCTAGAATGTTTGAAGTGTGGTGAGTTGAAATGAGTTAAATAATTGGAATTATTACATTAGAATTTTATCATGGAATGCCTCCTTTTATTAGTGTATTGTTTTTACATGCCTGCTCTACAGCTTATAATACAATTTTTCTTAGAGTAAGGTAGATTTGCGTTCTACTTTTATTTTCATTTTTTTTTTGTTGCTTTTTGTTGTTGCTTGTTAATTCATAAAACAAAGTACAAGTAGAAAGCCATTCTCGCCTAGAAATGACAACCAAGTTTAGTTATCTCTCACAAGAGAACTCAATATATGTACACAACTAAACGAGAAAATTCAAAAAAAAAAAAAACATATTTACGATGTTACTTTAGTAGTCTAATAAATGGAATGGACAGCCGAGTGTAACCAACTTCAGATGACTTGACATTACAAATGAGTGCTTGCGACGTTGATTGGCACTACTTGTTTTGCTTGTTATGATATTCGAAGTATTTTGACTACATAGCTGAACAGTGTACTCGTGGTTTTTGATGATACGAAATTTTTTTGTTTTTTTTTTTTTCATTTACACGACTATTAAATTGTTATATATTGTTTGATGTGCAATCTTGTATTGTTTTTAGGGAAATGAATTTGTAAGTGTATTATCAAGTTATTGATCAAATCAAGATTTTGGAATTCTTTCTTTATCTGAACCCATTCGCTGATGACAGCAAAATGGCGACCGATGGACTTGATTAATTTTAATGTTTACCGTACTAACATTAAAATATGCAGGGTAGTCTTTTTATCTGGAAACTCTAAATTGAATTGATTAAATCTTGACAGCCAGAAGAAAGCTAACGTCGTGATTACTACCCATTTTAATTGTTTATCCGTCTTCTCTTTTCCTTCTGTACCTTTGTGGCTTCAATAGACATATACCGGCCAATTCTGTGTTCTTGATAAATTTGTCAATCTTGATAAATAATAAAGAAAAATTATTTTTATCAAGTGTTTTTGAATTTTGCGTCAAAGCCAAATTTTATTTATTTAAATTAATTTTTAATAATTTTTTTTTTGACGGAGAATTCAAAACACTTGATAAAAATATTTTTTTCCTGAATATTTATCAAGATTGACAAACTTGTCAAGAGCACAGGATCGCCTTGATAATCTATATTTTGTTATAAATCTTTCAAGACTTATTTCGTATTCTAGTACGTTCTGTTTCAGTGCTTTAATTATGCCAAGATCAATGCCATATATTGCAGCTGCTACTCCAAGGGGGAAGATTATACTTAAGCTAGCCTAAAATTCTAGTTCAATAGCGAAGCACTGGGCTTATGAAGAACATTTTCTAGAAACTCAGAACGCTTCGGAATTTTGAAAAACTTTTTCTTTTTTTTTGGACTACTTCAGTCATAGTTCTGCAGGCAAAAATATGTATTTCGAAGAGAAATATTTCTAGAAAAGGGAATGGAAGAAGGACAAAATAAAATAATGATATAAGTAGGAACAGAAATTAAAAAAACCAGAAATGAAAGGAGAATAGAAAAAGTAGTAGGAACAAAAATTAGAAAATGAATAGCAAAATCTGTAGGAATATTGATACGAAGCGGAAAACAAGTAAGCTTCTCACTAAAAATAAGAATACGTGTAATAATAATAATAGAAATGGGTATGTTGTCAAGAAGAAAAAGATACTAAATAACAAAAAGGGTTAAATAATATATTATAAGTTTT
This sequence comes from Sphenella marginata, assembly GCA_951509765.1. Classification (NCBI taxonomy): domain Eukaryota; kingdom Metazoa; phylum Arthropoda; class Insecta; order Diptera; family Tephritidae; genus Sphenella; species Sphenella marginata. Next base: position 12,570,351 of record OX608079.1, on the reverse strand, counting down.
AAAATATTGAGAAAAAATAATAGTGTTAGGGATGGGAGTTTAGTGGAAATGGGTGCAGAAAGAAATAGTTAGCTAGTAGACAGAGGCAGAAAAAGATAAAAAGTAATACGTCAGCTGGTTCCTAGAAAAAAGCGACTTAAATGCCGACAGAGGGGAAGCAGCAGCAGCTAGTATCGTGGTGTGTGGGATCGATATAAAAGCAAAAACATTTCCAACAACTTTAATATTTCTCCTAAATATTCCAGAATTAGCATCGATAAAAAATCAATGGAAAAAAACACTCCATGACTCACTTATCGTATCCGCTTGGGAACCGACGAGATAGCGTTAATTGAACACATATGTATCTTTATTTAGCCATCACTTGAGCCCATTAAGTCATAAACATAAATTACAAGTTTCACAAATTGAACTTGGAAAGATTGATGCACCTCTTCACATTTGCGGCGAGAGCACCTACGAAGATTTAATGATGAGCTTTATGAGTTTTACGTTAAGTGCTATTGCGTAAAAATGTGTGGTAAATGTCTAAAGAGAGAGAGTGAGTCGTGATTAATCCCTTTAGACTATAGTGGGCTGCAATTCAATACGCTACATTAGTCAATTACCTATTGGCGTAAAAATAAATATTTAATTTGAGTAGCATAGGTACCCATAGGAGTGAAAGCACTAGGCTTACCGTACCCATTTTGTGTGAAAATGGAATAAGCTTGCATAATTTTAGGCGCCTTTTGGTTTCTATACGAATTTCGTAAATTTATGTCTGTGTTAGTATAAGTTTGTGATTCTTTGGAATCAGATTAACCATATGACCAATCAAAAATTATATGAATGGACAACTTTCGGAGCAATTAAACGCATATTTCTCGTAGATTTTCCCCTTAGAAATGACATCCGAAAAAGCTCAGATTCCGAGAAATTTGGAGTGTGCTACGACTCTTTTTAAATGAGCTTTTGGGGGTTTCCCGAGCTTTTTATTTATTTTAACGCTTTTTGGAGACTTTCCTGACTATTCTGAGATAATTTTTTTCCCATTTTCTAGGGTTTTGTAACTTTTTTAACGCTTTTTGGAGGCTTTCTTGACTATTCTGGGATAATTTTTTTTCCCATTTTCTTGGGTTTTGGAACTTTTTTAAACTTTTTTTGGAGCTTTTTAATAAAGCTTTTCTGAAGCTTTTTTTTGACTACACTTTTTCTTCTGTGTCTTGATAATCAGTAAATTGAAATATAAGAGAATGCCCGTCCCCGTTCGAGGCGGGGAAATCATTTCAAACATTCATATAATTGAGCTTTCACCAAAGGACCCGTAAATTTTTATATTAATTGGACTTTTTAATGTTTACTAAATAACACTCAAAAAAAGCTCAAATCACAGACACTTTTTGAATAATTATTTTGGAGAGCCCCAAATTGTTGGTTAACTGGGATGTATTGTAGGATATTTCATAAATTTATACTGAGCTTCTTTTTGCCCGTCGCTGGCCTAGTATGTACCACGAACTAAGCTTATACATACATGGCAAAAGCTTTATATGCCAGCGTATCATCATTGTATCACCAAAAAAATGTTGGATGGAAATGAAAGTATAAAAGGATTGAAGGGTTGGTTGATTGGTTGGTTATAAGGGTATTATAAACAATTGCGTTTGCAACGGATACTCTTTGGTAGGCAGCCACATGTGTGTGTGTGTGTGTGTGTAGGAGTTTTTACCAACACGCATATAAATACATACACATTTAGTGTGGCGAAAACTTACCTGAACTACTCGGCGAGCATGTGTAATTCCCCGAATCGGATGGTGTTGCCTTCGCTATCAATAATTTACTAGTGCGAGTCGAACGTTCGGTTATGACATTGATGCCGCCACGTTGTGAATAATTCATAACACGTTTACCCTTATACCAATAAATAAAGGAGGGTGGTATGGGTGATTGCATGGCGAGACAGGTGAGATTTATATCGCTGCCGCTTTTGATGAAAAGTTCCGAATTTCCAAGAATTTTTGCGCGCGATACTACAAGAAAGTAACAGAGAATAAATTTAGTATGTAGAGAGAGTAAACATATACACATATACATATACACACATATACACAGCTACACATACATAGTAAATATATGTAAGGAGCATAAAACGATACTGTAAAATGTGTAATGAAAGTGCAATAAAAAAAAAAATGAAAAACGAAAAAAAGTAGTTCAAAGCTTATAGCATGCAACATACAGAAAAAAAAAGAAAAAAAAACAAAAACAAAAGCGTATAAATTTCAGAAGTGGCCGAATGAGAAAGGAGGACAAAAGTTGAAGGTTGTTTGTTTGCGCAATTTTTTTTTGGTTTTCATTTTGTTCTTCTCCTTTGGTTTTTTTTTGTTAGCTTTTACCTATTAATATTTGTTTGCGTGCGAAATTAAGTGTCAGTGCTGAAAGTGATGTATGTATGTATAAAGCGTTGTGTGGGCGCAGCAAGATGGTGACCAAGGACAGCGCAGGGATGAAATAATGTTCCCTATTAATTTACTTTTTTTTTTTTTTTTTGGTTTCTAAGTAGGCTGCGATACTGTGACATGCTCGCACTACAAACTTGCGTGGACAGCCGAATAGATCATATCTCTGTTAACTAAAGGTGACTACACTAATGGAATTAACACAAGTTGGTGAGTCTAACGTAGAGTGCAATGGATGATAATATACTCAGGTGTGAGCTTGAGTGAAAAGGTATGTAAATTTTCTAGAGGTTCTGAGTATATAACACTTTTTTTATAAACACTACTTTCAAATCTATTTCGCTGGAATTACCCGTCGAAGGATTTAAACCATTGATACCACAACTTATAATTGAATATGGGGTATTACAACTGAGCACAAGTATCTAATTCAGCATCGTCCGAAAAAAATCTGCATTTTTAGTTTATACCTCATGGAGGACTTGTCACTGAAAAGCGGCCTCAAGGGTAATCCCATTCAAAATGGAAATATCTTAACAACTTCCCTGTCCCCATACAAAGCGCTTTGTGAATGCCCCACGTCTACTAGTTTTTCGTATTGCTTAACTGAGTAATCTTACTAATATATAAAAACGTAAGTTTGTGAGTGACTGCGGATGTTTGTGGTTCTTTATCGTCTGAACAAATGGCGCGATCATTACGAAATTTGGCAGACAGCTTCTTAGGAGTATAGAATAGGTAACAGGCATTATGAAATTTCGATAAATGTATCGATAATAGAGTTATCGGCCAAAATGCTGTTTTCCGTAAAATTTGAAGTATTCGCACAAAATTGGTATCAATCGAAAGGGGAAGACCACAGTTTTCATTTGACCTTTGGCTCAATTCGATATATTTATCGATAACTAAGTTATCGGTCAAAATGTGGTTTCGGGTAAACTTTGGAATATTCGCACAAAGTTGGTATCAAACGAAAGGGGAAGACCACAGCTTTCATTTGGACTTTGGTTCAATTCGATATATTTATCGATAACAGAGTTATCGGTCAAAATGTGGTTTCGGGTAAACTTTGGAATATTCGAACAAAATTGGTATCAAATGAAAGGTGCTGACAAATGATTTAACATGTTTTAGCTATTTTCCAACATAAAACGAAGGTTTTTAGATATTAACCAAAACGTAGACCAAAATTGGAGCTAGAAGGTTTTTGTGAAAAAATGGGTCTAAAATAAAAGGTCTTGATGCGATTTTTAAAATGGAGCCTTTTGGGATTGGGATTGAGAAAGGGATAGGTATGATGGTAGGATGACAGTTAAAAAGCAATATGAAAAGACAAAAGCATATGAAGAGGATGGACGGAGAGAAGGATGTGGAGCTGAAATTAGGAGGGCGAATCACATACATATTTTAAATGCAAACAAGTTAGTGTTTGGGCAGGACAACGTCTGCCGGGTTTGCTAGTAGGAACATATATTATAAAATATTATTTTTATAAAAATTTTGTGAGTCAAATGTGACTCATGAACGTAGCAAAAAAAAACAAAACATTTTTACAACTTTCAATGAGTCACATGTAAGCATAAAGGACCTTCTTCTTCTGAAAGTTGTATAGAAAAATGAGTCACATGTGACTCATGAACTTATTTCAATACACTCTCGTGAGTCACATATGACTCATTGGACAGGGAAGTTGTTAATTCATTTCAGAGGGTCGAAGGTACCATTCTTTCCACCACCATGGGACATAGAACTCAACTGAAATAAGGTTTTTGAGTACAGATCCAGGAAGAAAATTGATACCCTCTATTTAGGCGTCGAAAAACGGAAAGCTTTGGAGCTTTTGCTCAGTCTACTTCTGGCTTGATGAGTGCGCGCCGGCTTCCTCTCGTATGATCTATTTTCTAAATCATTACACTAACAAGCCTCTGCACAGCTTACGCCAGGCTGAACTGGCAGCCATAATAGAGACTGAAGGCTGGCTTCTCTGCACTTCATAATCATGTCAATATACAGCGACAGTAAGGCAGCCATCACCGCCCTTCTCATTTAATGGTATTACAATAAGCCTTTTGGATAAGCAGAAAAGCGCCCAACTTAATCCAACCTAACTTAAAGAAATGCAGCATAAAACCGTTAAACGTATTTTGGCCAATTTTTTTTTTATTATCTTCCAGACAATTCTTAAAACTTAATTGTAGAGTAAAAGTAAATTGAAATTAATTCATGCTTGCCGTTTTTGTTTTCACTTTCTCGATAGCTGTCGATGAAATTTATAACACAATTCACTTGCCAAATTTCGTAAAATCGGTCACTCGAGCACGTAGCCAAATCTTTTCAAATTTATTCACGTTTTTATTGCGAATCACAAGGATTTTATTTCCCTAAGATGCACTCACAATAATTCAAACAGACTCAACTCAATGTTGGAATGTGCACTCGATAAACTTGCTTGCATTTTGGTTGCATACTTTTTGGCGCCGTACCGTACCGCTAACACTTCTGTGTTTGGGTTTGTATGAAAATGGGCATGGTTATGTGTTGATGCTATCAACCTCTATGCTCGTTTGCCAATTGTAAAGCAAATAAAAGACGCAGAGTGAAAATATTCAATGGCACAGACTTGCAAAATTCTATACGTCTAACATGCTTGAATTACATAGAGCATGATGTAGAGCTAACTACAGTCTATTACAGTATGATGAAGGATGGACGATTTTTGGAAATTATATAGAAGTAGTAAGAAATACTTAGTGGTGATTCAGACAAATACTTGGAACTAAGGGCTTCATATAGAAACTTGTAAAGCTGAGCACAGTCGAGGAGATAAACTACATGAAAAATATTCTCAAGGAAAGTTAAGCGAGCTTGAACTTCTTCTAAGCAAAGAGCTTTTACTTCAAAATATACATTTTAGAAACAGAAATTATAAAAAACTTAAATTGTTTCAATTTAAGTGTTTCAATTTAATTGTGAGTGCTTCAA
>OX608079.1:12457425-12559925 GCA_951509765.1 Sphenella marginata | reverse complement strand
TAAAATTCGTACAAAAACATTCTGGTTGATTAACTAAACGTTTTGACAGTTGCTTGTTAAAAAGCTTAAGATTAAGCTCTCATTGTGAGCTCGTAAAATTCTTTTCTAGTTAGTTTTTTTTCTTTGTTTCTTTTTCGTTTTTTGTTATTTTTACTCTAAAAGGAAATTGATGGTGTGATCCATATTATTATAACTTGCTCTTAACCCTTTGGCGATTGCGATTTAGCAAAAGAGAAGATCCATGCTTTCTGAACAATAATTTTTGCCTAATGGAAACACCAAAAATTTCGCCCTCCTTGCCATAACTCAGTTGACAAATCGGTTTTGGTAAAGATCGTCTTTTTTGTTAGAAAGATTTTCTCATTCGGTTACTTTTAACACCTATAAGTATGCTACAAAAATTGAAACTGACTTATACTCCTATGAGTATGCTACACAAATAAAAATTGACTTAAATATGTATATCATTAGGAATAAAAGCTTAAGTCGAAATCAAAATAGCCACTTTTTCTTAGGTCCACTTAAGCTGTTGTTGCTTATGACCACAGCAGATATAGCCAACTGGAGACTTAATCAATTAATCGCGGTTCGCTCACTTTAGAGATTAGTAGCAGAATTTTTTGCGCGTCATTTTTTTAATAAGTTGTGAACAATTTTCCATAGCTAAACCATATACAGCTTGAATAATTCTGTATACTACAAGTTGCGGCTGCAAAATTTTAGAGCAACAATAAAATGCGGTAAAACAGCTGGCAAAGCGCGCATGTTTTGTTGTGGTTTTAGCACAGTTTTGAAAAAGCTCGCATGTTAGTACGCGTCCGTGGTGCAGCGGCTAAGCATTTTGGTAATAAATGGAATGCAAAAAGCAGCTTTTGATGTGATTTTATATGGTACATACATACATACATATATTGTAAACTGAAAATACAAATTTTCTAATTAAATTGAAAACAAGAATTGTTGAATGTAATACTAAATTTACATAGTTATTGTCCTTTTTGAAAATAATATAAATAATATTAAAAAAAAAAAATTATTTTTCCCAACTTCCTAAGATCGTTTTTCTCAGGCTTTTCAAAAATATTTTGTTGTTATGTGCCTGTAAAATATTGTGAGTTTCTTTTATCTTATTTTCAAATAAACATTTACTTAAAAAATTTAAAAATAGAAGTAGAGTAGATACCTATTGTATTCTTTTTTCAAATATGCATATTCTTATAAAATTAAAAACAAACAAATTATTTTAGATTTTAGATAAGTTATAGTATACTATATATATGTACAAGTACAAAAAAATATATTTTAACAAGAGCTAAAAGTGTTTTCTCAGTTAAAAATTTCATTTTTATCATAAAAATTTTTTTGGGTGTAACATTAAAGTTATACAGTGTATATTTTAGAAGATTATTCAAATGAAATAAGCGATGTAATAAGATCCATATTTTAAAAACTAATCAATAAAATTGAAAAAATTATATTTAATTTAAAATATTTTTTTTCGAAATTTCTCTCATATTTAATTTAATTAAGATGCTTGAACAGTTCATATGTATATTATATAATAAAAAGATTATAACTTTTGGGATTTGTGACCCTAATATTATGCACCAGAGATAAAATGCGGAAAAGGGTGATTTTTTTTTCTAATACCGAATATTTCTAATTATCTGTGTGTATGAAAATACATACAAATTTCTAACCAAAAAGAAAAAAAAAATATATAGAATGCAGTTATTTACATGTTCATTTACTTATGCACATACATACATGTTTCAGTAAAGATTTGTTGTAAAAATCATGACACACAAATGTAGTCAAACTTCGGAGGTCAAACAAAGGGGAGCAAGTTGTACATGAAAAACTTGGGAAATCATTAACAGTTTTATTAAAAGTGTGGTTGTTTTTGTGGTTGTTGTTGGTTTTGTGATAACATGTTACAGGTTTAATGAGTGCTACGGATGTTAGAAGTCCTTTGTCTGAAGAGTAAAATATTTCATACATTCATAGTATATACTACGTTAGAACCCCCCTCACCCCCTTAAAGCAATACATAAATTATACTAAAACTTATTAAAATCTCTGCATTCACTTACCGCTCTATCGCCCAAATTTCTCACTCGACAATGCAGCAGTGCAGCCTGTCCCACTGTCGCCGTCACTTCGCGCCTGGAAGAGTTATCAAAGTAGGGCTGCGAGTATGGCGTTTCCCAATAGTGCGGTGGTACATCACCACAAATAGTCTTTGTTTCTGTAAAAAAAGAGAAAATAAATAAGTTAACTTTTGATTATAAGAAAGTTTTTCACGAAAAATTATTCCAAAAAAATATTGAAATGGTCACAAAAATTAGTTTAATACATAGAGTCTCATAAACAATGTAGAAATTAATCTGTATTGATATTGAAAAGATCCCTAATAAACGTTTTAAAGAAATATCAAAATGACTTTGAAAATGTCCCAAAACATTCTCAAAAAAGTCAAGAAAACAGTCCGCAAATCATTTTGAAATAATTCCTAATTGTTGATGAAAGTGTCCCATAAAAGTCCTGAATTGGTCCCAAAACCAATCCTAAAATAAAACCGAAACATTTCCGAAAAGGCTTGTAAAAAGTCCAGTCATAATACTGAAATGATCCTGGAAAATCCAGAAGATAAAACCGAATTCAAGCCAAGAAAGTCCCGAAACAAATGCCGAATTTATACCGAAATAATCTCAAAAACAATCTAGCAATTCCAAACTGGTTCCGAACTCAATAAAAAAAAATTCTGAATTGTGCTCAGAAGAGCTCCGAAAACAATTTCAAATGATCTGAACTCCTCAACGCTTTCCAATATTTTTCGGTGCGAAAGCACAAAAACAAATTACGCCTTCATTACTCTTTGCATCAAACAACTTAGCTTTGCCTGAAAATCCTCTTAGAAGCGGATAAAATTGCGTAACAAAATGCGAAAATTCGCTGCTCAAATTCCGGTCCTTTATAATAATTAACAAAAACTGAGTTCAAATCTTAAACTAGCTCGTAAAACCAGGTTTGTATGGGAGCTGCCACACCCCTTTATTCATAACTACCATTTCATTTGTCCTGAGTATGTTATTAATATCGTACATACATATATCTCCATGTCCAGTGTCAGGTCCCTACCTTGAACGCTTTTAGAGATTTTAACTTGAAAAATTACATAAGTTTTTCGAAGAAAATGTTACTCATCCGCCGTGTAGAACAAATAAAGAGAAACAACATGGACCGTTTTTTATTCGTCATTTCGAACCTAGCTTTACATTTTTCTGCTAGCCAAAAAAGTTCTTCCACACAAATTCTTTCGGCATGGTTTTGAAAAGAAAAGTTCTAATTTTGACAAAAAATTTTTTTGGTTATTTTATTCATAACTCGCTAAGGCCTTACGAATAAAATTAGGTATTTTTATTGCACTTGCTTGTAGATATGATGAGTATGGCGAGCAATGGAAAAGTAAACAAAATAGCGGAGAGGGGGCAGAATATGAGATTAAAAAAAAAGAGAGAGATAACATGAATTATTATATATAACGTGATAGGGGAAGAGATAGCGCGCCAGAGATTTAAAAAGAGATAACAAGATTTACGGATAATGCGAGAAAATAGATAAACATGAGATGGCAGATAGAGAGAGAAAAAAAGAGCAAAGTAAATGAAACAAGAAAAATTTAAAAAAAATAATGCAAAGGAATGAGGATTATTGCGGTAATATTGAAAATATTTGTTGTGTTTCATAGTTATAGCTTATGTAAAAGTTTAATGGTTTAATCATTGATGTATGATAATTTCAGTTACAATAAATTTTTTATATTTTTCTAATTAAAGTGTGATAAAAATACTTTTTCTAAACTTTGAGGAAATTTAAGTTTGGGAGTCCTATGACTATGAAATGCACTATAGCGTCAACTTAGTATTAAATATATTGAATTTTAGAATATTAAAGAAATGCTAATATTCGGTTACAAAAATTTGACGAATAACAGAAAATTTAAAAATAATATTTACTATACACCCGCCAATTGCCAGCTGTGTTGACCCCTGCTGATTTAAAATAAAAAAATTATATTTTTTTTAAAGCAAACTTATTTAGCCCGTTAAACTCAGGTCAAACTGGTTTGTCGTGCAAAATAAATTAAATATACATACATACGTGCATTTGTATATACACATATCGCATAAAATAAAGTTTTTCTCATCAGCTAAACACTTGACCTAGTCGTAAATGCTCTTAACTTATGTATGCGGTTGATGTTAATTTTAGCAACATGCATGCTCCCAAAAAACCGTTTACGGCGTCAAAGCGATGTTAGAACGCCAAACATTACAACAATCAACAAGCGGCACAACATTCACGTTACCAAGCAAATAAGAGTTTGTGTATGTGTGTGTGTGTGTGCGAATTTTAGGCACGAACACAATGTACTAACATTTAGCGAAATTTATATTTATACGGTTATGGCATATGCATACAAATGCTTGCAAATATACGTGGATAGGTCCTATACATATAAATTTCTATAAATGTATACACATATGTTTGTAAGCTTGTTTGTATAAAAATTTTAAAATGAAGTTTAGAGATTTTTTTTTACAAATAGGTATGTATGTATGTATGATGTTCTAGCAGAAAAAATGTCAGCTCGTTTCTGTTTTTTTATGCATACTTTTGATAGAAACGCTGAATTCATACAAGCTTTTTGTATTTAAACGAGCACAACTACATAAATATTCAAATACATGCATGAAAATGTTGTTTGTGGTTTCTATCATTGTTTTTGTTTTATGCTAACGTTTTTCCTATGGAAATATTGTTAGGTTAGAAATACTTACTCCAATTTTCATAAAAAATAAACTTTTCTTATAAAGCTTTTTAAATTGACAAAATATCAAACCAATTTTGAATTAAGTGCGTTTTGGGACGCTTTATTATTATTTTATGAAAATAGCGGTTAGAAAAAAACGTTAATAAAAAAAAATTTTTGATTTAAAATATTTTTTAAATATTTAAAAAATTATAAATTAATTTCTACTCGTCCTAAACAAATTTCTTAGCCACAGAGAGGTTGTTCCGAAAATTTGTGAATTCCTTTTAGATATAAAAAGCGCTTTTAAACAAAAAAGTGTTTGACCTCTTAACACATTTGGAGTTTGCTATATCAGCTCCCAAGTTGGTAGAAAGTTGAATACTTTTGGAAAAAAATTGGTTATAAGATTTTAAGAAAGTTTTATAAACCCAGCTTTGTCAGAAACTAAGTTACAACTGGCCAGTGGTCGGCGACAGTGCGAGCGTACTTCTTGTATAAAATAGCTGCTCAGCTTAAATTCGTCAACAGGTGCCGAGTCTGCATAAAACTTACAGGAAAATGAGTGTCAGCACACCGCTAATTAGTAGAGGGCCGATCTTAATTATTAGATATTAATTAATCACCAGACATTTTTTTTTTATTTTATAAATATTTTGTTTACTCAATTTTTACTTATGTTACTTATGTGAAATATCAACCAAATAAGCCCGCAAGAAAGTTTTATCAAAATAATTGGACCGTGGCGCCACCTATCGACTAAATTCTTTTGAGAAAAGCGCGCCACCTAGCGGAAATAATTGGTTAAGTATATGCGCACGGCATTGCCAACCTAACGTGAACAAAATTTAGTAAAGTATCGAATGCAAAAGCTTAGTGAATTTTAATATTGAAAACATAGCGACTCATGCTATATCTAGCGGAAATATTTTTCGCTACTCTGCGCTCTCGTAGAAACCTGTCCAGTGTAAAAATTCTGAGATCTTCCTTCGGTGTTTGGAAGTTAATTAAAAACAAAATGCAACGATATCAGAAACAGACATACAAATTGTTCAAATAGAATGACTAAAGCGCCACCTAGCGGGTAAATTTTTTCCGAATTTCTTATCACTAATGTAGTGCAACAGTTTCTAAATTTCAGCCAAATCGATTTACAAATTCAGTTTTACACTCTCGTCGTCGTGACCTTAGGGAAACCTAGCGGAATTATTTATTTAACCGGAGGATAAATTTATGTTTTGCAAATAGAGCCAACAGCGCTCCACCTATCGGTAGTTTCGCCTTTATGTTAAAAGGACAGATACACAACATTATGTAATTTTTAAAAACTGAATTCTAGTTTAATATTACACGGACAAACAAATTAAAATTTTATTTTACTTTTATTTATTTTTTAAATTTCACACAGCCCATTTGAAAAATTTTGGCTTAAATCCATCCTAATACACATACATACATAGATGTCTATCTATAAACATATCCCTGTCCGAAAAGAGAACGAACAAGCATGCTAGTTAAGCATTTTCGACCTAAATTTCTAACAGTGGGTAGACATTTCATTTAACACCAAACTATGCCAGCATAGCAGTTGACTAGTCTATTTTTGTTTTTCATACAATCACATCATACAAGTTCATAAATAAATACAATACATACAGACACCTGTAGTGAAGAGGTGCAGATAGCTAACAGACCTGGAAACTAGTGCTCAAACTAACTCCCAAAGGAATACTGGTACAAATGCCACACTGAGGTAATGGATTTGAATGATTTCTCCTCTGAATAAACAAACTTTTCTGTGGAACAACAAACTGCATACATTTTGAAATTGTTTACTGACTCCGAACTAAGCCGAAAAGAACTCAATTGGTAGTAGTAAAAACTCAATGTTGAGTAGACTGTCAAAAAGTTCTAGGTCGAAATTTCCAAGTAGTTTTTGCCTACCACGATTGAGCTGAGAGTCGTTTAAAATAGCAGTGACTTATAAGGAATAAATACATTTTAAAGTAGCTCCCAACTAGTTGCTGCGCCTGCAGGGTTCACTTACAGTTGGCTGACACTGTGCTTGTGAGGTAGAGTGAGTGCACTCCGCTCGAATCCCTCGTTGACAATAACAGTACATTTAACTGCTAGTCAAGCAGCAACGCCGCTAGTCAGCCATAAAAAATGTAAATGTTTTGTTGTTGTTGCTTTTTTGTTTTTTTATTTTTGTTCCTTTTTGCCCCTCCACAAACGCTTGTAACACTGCCTCTTCTAAGTGGGCGAATATCAAATGCTTTTCACAAAAACGTTTCCACTTCAGCATATCCTTGCATTGCATGAAATTCACACGCTTTACCATTTCAAGCGGTCACACTTTAGTTTTGGTTTTTGTTGCCGCTAACATACAATCCATGTAAAAGTATGTATGAATGTTAATTGTAGTTCTAGATACATACATACATACATACATATCTAATACATATTCATGGCTTAGGTTTGCGTTTGAGTGCAATATGGCAAATGAATGTCACCAACAGCAGGATATTTTGTCCACTGCCATACTTCCGGTATGTTGCTGGCAACTACGAGTAAGAAGGACGACGATAAAAAAAACTGGCACAATAGCTTTGTTAATTGGGTTCATTGGGTTTATTAGCAAAAGTGGAAGCATAAAAAAAATATATTTAAATTTTATCTTTCATGTTAAACAAAAATTCTTTGATAGGCAATTTAACTTGACTGAATTTATTAAATATTTAAGCGCAATTATGAAAATTAATACAAATTAAATTTTAATCAAGTGTTCGCTATTTTTATTACCACAATTTTTTGATTTATTATTAAAATTGAGAAATGTCACGTATTTTAAAAAATATGAAAGAAGTATACCAATAGCAGGGTTGTAAAAGAATGCAGTCATATGCGAATGCAATCAGTTGAAGTCTTATTCAATGACTTCAAATTTCGAATGCACTCATTGACTCGCTTTTTGACTAAAGAATGAAAAAATGTAGTCTAAAGTCTGTTTGAAGTCACGACTTTGGAGTCATTTAAAGAAGTCACTTACTGACTTAATTTTTTAAGTGAAGTCACTAACTATTTGCAACAAAAATAGTTTAGGATCATGTCTCGTATGCCACAGGAAAATTTACTTAAATATATGACTCCAAATGACTTCAATTGACTTCAGTGAGACTTTCTATTCCATGAATACAATACATGAATAACCAAAAAATGAATGAAAAAAATAATTCAAAATCGCAGAATAAAGTCTGAATGATGACTTCATTTTTTATGTCCCAGTCAAAGAATTCAAAAAATGGCTGCAATCATTTTGCGATAAATCAAATGAATAATTATTCGCAAAAGAATGCATTCTTTTACATCTCTGACAAATAGACAGTCAGTTCGCTCTTTGAGCTCTCGTGTCAGCAACGCTTTCATGAATTCTGATTGTTTAGTGCAAAGAGTTGGCCCTAAATCAAGCAAGTCGACATATTTTTTCACTAAGGGGGTCCTTATGCATCTGAGAACCATTAGATACAATATCTCTCTAGGTTAATTTACGATTCGTTTAGCAGAAAGCTCATTAGTGACAAACAAGGAAATCTCCGTCAAGCTACATTTAATTTTGTTATTTTTCTTGGTGGATAAAGTCTCTGTGATACAACGCCTCTGTTCCTCACAAAATGTTCGAAAATATTAAAAATACAAAAAATTAAAATTAAAATCATTGGGCCCTATGCTTATGGACGATTATAAATAATAGTGCAGGTGAATATTTATGTGAAAGTCAAAAGCTAGCAGCCATCTCCATTATTCAATTTTAATATTAAATTTTACTAGCACCACTTTGCCAACATCAATCTGCTCCCAAGTGAGTTGACTCAATAGCAGTTTCCTGCAACTATTTAATTCGTTTTTCCCTTGTCGCTCTTGCTACGAAAGTGTCAGCAAATCAGTTGCTTAATGCTGCATTACACTCTCATGAAACTTCAATTTAGGCATCAAACTCTCATCAAATAAAGTAACTTTTCTTTAATGTCAACGCCAACAGTAAGTTGCTTGCTCTTCAGCTTTTTGCATGGATTACCAAAGCTTTAGGTTAATGCATGCTTAAAGCATTAGTACAGCTCGGCTGGTGCATACTAACTTAGATATTCGTTTTAATACATACATACATAACTCAACATGTTAATGCGTATACCCAGTTGGGTGAGAGTAAGTAAAAATTCTAAACAGAAGGATCAGACGTGAGAAGTCTCTATTAGCAGAATAAAGAAGCAAGCTATTTACTATAAAAAAATTTTCTTTTTTAAATTTTAAGCTTTCAATTTAGCTTTACAACTGGGTATAGCAAGTTTGTTTGACAATCAAGTTTTTTGAGTTAACTTTTTTTTTTTAAACAGTTTACTCTTCTATGCGTGCGTTAAGCTGCTGCATGATGCACTCTTCTATAAACTAGAAATTAAATGAGTTAGCTTCTCAACCAAGCAAAAGCTTGCTACTCCGCATTAACTTTATTGAAGCCAGAAGAGAAAGTGCATATATTCCGTCATAAGTTCTAAAACGTTGCACTTGCAGCAAGCTGTGTACTTCTGTTTTCCTTTTACTCTTTTAAGACTGCTTAAACTGAAAATGTTTATATGATATTATCCTCATAATTTAAGCGTAAGGATGCAGTCAAAATGCAATTTGGAAGTAGCTTATAAAAATATGTGTGCTAAAGTATCAGGCGAAGCTGCTGTTGTAATATTTCTAAGCTAAAGATACATTAATTTTAAATTACTATCACTCGCCTGAGATCTAAATAACTAAAATTTTACTTTGGAGTAAAGGTAACATGACACTATTTTAGCGAAATTAAAAAAAAAAGTGATCGACCAAAATTATCTGGTCCTTTGCTACGGATAGCATGGACCTTATTTCACATCTAATATTTTTAGTTGGTTAGCCATTAGCTTCGAAATTCCACCAACTATTACCATAATAAATACTAATGACTAAATTAGTTTTTTAAAATATATTTTCGTAGATACAAACTAAATTTAAAATAAATACCTTCCTTTAAAAAAACTCATTCGACGAAATTACTGCATTAGCATAATTCCTCTTATAGCCAACGAAAAATAAAAAAAAAAATAAAAAAATAAATACATAGTTCTTCCTCGAAAAGGTATTCACGTTAACATATTAACATTAGACTAAAAAAAAAAAAAAAATATTCACAATGTCTACAAAAATTAAGCCTGCAAGTATTCTCTCTATAATATAAATACACAAGTAGAAACATATTATCCTGCTTTGCGGCCATACTATATATTTAAGTTATTTACAATTATATATGTGTGGATAGGTCCTGCTAAGTTGAAGTGCAGTAAGTAAAAAAAAAAAAAAAAAAAATTTGTAAAAAAAATCAGTTTGAAAATGACACCAACACAAATGACAAACGTGTATTCATCTCCGTAGCTGTAGTTGTGTGAGTAGAAATGTCAAAAATCCTTAATGATGTACATTTAGTAATGAAATAGAACATGGAAATGAAAATAGTATGATTTCAACTAAAAATAATTATAAACTAAAATAAATATTTGAAAATAATACAAAAAGAAAAAGCGTTTTCTTTGTATCTTATAAGCGTTTTTTAATCCCTTCAACCACTGAAATGCGTAAAAAAATATCATCTTCTACATATATTTTCTGTAGCTATTTTCTTAGATCGTACTATTTCAAAGTTTATATATTCTTTCTCAATCGTGCGATATTTTAAGTTTATCAAAATGTTCATTTGTTTGATTTTCCCAAATTTAGTGCGTTTTTTGCTTTCTGGCTCCTCATTGTTTATGTATCTAATGTCAGATGGTCCTCGATTGTGTAGTATTGCCACCTAGCGCACACATAAAAAAGTAGGCAACACTGCATAATCGAGGACAGAAATGAGAGAGCGGGAGAGAGTTTCGTATCAAGTCATCTTTGGTTAAGACTCGTGTGATCGACTCTCACTGTAAGTGCGAAGAGTTGGTAGTGGACCAAGGAAAAATAAGTAATTTGTTGTTGTTGTATGCATCTCTCTCTTGAGAGTTTTTAGAAAAAAAAAGTTTTTTTTTAAATATCAACCACAGGTGAACTCTGGTTATGATAATCGAATAATTTATCGGAGATAGCTATACTATTTTGTCTAAATTTTTCTTCCCAATTCTAATAAAATCATTTAACAAATATATAAAAAAAAAAAATTTTTAAATTTATTTTTAATCATTTTTTTAGTTTGACCAGTTGATAATAGTTCCTGTTCAATAATTATTTAAAAATAAAATAATTTTCATATACATACAACATATAGAGCTTTGAGAAAATTATGTTTAACAAAAAAAAATCATACTAATTTTCAAATCAAAATTATGTTATTCAAATAAAAAATTATTATTCTTGGTCTTGAAGTCAAGAGTATTACAAAAAAAATATTTTAACATAAT
Organism: Sphenella marginata; assembly: GCA_951509765.1. Lineage (NCBI taxonomy): Eukaryota > Metazoa > Arthropoda > Insecta > Diptera > Tephritidae > Sphenella > Sphenella marginata. Next base: position 12,548,651 of record OX608079.1, on the reverse strand, counting down.
TTAAGTTATCAAAAAGTTTTTAAATGAGATTGCCTTTATAAAAAAAATTTCGATATACAGTATCCGACAAAACTATGCATACCCCCTTTTTTTGTATGTTTTCACCAACTTCGGCTTCAGAAAATTAATTTTAACTATTTCCTGTAAGAGAACTTATCAAGATCTAATACAAAAACTATAAATTATAAATTTTCAACTTTTTTCTCAAAATTTTTAGAATTTTTTTTCAGCTTTCAGTAGCTTTCGCAATATGTATTTATTAATGTTTTCTTTGTTAAAACTTTCCCACTCGAAACATTTCGGGGATCGGCAACATCTCACCTAAGGAAACCTTTCAGTCAAAACGTATTTCAAAAAATATTTTTTTTTTGCCCTGTATAATACTCCCATCTATACAAATATATGTAACTAGTATAATAATTTGTTTTATGAAAGCTTTTATAACATATCCAACAGTGCACTGCTAACAACACTTAGTGAATGTAGGAGGGGGAGTTTGTGTAACGAAGCTGAAACGTCTGAGTGTACGATATTCAAAACAAAAATTCATTGAAATGCTGAATTTACCTGCGAAATTTTGAAAACATGAACATATGCATCATACTACAACGAATATATATGTATGTATAGATAATATATAAATAAGTGTACTTTCATGGTAATTTATGAACTCACACCCATCCAATAGTATTACGGTTTTATAAAAGGGTATCTTTTTTTGTTTTTGGTTGCGTTAGAGCTTTAAAATGAAAAGCTACGTAGCTGTAAAAACTTGAGTGGGAAGTGGATTGGAATGGCTTTCGTTTACTTGAATGAGGTTTTAATTCTGAAACAAATAACTTTAAAGATTTTGTATTTGTTTGATGAAGTGTGAAATTTTTTAAGCAACACTTGAGGTTATAAGTATTTTCTGAGACGAAATAATAAAACTAAAAAAAAAAATAGAATTTAGAGTAGTATTTGGGTTGTTATTCATAAGGCATAAAAATTATATTGGAATAATAGTAAAAAAAAAGCTTTAAATTCCTGTGATAATTAAGTTTAATTTATCTGAGTTGAACATCAAACTATTTTAAAATTCTTGGAAATTTATTCAAAAACAGCCAACTTTAAAAAGTGGTCGAAAAAAGGTTTGGAATTTCCCAGTTTGAAACTTATCATAAGATATCTGCTTCTAGAACATAATTTTTTCTTGGTGAGTTTTTTTTTATCGTAGCCATTAATAGTTTAATTAAAATACGACCATGCGCTGGATACCAATACCGAATTTTATTTGCTTTATTTTTTAATTTCAAATAGGTGGCAACTCAGTTAAAAATTCTTAAGTAGGAGTACTTAGTTAAGCAAAAAAAATATAATCTGTTAAGGTGGCAAACCGAATTGAAAATATTTATCTAAATGTAGCATTTTTAAAATACCCTAAATTTGATATAAATATAAGCATATCTCACAAAATTTTTAAAAATTTTAAAAGGGTGGTAACCCCATGCGAACATCCTAGTAGCAACAGCTGAGTAAGTAAGCCTGTAATGTGGTTGTTATGCAAACCTGGGTGGTAAAATTACCTAAAACTATCCAACTATATAAACTTAAAAGATTCTTCTATACCATATTTTTCTTAAAACTTTTATAAACTAAAACCTTAAAAATATGCCAAATTTTTAAATATATAAAATGCAGTTATTTAAGTTTAACGCAAAAGCTTTTATGAAAAATGTTGCCATAAAATTGCAATTGAGCATATTTTTTCAAACTCAATCTGATTCGCAAACTAACAGTAATAAAAAAGCAATAAAATGCATGAAAAATTTGAGGTCATCAAGCACAATAAAACGTAAAAGTAAACAACAGAAATTGTGCCACAAACATCTCTATGAGCATTGCCGCTGCAGCTTGGATGCTGGCAAATGAGTTTCCGTGAAATTGTTTGAATTCAACTGAAGAACTGATTTTGAATGCTTTTTTTTTAACTTGTGATAAATTGTTGTTAGCGTGACGATTTATATGTTTATGTGATGACTTGCATCACATATTTGTTATCTCCGAACTGATCAAAAGTGTATGGTCAAACCTTGATGGGCTCAATGCAAACAACGTAAATATGAATATAGGTTCCTGAAGTATTTATGGCTTGCAACCATAACACTTTTCAATAATTATGTAAATGCTATGCAGCTGAAAATCATTTTCTTTTAGCTTTTGTGGATAATTTTTGTATTCACCAATTTGTTGCTTTAAATACCATGTTGACCGCATTAATACAAAAGTTAATATGCCTGCATGTAATATATTCATTCATTTCTAATTCAAAATAGAACTTTTGGATAAAATTAATTAAATTACAGAGATTTTTATGATTTAATTAAATGAATATTTTGGTTTTAGTTTTTCCATTAAAAAAATATATTAGAATTCACAAATGCCTAAATATCACAAACACATGCAAAAATAAACAAATTTTGTCAAAATTTAATTTACTAAACATTTGGTCTATACACATACATCCTATACGCCATACAGTGAACTGCAGAAGGACTATACTGAGAGCTATTTTGTAGAAATTTTCGAGAGAGAGAGAGAGAGATAGCGCGAGTTCCAATATTAAAAAAAAAAATGAATACAAGTCTTTTCTAGGCGTACAAAATATTCAAAGAATATTTATGACTTTTTTATTCTAGAAACATACCTGTCCAATGAGTCATATGCGACTCACCAGAGTATATTGAAATAAGTTCATGAGTCACATGTGACTCATTTCTCTATACAACTTACAGAAGAAGAAGGTTCTATATGCTCACATGTGACTCATTGAAAGTGGTAAACATGGTTTTTTTTTTGCTACGTCCATGAGTCACATTTGACTCACAAAATTATTTATAAAAATAATATTTTATAAAATATAAGGGAAGTTGCTAGGGTTCACTGAATTTACCGGGTACACTGTATGCTATATATGGTTCTTGAAAAGTGGGCGGTACACACCCACAGGTTATATAAAATTATATTTCGATACAACTCTTAATGTATTTCATTTGAATTAATGATAGCCAAATAACATTATACAATATTAAAACAACTTTCAAAAAACGCAACGCCACGCCTACAATTTTTTGTGTGTTTTTTTGATGACAAGCCCTCAGGAAGAAAATATTAAGCATCATATAGAAAAAAAATTTCAAAAAATCAACAGAATTTTCAAGAATTTTGAGAATTGCAGTTTGTGAGATTATATTTTAATAGTCTACAAAATTGCGTGCTTGGAAATCCTTTTGAAATTCTTGACTCAAATTTCAAAATTTCAGCCAAATTTTTTTTAATTTTCCAAGAATTTTTGCAACTTTTTTTATGAAATTGGGAACACCATGTAGTTTAAAAGATGTCTATGACAGAAAAAGCTATATTTTTATATGAAACTAACCCATCAATTACCAAGTGTGCCATTTTGACTAGCACTCACTGTACATTTATTTGTATGCGTAAATGTTCAACATGCACAACAATTCATAATAATTTGTTTTGATGTATGTGACTATGAAATTAAGCTGGAGGCACAAACTTGTTTTCATTAATTATAAATAAAGGTAGGAAAGAATTGATATAAATTAGAGAATATTTTTTTTTTTTTAACTTGGTTAAATTCTAATGAAAACACTAATGAAAACACAACAAGGAAATTAAATATTTGTGTATTTGTAAGTTTTTGCAAGCTCGAGACCAAATAAACAATAATTCGTAATGAATTTAATTGTCAGTTTTTTGGAAAAAATTGATAATTGGAGAAAAATATTATATTAAATATTTGTGGAAATAATGCAAACATATTTTGCAAGTTATTCGATTTTATATTTCACTAATTCATCACTTTTTTATATCAAAATAAGTCAGGAATAAAATTTTGAAAAATTTTTCAAATTTCTTCTAACAATGATAGTTCTCATTCATATAGCTGACTGAGTTTTGTACTGAATAATTTTTTTTTTTTTTTGGCTCAAGCTCTACTTTCCGCAGCCGCACGAGCTTTTGTATATATGTACATTTCTACTTAAATTACGATATTCCGCTATGCACTACCTTTGGGCGCACAAAATTAAAATACTTTATGACCTATGTTCGTATGCGAATAATTATTAAAAATATTGAATTTGGTAAAATTCAAGCAATATGAAAGCTTTTAAATTTGCATGAGCAATTTCATGAAAATAGCTGCAAGTGCTTCATTTGCATAACGCAAATAATAAAAAAAGCAAAAGAAAAATGCTGCATTTAATTAATAAATATTTTTTAATTTTAATTTTTAGTTGAAATATTCAACTAGTAGCTGCAGGATTTTCTGCCAAAAATGCAGCATAAAAATGTAGTCATGCTTGCATAATAGCTGGCATACAACGCTGACGTTCAGCATGAACTCTTCGCATTCTATTTCAATTAAATGTTTTATTTTATACCATACACGGATATGAAATTTGAATAAGCTTTGGTGAGATATTTATGTAACTTTGCCACGACTTTAAAGTTGGAACCAAAACTAAACTAAAAATTTTGTGAAAAAGAAATTTTTTTTTGTTTAAAGTTCAATAGCTAATAAATTTTGGAAGAAACATTAAGAACAATTTTTCAACACCCACCAACATTGGCTTTTGAGTTTAAAAAAATAATTTCAATCATAACAAGCATTTCTGTAAAATATTAAAAAAAAATTGATGTAAGTATAGTAAAATAATTTAAAAGTAATCTTGCTGCAATAAAAGCTTAAAGTGAACTTTTTTGAAACATCAAGAAAAAACTGCAATAAATCATGTCAACCTAAAAGAAAAAACTTTTTGTCAGTTTTTTTCTTTTCATAAAAAAAGCTTCCTTTTCAATCAAAACAAGCATTTCTGTAAATTATTAAAAAAAAAATTTAAGTAGGTATAGTAAAATAATTTAATAATTTAAAAGTAAACTTGCTGCAATAAAAGCTTTTGAAGTTAAAAGTAAGCTTTGAAAGCTTAAAGTGAGCTTTTTTAAAACATCAAGAAAAAACCATGATCCAATAATACAGGTCGTGTCGATAGGCCAGCTGATTTTTATTTTTTTCTCGAATTTTGACAATCAACCCATTTTTCAGTACGATTTTGACTATAAACCCACAAATTACAAAAACAAAATACATAGAAAATTTTTGTGTGTTTGTATGTTTGTCGAGCTGCTACGACCTGTTATGGTTGGATCATGGAAAAAACTGTTACAAATCATGTCAACCTAAAAGAAAAAGCTATTTGTCAGTTTTTTTCTTTTCAAAAAAAAAAAAAGCTTTCTTTGAATTTTTTTGTATAAACTGACATTAATAAGTTTTTCTCAACGTGCCGTTTCAATTAAAAAACTTTTTACAAATAAAGAAAATATTAGCTTTGTAAGCTTAACATTTATTTACGAAAGCTTTTTAAACATCTATTTTTAGTTTACTTTGCTTCTTGGAATTTTATACAGAGTTCTTTGAACAAAAATTTCTTAGAAATGTTAATCGAGATCGAAAACTATTGCAATATAATTAACGTTTTTTTTTTGCTTTTAAATCAAAATTTGAGCTTTTAAGCTTTACATTTTGCGGTAAACTAAGAATATAAAACACCACTGATTCTCAAGCTCATAGACGTAAAAAACTAAAAATTCAATCATTAAACGATTTCTTTATAATTATTCCATAATTCATGAAAGGTATATGGTCTTCTAAGCAGCCGCAACTAAACGTTTATTTTCCTTTTTTTTTTTGTTAAATTACTTGCCAACATGCAAGGAAGTGGTTATGAATTTAAAATGAACTGTTAACGAAAACGTTTTGTGAATGTGCTTGAACGTGCTGAGCATTCAATGGTAGATGAAAGGAGGTGCATCACTTTTGTTCCTTGCCATTGCGTTATATGAACGATTTGAATTGGGAACAAGTTCATGTTGTTTTAATTAGAAAATGTATGTATGTATTTGAATGTACATATATCTAACTAATAAATACTTGAAATATAATGTGCTGCAAGGCAAATATAATTAAAATCATATACAGGGAGTCTAAGTCCGGGTGTAAGTTAATATTATATCAACTTTGAGCTTTTCAAAAGAAGTTTAGAGGAACGAAAAGTTTAGAGAATACGCTAGCTATAAGAAATCGCCTATAGATGAATCGTTCGTCTAAGCTTTCGTTTTCAATACATAATAGTACCCGAAGTTTTGGTATTATTTTTTATACAGAAAAAAATAATTTGTAAGAGTAAAAGTTTCATATAACTTTGAGAGAATTAAGATTTAATAAGAGCTTTCTCTGTTCTGCCTTTAAAGCAGCCAAATCCTTGAAACAAAAATAATAATTTGCAAACAGTTTTGCAAGAAATTGAACGAAGTTGGAACTGAAAAATTTACTCACATCAATTTTGTTCACTACACTAAAAATAATATTAGTACATATATTCAAAAAAAAAAAAAAAAAAAAAAAAAGTTCAGTCTGGATCAACCTAATGTTTCAAAAAATTAAAAAAAAAACACCTGCTTCAAATTTTTTTTTAAAATGCTCCTTTTCGAAATTCGTTGGAGGAACATCCTATCTCAAAATGAGTTAGAAAAACGAGCTTACTAAACGAAAATTTCATATATTTTCACATGATATAGGGTGTTTTTGAAAAAAAAATTTCAAATAAGAAATTATTGAGAAAAATTCATAAGTATGGTGTCCTGCGACCATAATTAGGAATAGGGCGTTTTTGAAAAAATGTTGAAATATGGCTTTTGTTATTTTGTAATAGGATGATCTTCCACTTTTTTGTAAAGTGGGAGTGGCAATCAATAGTTTAATTTTTATGCTGTTTTATATTCGGTGAAAAGCTTAGTTGTGATCAAAACCAGACTATCAAAAAATAATTTATTATAGAAAAAGTATAATTCTAATTAATGAAAAACCTGCAAACATGACGAAGAACTAATGCTTACAATGCCATGTCACGCACTTATCAAATTGGCCTCGTATTTTGTGTGCAAGTAAGCCAGCCATATATTTATAACCCATGACGTAGCGGCGCTTACACGCACATCCTAATCTTATGCAATTATTCAACTCATTGCTGGCATTCAGCCACATTTGCCTAGTCTCTTATGTTAATTTGCGACAAGATTTATGCATAAGTACATTCTCTTGAGTTTTGGCTAACAGGAGGAGAGGCCAAGCCAAAAAAAAAAAACTAATTTGTTCGTCTTAAAGACGACAAATATTCTCAAGACTATTTTTGGCACAATGCATGTAAGCAAGTAAAAGTTAGTGCAAGTAATTGCTTATGTGATTATGTATGGCGAACAATAAACATATATGGAAGATGTGTGACTAAACGCCAAAGTGAGTGATCCGCAATATATACCTTTAGTCAAGAGTTAGCTTTAATTTGGTATAAGCTGATTTGCTACAAATTTAATTTGGAAAACTTTTCTCTCGAACTCCCCAAGGGTCATCCCTCTTGCTTTTGAAAGCGTTCATAATTTCGAGCTATAAAGCAGAACAGATTTGAGGAGTGACTTTTGCAGAATATGGTTTTACATCGGCGAGAGAACTTAACTATTAAATTTTATTATATTTATCTGTCCTCTAATTATAAAGCTCGCTATTAAAACCAATAGCCTTAGAAACATAAAATTTATCACCCCTTAAATCAATATCCAACATATCTTAAATTTCTTTTCAATTAAATTCGAAATTATTTTGCAAATTCCCTTTAAATTAATTTAAAAATTTGTATTTCTTTTGAAATTTCTTTCCTTCATATTTATATCAAATAGTTGTTTTTTAATAAAAACAAATCCATGACAAAATTGATTTAAGTAAAATTTTGTAAGAAATTAAATGCATTACACCAATTCCTTTTGTATGAGGCAAAGTAATTGACTACTTTTCCTTTTAATGGTAATTGACAATTGAGCGTAATTATATTCCTAATGTTATGATTCCCACCCAGCTTTGCGGTTATCTAACCACATCAAGGACATTATTTTAACGTGAAAAATTTTCTTTTATATTATATTTTCATGTGTGTTTTGTTATTGGATTTAAGAGCTGTTAATTTTATATTCATTATGCAAATTGGATTTGGTGAATTAGATTTATTTTTAGTAGATAAACAATGCTTAATTCAATTCCTTTAAAAAAAAGGAAAAATAAATTAACACTTTATCATGATTGTTGCAGTTGCTAAAACTTAAAGCTTGTAAAAGCTAATAGTTGTTTTGAATTTGTTTTTCGCAGTCTGAAAAAAAAAGTTATATTTACTTATATAATTAGTCTAAATTTCTTTTCATTAATCTATGAAATGCATGCAATTTTTTTTTTGTGTGAAAAATCATTATTTTTTTTCTTTATTATTTTAACTCTTCCATCTAAAAATATTTTTTGAAAAGTTAAAAAAAAAAAAATAGAAACAGCAATTAAAATAAATAAATGTTAGTGAAATTATATTTCTTTCAAATACATTAAAAGATGGCTACTGCTGCCCACTGCCTATTTTTAAACATTATAAATCTAATGACTATCAATTAAATTATTATTTGCCACTTAAAATCTAGTTCTTAGTCACAAATTTTCTACTTACGAAATTCCCTACAGGGTAGCTCTAATATCTATAAATTTTATGCGATCAAACAAAACACTTGATGGTGCTGTTATAATGATGCCATGGCAAAACAAACAAGCTCTCATACTCACTTCAAACAAATATATATAAATATATAAGTAAATATGTGCATAACATAACTACATATAAACACTCGTATATATACATTAGAGCGGGTCAAATTTTTTTGCTATCAGGAGTATAGCAAAAACGTAATCTACAGATGATTCTAAGAAAATTTGCCCAAGAAACCATAGCTCTAAAACCGATTTTGACCTCCCGACTTTTGCAAAATAGATATTTTGCCATATGAATGTAGGGTTTGGCCAAAAAATGTTCATAACTTCTGATAGAATTATAGGAAAAACATCACATTGGGCTTATTTTAAAGGTATTTTACGTACGTTTCAGAATATGTACTAATATATATAGTGTTTTTGAATTGAATGAAAAATTAGCCTAAAATGAACTTTTAACTACTATATTATAATTTTTAACAAATTTCTCACGGAAAACTTTTTTTTTCTTACAGCTTAAATAAGTTCAGAACATTTCCAAGAACTTTCAGTCAGACAGTTTTTCTTTTTTCGAATTCGTTTTAGTAGAAAAAAATTAAAAAAAATTTTTTTAATTTCAACTAATATGCAAAAAACACAATTTTTATAATTTTAATGTAATTTGTTTAAAAAATAATTTTTTTACTTAGAATTGACCATTTTAGAGTATTATTATCATTATGAACCAAAGAATTGATTGGGTACCCGTACCCGCTGTACCCGGTACCAATTATCTATGCGATGGCAACACCAGCGAAGTAACAGGTGTTTGTCATTTCTCTTTGTGCTTACATTTGTTTTTATCTATTGCAATTAACAATTCGAAATTGTAAATCTATTGTGCCGCGAAATTTATATTAATATTAAAGTTAATAAAAGTTTGTTTAAACTATAGTTTTATGAAATAAACATTGTGATTTATTAAAAATAAAACAGCTTGTGCTTTTTTTTTTTTTTTTTTTTAAATATTTTAAAATGGTCAATTCTAAGTAAAAAAATTATTTTTTAAACAAATTACATTAAAATTATAAAAATTGTGTTTTTTGCATATTAGTTGAAATTAAAAAATTTTTTTTTTATTTTTTTCTACTAAAACGAATTCGAAAAAAGAAAAACTGTCTGACTGAAAGTTCTTGGAAATGTTCTGAACTTATTTAAGCTGTAAGAAAAAAAAGTTTTCCGTGAGAAATTTGTTAAAAATTATAATATAGTAGTTAAAAGTTCATTTTAGGCTAATTTTTCATAATTTAAGGCTGATTTATCTATTGAAATTCAAAAACACTATATATATTAGTACATATTCTGAAACGTACGTAAAATACCTTTAAAATAAGCCCAATGTGATGTTTTTCCTATAATTCTATCAGAAGTTATGAACATTTTTTGGCCAAACCCTACATTCATATGGCAAAATATCTATTTTTCAAAAGTCGGGAGGTCAAAATCGGTTTTAGAGCTATGGTTTCTTGGGCAAATTTTCTTAGAATCATCTGTAGATTACGTTTTTGCTATACTCCTAAAGCAAAAAAATCCATCCATACAATTTGACCCGCTCTAATATACATGTATTTATACATAAAGAAGTGTTGGATATATGCAAACTAATGCATTTTATACTTGGCTAAGCTCACAGCTTTTTGTTTGTTTTGCCATTTTTGCATGCAAAATGTTTGTTTTTAGGCTAAAAATAAGTGGCTGCTTGGAAAGTGTATTTAGTAGAAGAGCTTTTTTAGTATATACTACATACAGCAATGAATAATTTTAATGGAATGAAGTGCTCTTGCTTGTATGCATTTTCAGATTTAGTTGTAGGATATTTGAGTTACGAAGTGTCGATTGCCAAAAAACAAGTTCACCCGCTAGTTAGAAGAACAATATTTGCAAATGGTCTCAAAAAGCCAAAAAAATTATTGGAAAACAGTCCCAAAACCGTTTCAAAATTATCTCGCACTAGTTATGGAAACATTTCTAAACAGTAAAAATGAACCAGAAAAACTACACACCAAATGGTCGGAAAAAGTCCCGAAATGATTTATGTAACAATCGCGAAAAAATTTCACAATAATCCCGAATAAGTTACAAAAACATTCCGAAATTATCCCGAAAAGATTTCCAAAACCACCCCAAACTGATCCGAAAAACTATTCCGCAAAGTTTCAATGACTCAGAAAAAGTTTCGAAATAATCCCGAAAAAACATTTTAAATGGCCTAAAGAAAATCCCGAAATGATCGGAATGCATTCCCGAAAAACTTTCAAAATGATATCGAACAAGTTACGAAAACATTTCCAAATAGTCCTGAAAACAATCCCGAAAATATTCCGAAAACCGTTCAAAAAAGTTCCGAAATGATCATGAAAGCAATCCCGAAATGGTATCGGAATGGTCACGATGACTTTTGAACGAATCTATATGTGCCCTTGAATCCAACAAGTCCCGTAAAAATACTTTTTCTTGGTTCACATCTGCGATCTTGATACCTGGAAGAGCATTTTTCAAATTTACTACAACCTTGTGCGAATATTCTGCTCAACATTTGCACTCATTTCTATAGATGAATTTCAAGAAGAACATTCTTTCTTTGATTTGCGAACGATTTGGGAATAATTCGCGAATGCATACGGGACCGATATTTTTTTTTTTGGTGTTCTTCTTTGCGAATTTGAACGATTTGGATTTTTATGCGTTCTTATTCGAATGGAAGCGAATTTTTGTCCCATGTTCAGGTTCGCGAATACGAGCGAGCAAGAGTGAATATTTCTGAAAGCTGGTATAAACAATTAACAATATTACCATCCTGTCAGCTTGTTTTGTGACAATGATGATTTGATGTTATGGGATTTTATGAGGTTTAAAAAATAAATAAATAATTAAATAACTTTTATTTTAATTTAATTTTTCCGAACGTGTGGCAACCTAGCATTTCCCATGTTTTGGAGGTAACCTGATGGGGGCCTGTCAAATGACTGTTAGCAGTGGAAACACTTTCCTAAACCACCTCGACCAAGAAGAGATGCTTTTTAAATTTCTCACTTCTAAAACTCAGCAGTAGTCTTTAGTATATTATACCTCCCTAACTTTGAAATATATTTTCATTAAACTAGTTTATAATTAACTACTTTTCACCCCACTTTGCTGCACATCAAATGCTTAGTGGGTAAATAAGTTTTGTTGTTTACATTATCCAGACATTCTTAGAAAACTTGTTAAGCAACCGCATTATAGCGCTTAATAAACTTTGAATTCTCTTCAATACTGCCAGACACTTAATACACTGAATAATAAGTATTTGAAAGTATCTTCTCATTCTGTTGCACTGACAACTTTAAGTCACTTTCACCGCTACTCAACTGACTTTATAATTTTTCGAAATTTGATCCAAACTCAAAAGCCACCAAGCGTGGCGTACAGGTAAAGAAGAAGTAAAAGAAAAAGAAGATACAGAATTTAGTAAGCTAGTGAAAGCAAGTAGCGTATTTTGGTGCTTAATGTGTGCATTAGGGTGTGCATATCAAATTTTTATTGAAAAAATCTTGCGATATAAAGATTTAAAGCTAACTCGTTGGAAGAACATTTTACTACCTTTTTAATAAATCACCTTCTCCTTTGTTCACTCATTTCAATACTAGTTTTCGGAATCTTTAATCCTTTGAGGCAACTTTTTATCAAGGAAACTTGAAACAGAGCTCAGAACTCTGCAATAATGTAATGTGAAAATCTACAACCCAGTACACAAAACTCCGCTAGATGGGGCGCTTACGTAGACAAATTTAAATCGCTGAAAAACGGGGGAATTCGACCTATTTTTGAGTCCCTTTCCGGTTAGTTGGAGACGTTAAACTCGACACATGCTTTAGATGCCGGTGACATGGCAATATTTATTCCAAAAAGTTTCCTAGGTGGTGCATGGATCTGTTTATTTAGAAAACTCGTTAACAATTCCTGACAATGTCTTTGACAAAAATCCAAATTCCGCTAGGTGGCGCGCTGATTTACATAACTGAAAACCGCGAAAAAACGAGGGACAGTTTTCGATAGATTTTTGAATAATTTTCCGGTAGACCAGAGACTTTGTGCTGATCACATGCTTTAGAGCCTCGTGACAATAATTGAAAAAAAAAAAAATCGCTAGATGTCGCATGTATCGAACTATTTGGAAAATTTGTTTGAAATTGGAAATGCTAATATCGGTTTTTTTATTAATTTCCCGGTGACCTAGAAAATTGTAGCTTACTACATGGGTTAAGACTTGATGACAGCTGGTTTGCTGAAAATAAAATTCCGCTAGGTGCCACGCTGATCGATTAAGCAATGAGTTGCTAGTTATAATACTTAGTTGCCAATAGAACCAAAACTTTTCAATGAAACCAGTGCTTTTCTCTTATATTTCTGATATTCGAACAAAGGCGTGTCATCAATTTAAAAAACAAAGTCCACCCTAACCAATACATACATATACATAGATACTAAGCTTTAGTTGCAAAAACGGCAACAACCATGGCAAGTTGATATCTTCTTGTTCTGCTTAATATTTGATGTCTGTACTTTGGTGCGTGTCCTCCATGGATTTACAAGAAAAATTTACCTCCGCGAATTCTGCTCGACATTTATTAGCTTAGATATTTTTCTATATTTTTACGCGAATGTAAATAAAGAATTTTTTTTTGTGAAACAAAAAGAAGTGCACAAAAAGAATTAAGTAAAGGAGTATGTGAGTAAAGGATAAAAAGTAGAAATGAAATATTTAAATTTAACTTAAGTTTGCAAATGAAAGCATAAATTGAATGATAAATGTTTTTGACAAAGATTTAAATTTATCAAGTTATTCAAAAGCTCTGAAATGCTTTTTAGCTAGTAATTTAGTTTAAGTTGCATTTTTTAGCACTCCATGGCATATCCTACATCGGCACTTTCTGGTCATCATTAGGCTGTTACACCCTCTTCTACATGTCCACTTTTCCTTCAGCCAATCAGATCTTTTTTCTTCCCCTTGCAGCAAAGTAAACCATTCACTCTAGTCTATTTTGAATCGACTTTATTTCTCTGCCTTCATACCTGCCTTGCATTGTTCTTTCTAACCAACATCGTCAAAAAATGAATTATTTTATTAAATGACAAACAAAACAATTAATTTTTTTATCAACCACAACAAAAAAAATGTCTGCAAATTTAAAAAAAATTCGAGCGAAAATCTCTTGTTATTGCAGCGAGTATTGCAATGCAAGAAAATTAGTAGCTTATTATTTGAGTTTCAGATTCGATTGCAAACATTCTCAAACCAGCAACAAATACTTCGTTTGATATAAAAACATGACAGCAGGGTGAAAGAAATATTTCAGACATAAAAGAATTTAAATATGTAAATTATTTAGGTACAATTATGTAAGCTCATTAGAGAGTTTGTGATGCGGTGTGAATTAGTAATGAAATTCCAAGAAACAATGGATGAATCATATAAAGAAGAGAATTGAATTAATTTAAACAACAACACTTGAGAGAGAGAGTCATATGTCTATAAAAATGTTAAATCTGTTTTAAAATTAAAAATTAATTATATTAAACTGATCTATTAATTTAATTGATTAATTATGATAATCAAATATTTTAAGCTTTTAATTAATTAATCAAAATGTTGATTAATCATAATTTCGATTGCTCAATTAATTGATTAATTATGATTTTGGATAAATCAAAATTATATTAGGTACAATAAGACTTTGATTAATCAAAAAGTAAATTAATTGATTAATCGTCTTTTTGATTAATAGTTTTTTTGAATAAAATGATTAATCAAATATCTATTAAAACAGCACAAATATAGAAGTTCCTTGATACTTGGACCATTTGTTGCATCTTTGACATTTTGCCCATTCGCGATCGGACCACACCTCAAAATTTTCTTCCTTTTTTTTATTTTTTAATATTTTGAAGAATGTTTAGTTTTTTTTTTTTCAGCGACATATTTCAAGGCAAACTTTCACATAAGAAAATGAGTAAACTAATTTGTTTTTGATTAACCATTTTTGAAAATACTCGTATAGCGCTCGTTTAGATTACTCATAATTTTTATTAATCAAGTAATCGATTAATCACCTTACTCGATTAATCGAATAAAGGCGTAGCTCTAATTTTTTAAATAATTAGTCGATTGGGATTAAATTTTGTATTCGATTAATGAGGATTTATTTCGTTTTCAAATTTAATCCTTAGATTAATCAAATTAATCAGAATTTCAGTTCGATTAAAATTTTTAAATAATTGGAGTTAACCAGGAGTAATAAGAAATTTTAAATATTTAAGTATTAATTAAAATTAAAAAATTTTTAAATTTTTCGGTTTTTTATTAATTCATCCAAAAAAAAAAAATCACATAGCTATTCCCAGCAAAACATAGGAGTCATATATGAGTCAGAAATGAGTCCTAAATGGGATCGTTTATGCTCTTTATGAGCTCGTTTGCGGGTATTTAATTTCTTCATATAGGACTTTTTTTTTTCTCATGAACGAAACTTGTTAGTCCTAATTAATAGCAATTAATCAAAAATTTTAATCAAATTGAAATTTTGATTAATCCTAGGATTAAATTTGTAAACAAAATAAGTCCTCATTAATCGAACACAAAATTTATTCCTAATTGATTAATTATTTTAAAAATGTTCGATTATCATAATTAATCAAGTATTCCAAAAAAAAATTGTATTTGATTATCAATGATTACGATTAATAATCATTATTTAACAGGCCTGTTGAAACATTATTTTTAATGTACTCTTCAAGTTACTATTCCTGAGAAGTGCAGCTGAAGCTTTTGTTGTAGTAAGCATGAAAAAACAATTTTTTTATTATTGTTATTTTTTTTTTTTAATTTAAATTATCTCACTTTCAATTTCTTATTTCCATTAAAGGCTTAAGTACTTGCCTTACAAGCACCACATTCACTGTACTTAGCAGCTTTCACTTTAAATAATTTTCACCGCTTCCGAATATTAAATACAAACGTCATCTTCTGCACCATTTTACATGAGTGTAGGATTTAAATAAATATCATATAACAATATATGTATGTATGGGTATCATACTGCAATCTATACTATTAATACAAAGTCATGTATGTGTGCAACTTTCCTGCTTTTCAGCTGCACAATGAATGGGACTATTGAACTCAAAAGTAAGCAAACTGCATGTAAAACAAACGTCGTACCACTTCAGACTTTTCATATATCAATAATAAAACTGCAAAGAAGCAAAAGTAAGTGAAATCAAATTCTCAATATGAAAAGAAACTTTAGAAATGAAGAATATCTGCATTGTCATATAAGAGATGATCTCAAGCGAAGATGAATTGAAGCAGGTTTAGCAGAGCGGGAAAGTAAGAATGACTTCACTGGCTCATATTACGTGTATGTATTAATCAATAAAACAATGCAGAAGGAGCATGAGCTTTGTAGAATATTTCTAGGTTGTAAAGTAGATTTCAAAATAACATACACATAACAAAAGGTTTAAGTTAGCAAGAAGAAAGTACCCTGTTGGCAGCTGTAAGCAGGTGCATCGCAATGAAAAGTGAAGAGTAAGGAATCAAGAATTCAAAATTCTCGTCACGAAGTGTTAAAAAGAAATTTTTTCAACAAAATTATTAAAAACCTTTGAGAAAGTGTTAGTATCTAAGCATATGGTAATCATGATAATCAACACGTCACATAATTTCATACGATCGGCTACTGAAGTCTTCGAAAATGTAAGTAGTCATAACTTTTCTACAACTTTAAAGTGACGCTATAGTGACACTTGGTACTTTATAGTAAATATAAATTTAAAGTAAAATTTTTTTATATTAGGCTCTATTCACAAGTATTAATTACTTTGAAGTTGCGCTTTTTGGTTGTTTGAAGTTTTTTATTCCAAGTTTCAGTTACTTAATTTAGACCAAAACCGAGCAAATTTAATAGTTTAATGCGCAATAATTATTTAAAAAATGAAGGGACCATTCGAAAGTTTTAGCATATGATTTCTTTGCATGTTGTGAGATGTTTAAAAAAAAAGTTCCGTGAAAGTCGCAGTTACTACGCTGCTACTTTATTGTTACGTAACCGTAACTTCAATGACACGTTTCGGTATATCGTATACATATATACTAAATTTTTACAAAGTCTCATGACTAAAAAACAAAAAAAAAAGTTTTGCTCTTAGCAATTTTTTCTAGGGCTGCGCCTTTATTCGATTAATCGTGTAAGTTGATTAATCAAATTTTCAGTTAATCGATTACTTGATTAATCAAAATTATTAGTAATCAAAAGGAGTGTTATTTAAGTATTTTCAGAAATGGTTAATTAAAAAGCTGATTTATATACTCATTTCTTATGTGAAAGTTTGCCTTGAAAAAGCTGAAAATAAAAAAAATTAAAAACCAAACATGTTTCAAAATATTAAAAAATAAAAAAAATTACGAAAATTTTGAGGTGTTGTCCGAAGAATGGGCAAAATTTCAAAGATGCAACAAATGGTCCAAGTATCAAGGAACTTCTAAATTTATGCTGTTTTAATATTTGATTAATCATTTTATTCAAAAAAAAAAAACTATTAATCAAAAGGCGATTAATCAATTAATTTTCTTTTTGATTAATCAAAATCTTGATTGTACCTAATTTAATTTTGATTAATCCAGAATCATAATTAATCAATTAATTGAGTATTCGAAATTATGATTAATCAACATTTTGATTAATTAATTAAACGCTAAAAATATTTGATTATCATAATAAATCAATTGAATTGAAATGAATTATATTAAACTACCCTTTAAATTAATTTAATTCTCTTCTATATATGATTCAGCTTGTTCTTTGTGATTAATCAAGATCTTGATTAAGCGAGTAAATATCCTTTTTGATTAATCAAAAATCATAATTAATCGATTAATTGAGTATTCGAAATTATGATTAATCAACATTTTGATAAATCGATTAACAAAAAGTTACTCATACGCCCCAGTCACCATTGTTTTCAAATTTTTTGCCAGAGTTTCTAGAGAGGTTTTAGAGTTAGTAATTTAATTTTTAAAAGAAATTTATTTCAAAAAGTCTGCTAAATGTGCTCGTATTAGGACATTTACTTTTATTTAAAAAAAAAGAGAGGGTATTCAATTTTTATATTTCCTTCTATATTTCCCTTCAAACATCTCGCTACTCCTTTTTATTGCTTCTTTTTAGAATATTTTTTCTTGTATAACCAATTGCGTATTAAAAATACGTTAGACTCCATGGTTTTCTCCATTAAAACCATACCACAAACATTCATAAAATACTTTCTATCTACTCAGAAGTAAAGCAACACAAAAACCAAACTTGGTAAATAATAAATTCAAATTGTAATTTATATTTGAATGGTCAGCAAAAGATTTAACGATTTTGTATGTGGTTGTGGCATTACAGCAATGCAGCCATACATTATTTACACATTTTGTGGATTATTGAGTACTGAGAAACTAAATATAGATTTGTGTGTATTCATGTGTGTTATTTGTACGCACTCATGTATGAGTATACATATGTTACTTTATTGGCATACATTTTGGTGTCATGTCCCAGGGAAAATGTGATTACTTTGCTTGTGTTCAAAAAGTACTCATACGATTTAAATGCGAATTAGATTTTCTGCTAAAATGTGTGCGAAATGATTTGCTATTTTTTGAAGAAACAATTTTAAGAGTATTTTCGTGTTATTCTGGAGTAATTTTAGAATTTCAGCTTAAAGTAGGAGAGAATGCGCTTCCAGAGAAACTTGTGTTAGCGTAAACAGCTTTCTGGTCACGAAAGCACAAAAATTCCTGAGAATATGGTGGGTGGTAGCAATGCTTATGCAACTCAAATAACGAATAATATTTGGTAACGGTTTCGCTGTAAAGTTCGAAACAAATTCTGCAGAACTCTTACACAATAACAACATAAACTGATATCCCTTTGTATTGCGAATTTACGCTAGTTAGCAGACTAAAGAAACAACTAATATGCTTCTCAATTAAAGCACTTGAATTTCATTTGAACTAGATCTCTTACAAAGCTTTCATTTCCAGAGTACCACTCACACAGAATGCAGGTATAGAAGTTTTTTCATAATTACATATCAATAACTCAATAGTTTTGTACTTTTCAAAGCATACAAGTATGTATGTGTGTATGTATGTGTGCATGTATGGGTGTATGTATGTATATATGTATGGGTGTATGTATGTACGAGAATGTATACCGATAATGTCATGCATACATTGAAACAAAGAGCCAATGCAAACATTACTCTCGAGAGCTCAATTGAATTTTCCGAATTTCTAAAATTGCATGTTACAAACAGCTTATTGATAATAGATACTGACATATGTACACACATTTGTATGTATGTATGCATGTATTTGAGTGTGTGAAATATTACATTAGGATGAAACTTCATCATATGAGCAGCACTTTGAAAAAACGGGTATCTGCTTTTTTAAATTTTTTTTAAGAGAAACATTTAAGAAGATTATTTTCTAAAAATTTTTTTTTTCAAACATTTCAGCCATACATTTTGAGTCATATAATTTGAGTCATAGATTTCAGTCATAAATTTTGAGTCATAGATTTCACTCATAAATTTTGAGTCATACATTTTGAGTCATAGATTTCAGTCATAAATTTTGAGTCATACATTTTGAGTCATATAATTTGAGTCATAGATTTCAGTCATAAATTTTGAGTCATAGATTTCATTCATAAATTTTGAGTCATACATTTTGAGTCATAGATTTTGAGTCATAGATGTTGAGTCATACATTTTAAGTCATAGATTTTGAGTCATACATTTTCAGTCATAGATGTCGAGTCATAGATTTCATCCATAAATTTTGAGTCATAGATTTTGAGTCATACATTTCGAGTCATTAAATAAATAAAAATCCGGTTTCAACCTTCCATATATTGTTCTATTGTAGGGATACCGTG
Organism: Sphenella marginata; assembly: GCA_951509765.1. NCBI lineage: Eukaryota > Metazoa > Arthropoda > Insecta > Diptera > Tephritidae > Sphenella > Sphenella marginata. The sequence continues at coordinate 12,529,001 of OX608079.1, read as the reverse complement.
GCGTATGAGTAACATATTTTCGAGTTGGGCGCGCCAACCACTCATTGTATCAGCCCTATGCTGTAATCACAGAACGGTTAAATCTGGATTAAAATTAAAAATCAATTTTATTAAACTGCTCTAGTAATTTAATTGATTAATTATGATAATCGAACATTTTTAGATTAGTTAGTCGATTGGGATTAAATTTTGTGTTCGATTAATGAGAACTAATGAGGATTTATTTCGATTTCAAATTTAATCCTATGATTATTCAAATTAATCAATATTACAATATGATGACAACTTTTCATTAATTGCGATCAAAAATTTGAAAACGAAGTAAGTCCTCATTAATCGAACACAAAATTTAGTCCTAATCCATTAATTATTCTAAAAATGTTCGACTATCATAATTAATCAATTATTACAAAAATAAAAAATATTTTACTTGGTTATCAATGATTGAGATTAATAATCATCTGATCTAAATCTTATAACTTTAAATGAGTTATTCCTGTATACGTATTTGTATATTTGTATATCCACTACTAACTCAGGAAGGACTTAACCGATTTGGATGGAATTTGGTATATAGGTACTATGCTTTGTTCTATGATTTTCTAATATGGTTTTGCCACTTGGGGTGGTACACAGGGTTGCCACCTGTATTAATTTTTTTTAAATATCTACTAAGCAATATATGGCAATATTTGTATCAAATGAAAAGTATTTTACGCCATATACCATGCAAAATATTTTGACTAGATTTGCCACCTAGGGTTGCCACCTGACCGCATTTTATTTATTCCTTCAGATAACGACCACTATCTCTGGATCGGCCGAAACGATTGTGATGAAATTTGGTAGATGGATAGTATGTATGCTTCCCTCTTAGATTTTCTACTTGGATGTTGTCACTGGAGGAAGCTTAGAGGGTTGCCACCTTTCGGAATTTTTTAAAAATATTATGCAATATACATATGGCAATATGGGTATCAAACGGAAGGTCTTTGACGCCTTATACCAACCAGAATATTTATTAGACAACAGGTGTTGCCATGGTATGTTACTTAAATATTTGACAAATAGATGGCGCTATGCCCATTTAGTTTGACAGCTAATTACGGTTGACATTTAAATGTGTCAAAAAGTATTATTATTATTAATATGCGAGAAATTCGAAAAATACCGAGCAAGTGAGGGTCACCCAGGTACTATGCTATTATATCAATATGTTATTCAAACTTACTGGCTTAAAAAGTATTAAGTGTATTAAGCTTGAAATTATTTGATACTAAAACTTAAAAATCCTTAAAAGTTTTAACAAATAGCGTTGCCTAAACTCACCCACCCTTCACTTCTCTAGTTCACAATCTCAGAAATATTTTGCCAAAGGAATAAGAAAAACTTTACATTTCGGTCAAGAACTTTAACAAATTGAGTAAAAGGTGGAAGTATAACTTTTTCTCGACAACCAAATAAAGTTGGAACTAGCTCCATCCTAATTCCAATATACTCATATATCTACCTAAGTAGGTATTCCAATTCCTTTTGCGACATTTTTTTCCCAAATAGTAAAAATTGTATTTGTTTGTGTAATCGTGTTTACATACCCAGTTGGAAACGGTAATGTCTGGTAATGCAAAAAGTAATCTATCACTTACACTATTTACGCATTACAACATGCATGACTATTAACACAGCACATGTCCTACGAAAGTAATGTGTCGCTCGCAACAAACTGAAGCGAAAAACTATACATTACTTTTTATATTACTTTTTATAAATGAAAAGATGCATTACAGGGGACATCTAGCATTGCTTTCCATGATAAAAAAAGGAACTATTTTGCAAATTTTCAACTGAGTGATGTAGCCTCCTAGTTCAAGATGTCAGCCACACCGTGTCTTTGCATAGGCAGCCAGGAGGTCACATCACAGCCTATGTTTAAAAGGCACGTCTAATCACGCGCAACTTTCGGAAGTAACAGGGGCTTTACCATTGAGATGTGCTCATCATTACTCATCTCGCCATGTCGAGCAGCTGGTCGTATGGAAAGATACATTAGTATACCAAAAAAATATCAGAAGCAGACATTTCAGTTCGAATTTTATATTTTATTTAAATTTAATTTTTTTTACAATGAAGTTTGACATTTTTCACATTGGCTGCTTCTGTAAAAAACCCCAAAAGACAGTGAAAAAATGAAAAATGTAGAACTACAAATAAAAGTAGAGCGACACATTACTCCTTCGATTGCTTTTGGATTGATCTTTTCTTACAACAATTTTCGTATATCTTTTCATGCATGAAAAAGGTAATTCATTCCCCACTTTCCCACTGGGTATTAATTTCAACTGCTTTTGTATGCTTGAATAGCTAAGAAAATAGTTGTCTTTGTTGAATTCCTTTTGGGAAATTGAAACAAATATTTACACGTGCAAAGAGAATTGACTATTTTCAATTTACAAGACTATTGCGATACATACAAACTTTGACAATATACTCTTACATACATATCTATGTTATTTGAGGCACCTTTAAGTGGAAAAAAATTTGTATAACTTCTGCTCAATGGAGCGTTGCTAAATCTTAATTACACATATCTGGTAGCCAAGACAACACTCAACATTTAAAGCACAGACAAAGTAAATTTCTAAATAGCTTGCTTAGGTTGTTCGGTTGCAATTGGCTGTTAGTTTTCACGCCATCACACTTAGGTCCCTAGGGTCAAGTTGTGGTAACACGTAATTTTCTAAGCCATCTCAATGCAGAGCTTTGAATATCTGAAGTGATCTAATGACACACATTTTTTAAGAAATTTTTTAAGAAATTTTTTTTCAGAAATCTTTTTTTAGGAAGTCAAAATTCAGAAGCGAAATTCATATCTAAAAATTCAGACAGTAATGAGACGGCAGAAAATGATCAAATTTTGCGCAAAATTCAATTTTTTCTGTCGTCTCATTACTTTCTGAATGTTTAGATAGGCTACTTTGCCAAAGAACCTTACAAATATTTACAAGCAACTATTATTTAAAGAATTTGATTTTGAATTCTAAACAAAAAAAATTGGCCACCAACGGGTTAATTCATAATTACTTACGCTTAACATACCGGCAAACAAGTTTATTTCGAAATTATAAAAATAAAATTTTAGGTCACCAATGGGTTAAGGCATGGCGTTTAAAGGGTTAAAACGCTTAAAATCAACTACTTAAGCATATTTAAAACTATTTTGATGTGAAAAAATTTGATTTCAGAGTCAAAAGAAAATTGAGGTCGTCAATGGGTTAACGTATGGCCGCTCATGGCTTTTAATTTTAAATATTTACGAATTAAGTGCAGCACAACCCATTCTAACCTAACCAAAAAATCATTCATAATATCGTTATAAAAATAAAAATGTAGATAACGAGTGGGTTAATGCATGACCGTAAATGTGTTTCTGAATTTTCGAATCTGAATTTTTGGTTTTTGAAAACTTATTTCTGAAAAAATTTTCCGAAAAATTGTATTTCTGAATTTGTTCCGTCTGAATTTGGGAGTACAAGGTTCGAGTGTTGGAATATGTATCATCAAAATTGCTTTGGAAAAGTTTCTTCAAGACGGCGTCGTCCCTCAACAGTGGTTTGTTAAGCTCTCCGAGTGCATTTCCGCCATGGAAAGTGAAACGACGATTACTAGCCGAAAGCTTAATAAGACCCTTAAACTAACACAAACATCTTACCACCTTAGCTTTTTTAATTAACTCTACTGGCTTCGAGTGAAATGTAAAAATCTTACTTTCGATTTAATACAAAAATAACTCGCGCTCTCTTTCAAACTCTAACAAGCACTCAACACGCATCACTTACATCCTAACCTAGAATACACAAAATAATTGCGATGAAGCACTCATGCTGAACTGTTACTGACTGACGCAAAAGTTGCACAACAATCCATACTACTTAGAGTCCTCAAACAAACTTCATTAGTTATCTCACTTCTAAGTCAAACAAACAAGTCCCCAGAGCTTAACGAATATTATTCAAAAGCAATTTTAAACATGAACTGATATTTCAATAACCTTGACACTTGCACCCTCGAGCAGTACGTTTTTAATATCATCATATAATCCTCTGTAGTAAATATAATGTTTTCCATAGAACCCCATTTGCGCGCATCTACGTGGCGTCCACAGATGCATTGGTAAAAATAAGTTTGAGTGCATTCTGAAAACAAAAAAAAAAAAAAAAAACAGAAAAAAAATTGAAACTTTACGCTGCATAAAAATGTTGCACTGGCTGTGGCGGCCGCCGACAACAAAAACAAAAATTTGTCGAAAGAAAAGAGAAAGCAACGTACAGCAGGGTGAGGAGAAAAGAACTGGAAAAAGTTCGAAAAGTTGATTATAAGTTTCGCAGAGCTGAATTACACTCGAACGGAAAAGAAATATTCGAGTATTCACTATGTTTCTAAAGAAGAAAATAAATTTAAATTTTTTTTTTTTTTTTCGAATTACAAAGCGACTAGTTAAATAAGTTTATTAGAAAACTCAAAGTAAATTGTATGAAGTCTTAACGTTGGATACGTACAAGTGGATGCAGTGGGTAGGAATGAGCAAAAGCTGGCAAATTGTAGCCAAAAAAATGCACTTGTTCGAGACAGTTTTGACTTTTGACAAAATTGATGTGAAGGTAAATCAACAAAAGTTTACGATTAAGTTCGTAGTGAGAGAGCAAAAAAAGAAAAAAACAAAACGACAATGGAGGTAAATCAGCGAGCCAGCTCGTTAGAAAGTAAAGACAGAATTTTTCTTTGCTGGAAAAAAGTTCGAAAATGCAGCATGGCCTTGAAATCGGGTGCTTAAAATTTCGGGAATGGCAATGCAAAACTTTAACTATTTCAAAAAAAAAAATATTAATTTGTTTCATTAAGAAAATAATAGCAGATTTAAGGCAGCAAGGAATTTTGACTGTGAAAGAGTTGAAGATAAAAATGTAGTTAGGGATAGAGATAGAGCTAGATATAGAGGCAGAGATAGAGAGAGATAGAGTTGAAGATGGAGTCACGGGTAGAGAAAAAGAGATAGAGATTGAAATAGAGTTGGAGATAGATGTAGAGGTATGGATAAACAGACAAAAATATGGATATGCAGGGGTGTTCTGCGATTCACTTTCACTCGGATTTGCTTGATTTAACCATAAAATTTACATAGGCTCAACACGCAATTTCACTCGAAAGTGAATTGCAGAACCTGCCTGATAGAGATATAGATAGATATACAGATGGAGATAGATATAGAAGTAAACATCTAGACAAAAAAAAATAATTGATAGAGGGATACAAATAGAGATGGATATAGTAATAGAGATATAGACAGAGATAAAGATATATACAGAGAAATTTATGGATATAAAGATAAAAATAGAGATGGTAAAGATATAGACAGAGAAAATGGAGATGGAATTATCGGGAGAGAACTAGAAAGAGGAAGAGATAGATAAAGAGACTCAAAAATAGCTTTAGATAGATATAGAGGTACAGATAAACAGACAAAAATATGGATATATAGAGATATAGATAGAGATACAGATGGAGATAGATATAGAGGTAAAGATCTAGATAAAAATATAGGGATAAAAATAGAGATGGATATAGTAATAGAGATATAGATAGAGAAAAATATAGCTAGGAATAAAAATAGCGATGGATATACAGGTTAAGATATAGACAGAGATGGAGATATAGACAGATAAAATAATAGATATAGAGATAAAAATAGAGATGGTAAAGATAAATACAGAGAAAAATATAGCTATGAATAAAAATAGAGATGGATATACCGGTAAAGATATATATAGAGAAAAATATAAATATAGAAATAGAGTTGGAAATAGAGACAGAGATAGCGATACTGATAAAAAAAGAGATAGAGAAAGTTTTGTCGTGTGCGTCAGTTCAGTTGATAGGCTATGATACATATATGTATCTATATATAAAACTCAACCAATACATAAACACCAGTTAGTTAGTCTCATTAATTAATATTAAAATCAAAAAACATATTTGTGGCCGAAATATTATTCAGTGAAAGTAAAATATTTTTATAGCTACTACGAGCGTTCCACACAATGTACACACAAAAAAAAAGTTTGAAAAACAAACTCATCATTAATGATGACATTTAAGCGAATAACTTTAGTGATTATATTTAGTTTAGTACACCTTGTTGAACATTAAAAATATGAAGGTAATTTGGTACGTATTTATTAGTGATGTGAGTAATTGGATTTTTTGCTTACAATAGCGGGATTTTCGGGATGAGCAATTTTTTACCAAAGACTTTGTATATCTATACATATGTTTGATTTATATATATAAAAATTATTTTAATTTGTTTCTTAACTTTTTTTAACCTAAGGTCTTAGATATAAACTAACTTCCGAAACTTAAGATTATCAAAACAGAACTCGAAAAATTAAATAAAATATTATCACATGAATTTCACGTCATAGAAAAAGCAAATGTACTTGAAAAAGGGAGTTTTTGAAACGCTCCCTTTCTAGTACATACAAGAGCTTTTTTCTCAAATTTGTTTCGTTAACACTACGCTGAGTATATTGTGTGCAGTTGCAAACGAATTTTGTCATCCTTACTTGTTTTGCTGTTCGGTGAAAGGAAATGACCAGCGCAATAAAAACACATTTTATGAAAATATATTTGGTATAAACTTGGCCTATAATTTCCGTAATAAACTTTGTTTATTAATATTTATATGCGCTTTTTATTTTTGCTATTTTGTTGTTAAAGCTTTTTTGTTGGTACAAATGGCCTGCAAACTTTTATGTGACACATATTTTATTGATATTTTCTGTAAACTTTCAATGTGATTATTACTTTTTTATTTTCGTACGAACAAATTTTTTTCATATAAGGCGAAAATATTTTTACACTGCCTTGCTTTTACCAACAAATGTCGTATTACAATATTTTAACAAAGTATTTCATAAAACGTGTCTATGAAGTTTATGGCGTTTTTTCACATTTAAATGAATTATCTCATTACTTTTCTTTGGCAATTAGATTATAACAAAACATTTGAATTTAGCTTTGCAAATTTTCTAATTAAGAGATAGCTTTTTCAAAAAAGTAAAAAGTACAAGAAGAAGAATAAAAAAACATAAAAGAAGTACGAGCAAGTTTTAATAAGCGCTACAGATTTAACATAAATATATTGTTTCCAAAATAAGTAATTATATTGAGAATGAAATGAGGAGCTTTCAAGCATCACTATCACCAAGGCGAGACATATATACGCGTACGTGTGAAGGAGCGATGATAATTTTAACAATAACAAGGAATTAAAAGCTCTCTGTGCTTTTAGCGTGAAAATATTTTATGCTTATAGTGGCTAGTTACGAGCAAAAATGTTAATAAAATTTTGAATGAAAGCTCACAAAAAATCATGCGAAAGTCAAAAACTGAAAAAATTTAGAGCTTTTTTTATGACTAAAAGTTTTTAGAAGTAGAGAAAGAGGACTAATAATACTCTGGAAATAGTGAGTGCAAAGTGATTTGAAATCATTTTATTATCTGCAATCGACGCTGGTACAATTCGGATGAAAGGCCAAGTTTCATTTCTCAAGTTCAGCTTACTTTAATAAATATCACCAGGTCTCGCAATTTTGCACTGAAATTGTCTGCAAATTAAGAATTCAACTTAGTATTAAGTTAGTAGAAAGTGAAAGATGCTGTCTTTGTGTTGAAAACACTCTATCTCTCTCTCTCTCATTCAAAATTTTAAGCAGAGAAACACGTGGCTAACGAAGACTGTCAGCGCTTTGAAGATGATTGAAGGGTATTAAAAATAAAATTACCATAACTACACTGACAAAAAAAATGGAAATTTTTCATGGAAATGAGGGTGTGATTAAGTTTTATTGACATTACGATGAGACAAATATTGGTAGCGAAAATAACAAATTTCTAAAAACTAAATAATTAAAGAAGGAAAATATATAAGTGAACTAAGGAATTGACCAAAATAAATTTTTGGAGCCAAGCCAAATGTTTAGTGGAAAAATATATTAAATAGAATAAAGAATCTTAAGTTGTAAGAACTATACTAAAACAGTTCGGTGGGGGTAGCCGTACCGAAAGTCCAAAGGACGTGGGGCAGGCAAAATAAAAAGGAGTTTGAGCACATTTCAAACCGAGGTGTCTCTTATAATGTATTTCTGCCATAGAAGGTTTTTCAGAAAAAATTGATCTGCCTACAGATAACATCTGTAGTCGGCAAATAATTGTAGCTCCTGCCAATTCTTAGAAAAATTCAAATCAACACACCACAAATCGGGAGAAAAGTTCGGCGAAAAAATCTAAAAATCTCTTAGAGGAGGATGGTAAAAAAAATAAGTTTGAAGATTTGCTCACGTATTTACTGGTCTACAAGTTTAAAATCTTTGCTATCCAGTTCGAGCTCCGACATGTCAAATACTTTATGTCTCCGCTTGAAAACCACTCAACCATAACTAAACGTAAGCTATGCGTTTGGCTCTCAAAATGAATTATGTTTACAAATCAACAAAATATATTTACCAAAATGGTATTCCTATTATTCAGAATAGCCTTACGAAGTTAAACAAAAAATTAAAAACATATCAAAATACTTACCGAGCAACATTAATAACAGCAAATGTGTGCTGAAAAGCCAACCGAAATGACGAAAATAGTCCAGCAGCATGATTGACTTTTAATTTTCTACAACCGTTTTGCGTGGATTTTGAGCACTCGTGTCGCAGTTCAACTTTGATAGTGCCACTCCCCCGCGCTGCTATAGGACGGGTGCGTAAAATATTTATAACGAACTTGTTTTTCTTTTGCTCTTAATGCAGCCCACGCACGGACTGACGCTGTTTATATGTAGACTTAAGCAATTCTTCATAATTTTATTCATCGTTTTGCAATTTTTTTTACGTTCACGTCTAGACTAATTTAATGCACGCCAAGCTCTGCGGGAAGAAATAACAAATAATTAGTGAATAATAATTATTATAAATTGATGTAGAAATAATAAATAAGAAAATTCGGTGAACTCAGTACTTAGTTTGAGTGTTGGGGTAGTGAAACAAGTTTCTTTATAACCAAGAGATCGCAGGGGTCTTCAAATTTCTTTCAAGTTCACAATGTCATCTAATATAGTATATGGTGCGAGGTTGATCAAAATAGCAAAATATGCAAGCTTCACTAAAGATAGTGCTAGGACATACAATTAAATCGTTTGTTCCAACCAAAATATTTAAGTATATTACACCACATACACTCTCATTAAACAAATCACCGTTCATAACTCCCAACACGTTATCGCTGTCGTTTTTCTAGCCATACATTCATGTACTCATACACAACGTAAGCATTACAAAAAAAAAAAAAAAAAAAAAAAAAAAAAACAGAACACCATAATCATATACCACGCGCATGGGGGAACCAAAATTTAGCGCCATAATTGTAGGAAGCAGTAAATCTTTCGCCTCATTTCACATTCCATTTTACCCTTTAATCAAATGCACAACTTTAATTAAGGAATAATTGCAAGAAAAATGAAAACGAGAAATAAGAAAAAAAAAAAAGAAAAATTATGAAATTAAAATGAGTACAAAATGAAGGAAATGCCGAGAATTCATACTCCGAAACGGACAAACCAAGCGAGACCAAAATGTAAAGTAAAGGAAACAGCCTCGAAATGAATAATGTTAAATGTGAAAAACGTTCGCATGCAAACAATGAGTGTTTCCTGCTACCGCAAAGGCTTACAAAACAGTCAAGAACAATAACAAGCGACAGCAACAACAAACACCATAACAGCATGTAGCGTAGAAGTCTCACAATAAGTGTTGGCATAAAAACGGAAACAAGAAAGAAGGCAAAACTGCAAGAACACACCCATCACAGATCTACGTACACATATATAATATGAAGAAACCCTGCAAGGAACTGATTGGGAAATGATAATAATAAAATAAAATAAAATAAAATAAAATAAAATAAAATAAAATAAAATAAAATAAAATAAAATAAAATAAAATAAAATAAAATAAAATAAAATAAAATAAAATAAAATAAAATAAAATAAAATAAAATAAAATAAAATAAAATAAACTAAAATAAAATAAAATAAAATAAAATAAAACAAAATAAAATAAAATAAAATAAAATAAAATAAAATAAAATAAAATAAAATAAAATAAAATAAAATAAAATAAAATAAAATAAAATAAAATAAAATAAAATAAAATAAAATAAAATAAAATAAAATAAAATAAAATAAAATAAAATAAAATAAAATAAAATAAAATAAAATAAAATAAAATAAAATAAAATAAAATAAAATAAAATAAAATAAAATAAAATAAAATAAAATAAATTAAATTAAAATAAAATAAAATAAAATATAATAAAATAAGGGAATTAATTGAAGTGGAGATAAATGCGTTGTGACGTCACAGGGCATCATAGCTTAGTGTTAGAATGTTCTAACAGCGGCTTTGGTGCAGACACTGGTTCGCATCCCAGTGTCCGAAAAGGGATCTGATGATGAGCCTGGAAACTCTGAAACATGTAATCCTATCCATCGCTGTTGATTTTTTCCTTTGTAATTTTTCTCCAATTATCAATTTTTCCCAAAAACTGACAATATTAATTGGCTTAGAATTATTGTTAACTGGTCTCGAGCTTGCTCATAACTTACAAATTTATAATAAAATAAAATAAAATAAAATAAAATAAAATAAAATAAAATAAAATAAAATAAAATAAAATAAAATAAAATAAAATAAAATAAAATAAAATAAAATAAAATAAAATAAAATAAAATAAAGTAAAATAAAATAAAATAAAATACAATAAAATAAAATAAAATAAAATAAAATAAAATAAAATAAAATAAAATAAAATAAAATAAAATAAAATAAAATAAAATAAAATAAAATAAAATAAAATAAAATAAAATAAAATAAAATAAAATAAAATAAAGTAAAATAAAATAAAATAAAATAAAATAAAATAAAATAAAATAAAATAAAATAAAATAAAATAAAATAAAATAAAATAAAACTAAATTAAATTAAATTAAATTAAATTAAACTAAATTTATTAATAAACAATGGTATTGAATTACAAAGGGTACATCGAAGCTTAGTTTATCGCCTTAAATTTGAGGACTAGAGCGTTTTCTTGCTGGGTGTTTGTATCAAAGGCTGTGGTTTGCAAGTCTATTTTCATGCGTAGGGACGAGATGCAAGTATTTAACTTTTGCTGCGTTGCTGTCTGCAGTATAAATGTCCTGTTGCAGTTGCAGTTATAATCACACAACTTGGCCTCGACGCCCAGTCAGGACATTGTAGGGCACGATATGAATGAAAAAACGAATGAGAAATGCAAATGCATCCGAAGCGCATTGTTTTGAGCAGGCGTGGTAATAACGACGGGTTAAAGTTGATGACGGCAATGCTGGTGACGAAAAGCTACAACACCATAACTGTGCAGCAAAAACAAAATAAATAAAAAGTAACAAACAGGTATGGATGTCTAAACTGGAGAATTACTAGCGCAATAACGCGAACTTTTAGTAGCTATTGACATTGACGTCTAGCTCTGCAGGTAACGGAGGCCTTACAATCACAACTGAATAATACATAATTTTACAGAAAACTATTTCGGCCTGCGTTTGTTGTGGACTGAGTAGGAAATTGTGAGCAGATCATCCCTTAATGATATTAACTGGGCCCCCTTTACTGTTTTCAGCCATAGCGCAGTAGTCTTTATATTGCATTACTATCTTGTGCTGATAAATTTACAAAGTTTAGCGTCTCTAGCTGATAAAAAGTTACTAAAAACTCAAGTCAATATGCTCGTGAAAAAGTTTTTGAATAAAAATTTTATTCGAATTCCAATTTTTACTAAAAAAAATACATATAATATTATTAAATATTCGAATCAGCAGCAATAGATGACTAACAAATACTGCCAGTTTTGATAAGTTTATTTAATTTTGCGTTATTGTTTCATCATTATGAACACTCATTTTCCTCTTACCCTTGTAGCTGCACTTCACTCATGTTATCTAGGGGCATATAACATACATAAACATTTGTACACATACATACATACATAGGTACTTTCTTATGTATATTTTTATTAGGTTCTATGACAACCACTTTGCCTCCTTTTTTGCATGTTGCAGTGTTGCACATTACGTTGTGGCAGTAATTGCAAAATTTTCAAGGATTTCAAGTATTTTTAATTCAGTACAGTTTGTAGTAGCAGTACACATACACATCTGCATAGCTGAGAGAATACATGTATGAATTAACAATGCAGCAGTCGATGCCAGCAAGGCCTTTTCCGAAGCCACTCATTAATGTCCTGTAACCCTGTAGGGAAAATACATATATAGTTTTGAACAGGTGTGATGCTGCTGAGTTCGAAACCACTACAATATACGTAAGATACCTGATATTTTGAATTTTTTACGAACCAAGAAATTGGTGTGCATTTTTTTAATTTAATTTTATTTTATTTTATTTTATTTTATATTATTTTATTTTATTTTAATTGATTTTATTTTATTTTATTTTATTTTATTTTATTTTATTTTATTTTAATTTATTTTATTTTATTTTATTTTATTTTATTTCATTTTATTTTATTTTACTTTATTTTATTTTATTTTATTTTATTTTATTTTATTTCATTTTATTTTATTTTATTTTATTTTATTTTATTTTATTTTATTTTATTTTATTTTATTTTATTTTATTTTATTTTATTTTATTTAATTTAATTTAATTTTATTTTATTTTATTTTATTTTATTTTGTTTTATTTCTTTGTTTATTATTTTCATTTTCTATAACCTTAAGAAAAATTTATTGTTAAGTATTAAATAAAAAAAAATATTTGTGATAATAAAACACTTATATTTTTATTTCAATTCAATTTAAAATATCTTTTTACTTAAGCATTTATATCGTGCAATTAGTTCAGATCTAGTTCTTGTTTGCCAATTTGCATCTAATTCTGTACCAAAAATTTTGTTTCACTGCTTTTGAAGTTTCCCGTAGGGAACTTTGTTTAAATTCAGCATATACCTCCACATTCTCATAATTATGTTTGTATGTAAGTTCGCATTTTGTCTGCTGACTTTGCTTGGGCACCTATGTATGTATTTGCTTTAAAGATCTATGTATTTTTTGTTAAGCGTTCTATATATGTAAGTGTGTTGCTAGAAACCCAAATCAAAAATTTCCAGTTGGGTGAAGAAATGTGAAAACCTCAGAAAACATTATGACAGCAATTTTTTGTTTACATACATATATACACGTACATACAGTGAATGGCACTCCAAACAGCCCAAGTTGATTTTCGGCATATTTTTTTTGAGCTGTAATTCACCTTAACATTCTCTTTTCCAAATAATCACAGCCAGGTATTCACAACTGCGAGTTTCGTAGGCTTAATACAAAAATATATATTTATACGACATTGGTATAAACATAAATATGTGTACACCCTTTAAGGACATATTTGCAGTGAACTAAATTTAAATGCGGCTTACATATGTCAATGTCACATGATGTATTCATTCATTTCCCTGCACATTTATTCAGATACTTTTTTATATAATATTACATACTTGCTACTTTATATTTATTTGTAAATATGTTAGTGAACAAATAGCTGTCTGTATTAGCTTTCCGCCAAGCTTATTTGTTAAAGAAAACATTAAATAATATATAAACTCATGTGCGCAGTTGCACATTAACTAAACAAAGCAACTAGACATGTAAGTGACATATTTATTCTAAACCAAGAAAAAATGGCGTAAGCGATTAGACTATATCTGAACATATTTAAATTTATTTCATTTCATCAATTTATTTTATTTCATTTCATTTCATTCCATTTCATTTCATTCTTTTGATTTCATTTCATTTCACTTCATTTCATTTCATTTCATTTCATTTCATTTCATTTCATTTCACTTCATTTCATTTCATTTCATTTTAAGTTATTTTATTTTATTTTATTTTATTTTATTTTATTTTATTTTATTTTATTTTATTTTATTTTATTTTATTTTATTTTATTTTATTTTATTTTATTTTATTTTATTTTATTTTATTTTATTTTATTTTATTTTATTTTATTTTATTTTATTTTATTTTATTTTATTTTATTTTATTTTATTTTATTTTATTTTATTTTATTTTATTTTATTTTATTTTATTTTATTTTACTTTATTTTATTTTATTTTTATTTTATTTTATTTTATTTTATTTTATTTTATTTTATTTTATTTTATTTTATTTTATTTTATTTTATTTTATTTTATTTTATTTTATTTTATTTTATTTTATTTTATTTTATTTTATTTTATTTTATTTTATTTTATTTTATTTTATTTTATTTTATTTTATTTTATTTTATTTTATTTTATTTTATTTTATTTTATTTTATTTTATTTTATTTTATTTTATTTTATTTTATTTTATTTTATTTTATTTTATTTTATTTTATTTTATTTTATTTTATTTTATTTTATTTTATTTTATTTTATTTTATTTTATTTTATTTTATTTTATTTTATTTTATTTTATTTTATTTTATTTTATTTTATTTTATTTTATTTTATTTTATTTTATTTTATTTTATTTTATTTTATTTTATTTTATTTTATTTTATTTTATTTTATTTTATTTTATTTTATTTTATTTTATTTTATTTTATTTTATTTTATTTTATTTTATTTTATTTTATTTATTTTATTTTATTTTATTTTATTTTATTTTATTTTATTTTATTTTATTTTATTTTATTTTATTTTATTTTATTTTATTTTATTTTATTTTATTTTATTTTATTTTATTTTATTTTATTTTATTTTATTTTATTTTATTTTATTTTATTTTATTTTATTTTATTTTATTTTATTTTATTTTATTTTATTTTATTTTATTTGATGTCGAAAGCTTTGCGCCAAATGAAATGTGTTTTTGTAACACGCAAAATTTTGTTGGGTGTATAAATACTTTTTGAATAACCGTAGGAGCTTTGACTAGGGGTTTCGCCATCAATTTATAATATGCTTATATTAATATTGAGAAAAAAAAATGTTGTTTAGTACTTTGTTTGGAAGCAAAATAGCCTATATGAGGTGTGGTCTAGACAATACGGTATTTCGCATTTAATACGCATTTATTTTATCACGCACAACAGCAGTAGCTAGAGGCACAAACGATAAACGAATAATTTTATTTTTGTCTACTCCACAGTGAAGAAATGCGAAAATCAGGGTCCTAGTAAATGCCGGAGAGAAGATGGTAAATTCAAAAATGTGAATCGCGTTCAACAATTATAGCTCCGACGCTTGCGGCAGTTAGAGTACAGCAATTTCTTACAGGGTATTATGTCTTTGCTCATATAATTTTAGATATTATTTTGTATTATCGTCATTGAAAATTTCATCTTTACTAATAAGCAAACCTTAAACATTTTTTAAAGCTTTAAAGTCACACTAAGGGTCGCTAATCCATTGGTCTTCTAACCCAAGACGGAGTTAGTTTCGACATTTTTCTACCCATTTAAGTTTCAAAACTACATAAATTGCAAATGTTGATATCATAAAATGAGCAACATTTAAATACTTTGAAGCAAACTAGCGATTGCCCCCAAAGCCATATTAAAAATTGAAACTGTTGCCTTGACCGATTACGCCAGACGACACTCCAGGGCAGTTGTGGTAAAGAAAAAAGTAAAAAAAAAACACAACAAACTACAAAATATTCCTTTAATAGCAGCAATAAAAACAAAACAACAACAAATGCGTATACAAAAGCAATAGAGCCAACGTTAACTTGTGCGAGCTGAACTTGACACAAGCCACTAACTGCGCACATACAAACGAACAGCAGCAACAACAACAATAACAACAACAACAACAAACATTAAAACAACCAACCGCCAATGTTGCATAATGACATGTAACAGAAATGCATTTCAACCAGCACTGCGGCATGTTACACAAAACCCCCCCACCCAGGCGCAACCAAAGTTTCAACTGCCAACGACATTCATATCATACTTTGGGGCGTACAAAAACGTTCACTACTTTGCATAATCTGCAGTCGATTTTATTTTTATACTTTTACTTTGAAGAGCGTTTTGTTTTTGTTTCTGTTTTTTTTTTTTTTTTGCGCTTCTCTTCTGTTGTTGGATTTTTATGTTGCAACACTAATCCATTAGGCGGCAACAGCAACACCTGTTCTGCCTGCGGATAGCAAGTTAGCAACATAACGTTGATTACTATCGGCAAGCAGCAAGAAGCCAAGGCTACAAAAATGATAATGTCACTTGCGATAAAGAAGTTTACAGACATACAGACATGCAACACTTGAACGTCATAAAGATAATCTTTGGGGTTTTTTTTTTTTTTTGTAGGCAGACAGCACGGGTAGCTGCTTGTATAAAGTAGCTACTGCAAGTTAATGTGGCTATAACGCAAAGTTGCGGCAAAAATGTAAAGTGTCAAACTCATTAAAAATGTGCCAGCTGACTTTTGTAGTACCTATAAACGCGTTTCGCGTTTTCTTTTTTCAGTTTTGTGCTTTTGCATTTATTCAAATTGCGCTGCTTTGATGTTTGGATGGCGTGATGAATGAAACGCCTAAAAGTATGCTACAATAAATGTGGCACAAGTATTTTGCGGTAGTTTTAAAAATAGCTCATGTGATGTGGATATACGAAAGTGTTTGTGCGTATAAATATTTGTATGAGTTTGAGAAAATATATTTATGTTAAAATAAAGTGAAATTAGTTATTCCTCATTTGGTCCTTTTGAAGAAAATATTATACAAATAAAATTGAAATTTGTATGCATTATTCAAAAAAATATTTGATTGACAACATCGTTCATGCATTTATTATTCAATAAGTGTGTTGGAACCACGGGAAATGAAACAACTCAAGTTCACTATTTAAGAGGGTTGCCGTAGATGTTAGCTACATTTCCTACTACCAAACTTGTGAAGAAATTGTAAAGAATTTCAACGTTTTAAAAAGTTCACCCAAGCAAGTTTTGTAGTTTTCAAAATAACAGTTGATATTCGAAACAATAAATAAAGTGTGATTAGGTGGCAACCCTAGGGATTAAACCTATATAGAAATAATTTTGTGAAATACATCGTAAAGCCACTTTCCTTTGATGTCCAATAGGGTAGATCGACAAAAAAGTTTTTCCAGTTCACCCCTAGAATTAAAGATATTTTGAGGGCGACCGCAAAAAATTTTTTTTTTTACACCCCTCTCCCAACCCCCTTTTTTTTAATTTGTTCTGCAAATCAATCAACCGGTAAGAATTGTGGCGGCTTCCAAGCCATGAACAATGGTGAACGGCTCATTAAAATCGGACTTAAAATGGCGACGTACTGTCAAAAAAAGTAAATAGCCCATCGGGGGGGGGGGGGGGGGGGAGTGACAAAAAAAAATTTTTTGTGGGATCGCCTTCAAAATATCTTTAATCCTAGGGGTGGACTGGAAAAACTTTTTTTTTGTATGGAGACCGATCCGCACTAATGCCCAATTATCTTATCTCATTTCAATGCAAAAAAAAAAGGATATTAGTCTCAACACCATAAAAGTTACCTGAGTGGCAACTTCAGCTAGAGATTCTTAAAATCCGCCATACTAGCGTACAAAATGGGCGTGAACTGCTGTTGGCAAAGTAACGAAAAAAGTCCCCGAATAGTCTCAAAATGTTTACAAAAATAATGGTGAACAATTTATTGATCCCAATAAAGTAAAGCAGTCTCTACAGAACGCTTTATTTGTCCAGCAGTTAGCCCTATATAACATAGTAAGTCAAACTACCTCCGTGATTATAAATTTTTCGCAAAATAGCCGAAAACAACTCCAACAAATTCGAGTCCTTTATACTTTTTCGGAAAACTCCAGATGTTATCTAGTGTCTTCTGGATTCGAATAGTTTTTCATTTCGCAAAAATTTTAGTCCAAGAAATTGCATTACAGAAAACCATTTTCGCGAATTCTCCTCGAATTCGATACGATATAGTGTTTATTCGTTACTTTCGTAACCCTCTGCGGGTTCAGAGAACAGCTCGGCGTGGTATAGTGACAGTGAAAGATTTTAACATTTAACAGCTTTAAGTTCAATGAAATTTAACCATGCCGGTTGAGTTCAGTGACTGTATCCTTCGTACGCCTTCCTAACTGAATCCGCATACAACAAACAAAAAATTCAAAAAATTTTCCATACCTAACTGAGAGCATTCAATAGATCACCTTGACAACTTGAGCTTCACTTAACCCATTGTTTAAGCGATATAAGCTACGGTTATTTCATTCGTTTGTTTTATTTGCATTGCATGCTATTGTAATTCGCAATCAGCTTATGAAATATTTCGAAGATATAGTTTATGTTTTGGAAAGCCAAGGGGTGGTTATTCATACCGAAAATGAGGAAGCCAATCGCGCCATACCTCAGAGCCAACAGTGCTCGCCACCAATAATACATACATACCCTCTCGTTCTCCAAAGAACAATTTTGAACATTTAGGCAAACATGGTCGTCAGAACCTGAGCCAAATGAATAAATACAATTTGAGCAAAACGGTAACATAGCACCTGAGCCAAATAATAAAATAAATTAAAAAATAATAATAACTTAAAAAACAACTCGCCTTCTCTAAAGCTTAGACACCCATCTAAGGTCACTTGGCTCAACATGAGGCTGCCACACAAATAAATATTACGAACAAAAAGTTACATATAAAGTACTTGAATAAACGAAAGACGCATAAAAAGTAGTGTAACTAAAATAAACAAAAGTGAAAAAAGAAATCGAAAATTTCCATGAAAGCTTTAGAGTAAGTATTTTCTGTTTCAACAAGACTTTTAAAGATTTTTTTCCAAAGAATTTTTTTTTTTTTTCATTTCTTTACTCAAAATACGAAAGTCAATAACGATACTTGACCTGATCAAATGGGTATTTTAACTCCTATAAGTATGCTACAAAAACTAAAATTTATAGCCAACTGAAGACTAAAGGATTCGATCCCGGAAAGCGCTCTTTAGAGATTAGTGACACAATTTTAAATTCATTTTTTTTATTTTTATTTCTAAGTATTTAGGAAAGGAGACAATAAACAATCGAAATCCGGTTCTGCACCCAACAAGCAACAGTACCACGTTAGCAATTATTTTACTTTAAATGCTGCTGCCATAGACACTTGAAACAATTCTACTTTCATTTTTTTGTCATAAAATAAAAAATTAAAAAAAGTCATGACAGTATATTTACTTTTGCTGAAAATTTTGCTGTTGCTTTTTGCAACAATTTATGATGACTATGACATTTGCTGTTTTGTTAGCATTTCATCTTGAGTGGTCGTTTGTATGCTATATTTTTTGTTAAGTGTTTATTTTGTTGTTGTTGTTGTTGTTGCAATAAACATTACCCATAGTTGACTATGTCAACACGGAAAATAAATAAATAAGTAGAAGAAAGAAAAATGCAAAAACTTTATAGAAACTAAGAATAGCATGGAAAGTGAAAGCAACACTTAACGGCGTCAAAGTTAAAACAGTGTTGCCAATAAGAGAAAATTTGTTATTTTTATGTGACTGCAAACTTGAAGCCCCAGCATACTGTAGATATTATGGGAGATATTCATGACTCGCAGCAGCATTCTTCACTCACTACACTCAAATACTCAACTTTCATATTTGCTGCACTTCTGCTTTCGTTCTTGAAAATGTATTTCTGCATTATTATTTAATAATAATAATAATACTTAATAACAATACAAACTGCCAACTGCGTAGTAATTTTCAAGTGTGTGTTAAGTCAGTCTGTATTTCTGGTATTATTTGGCGCTTGAATGGCAGTTGCTTGTTTCCTTTTTTTTTACTTTTATTTCATTTAAAAATTACCGCGCGTTTGGTTGGCCTTAATGAGCCAGCGAAAAGTGTTGCTGTTGACTCAGTTCACGATGTTTGCAACCCAACAAATTTATCGTTCTTTGTTTACTTTCTCATTCATTTGTTCATTCACACACTCACTCATTGAGTCATTCGGCTGGTTGTACATTCGCAACTCTGAAAGTGTGTCATTTAAAGTGTGCCGTCTTTGAAATGAGTTTTAAAAATTTAGTGCGCAGTAGAAAGTGGTGGACTGCAACATCAATCAGTTGGTACGAGGGCAGTTTGAATGCTATTTGAACTTGTCGAAGTGTAGTTTTAAATTACAACAAAAGTATCGCAAACTCATCTCTTAAAATACTAGGAACTCTTTAAGTTTTTATAAGGTTTGTTTATGAGAGTCAATTAAAGCTGAAAAACGAATGAAAGTTAATAAAAAAATTAAAAAAAAATTAATGACGTGTTCTTTTTGAGCATTCTTTTCTGTTGATATAACAATAATTGCAATCCAAAACAGGTTTTATAAAAATTCAGAAGGCTTTGCTCCATCAGTTTGCTTAATCAAAATTTTAATTATTCTTAGTTTCGATTACTCAATTAATTGATTAATGATGACTTTTGATTAATCACTTTTTGATGTTTACTAGACTAATCAAGATATTGATTGATAAAAAAGATAATTAATTGATTAATCGCTTTTTTGATTAATCGTTTTTTGAATACAATTATTAATCATATATTAACACGTCACAAATTTAGAAGTTCCTTGATACTTGAACCATTTGTTGCATGTTCGACATTTGCCCATTCGCCATCAGGCAACATTTACAAATTTACATAATTATTTCTTCTTTTTTAATATTTTGAAGCATGTTTGGTTTCAAATTTTTTTTATTTATATTTTAAGGCAAACTTTCTCATAAGAAAATGAGTAAATTAATCAGTTGCTGATTAAACATTTTTGAAAATACTCGAGTAACGCTCGTTTTGATTAATCAATTAATCGATTAACTGAAAATTTTATTAATCAACTTACTCGATTAATCGAATAAAGTCACATCCCTAATAAGTAGTCAGTGAGCCCCCTTCTAGTTATATTGGCACCGGCGAATGAGAGGGCGAACTTTTAATTGGGACCGTAGGCATCCTAAGTAGTTGAATACATCACATCTTACATGAAATTTTATCTTTTGCGTTAGCTTAGACGAATTATCACACCACCATCACAAAAATATGGAATAACCCAGCAAACCTTATGAGTAAAAAATGAGTCACAAAGGAGCTTTAAATTACAACGTTTATGAGATCATAGGTTCCTCTGAAATGAAAGTATTTCACTGCCTGCTATGTCGCGCCGCTGCGAACCTAATTTGATATGTCATATTAGCTTTAATAAGAGTCATATATGACACCTTTTGCTTCCATAATTATTTATGACTTTTATAAAATTCATGAAATGTAACTTTTGCGCTTTTAAATCATGCCTTTTTGGCATTAATATGGTTACACTATAATTATGATACCTGAAGTTTTTGATCACATCGGAGTTATAAAAGACTTTTATATAAACATGTTTCTATCAGTTAAATTTCCCATATATTTATGACTCATTTAAGACTCTTAAATTATTAATTTTTTTAGACGATGTGAGTGTGATTTATTCCATACAACGCACAACTAAATTAAACTTTTTCAAGTTTTCGTAACTTTCTTAACTTTCTTGAGCATTTCCATTTCGCTACATTTTTAAGGAAAATTATTAAAAACACAGCTTCTTCTTGTTTCATCATATTTCTCTTCTTATACTTTAATTTACTTTTACTTTTAATTTTTTTGAGCTCCGACAGCTTACAAAAATATGTAAGAATGAACATACCATAAAACTAATAACAAGATATAAAATAAATTTAATTTCACTACTATTATATTGCACACAACTGTATGTACGTTAGTATATGAAATGCACTCCCGCACAACTTGACCTATCTCACTACACAACTTTTAACAATTGAACAAAGATTTTCTTGCACTGTTTAAGTATCTATGTAAAATGCAGTGTATGTAAGTATGTGTTATATATATGTATGTATTCGCATTAATATTGTAAATATTTATTTAGTTTATGTGACTTGCACTCATTATAGTGCCAAGTGTTTGAGCATATTTGCATAAGCAAAAGTTAACTAGGGCAAGTATCTAAGTTGACGAGAGCAATAAAATCTAAATCTGTTGCAGCATTCGGACAATTACATTGTAGGTAGGTAGACAGCGCAAGAGAATGCACATAAATATATTTATAAGATGCATACAGCTTGCAAAATTTATGAAAACCAAATATAGGACGAAACAGAAAACTTATTTCCATTTATGATACGAGCCCACAGCAACTTTCTGCAGACACTTCAATTAGCACACAGGCCAGTGGTGAATAATTATGCTGACTGGGTACCTACTCGTATTTTCCAATACATAATTTAAAATAATTGATACTTGAAATTTTAATTATGCATAAATATAACTAAAAATTTCGTGTATTATTTCTGGTTTCTGTTGTTGCTATCAAATATCACCGTACCGAAAAAAAAAATAATTTCATAAATAGTAAATGAGTAACTCTCATCCTATTCCCCGGCCCTCAGGATTTTTTTTTCTAAAAGTGTTTAATTTAATGGCTAACAACATTATTCAAAATTCGATCTAACAGCGATAAAGAAATCGAAAATATAAAAAAAATTCGAAAAAATGTTCAAAGAAAGAAAACAGTATTCAAAAAAGAAATACAGTTTGGTGGAAGATATCATTTTGTATATAAGTATACCAAAAATAATTATGATCGATCCATTATCAAAAAAGTTATTAAAACTAGGTAGCTGCACCTTTGGCAAAAACCTCGAATTTCGATAAACTGTCTCAAAAGATATATATTTTTTTGTTATTGGGAGCTATACAAACAGTTTTTAGAAATAAAGTCGACTAAATTGCCTAACTTCACATACTTTTACCCACATATAAAGTGTATTTTTTTCTAAGCGAGTATGATGAAAATGAAAAACTCGGCAAAAATTTCCCTGTGGGTATTTGTTATTGACAATTTATTTGTTTTTTTTTTTTACAACGCAGTTTGAGTGAAGTTGGCTGCGTTAAATGATGCTGTCATAATATTTTCGAGTGCTTAAAATAGCCGCGTTGTATTTTTGTTTCAAGGAGAATTCGATAAATAAGCGAATATACTTTCCAAACTCGCATATTGTATCTAGTAGCTGTCATCCAGCGCTGATCAGAAGCAGTCAAAAATAATTAAAGCCTTGAGGAAATCAATTCAGTACTGCGTTCTCTCGCAATAAAGAGAGCACTAAAGAGAGTTTTTGTGGTTTTCTCTCAGAAATTGCAGGTTCTAGCCCGAAGACAGTTTGCTGAATACTTTTGGTAAAACTGTCAAACGATCAGCTGTTGTACTTTTGATATATAAAAATGTAAACAAGTTAAGATTAAATTTCACATTTACAAATATATTTTAAAATAAAGAAATACTTAAATCTCATACTTTTGAGTGCTCTCAGCGAATTGCTAGAGTTTGACAGTTTTTCTTTTTTTTTTTGTGAGAAAAGTACGTCCTCAGACCTAGTGAATGTATATATATATGTATTTGCACCTATCATTCAACTTCAAATTCATTTCAAGTTGTCATTTACATACGAGAAAATTCTCTGACTGGCAGCTGTCAAGTGGTTTTTTGATATACATATATTCTGATTGTTGTATTTGTAGGTGAATATTTTTATACTCAGCTGTGATAGGGTATTATTTTAAATTATTTAATTTAATTTATTTCAGAAAATTCTGAATGAATGAGTGAACTTAAGAAACGTTTACGATACAATGGTGAAACTTTTTACTAGACATACTATTGCTCTTGAATTTACACAGCTGAGTATTTTATGTTCGATGCCACCCGAACTTAGTCTGCCTTACTTGCTTTCTATTATTTTATCATGAATTTTATTCAAATGTCATATATCTACCTATCTACTTATGTACGTTGTTTAAGTATATTTTGTAGTTAAGTAAAGTCATCCACTTTTTAGTTGGCGGTTGATATGTCAAAGTGCCGACATTACGGTATGTATGTAAATGACATTTGTGCGCGCTTAAAAACAATTGAAATAGATACGCGTATGCATATTACGAGTATATCTAAGTAAATACAACAACAATACCACTATTGCAGTGAATCACTTTTCACTTCTTAGATAGTAGCTTTAGTTTAAAGTGGTTATAAGATTGAAATTGTCACATGAGCAGTATCATCTTCACTTTCACTTCAAATGTCATCTCTAGAGCATTGAATCCTTGCTCACACGTCAACTTCCACTTCCATGCTTACATATGCAGATTAGTTGTATCACTCAGCATTAACCCAGTTTGCGCAGCTTAGTAAAGAAGCAAAATGCACAATAAGGCGTACACGGACATGAATAAATCAGAATATATGGCTGCTTGTAGTGGGATTGTGTTTTTTTTTGTCTAAGCAGCATAAGTAGTGCAATAAAAAATACATATATAGCACACGAAAGCTTAGCTATACTTTAATGAAAAAATTTACCAGGCCGTGTATTTATTATGCTAAAAACTATGATACTGAAATTATTTCTTAGAATGATGGAAAGGAAATAAATGAAAATATAGTTTTTATGACTGATGAGTCATAAATGAGTCAGAAAGGAATCCTAAGTGGGAACGTTTATGCTCTGTATGAGCTCATTTATGAATCCGAAATGAGGGTATTTCCCTTCTTGCGATGGTCGTCCGATATGAACCGAATTTCATATATTATATGAGCCTAAATAAGAGTCATATATGACACCTTTTTTTTCTAATAATCGGCACTTATTGGATTCAGAAAAGACTCATATATGAAACAGTTTTAGAGCCATTTAGGACTGTTGTGAAATTCAGAAAATGTACATTTTTGGCCTTAAATCACGCCTTTTGGCATTAAAATTGGAAAACTAGAATTGGGTAAAAGGCACCTGAGGCTTCATTAAAAAAAGAGATTTTTTTTTTTTTTTTTTGGTGAATAAATCAGTAAAATGTGCATTGTATGGTCATACTCACACCAAGAGATGCTTCTTCGTCACTAGCGAATGTCTATACAGCTATCTATTGAAAAGTACATCAAAATGGATTTAGCCAGCAAGTTCAGAACAATGGAAATCAGAAACAGCTTCGGTAATGTATGTAATTCAATTTTTATTGAAATAAAAAAATTTCAAAAACAAAATATGAATATTTGTTCCAAAGTTGCTCTGTTAAATGAACACTCTCGATATAAGGCTCATAATTTTCATCACATCGGAGTCATAAACGACTCTTATATGATCTTACTTCTAAATCTAAAATTTTTCACATATTTAAGACTCATATCGGACTCATAAATTATGAACCCTCCGAGAATGTTTGTAGGGTTAGAACCGTTGCACCCTTGGGAACGGTTACGGCGATAAAAAATTAAAAACAAATATTAAAAAATTTAAGAATAATTTTTGAAAAAAAAAATTAAATATGTAAAAAAAGAAATGTAAAAATGAGAAAATCATATTGGTCAATCCAAAGAAAATTCACAAAACCTAGGGAACTTGGAAAATACATTTGTTTCTAGCTATAACTTAAAAAATAATTAGAGTAACGAAAAATTGGGAAATACCTATTCTTGTTTAGTCTTTCTGAGCCACAATACAAAATTTCATTAAAACACATAACCTCAAAAAAAAATGTAGGCGGCTAACATCACAAATTTTTAGCCACTTACCTATTTCCTTTTCTGTTTCTATAATTTTTGAACACCCTGTGCACCAGAAGAGGAAACACTTATGTCACCTATTATGCCCATTTATTAAAAAAACGCACTAGTAATTATGGATGACCTAATTATCATTAAACTCCTTCTAATGTATGTCTGTCATTTATTTTTCTACCGTGAACTTCGAACTGTATTTATTTTTCTCAAACACCGCCTCTACTGAAAAAATTAAGAACGTATTTGTACTAACGCATTACACTCATTTGACTTTTTATAGTACCACATTTCCTTCAACAACTATTCGTGCATAACCTCACAAAGGAAGAAGTTAATTAATTTCTCATTCTCCTTTTAGGATAACCAAATTTACACTAAAAATACTGTTGAAAAGCATTGTAAATGGCATTTCGTGTTGAAAAGTAATTAATTTAAGTGTTATGCCTTAATTATTTAACTAGTGAAATGTCTAATGACGGACTAATGTGAGCAAATTATTTTTGAGGGCTTGACATTTTTGAGATTCTAATAGTTTCAAGTTTCATTCAATGTTAAAATATAAAATTTTTTTTTAACTCATAATAGCGTTTTCAATAAGGCTTTAAATTGCTTTCTGAATTTCAGATTTTCTCCTTTAAATTATTTACAAACTGGCATTTGTTTTCAAACATATTTTAAGGATGACAGACTGAAGTAATTTGTGGTTTTTTTTTATTTTTTTATTTTTACTTCGTAACAGTAATTAAAGTCCCACCATATGGTGAATAGACCTTAAGTATAATAATGGTCCTTTAATTTGGGTGTGAATAAGTTTGTACACCCCAGCTATTTAACTTGCTGCCATGGCCGAAATTAAATGTTAAATGGATTGGTAACGGTATCATAAAAGTCAACGAACAACCCGAAACCGACATTTGTTTGCCTGTCCGGCATTTAAAAACGGTCATGTCATGTTTGCTATTAATATCAGAATCAAAGTATATAACTCTTTCACATTACGCCTTTGGACTACAATTTTAAATGTGGGAACAGATTTTGATATTTAAGCGAATGGATTGTGGTGGTAATTTGTGGCTTCCACGCAACCATTGATTTATTGAGTACTTTTTTTTAATATACAGGGTCACTCGAAAAAGATAGTTGGAATATATTGTAACATTGGTAATTTTTGTTTTTTCATGTTGTTTGTAAAAATGAAAATATTTTCTTGTACAACTTTTCAAAATTAAAAGCATTAAAAATTAAATGATGCACTCAAGTGGACGGTGTGTAGTACTAATTGGGTATCCCTACCAACCATGACTAACCATGGTGATAACACCAACGCATATTTTTAGAATTTGTATGGAAAACGACAAGTGCCTAAAAGTATGCTTCACACTTACACGCAAAAATCTTTTCAACGTGGGTAAAAAGTGAACCCCTCTGAACAAAATTAGCCACTTTTTTATCCTCTTTTTTGGTAAGCGCGACTCAATGATTATCCAGATTTCTATCCGATCATGGTTGGCAGGGTATGTTGCCCTTTAAGCATAGCTGCCTTATTTTTTGTGTTTTTAATTATGTCAAAAATTATGAGGATATGATCAAACCCATCTTATTAGATATGTAAAGTTCGGCGGAGATAACTATAATAAGTTATTTTCTCGTAGGTATCGAAACTTAGTATGAGATCATCACGGCAGTTGAACTCATATATGTTACTATAGTAATCCCCAAAACCTGTGAGTATTATTTTAAAAACAACAACAAACACTTTTCCACGCTTACAGGCTCTGCCCCTTTACATTTTTACTTCAACCTAGAACTTCATGTACATACATTTGTATGGAAGCACTGTATGAGAAACGGCTCCATTTTGTGAAATTTAGTATTTATACCCATATGCCGATACTCAAAATGATTTTTTATTTATTTATTTGTTTATTTAACACAATAAGGCTTATTTGATTTGATTTGTATTGAAATGAGATATGCCAACATCAAATGAAATGTACTTTATACAAACAGCCAGCAAGTAATTACTGATGAGTACTTTCCTTTTAACCTATTAACGCCCGAATAATATATTTCAGCAGAAGTTCCTTTTCAATATGATGCATCAATTCAAACAGAAAAAAAAAATAACTTGATCCTATGTTTGTCAGTATGAGAAGAAGAAGAAGAGTTAGACACAGCAATAGAAATAATCATGGCGATGAGCTGAGTTGATTTAGCAATGTCAGTTTCTCCGTCCGTCTGTTTGAACGCAAACTAGTCCCTCAGTTTTAGATATATCTCGCTGAAATTTGGCATCGGGCCGCCATTTTGTAAAGCATTAATCATTTTACGGAACCATACAGATCGGACCGATGCAAGGCATAGCTCCCATACAATCGATTGTTCCGATAAATGAGTTTCGGGCTATGTACATATATTTAAATTAACAGTTTTGCAGAGTTTGTTCTAATTCAAAGTAAGAAACGGACACTTAAAACCGCGCCATGTATTCATGAAAGGTATAAAGCCTTGGGCACAGCCAAAGACAGACCTTTCTTTACAACCTTTTTTAAATCTGAGAAAGCAATGTGTACCGACAGTATTTATTTTTTTTTTATGACTATCAGTTTTGTGTGAAAGTCTTCAAGCATGTATATTAATTCGGTGGATTTGGTTCTTGAAAGCATTTTTTCGGCTTTGCCTCCATGGAAACATTTTTTATTTTGTACGATTCATGAAAAAAGAAATGCATATCAAAATGCTCTATTAATTTATTTATACTTCGCTTAATTTTTAACGTAATTTTATAAATCGTACAAATTTCCTTCAAAAACCGAAGCAGAAAATTTGGAAGAACACCCAACGCGCGTTACGACACTGCACCGGTAAATATCTTTCAAACTTTGGAAATTTTTTTTTTATTGCTACGGCAACTCCCTTGTGGTTATATAAAACGATTAATCAACACTACCTCGTGTACCTTTAACCCTTCTGCTATGTTTGGGTCAATTTGACCCAATTTTAGGAAAAACTTAACGAAACTCATAAGTTTCTTTCATAGAATCGTGTTGATTCTTCTTCCACTTGTTTACTGCATTAAATAGAAGGGGTTGGCTAACAAATTAAAACCATAATGGTTTTCAACACAACTAAAAATATCTTAAAGTGTTTTTGCTACACTTATTGTGTTACTGGGTCAATTTGACCCACCATGTGATTTAGTATACCCTAATGTATACATTTTGCAAAAAACACTTGGTATGTCGTAGAAAATTTGCCGCTTCTTTTCCACTGTCACCTAGAAACATACTTAGCAATTAGCAGCTTAGTGTGTAAAAAAGCCACTAGAAGGTTTACCAATAAATAAAAATCTTTTCTATATTAAATAATAAATGATTTTAAATGAAAATAAAAATGAATTTTGGTTAAAAAAATTATAAGTAGCGCTAAGTTTTCATGAGTGGGTCAAATTGACCCGAAACACTAGAAGTGCGACTTTTTTCTAACGTAGCAGAAGGGTTAACAAAATACCAAACTCTAAAAATCTAAAAATATACATATCTTAGTTACATACTATTTGCTTACTTCGCTGCTTCGTTGCATGGTAAATGAACTGCGTCCACCAAATTGAGCTACACAACAGCAACACAGCAAAGTTTCCATAAGTTCAATGGTTTTTACTAAGTACATAGTACAAGTTTGTTTTGTCGGCTCGTCTATTCTTACCAAAAGCACAAATAAATGATTTTCGACTACGTTTTGGTAACCTTTTACTCATACTCACTGCACAATTTAATTGATTACTTTTACTTGTAGCGTAAATTGAACTTATCGTTTGCATAGGAAAATTCTACACACACACGCACACACACGAGCACGCACGCACATGGGCCTGGCTAACGGCTTTGTATTTCTTTATTTATTGACGTTTTCTTAACAACGCGTTTACGCATTGAGAGTATTGACATTCATTGATTGTGGCCTTTCTTGAGTGATTTAGAGGTCGTTTATTGGCCTGAGCACATACATACATACATATGTACGCGTATATTTAGTAATTCACTTCAATTGCATGTAAATTACTTTTTTTCTTTTTCTTCTTCTTTTTTCTCACTTTCTAATTTTCTGCAAGCATCAATTCATTTATGTAAACTTGTTTGTTTTTAAAGGGATATATTTCGATTTATAGCTCTATCTTTTTAATAAATTATACACGCTTTCGCATTCACTGAGAGCACTAACTGATAAACGGTTTGTTGGCTACACGTGCTGTGGTGCAACAACAAAAAGTGCCGTTTATGGTACAATAAATTCATCATTTTCAACTTTTGCGTCGTCTCGCTTTGACTTATTTGCTTTCACTTCATGCTAAATTACACTTCTTGCTTCAACGAGAGTATGCCATTTAATTACTAAACTACACAACACAGTGTTATTAATATTATTATTTTTATTGTTTAATTGAATTTTTTATTTTAAATTTATTTTTTTTTCTTCTTTTTCAATGTACTGGCAGCTTAACGCACTAACTTTCACAAAATGACTGCCAAAAGTATTTAACATGATAACTACTTTCACTTTTTCTTTTTTTTTTTTAATTTCACAAATATCTAATTTTTTTTTTTTCTATTTTTATTATTTTTAATACCGTTAACTCTCATATGATAACGTGTACGCGCGTGTTCACTAACACAACATCCTTGCGGTAGGATTTTCAAGCTAAAACTGTTTCAATTAGTGTCGCTTTGTTGTGTTGTTTGCATATCCTCGACATGGTCACACAGTCCAAAGCGCAAGTTTATTTTTGCTCTATTCGCTTGTGTTTAATTCGCCGCAGTCACACGAACGTATTGCACGAAGCGCACAGTTGCAAAATTTAGTTCGCTAGACCCACGTGCCACCGAAATCGTGCTATATAATGGCAGCATTAAAATGAACTTCGCTTCATTACTGTGAGTGGTAATAGCCCTTAATGTATGCTATGGCAAAGCAGATTGTGACCTACACAATTTGTTTGAGCATGTGAGTAACGTGACTTTCGTGTAGCGAGAGCATGTCGCCTGAATGAAGAGAGCGTGAAGTTGATTTTATGTGAGCGCATGAACTGTTGTTAGTTGTGAGAGAACGAGTTATCAAGCATTAAATAAAAAAATTATATTTTGAATATACATACATGAATCGTAGTTTGCTCTTAAAATTTTGAAGCGAATAAAGCTATGTAATGTTAGTTGTAAATATTTACAAACAGTGTGTTTCATAACCATGGCACAGTGAGAAATATGCAACATTGCAAAATTTTGTCAGATTTTAAATTTAAGTGACCTAGTGGCATGGAACTGTGAAGAGCGCAGCTACATACATATATTCCATCTGCACATTTTAAACAATTAAAAAAAAAAAATTATTTTACTAAAAAATCGATGACAAAATCTCTCGATTTTCACGACATTTTCAGTTATCTGTACCAGTGCTAATTTTTATCCACTGAGCTCTGAACTATGTGGTAAGTTTGGAGGCACTACATCGTTCCGAAGTTACATAGTTCCAATTCGATCCGGGTTCCGTTTTCAAATGAGGATCCCTTTCACTTTTGCTTACGAATTATTCTTCCCAAAAAAAAAACGAATTTCATAATTTCAGCATGTTTGTAGGTTCTCTTTTCGGGGACTACCAGTTTGTACTACCGGATAGGGTTAGATATGTCGGGTTTATGTATACTTGGAAGAAATAGTTGAGGGGAACTCAATATGCACTCAGCGGCGTCATATAATCGGTTTAACTTAGCTGCTTTTAGTCTTGACATTTCGGTCCCTTGTTCTGAAGGAAGCAGATAAAACTCGCAGTAAATGTCTAAAGTTGCTTGATATTAGTGAACTAAAAATTCTGTTGTATCACAGATGTGTCTTAAATTGAAACCAGCCGGTTTAACTTTCTAGGATTTAATATAGCAGACCATTCTACCAACTGAGCTACTTACATTGTTTGAAGTATGCATCCATAAGTCTCTTTAATCCAAGTTCACGAAGATAGCACAACTTCTTCTGATATAAAACAAGCCTCCTCACAAAGCTCACTCAACGTGTTGAAACACTTTATAAACTGTAATACTTTACGCTTTTATTACATTATTTACCAAGAATCGAGTGCTGTGGTGCCGCGTTTAAGCTCAGTGTCACTTAACATGCAACCCTCCCTAACCAATCGTACACGCCATGTTCCAACTGAAGCTGATGTGGAGACAGGCATTGGGAGACAAACAAGCGAAGCAGAAAATAAGTGGGAAAAATTTTAAATAAGGCGACACAATTTAAAGTTAAGTGAGAGGAGCAAGTGACATGGAATGCAATTCAATTCACATCAATTTAATCCAATCCAATCCATTCGAGTACGCGCTGGTTGTGCATGAAAGCTGGCGAACCATACAAAATCAAAAAAACTCAAAAAAAAAAAACAAAGAACGACATGCGTGAAATTGCCATTGACAAAAGACAATAATAAAACAAGAATAATAACAACAAACATATAATATCAAAAGAAAAACAAAAAACATGTATAAAGTAAAAACAATGTTAAAAGAAAGAAAGAGGAAGTTCCGAAAAGGAAGTGAGACAACTGCGCAAACAGCAACCTAACCGCTGCAAATGACGCCCACTCAAAATAATAACATCAACAAGTATCTAAGCTAAACATTTGAAGAGTACTTTTAAAAGCATTTTCATTAATGACGAGAACATTTAATATTTAAATTATTTATTTTTGTATGGGCCATGGGGAAAATCGAAAACAAATTTCACTTGCTTGAAAGAAATATAGCATCACACCCACAACAAGCTCATTGAAGTACCGGCTTCTATTTGGATCACAAATCACCAAATTTGGCGGGCCAAAAAAACTCTGAGCTGTCGCATTATATTCTCGAGATACGAGAAATGTTCCGAAAAATTTTCGTATTTTCAGAATTGAAGAAATATATAGACATTAAGAGAATTGGGTTAAATGAAGTGACTATATACATAGTTAAAATATTTATTTTTTGATGACCTTTAACAGTCGTATTAACAACTTCCCTGTACAATGAGTCATATGTGACTCACTAGAGCGTTTTCGAATAAGCTCATGAGTCACATGTGACTCATTTCCCCATACAACTTTAAGAAGCGTTCTTGCTATGAACGTGTCGTTATATATTTGTGAATTCTATGTGAGCGTATAGCAAAAGACGTAAACTTTGAGCAATTGAAAGAAAATTTCGCAATTTTTTTCTGAAATTGTAAAAATTGTCCATCATGTCTCATTGAGCGAGAATACTTGAAAATTGAGAATAAATTCGTTGCTGGATAATTCGTACTGAACTTTTAGACAAACGCGCCTAAAAACTTATCTGTCATGCAGATTATTTAATTATAATTTACTTATGGTCCTATATGTTCACATGTGACTCATTGAACGTGGCAAAAAAAATTGTTTCTGCCACGTTCGTGAGTCACATTTGACTCACAACATAAAATAGCCTAAACAAGGTCAATAAAGGTCAAATTCTTTACAAAAATAGTATTTTATAATATATATTCATATTACACAGTTAAGCAATAAAAAAAACTAGTGGACGTGGGGCAGTCACAAAACACTTTGTATGGGGACAGGGAAGTTGTTAATCATCGGACTGCACACTAAAACCAAAATTCCCACGACCCACACATTTTTCTTTAGCCAAGAAAGCATTTAGCTTTACTTCAGTTACGGAAGCGCAAGACGTAAGCTCTGTACCTATTCTCACGCTAATAGACGATATCACATATTTCATTATCGTGGATCAACATTTGAATGACACTGCTCTGTGATATGTATCCTAGTGTCTCTTCCACTGACCCCCTTTGTTGATTGAATTCTTAGCATTAGAAGATATTGTAGTGTATACCGTCTACGATTCCACAGTAGAGCCCGTTCGTGGTTTCAACTTTGCTCGTATCAGTTAGCAGTCCAACTTTCCGCGCCACCGTATAAACATGGCTCTACACCTTTTCCAAGTGTACTTCAGAATGCGTAAAATGATTTTCAGAAACCGTAAAATGTACTTCAGACTAGTCAATTGTCCTTCAGAAGCCGTAAATTGTACTTCGGAATTTGTAAAATGTACTTCAGAGATCGAAAATTGTACTATGGTTGATCAACCAATATGAGGCCTCTCACCCCTCAATACCCATCTTACCTTCCTTGGGATCCTAGAATGTTTCACTGCTCATTAAGCCAGTCGGGGCGAACCGGGTTCATATCCAGCTAAGGACGGTCTCTGAAGTACCATTGCCTATTTTAAAGAACATTTTACAGCTTCTGAAGAACAATTTACAGTTTCTGAAGTACAATTTACAGCTTCTGAAATACATTTCACAATTTCTGAATTAAAATTGACTATTCTGAAATACATTTTATGACTTCTGAAATACAATTGATTGTTCTGAAATACATTTTACGATTTCTGAAATACATTTTACGATTTCTGAAATTCATTTTACAATTTCTGAAGTACAATTGACTATTCTGAAGTTTATTTTACTGTTTCTGAAGTACTCTTGGAAAAGGTGTAGTTGTGTCCAATTTCTTGCGGCAATGCTGCTCCATTGTTTATCGGTTAGATGTCCCCTTACTTCCACTGTTTTAAGTTTGTCGGAGTCGATTTTTAGCAGTGAAAAAACAGCCTTGCGTAAGTATGTACTTACCCTGCCAACCAGCGAAGCTACCAAACTAGTGTTAGGTTAGGGTTAGGTTAGCTCGTCTATGGCACTTGTTGTTTTCCATACAAATTCCAAACACATGCGTTCACCAATTTAAAAAAAAAATTTGCGCGTGTGTGCGAATGCGCAATTTCACCTCTACCATGGTGCTTAGCCATGGTTGTTGTGGTATCTATGAAGATATAATTTTACATATAGAACGCGTTATTACAACCAACCCACAATAACGACAGAAAATTATCGTAACATTGTTTGTCATAATTGACCTGACTTTGTTGTTGGTAACAACCGCTGTGCGTACAAGCAACTCTGTATCTACGTGTTTTGTTATTGTTATTATTATGTCACTTCTTGTTTTTGTGTTGGCACATTGACTTAACATTGTTGTTTGGCTTACTATCAATATTTGGCACACTCGGTAACATCATATGCTGGTTACGACGATTATGTTTGTAATAAGAGAAAATTCGCAAAAGTCAAGCAGGCAAATAAATGTGTCAATATGTGTGTATCACTAGATGGGTGTATGTATACCCAGCAGTCAAACCAGCTGGATGTGAAACACCTTGACAACTAGTAAGTACATAGAGCACAACTAGTCTGTCAATTGTATGGGATGTCAATTATCAGTTTTCGAAACAAAATATACCAGTCGCAAACTAGTTCCAAAGAGACCATACAAGTTTATTTCAATCAAGGTAAACGAAAATTATTTAAATGCAGTCTGCGTAACTTTAAATTTTTACTGACATATGTATAATCCTTTTTGAACTGTTTCGGTACGTGTCAGAAAATTTTAGTTGTATGTATGTTCTGCTATGTTTCCGCATTAATTTGGTGCTTCACTGGGTACACACATATATTTTTGTGCAACTTACAAAGTTTTTACATTAATGGTAATGCGTTTGTTGGGTTTTTGTAACTGAATTGCCTATATTGAACATTGTTAGATTTTATGATTACTAAAGAGCCGTAAGTAGACTTGGAAATTCTTGAGAAAGTGAAACTTAACAAAAACTGCCACAAAGTTATTACTCGATATTAAGGAGCCTCACTTTTGTATTCCCACTAAAACTATCAAAATGTGAAATAGATATCTGAGCACTTTTGTAAGCATGTGAAGATGAGAATATTTCAGAGCTCTAGGGTAACGTTTAATCTATTAAAATGCTCTCATGTAATCACTTTTTTCATAACATATAAAAACAATTTTAAGAGTAAATAATTATGTATATAATTTATGGGCGGTCTTAAATTTTTTTTATTTTTTTTATTTTTGTTTTATTTTATTTTATTTTATTTTATTTTATATATTTTTTTATTTTATTTTATTTTATTTTATTTTATTTTATTTTATTTTATTTTATTTTATTTTATTTTATTTTATTTTATTTTATTTTATTTTATTTTATTTTATTTTATTTTATTTCATTTTATTTTATTTTATTTTATTTTATTTTATTTTATTTTATTTTATTTTATTTTATTTTATTTTATTTTATTTTATTTTATTTTATTTTATTTTATTTTCTTTTATTTTATTTTATTTTATTTTATTTTATTTTATTTTATTTTATTTTATTTTATTATTATATTATTTTTATCTTAAATTTTAAGTTTAGTATCTAGTAATACAACGATAAAAGTTTAAGTCACTTCCCTTCTGCAGGTATTCAGTGATGTGCGATCGAACATGCAGACATACAGACAAAAATTCTTAGAAACTGCTATTTCCACTGTCACTCAATCCCATACCTTCTTACTTGCTCTCCCACTTTCCTTTCATCCTCTAGATATACCTTTCTCAATACGACCAATTTCTTCTTCTCGAACTGCTCAACTTTCGATTGCATTTGCGACACTATTTCCTACATTTTAGTTGTAGAATACTATTAAAATACTTTCCAAGAACAATGCAACTGTCAGACAATGTGATATTATTTCATTGAGGCAATTATTATGTCATTAACCAACAGCAAATATAATTACTTCCACTTTGACAAACATTTTTTTTTTTTTTTTTTTTTTTTTAAACTTAAACAACCATCTTGCACACCTCTGTCAACTCCTCTTCTGTTGTCAGCGTGGGTTAGCCATTGTTTGTATATGCTCAAAAGTTGCAGCAGTTATGAGATTTTTCTATTCTTTTCTTCGCCTAACTTGGCGCTGTTTAATTAGCGGAAATGAAGTTGCATTTTGTGAAGTGGCAAAGTGCAGTGGTGGGTAGCGCTGAAATGTGGAAAATAAAGACCAAAAACTGCAGGAAACTTATACTAACGGTACATATGTATAGTTGTATGATGATACTGAAATTGTGTGCCTTTTGTTGCTGTTGTTGGACATATACACGCATGCACTTTATTTGTGAAGATTATACTTGCGGCGGCGTTTCTCTTTAAAGATAATAATAATGATGATGATGATGATGATGATGATGATGATGATGATGATGATGGTTATGGTTTTACACAGCAACTGCTGAAGAAGCTACAAGCAACTCGCTTTTAAGTTAGTGGCGTTTGTGGTGATGTTTAGTATGGCAAAACGAATCAACTGCAACCTTACCCGGCAGTGAAGGCA
Organism: Sphenella marginata; assembly: GCA_951509765.1. Lineage (NCBI taxonomy): Eukaryota > Metazoa > Arthropoda > Insecta > Diptera > Tephritidae > Sphenella > Sphenella marginata. The sequence continues at coordinate 12,491,954 of OX608079.1, read as the reverse complement.
AGGACTAGTGATCAGAATGGTTGATTTAGAGCTGCATCGAGTGTAACTAGATTTTGAGCAGTTCAGAAATTTGAATTGTAGCAGAGTTATTCATGATCCGAATCATTTCAGAATTGTTTTCGGTAAACTTTCGCGTTTAATTCTTCACTATTTCGGGATTATCTCTTGACTCTTCGGGAACGCCTTTGGGACTGGCTTACTTTCTTTTGTGGTTTTTTCAAAATCAATGCAGTACCATTTTAAAATGGTTTCTAGCTTATTTTTTGTTCCTTTTTGGTATCAATTTAGCATGGTTTTCGGGATAATTTCGTGATTGGTGTCCCATACTATGAGAAGCGCTCCAGGATAATTTTTGTGACCATTGCGGGACTTTTTGAGTATATTTTGGGATAATTTTCGGGTGTTCGGAAGACGTTGAATCTAGAGCTTTTTTATGTTGTGAAAGCTGAAGAATATCACGTGAGAGTTGAAAACAAGAAAATGTCTGGTATTCTAGCAAGAGTCAATTAGTCGAATTTTGGTCAGGTATCAGAGTACTCCTAGAGATCTTTGCTCTAATAAAAATTTGTTTCCAATTAACATGGCAATATTCGGTGTTGAGAGCTCTTTGGAGTAATATGTTTAGGTGGTTCGAATAACAATACGTAGTGGAGTACTCTACTACGCCTTACTGAGTATTCTTAACATGATTGAGCGAAGTATTTCCCCTTCATGCGTGGTGTTATCAATCGTTAAGTGTGGCAAAACTTTTGTATAAAATTAAAACCAACACTCTACGCACTTATTCGTCACGCTTGATGCAAGGTACTCTGTGTTTAACTAACTTACTTTTACTTAAACTTGCGTGAAAACCACACAAAAAAACTTTAATAAGTTGCGTAAGCTTACTTTGCTAGTTTGTAATTATAAAATTTTAAATGAAATAGCTTATTATTTAAGTTAGGCAAAGGTGGAAAATTGCTGTGACGATGGTGGGCAGGTGAGCCAACAGGCAATGTGTCAGTGATTCGACGCTGACAAGAAATTATGAATTTTATAACATTGATTGATAGTTGAAGGTGCGAAAACAACTTTAATTTTATTAGTTTCCGTAAGTCTCCAGAGCGGTCTAGGATCTATCTATGCTATTCACAATTCTAAAGCCACGTAAGCAAGCTGCAAATATGCTTTCAAAAAGAGGTTCAAAACCCAACGAAATTCCAAAAAAGCAGTGTGTTTAAAAAGTAGCAAAAAAGTGCCCCAAAACGTTTCATAAAAGCGTCAATGAGAGTCTCAAATATGAGTACAAAAAGACTCTAAAATTTCATTTGAAATGAGTCATAAACATTTAAAATTCATTGAACTCAATTAAAGAATTTTTATGACCCCTTTAGTGTGCCCAAATTTCTTTCCATTTCGAGCGCAGGAAAGAATAAAATGCTCTGAGAAATAGACGATTTATGGCAAGGAAAATACTTTTGTTTCCTCCCCTTTTGGTGAGCTGCTTAGATTAACGTCTTATGCGTCCATACCAAAGGCAAATCCAGTGTTTTTATATAATGCGTTGAGTACTTTCCTGAAATCCATAGTTTCCTAGGACTTCTGTAAAAATATTTTGTTCAGCATTTCTGGAATGAATATTGTAAATATTTGTAAGTACAACAACAACAACAGTTCAAATATATTTTGTATATTTTCTGTTTCGCAGTTTGGTGTGTAATTTCATTAGTTAGAAATTTAAATCGCAATACATAAATGCTAATACAAAAAGATAACATTGTTGCCTAAGAAAAATTACAATTATACCGTCATTATAATAATTACTCCACAGAGTTTTATGCCGATAAGCCGACTACTCAAACAAAAAAAGAAAAAAAGAAAATAAAAAAAAAAACTTTAATGTTTTTGTTCGTACGAAAAAAAGCGACAAAAAAAAGCTCCTTCATCATCACCTAACAGGCTAAGATATTTGACAATAAATACCGAAAAGTTTTTCACAATTACACTTATCAGTTGAACAAAGTCCTATCGCTGTTTATCATGCTGGCATTGGACCACACGCAAAAACACACACACAAGCCCACCCGCTGCCACTCTCTCATCTCTCATCTCCTCTATGGTTAGCATCAAAAATAGTCATACATCAAGTTTTTCTTAACGCCACAACTTTTTCTACTTCGTGTGCGTCTTGTTTCTCGCCCACTGGCACACCACCTCCGCAGGTAGAAATGAGTGGCAAAAGTCTTCGCATTCCTTCAAAGTGGAACATAAAGAAAGAAAGTGCATGATACTTTCGTAAGCAAAAATTTATTCATGATTTATTGCACCAACTTTTTTTGACTTCACTACTCATGCGCTTTTACACTTTTATATGTAGCAATGCCGTGCACATTTGAGCTATTAAACATGACTTTTCGTACTGAATTTTCTTAGTTGGATTTTTAAAGCTGTGCATATGTAGACTTACAAATTATATTCTCGTATTTAGGGTTTTAACTGCCAATTTTATTCCACGATTTTTTTATATGTATAAAGTGGATATCTTAATCCTACCATGCTTAGAATTGAACTTTTTAGAGATGTGCCCAAAGTTTGGAACAAAAATTGATATGGCTTTCTAATAAAAAAAGAAATTTAAACAAAAATTTTGAAAATAAAATATCTTATCAAAATTAAATCTACTAAGCAGACATCAAGTATACTCGCTTCTAATGAGAGAGCATTAAAACTTAAGAGGAAGAAATATAAAGTTTATCTCTAAAGCCCCAATAGATATGAATTCCAGTTAAGTTAAGTGCAAAACGAGATAGTCAGCAATTTTCTGGAAAATTATTTCTGCCATTTCGAATAATATTCTCCACATCCATGACGCTGTACAAGGACGCAATTTGTATCGCTAGTGATAGTGCTAGTGATAGTGATAGTGATAGTGATAGTGATAGTGATAGTGATAGTGATAGTGATAGTGATAGTGATAGTGATAGTGATAGTGATAGTGATAGTGATAGTGATAGTGATAGTGATAGTGATAGTGATAGTGATAGTGATAGTGATAGTGATAGTGATAGTGATAGTGATAGTGATAGTGATAGTGATAGTGATAGTGATAGTGATAGTGATAGTGAAAGTTGATAGTGATAGTGGTAGTGATAGTGATAGTGATAGTGATAGTGATAGTGATAGTGATAGTGATAGTGATAGTGATAGTGATAGTGATAGTGATAGTGATAGTGATAGTGATAGTGATAGTGATAGTGATAGTGATAGTGATAGTGATAGTGATAGTGATAGTGATAGTGATAGTGATAGTGATAGTGATAGTGATAGTGATAGTGATAGTGATAGTGATAGTGATAGTGATAGTGATAGTGATAGTGATAGTGATAGTGATAGTGATAGTGATAGTGATTGCGAAACTGAGAGTTAGAGTGATAGCGATGATATATGTACATATCGACAGCCACACTGCAAAACCCTGTATGTTCAAAACCAAAAAGTTTTCAGGAGAGGGAAAAAACTGTAATAATTATAACGTATGTATATGAGCGACGGTTATTTCATTTCACCACTGGAAAGAAACGGGAAGTTGTAACCCGATTTTGACTGAATTTTAATGTGCGAAATATCACGATCTATGGGAAAGGCTCAGAACCTTATTTTTGGAAAAATAGTGACTTACGGGGTTTTGCAGTGTGGCTGTCGATATGTTTGTATGTATGTATAAGGAAAGATGGAAAAGAGAATTTATTTATTTAGAGAAAGGGGAGTGTGGAAGCTGAAGGGTATGGATCTAATTTTTAGGTTAGTTGCTGCAAACTCACATCTCTATTACTTAATCGACTACTCTAAATGTTTTACAAGGTTGCCCCTCACAATTATATTAGAATATTTATTGCATATACATATGTATGTATATATGTATGTATGTATGTACATATAACTAAAATTTGTTCCGATATACAGCGCTTTCCATGCACTCTCTTTTTTGCATATTCTTAAGGGTCTACTAAATTAATTTAAATTAAGTGCAAATTTGTAGCTATTTCAATGAAATTTTTTTTGTTGTTTCATTTTTTTCTTCACTTCAAAAATTATCTTTAATTTGTGTAATTTTTTTATTTTTGCAAGCTTTTTATTATTCAAATGCGAAGCGTTGAAAATAGAGCGAGTGCATTGCATTTCCGTTGCTCCACACCCAGATCACTATCGCATTAGTGAGTGATGAAAGCAATGCACGTGTATACATACATAAATATCCATTCTGTTCTGATGTACTGAGTAAGAAAAGCTACTGAATGGTGTAAGACTTAGTTACAACTCAGCTAGAAGTTGAGCTAACTGACTGTTTGACAGATTGAGGCGTGTACTGAGCAAGTGATTCATCGGTTTGAATGTACGTACGTACTAGATACTTGCTCCCCCCCTTCTCGTATCGCGCATAAAAGCGGCATGAGTAAATGCTTGGCTGTCATTTAGAATGTAAGTAGAAATTCAGGTGAGATATATTTACATATGAAAGATTTACAAACACACACACACGTATGTATGTGTGTATGTATTTGTAGCAACTTTTTACCTTCATACCTGATATATGATATGAAAGTAGCTTTCCTGCTTATCTACTTTTTGCTAAAGTCCGCCAGCAGCAGACCTGTAAATGTGTGTATGTGTGTATGCATGTGTTTGTTTGGAAATTCTATTTTACTAGTTGAAATTTACTACTTCACCATTTGGTTAATTTAATTTTAGTTCCGCTTTGCTATATCCTGTTTGTTAGTAGTTTACAGATTGCAAGTTTGCAAATGGCGTTGAATTCAGCAGTTAACTTTGTTAAACGTTCGCAGTTCATGTTCATTGATTTACTAATTTATTGCTCATAAAAAGTTTGAATAAATTGTATCAAGGTTCCGAAAATATCTGATCAAGCACGAATCAGTTCAAAGCGGTATGTAAATGTACTTTTGTGTATTTAAGATTCAAGTGGAGATTTTGATAGGTTGAATATTTGTGATGGGAAGTTGGGATAGAGGCAATGCATATAGCCCGGATTCTCTAACGAAGTGTTTAGCTTCTCTCAAAAGCTTTCTAAAAGCTTGAAATTTTTTAATAATAAACTGCCCGACTTTGTTGTTGCTGTTGTTTGAATGATAGAACTACTGCCCGAAGTTTTTGGATAGTATCTTCATGTCAGTCCTTTGCTAGATATAAGATGAAGCTATGTTAGACGTTTTTATGGCGAGTCGCTTGATCCAAACTCGAATCCTGCTTACAGCTGCTGTTATTATTGGAAAGATCCTACTGTTTTAAACCCAGCAAGCTCATAAACTGATTACGTGGGAGTTAACTTACCACATTGTTGCCTTCTCACATTTAGCTCACCCCCAAACGAGTGCTCGGTAGCTTACGAAGGTACTTGGAAGTAGTGAGCTTTTCGATGCGCATGTAAAATAATTGAACCAGCCACCAGCCGAGGTGAATGGCTGTAAGAAATTTTTTTTTTCAAATTTTGAGGAAAATTAATTAGCCAACTTATATCCCATGCGCCATCACATGTAACGCGATCTTACTCCTCCACTTTCCAGTGTATAACGGTATTTTGCAAAAGCTTTCATTTCATGCATCACTCATATGAAAAGGTGCACACACGCAGACTTGAGGACATTTACAAAAACATCCATACGTATCACAACTTGACAAATGTGGTAAATCAGACGCGCTAATGACGCCTAATAATGGAGTGCTGGTGTGGCAGCGCTTGTTGTTGCTACACAGCCACTGAGAGACACAGAAAGTTAGCTCGAATTTATAGAAAAGATTGATTTAGAGTTGAAATCCATGTCTGCATTTCTCAAGTGAATCACCTGACCAAAATAACGCTTATCGAGCATTTACAAGGGACGATAAATAATAATTATTTTATTAAATTTATATTAAGTCCCTATCATGGTTATCAGCCAATTTTCATAACTTTTGAAATCTTGCAAAGTTTTTTAAGTAACTTCCCATTGAGCTAGACAATTTAAAATTCTGACAAAAGCACGAGATTTCATTATGACGTAGAAGAACCCAAATTTGTACATATGTACAACTGATTTTAGTTTTTGGTCTCAACCGCACTCAAAAGTTTTGACATAATCCGACTCTGAAATGAGAAATTGCTTCTCTGGAAAAACCCGACACACCTACATACGTAGGACAAACACTACACAAATAGGCAGCAATCCTTATCTAGTTATTTGCTTTTAACCCTTGTGGTGCTTCAATTGGCTTTTAATTTTCAATATCCACTTCAATTTTATATTAGTTCCTGGAAAAAATTAATTAAGCAAATTAGCTGGTTCTTATGTTACACGTGTATAGTTATTATAAAATTCAAACAAAAAACGTTTATGTATCAACATAAAAAAATATGACAGATATTTCCCTTTTAATTTTCCAACATCCTTTATCCGGTCTCGTGTGACTGACATAATTTATGTTATGGAGTTTTATTGTATTGCATGTCTGACATTTTTCGCATACACAATAACGATGAAATTTTCTATCGTTTCCCAGCAGCCAAGACAATTAGCTTCAAGCTAATTTATTAATTATTAAGATAAAATAACAAATAAAATAAAATAAAATGAAATAAAATAAAATAACAAAATAAAATAAAATAAAATAAAATGAAATAAAATAAACTAAAATAAAATAAAATAAAATGAAATGAAATGAAATGAAAGGAATTGAAATGAAATGAAATGAAATGAAACAAAATAAATTAAGAAAAATAAAATAAAATAAAATAAAATAAAATAAAATAAAATAAAATAAAATAAAATAAAATAAAATAAAATAAAATAAAATAAAATAAAATAAAATAAAATAAAATAAAATAAAATAAAATAAAATAAAATAAAATAAAATAAAATAAAATAATATAACAAAATAAAATAAAATGAAATAAAATAAAATAACAAAATAAAATAAAATAAAATAAAATGAAATAAAATAAAATGAAATAAAATAAACTAAAATAAAATAAAATAAAATGAAATGAAATGAAAGGAATTGAAATGAAATGAAATGAAACAAAATAAATTAAGAAAAATAAAATAAAATAAAATAAAATAAAATAAAATAAAATAAAATAAAATAAAATAAAATAAAATAAAATAAAATAAAATAAAATAAAATAAAATAAAATAAAATAAAATAAAATAAACTAAAATAAAATAAAATAAAATAAAATAAAATAAAATAAAGTAATATAAACTAAAATGAAATGAAATGAAATGAATTGAAATGAAATGAAATGAAATGAATTGAAATGAAATGAAATGAAATGATCAAAATAAATTAAGAAAAATAAAATAAAATAAAATAAAATAAAATAAAATAAAATAAAATAAAATAAAATAAAATAACAAAATAAAATAAAATAAAATAAACTAAAATAAAATAAAATAAAATGAAATAAAATGAAATAAAATAAAATAACAAAATAAAATAAAATAAAATAAAATAAACTAAAATAAAATAAAATAAAATGAAATAAAATAAAATAAACTAAAATGAAATAAACTAAAATGAAATGAAATGAAATGAATTGAAATGAAATGAAATGAAATGAAACAAAATAAATTAAGAAAAATAAAATAAAATAAAATAAAATAAAATAAAATAAAATAAAATAAAATTATTATATTTATTATTGAGCTCTAGGCCACCCATATATATATGATGAAAAACTCTTAAATTTGTTTAAATCATATATTTATTACATTCATCATGAATGTATCATTAAAATGAAATTTCGTCATAAATTAATTTTTTGTATAATAAGTATTTGATTGAAGTGTATACTTATAATTTGAAATTTGAAATTAAAGATTTATTAGCAATACTATTGTACGGTTGATTCGTTTTTGCGCAGATAGCTAGTGGAAAAGCCCATTAGCTCGTCAATTTCAAAGGCCGAAAAATACAAAAGAAATAATAAAATAAAATAAAATAACAAAATAAAATAAAATAAAATAAACTAAAATGAAATGAAATGAAATGAATTGAAATGAAATGAAACAAAATAAATTAAGAAAAATAAAATAAAATAAAATAAAATAAAATAAAATAAAATAAAATAAAATAAAATAAAATAAAATAAAATAAAATAAAATAAAATAAAATAAAATAAAATAACAAAATAAAATAAAATAAAATAAACTTAAATAAAATTAAATAAAATGAAATAAAATAAACTAAAATAAAATAAAATAAAATAAAATGAAATGAAATGAAATGAAATGAAATGAATTGAAATGAAATGAAATGAAATGAAACAAAATAAATTAATAAAAATAAAATAAAATAAAATAAAATAAAATAAAATAAAATAAACTAAAATAAAATAAAATAAAATAAAATAAAATAAAATAAAATAAAATAAAATAAAATAAAATAAAATAAAATAAAATAAAATAAAATAAAATAAAATAAAATAAAATAAAATAAAATAAAATAAAATAAAATAAAATAAAATAAAATGAAATGAAATGAAATGAATCGAAATGAAATGAAATAAAATAAAATAAAATAAAATAAAATTAAATTAAATTAAATTAAATTAAATTAAATTAAATTAAACTTAATTAAATTAAATTAAATTAAATTAAATTAAATTAAATTAAATTAAATTAAATTAAATTAAATTAAATTAAATTAAATTAAATTAAATTAAATTAAATTAAATTAAATGAAATGAAATGAAATGAAATGAAATGAATCGAAATGAAATGAAATAAAATTAAATTAAATTAAATTAAATTAAATTAAATTAAATTAAATTAAATTAAATTAAATTAAATTAAATTAAATTAAATTAAATTAAATTAAATTAAATTAAATTAAATTAAATTAAATTAAATTAAATGAAATGAAATGAAATGAATTGAAATGAAATGAAATGAAATGAATTGAAATGAAATGAAATGAAATGAAATGAAATAAAATAAAATAAAATAAAATAAAATAAAATAAAATTAAATTAAATTAAATTAAATTAAATTAAATTTAATTGAATTAAATTAAATGCGGATAACAGGAACAGCATGAAAAAGAAAAGGCTTAATTACACAAAATCAGAGAGGATAACTAATTTAATTAAAAAAAGTCAACTAAATGAAAAGGAAGGAAAGAATTTAGAAGAAAGAATGTAACAGGAAATACAAGGAAATCAAAGGAAATGAAACGATATTATATGAAAATAATAAAAGTAAAATAAAACAGCATCCAAAAAAGGTACGGAAATGAAGTTCGACCAAAGGAGCATGAAGGAAAAAAAAATAAAATAAAACAAAGTAAAGTAATGAAGTAAAAAAAAATAAATAAATATCACAATAATTTAAAATAAGCAAAAAGCGAAATAATTAGAAAAAATCTGAGGTAGGATCTTGATGGCTGGTGTGACGGAAAATTTGCATAAGAAGTCAAGTTCCAATAAATGCTAATAAAACAGTCCAGCCTTCTTTGGCTGATTAGATCATGCCAGTGTTTTTTGTGATAAGTTGTTTATTTCTCACTGCTGGGTTGAATGTATGTATGTATATATATATATAGGTATAAGGTATATATTTACATATGAGTATCATGACTCTGATATCATAACTACACACAAGTACATGTAAAATAACTTGTAAACTTATAGAGAAATTCAGGAAAAAGCATAAAATTCTATCTTAATCCTTCGTTAACGTTGCTATTGCTGCTGTTGACTTTTACAATGACATTTTCGAATTTTATTTTTTATTTATTTTTTTTTTTTGTTTCTTTGTAAGCAAAATTGCAGTTTGTATGTATGTGTGCGTGTGTGTGTATTGGTTCTTTTGTATGCGATGAAAGGGGAGCAGCGTTTTTACCTGCCAGCTTGTATAGTATTCACACATGTAAATCATAAATTATCATCGCAGCATTGTTGTACATAAGTCAAAGGGCTTAACAATAATAACTGCTGCTGCAGCAATAGTAGCAACAACAATAATGGGAAGAGCACAACAATTACTACAAGTGCAAGTAGTAAAAGAAGCCGCTTGAAACCGAAAAATGAAAATAACAACCATAAAACGTACAAATTACAAATATTAATATTTATTGCCCACAAGTCAGAAACACATACAAACAAAAACCAACTCACACACACATATGTACACATCTTACTATGTGTGCATGAAACAATGAAGGAACGATATGTGGTTGCGATCTAGTGGAAGGTGGGCGAAGATATGGAAAGAATTACATATGTATGTACCGACCTATAAATATGTATGTGGAGTACATACTTGAAAGTTATTATATAATTGTGGCAAAGGACATCAATGAATTATGGTTTTGTATGTTTGTAGAAATAATGATTAATATACATATACATATATGTATAAGGGCTATGTAAGATGGTGTGTATGCATAATCCCCATTCTTCCACATATGACAAATAGTGACAAAAAATATTCAAATTCCTGGTTGACTGTTCTACTGGTGATATTCATATTTTTGAGGTTATAAACGACAGACAAAACTATATTTTAAAGTAGATTTCACTTACAGCAGACTAATTGTTTTCGGAGAAACAAAGACAGATCTAGTTTCTTTGCTTTGTGGCAAATAAAATAATTTTCTCTCATTTCTACCAGAGAATTATATGCGCTAGCGTCTTTACTAGGGCGGCCCTTACTTCCATACAAAACAAAGCCAAGGTTTACGAGATGACAATCATTAAAATTTTTACACACAAGAAAAAAATGAATATTGTAAATCAATAAAAACAACTGCGCTTATAAATTTGTATGAATTAATATGAGCAGGTCGGATATAAAAAAATTTCAAAAACAAAGGTAAATATTTAAGCGGCGTAAGATAAATATATTGAAATTGAGTGACCATGAAAAAATTTGAAATTTTTATAGAAACTCGTTGAATTGTTCTGCGTTTCACACAAAATCCTCAGGCTTTGATTTCAATTGTATTTTAAAGCACAGCTGATTATCAAAGAAAAGAAATACTGGTTGAAAATTCCAATTTTTATGGTAGCTCATTTGGACTGATGGCTATTAACTGTTTGTCTGACATTTGCGGAGCAATGCTGACAAGTTTTTATGGCCAACCAACAAAAAAAAATTTAAAAGAATAGCAGAAATCGCTTTATACTTCAACATAAATTGACAAGGGATGACGAAAAATAGGTCCAGTATAAATCTAGAAAAGAAATTTATAATTTTTGAAGTTTTTTTAATTAAATTTTATGTTTCCTTTTATTTTATTTATTTTATTTTATTTTTTTTATTTTCCTTTATTTTGTTTTATTTTATTTTATTTTATTTTATTTTGTTTTATTTTAATTTATTTTAATTTATTTTATTTTATTTTATTTTATTTTATTTTATTTTATTTTATTTTATTTTATTTTATTTGATTTTATTTTATTTAATTTTATTTTATTTTATTTTATTTTATTTTATTTTATTTTATTTTATTTTATTTTATTTTATTTTATTTTATTTTATTTTATTTTATTTTATTTTATTTTATTTTATTTTATTTTATTTTATTTTATTTTATTTGATTTCATTTTATTTTATTTTATTTTAGTTTATTTTATTTTATTTTATTTTATTTTATTTTATTTTATTTTATTTTATTTTATTTTATTTTATTTTATTTTATTTTATTTTATTTTACATATATTTGTAACATTTTCAAGCTCGAGACCAAGTGAACTATAATAATTGGTTTCAATTATTATATTCGATTTTGTGGAAAAATTGATATTTGGAGAAAAATTACGAAGCTAGTCACAGCGATGGATAGGATTGCATGTTTCAAAGTGTCCCCACTTATCATCAGATCCCTTTTCGGACACGGATATGAACCCGTGTCTGCACCAACGCCGCTGTTAGAAATCTAACAACTCAGCTATGATGCCCTGTGACGTCACGATGCATTCATCCCCACTTCAATTTTTCCTTTGGTTTTGTTGTTTTAGTCTTGCCAATTATTTTATTTTATTTTATTTTATTTTATTTTATTTTATTTTATTTTATTTTATTTTATTTTATTTTATTTTGTTTTATTTTATTTTATTTTATTTTATATTATTTCAAGTACAGTATGCACAAACGTTTTTTAAAAATATGCCAATCAATATTTATTTTGACACTTGCATGAATACAGTTACTTGTTTTCAATACATGCCAATGTTCATATTTGTATAAATATGCTTTCCAGTATGTACTTAACGTTTACATAAATGTGTACAAATATACATATATAATTATTAATGGTCATTATATTGTCCAGAGTATTTTGTGAGCGGATTAAGTAATTATACCATTAATTATTTATTGTAATATTTATTTTTACTAGCATATTTATTTGCTTGTTATTGTTTTATAACTAGGTCAAAAATTTAATTACATATGCTTTTCATATGATTTATGTATGTATGTATAAATATTTACGGTTATTAAATATATGTATTTATGCAGGCATGAATACATATTTTTATATGCTTGTATATTTATAAGTAGCTTTGTAAATAAGGGCGACTTTTAATTTTTTACATAGGACCAAATATTCTTAGAGGTTTTAAATCGAAAACTCTAGCAGATAACATAAGTACTGAGTGCAAAATTAAGTTGCACAAAGCCCACGTTACCTGCATCTCTCATCAAATGTTTTTTGTTTTACAACCCGATGCTCCTTATAACCTGAATAAATAAAAATTTATAACATGTATTTCTTTTTTGTTGTTTTATTTTGAAATTTTTGAAGATCTATATACACGTACATTTTCATGTTATTATTAATTCTCAACCTTTCTTTGTCTTACAAGTCTTCGAAATAACCTAAATACAAATATTGAGGTAGCACTGTTTCCACATATTTAATATATTCCTTTGACTGGTACATTTGGCTACGATAATCTTCGGAGGTCAACATTTTGGCTACATCAATATCGCTGCTTTCTTGTATAGCATAAAACATGGGTAGAAAAGTAACCAGCAGAAATAGTTCTGAAAGAGAACAAGGAAATATTTATAAAACAGCTTTTGAATATGTGGATATGCATATATTAGACGGGACTAAGATTTTTTTTATGTTGTTAGCAGTGATTTTTTTTTTTTTTTTTTTTTTTTTTTTTATAAATAACTATATTAAAAATTTTGTTAGTTTTTCGAAATATTTTCAAAAATATAAATTTTTTTAAAAACACCATATTTCAATATTCAATTGAAGAACGCTCTGTCCTAAAGAGAGTTTCAAAACCACGATATCTGAACGAAAACTCAGTACATCTTCAGCTGATATGAAGCGTTTTTGCATCAAATTTTTCCATGTGACGTTATTGAAACAAAATACTGAGAGGAGACTTTTGCAATAGAGTAATCATCTAAGCAGTGTTACTGTGAGTATTATTTAGGAAATGATACAGCCATGATAATTGAACCTATAGTTCACAAAAAATGTGTCAGCTTTTACAACAAACAATTTGTTAAATTTAATACTTATGTGATATGGATGAGCAGAGAAAGGCTCCCACAGCTCTCAACTATGCGATGGTTGACTTGAATACAATTCTTGCTTAATATAAAAGCCGACTATAGCAACAATGTGTCACTGAGACTATGATGAAATCAGTGCTTCTAAGTTTTATCACGTTGTTCTCTCTATGTGCTTTATCATATCTTATCTGCTTATTAAGCTTTGAGTTGAGTAATTAATTTGGTTGTTGCTCTTGAGTGCTTAATAAAACATATATGAGTGAAAAATGAGTTAAATGAGTGAGTACATCGAAGATATCTGAAAATATCGTCATCGCGCAATGAAATATATGTGTTTATGCGTAATCTCTACAATACAATACAATTTGTTATGAAATAGTGTTATTATTATTTTGTTTTTATATATATATGGAGAGGACCAGGCGCCTCTGTTGTACTGTACATTTATGCATTTCAACTTGTAAAAGCTTCAGATAAGATTACACTTTGAGTGTGCACAAAAAGTGTTGAGTAATGAACTTCATTCATTTTCAAGTTCAATGGCATAGTCAATACTTAATAGCTCAGCGTAAATACTACAGTTTATATATACATACATTTATCAAAACAATTGTTACCAGTTAAATATATGTTCGTCGTATTAATAATACTCACCTATATACTTATGGCGCTCACGCTCTTCACGTATTTGTTTTAGCTTTGGTAATTGGCCCGCGTAGCCGATCTTTTTTAAAGTATCAGTAAAAATTTTAAAATAATTGTATAGCAACCGTGGAAATTCTAGACGCAAATTTTCATTTAAAAGACAATAAAATGAATATTGCAAATCGTATGTTATGGTCCCAACAAAACCAACTTGATAGTCCAAAAGCATAACATCCTCTAGCGTGCCATTTCCTTTAGCATATTTAAACATCATGTTTTTCTCATGAAAGTCACCATGACACAGCACATAATAGGCACCACTTTGTGGTGACTTACGATACTCAGCTGTTAGTGTGCGGCATTTGTCAAGAAGTTTGGGTTGCAAAGTCTCAAAATGTGTTAGATATTCATGTAGAGAAGGTGTACTCCTTAACATTTCCACGAAGAAGTCGATACCTTTTGTTATAAAGCTTTGGTCTTCAATGCCGGGCATATTGAATAGACTATTTTGAAATTTGTCAAAATATTTCGGTTCCTGTAAAAATTATTCAATAAAGTTACTTAGAAGATGTTTTTGTTTATTTGAGACCTTTTAGAAAAAAAAAAAAAAAAAGTTCGAGTCAGTCTAGTGAGCTGAAAATTGTTTTGGCTAGCTTAAAATTTTTTGTAAACAGCAAAAGTGCTTTTGAGAGTTATCGTTTACAGAAAAAGCTATAAATTAACAACCATTTTTTTTTATTGAATAAAATTAATTTTTTGTAAATATTTCTAAACATTTTGTTTTTACATTTTTTCCTATTTTTTATCTTACGTTTTTCAACTTTATTCTCTCAATAGCGCTTGTCTAACTATTTATTTGTCTTTTTTATTTTATTACAATCAATGAACATTAAAATTTAAATTTTACTAAATTCTTGCCGAATAGAATTTTCTAACTTTCGATAATTTTTTCGTATGTTCGAAATAGCGAGTACCAAATTTTCTGCAATCGAAAGAAGAATTAATCAAATCCGAAATGAATAGGATGAAACTCAAACAGCGAACAAATTCTACTGGAAAATTTCCGACAGCGTATGAATCGCTCGAAATCGAACAAATTTTCTTTCGAATAGAACTGTAGAGTAACGGCACTTGTTCGAGTAATGCCTGTCAAAGGTAGTGTGACCAAGCATCGCTATCCAACACTATTAAGTATTAGAATTTAATTGTCCACACAAAGCTGGTCAAATATTTTAATATCAATAACCAACATAAGTTACACCCTAATGCATCTCAATTAACCCACCTCCAAATTTATTTTATAGCTAATAGCATGCAATTTAGCTAACTTGCTGTAGGCAGCCGCTACTTCTTCTTCATTTAGACGACGTTCGCGCACAACTTCATAACCCAAAACTACCAGATCTTCGAATACGATAACTTGTTTCGGTTCCAGCGCAGAATATAAACAACTGCAATGACATTTTTCAATACATTATGATTATATTCCATTTCTTTTGTAGCACACTTACTTCGCCTTAAGCACAGTTTTATCACCAGCTTGGCGTAAAATCTTTTCAAAACGTGGCAACACTTCCGTATACATAGCGATTTCGCGCGCAAATACATCCGAATTACCCAACATATCTTTCTTGTGTCCATCGGTGTCGGGCATTGTTTTTAAAATTAGAGAACGCTTTTTGCCTACACCATCCAATTCATATTCAACAAGTGCACGAAACATAATGCTTGCATAGTGATCACCTTTCATTGAAGCTGGTGAAATTTTTGTGGAAATTAGTTTGATTAATTTTTTGTTACTTTCACAATTTGTTAAAACTTTTAGAAAAAAATCATTATTCATCCACACTGGCGCTTCCAGCTCGTCAGCATTGTAACTTTCTTTTTTCGTTGACATTTTCTAACGATTTTTATAGTGCGAAATTTGTTGTTTATTGTAAGAGTTGGCGATTTTGACTAAACTTTCAGCTTTCTCGCATGCATTTTCTATTTCAATACTTGCTTAATATGCATCAATATTTGCTATTGTGTAATATTCTAACGCTCATTATCTTTTTGCACTCAATTGCATATTTCACATGACTGTGTAATTGCGTTCAAGTGCTTTTTGTTGATAAAAAAGCTTTTCAATTAATTATGAGTGCCTTGCACACCCTAATGCCGTTTTGATAAATATATTTCATCAATTGAAGAAAACCACTGAATTGTTGTTTTTCAACTTGAACATTGTTTTTTTTTTTTTTTATACCTTTCATGAACATGAAATGGTATTATAACTTTGGCCCGATGTTTGTAAGTATGAGAAGAAGAAGAGATAGACCCACCATTAAGTATACCGAAATGGTCAGGGCGACGAGCTGAGTTGAATTAGGCATGTCCGTCTGTCCGTCCGTCCGTCCGTCTGTCCGTCTGTCTGTTTGAACGCAAACTAGTCCCTCAATTTTAGAGATATCTCGATGAAATTTGGTATGGAGCCGCCATTTTGTATTATATTAATCATTTGTCGGAACCAGTAAGATCGGACCAATACAAAGCATAGCTCCAATACAATCGATTGTTCCGATAAATGGGTTTTGGCCTACAACTCTTGCAATCAAAAAGCTAGGAGGTCGAAATTTTGCAGGTTTGGTACATATTACATTTTTAACCTGTGTAGTGAAAATCACCCAGATCGGACCAACAAAACATATAGCTCCCATATAATCGATAGTTTCGATAAATGGGTTTTGGGCTATAAATTTTGCAGTTAAGAAGCTAGGAACGTAAAATTTTGCAAAGTTGGTACTTATTATAAATTTGATGTGTGTAATGAAAATCATACAGATCGGAGTAATATAACATATAGCTTCCATATAACCGATTGCTCCGATAAATGTGGTTTGGCCATGTAGGACACTTAAAAAAGATATGCGTATTCATGAAAGGTATAAAGCCTTCGGTACAGCCGAAGACAGCCCTTTCCTTACTTGTTTTTGTAGGTGTTTATTTTGTCAAATTTTCATATGTAGTATATACAATTTTTTTTAAGCTAAATAAACAAGATTAGTATATTTAATGTATGAGTACAAGATACAATGTCCCAAGTTGAGCTGAGAGTATCTATAATGGGCGTCTGTAATATACTTTTGTGGTAATAGATATTACGAAGTCAGTTTGTGCGTTGCACTACTGTTGATACACACTTTAATTAAATTTCAAGGGTATAATGAAAAAAATTAAAAAAAAACAAGTAAGGAAAGGGCTGTCTTCGGCTGTGCCGAAGGCTTTATACCTTTCATGAATGCTAAACCACACTTATCCGAACAATCGATTGTATGGGAGCTATACGTTATGTTTGTCCGATCTGGCTGATTTTGCCTACATATGTTACATGTATAATATGTAGCAAACGTGCAAAGTTTAACGTTCCTAGCTTTTTAACTGCAAAAATTATAGCCCAAAACCCATTTATCGAAACTATCGATTATATGGGAGCTATATGTCATGTTGGTCCGATCTGAGTCATTTTCACTACACACGTTGCAAATACAATTTGTACTAAACTTGCAAAATTTTACCTTCCTAGCTTTTGAATTGCAAGAGTTATAGGCCAAAACCCATTTATCGGAACAATCGATTGTATGGGAGCTATGCCTTCTATCGGTCCGATCTTGCTGGTTCCGACAAATGATTAATCCTATGCAAAATGGCGCCTGCTTGCAAAATTTCATCGAGATATCTCAAAAACTGAGGGACTAGTTTGCGTTCAAACAGACGGACGGACGGACGGACGGACGGACGGACAGACGGACATGGCTAAATCAACTCGCCTCATCGCTCTGATCATTTCGGTATACTTAATAGTGGGTCTATCTCTTCTTCTTCTCATACTTACAAACATCGGACCAAAGTTATAATACCATTTCATGTTCATGAAAGGTATAAAAAACATCATATAGATCGCATATTTTTATGTATAAAATAAAAAGATAATACTAAATAAAACTTAATACTTAATACTCAATAATAATAAATAGTTATTAAGCTTTTTTAAAGCTTCAACGTCTCTGTAAGGTATACTTATTTCGCACCGGCGCTCGCTTTCCTCTGGTAGAGAGGATTACATAGTTTTATCTGTCGCTCTGCGGAATCTATAATATAAAATTGAAACAGCCTCTTCATTGTCCACTAATTTGTGTCTGTCTAGATAGCTGAATGCCTCTGGTGGAATAAGTCCCAGCTCAAGAGAATTTTTTATATGTATATATTTCGTCAGTGTAGAATGGCCCATTTATAAGGTTATACGCAATTAAGGCATCTTTGTATGTGTTTTCTTATAAGATTAATCATGTGTTTATCTATTCTGTTAACTTTGCATTTTTTGTATATATCATGGACTTATATACATATGTATGTTGAACCATATCGGAGCGGCGTATGTTATTATGAGTCGTACTAAGCACTGGTATATGCTTACTTTTACTCTGAATGAATCGTGTCGCGAATCAAATAGATTTTTGTATACGAATAATGAATTTTCCGCTCGTTCCAGCTGCTTGATCATTGAAGTAAAGAAACTTGTCTAGGTTTATTGCTAGGTATTTCACAGTGTCATGGACCGATATATGTACATATGTATTCGAGTCGTTGGTGCTTGATTTTATTCCAATTCTTCCGTATATTTCTGTTAACTGGTGGTCTGAATAAGATAGTTTCGCACTTTGTTGTATTTATTTTAAGGTGCCAATCTTTTGTATATGTATGACTAAAAACGAGTTCAAGCTCAATAATAATTTTTTTTTGTCTGCCAATATCTCATTGATTTTTATAGTTTAATATGTAAAAATATTTTAGTGAAGTTGATTGTCGAAGCGTCTCTTGGTTTGTTCGTGTTCGCATTTTATTATTCGGAATTCGTGCGTTAACACAATGAATACTTGCAATCGGCAAATAGACCAAAAACACTATATTAAGTGCCATCAATTAAACAGAAGCTGCAATTGTTTGTAACTATACATAATTTATAATAAATCCACCCTGCAGGCAACTAAGTAATTAGAGCGAAAAAATTCTAGTTCTGAACTAGTTTTGAAGCGTCAAATAGAGTGCGATAATAATTCGATTTCACTAATCCAGTGTGGGCTGTTGGAACATCACTAAACATTTTGAATTGTATTTTCAAAAATTAATCATAATTTTTTTTTTTAAACGAAAAATATTTATAGTTTCAATTTAAAGGGTGCTTTAATTAGTATTGGCCATACATAATGAAGATGGAATCGAAACCTCACGAAAAGTAAACGAACTACCTATTTATGTATGTATGCAATGTAATGAGAGAGATTCCCCTTTGTCTAAACTTTACAGAAGGCGAGTAGTTTTTTTTTTTAATTTATTTTCAATATATTATTTTATTTTATTATTCATTTGGCTCAGGCTCTGATGACCCTTGTTTGTCCAAAATTCAAAATGGTTTATAAGCTGATTGCGAATTACAATAGCATGCAATGCAAATAAAATGAACGAATGAAATAACCGTAGCTTATGCCGCTTAAACACCCTGCTTTACGGCCAAACTGTTTATCTAAGGTATACAAAATTGTAAAAAAAAAAATAAAAAAAAAACAATTAATTATAATATAGAAATATTAGTTTTAAAATAACACCAACACAAAAGCCAAACATGTAGATATACACACTATAGATCTGAAGTTGTGTGAATAAGATACTGGTCAAGTTGACTGTTTAGATAATGGAATTTGTTCGACATATTATGTTGAGTTTCTCCAGCATTTTATTAACAACTAGCAAACCCGGCAGACGTTGTCCTGCCCAAACACTAACTTGTTTGTCATCTATATACCTATCCCTTTCTCAATCCCAATCCCAAAAGGATTTAAAATGGCTGCATTTTAAAAACCTAATCAAGACCTTTCATTTTAGACCCATTTTTTCACAAAAACCTTCTAGCTTCAATTTTGGGACATCCCCAAAACCTTTCCAAATGCCTTTATTTTTTTAGCGTATAACCATCTCAAGCGGATACAAAATTTACCTTCCATATTTAGTTATTTCTATTAGGTCCAGCCGTTCTCAAAATAGATGTTTCCATAAATGAAGCAAAGTTCAAATGAAAGCTGTGGTCTTCCCCTTTCGATTGATACCAATTTAGTGCGAATATTCCAAAGTTTACCCGGAACCACATTTTGACCGATAAGACTGTTATCGATAAATATATCGAAATGAACCAAAGTCCAAATGAAAGCTGTGGTCTTCCCCTTTCGATTGATACCAATTTTGTGCGAATATTCCAAAGTTTACCCGAAACCACATTTCGACCGATAACTCTGTTATCGATAAATATATCGAATTGAAGCAAAGTCCAAATGAAACCTGTGGTCTTCCCCTTTCTTTTTATACCAATTTTGTGCGAATATTCCAAAGCTTACCCGACACCATATTTTTACCGATAACTCTGTTATCGATAAATATATCGAATTGAACCAAAGTCCAAATGAAAGCTGTGGTCTTCCCCTTTCGATTGATACCAATTTTGTGCGAATATTCTAAAGTTTACCCCGTACCACATTTTGACCGATAACTCTGTTATCGATAAATATATCGAATTGGACCAAAGTCCAAATGAAAGCTGTGGTCTTCCCCTTTCGTTTAATACCAATTTTGTGCGAATATTCCAAAGTTTACCCGAAACCACATTTTGACCGATAACTCTGTTATCGATAAATTTATCGAAATTTCATGATGCCTGTTACCTATTCTACACTCCTAACGACCTGTCTGCAAAATTTCGAAATGATCGGGCCATTTGTTTAGACGATAAAGAACCACAAACATCCCCAGTCACTCACAAACTTACGTTTTTATATATTAGTAAGATTCTTTGAAATCTTTGTGTTTTTACTTGCATTGTGATTTTCCAGAAAATACTTACTAACTGCAATAAATGAATTTCATGCAATTCAAGCCAAACTGTTGCTTGAACTTAACAAATCAGTATCTCAGTATGTTTTATCAACATTCTTGTCTATAAGCCAGTAAAATTTTATTGTTATATAGTGAAGAAAGTATTATAAATTTTATGAATTTTTTCATTCAACCTTGTCTAAAATGGAAGTGGAGCTATAATATTTAATCTCTTGTTTTCCCAACAACTGACGTACAGGGCAATAATTATTTGGCAAGCATTAACTATACCTCAGATAAGACAAACGTGGCTATTTAGTGTTTGCATTTTGTGGTCCTAATGCGAAGTTAACCATCTTTAGATGATAAATTTTTGCTTGTTATATATATATTTTTTCTTTTGTACGTTAGAGCAAGTGGTATATTTTGATATGTTTCCTTGTATTTTGTTGAACTAGCGCTGGGTATTGCAAGTCTTGCTCTTCTGTATAAGTGTTGGCATCCATACACTTAGATCCGTTATTCCTGTCCCTGTGTACAGAGTGTTTAGAACATGTTAGAGTTTTGTAGGCCATAACATTTTAGTATCAGTTGCTGATTTTGGGAGATTTTTTTCTTGAGGACTTCTGTATTTTCTTCCATACAAGTTCTGGGAACGAAAAAATTTACTAAAATCAGCGAATTTTGTCACGGATTTAAGATTAAAACATTATCATGATATATGTATATTGAAATTCAGTGAACTGCAAAAAAAAAAAAAATTACAACAACAACAACAACCTTTGTCATGTTATCTCGGGATTATGAAATTAGCACATCCATAGTTTGTCAACAATTTTAAAAAAAAAGTGAAGAAAACGTCATATGTTATCTATGCATCTTATTTTCATATAAAACGCCTCGTATTCCTTAGCAAGGCGGTATAGCGCAAACAGCATTTAAGAGATAAACACGTATAAGAAAAATAAAAATAAAATGGCACCAAACGTTAAAGAGCAATGCAACGAGGATGAATTAGACCCACCACAATGGCTAGACAATGCCTTCTTTACAAAAGTTTTAACCAAAGCTGAGCCACATTCCATGGATATAAAAATAAGAAGTTTTAAAATCACTCCAGCCGCTTTGAAGGGTGATCATTATCTCAGTATTATGTTTCGCGCCGTCGTCGAATATAGCACGAAAAATGTTGTTAGAAACAAATCTATGATAATCAAAACAATGCCAGAGTGTGCAGGTCCAAAAAAGAAACTTATGGAACAGTTTGCTGTATTTGAGAATGAGATTGGTATTTACACAGAGGTGTTGCCACTTTTTGAAAAGTATTTACGTGATGTGGGTGATGACACCAAACTTATGGCTACGTAAGTGGAAAATTATATTTTAAACATTATTCTGTTGAATGTAAAAAAATTTATTTAAAAAAAATGCAATAATAAAAAAAAAATTATTTTAAAATTTTAAAAAATAAAATACAACCGAAAAAGTTCCAAAAAATCACCAAAAAATACGAAATAAAAAAAATTTTGCAGATTAATTTTGATTGTATTTAATAATCCCAAAAAATGTTTTTCTTTATTAAACATTTGGAAAAAAAGTTCTCAAAATTGGAAAATATGAAAAATAATGAAAAGTTATTAAAAGCAAACAAGAAAAAGAAATCGTAATAAAAAAAAGTGAAAATAAAATTTAAAAACAAAAACAAAGAATAAAATAAAAAAATAAAAATTAATCAAAAAGTCTAAAAAATAATCAAAAGTAACTAGATAATCAAAAACACTTTCGTTGATTAATTTTGATTTTGTTTCCTAATGGTATTTGCATCTCGTTCTGAAAACTAACGCTGGGTAATTAAGTTTCGGTTCACCCGAACTTAGACTTCCTTACTTGTTTTGATTAATTTTAGTTAATTGGAAAATAATCATTCAACATTGAGAAAGCGATGGTTAATAACCGTAAGCAATCATGATTTCTTTTTTAATATTTTAAAATAATTGTAAAATAATCATTAAATATAGAAAGTAATGGTTATCAATCCTTAATTGGATTCTCTAGAGAATAATTAATCAAACCGTTATAAATTACGATCAGTTAACATTTTTAACAGGTTTGCATGATAGAAAAAATTTAATTTAAATTAGAAAATACAATAAAATTTTTCAAATAATGTGAATTTTTTTTTTTTTTTTTTTAAACTCAACGACTTAAGAGTATAGAAAACTAAATTTTCTTTCAAAAGTTGTTTATTTGTATAAAAATAAAATTTTGAATGGAAAATCGTTTTATAAAAAATTGTTTTTAAAAATGTCTATTTGTTATATATGTACATATCTATAAAAAATAATATTTTTAAATATTTATTTTTTTGATATGGAATTCATCAAATGTGGGCGTTTATATTTTTTTATTTTCTTGTTCATTGCCTTAAATTCAAAAAATGTTAACAGACAACCAAATAAAATTGTATATAGTTAGCTTCGAAATGACGATTAAAAACAATTAAAAACGCCCGCTATATTATACTTTAAAGCCATAGCATTGGAAAAATCAAGTAATAACTTAAAATACTATCTACTCATTTACATAGATTGAGTATGAAAGTTTCAAGTTCATCCCGATTTCAACTAACGGTTTGAACTTGCACAAGTCTCTCCTAAAAAAAAAATATTTATATTTAAAAATTTCTTTATAATATAAAAATTTTTTTCTTTCTTTCATGTGCATAAATGTTAAGTGTACTTTATCATGAGCTCAAGCCACACAAGCTCATCGTTTTGGAAGATCTTGTGCCATTGCGTTATAACACACTGCGTGGACGTATGCTGAATCGCGAGGAAGCGTTAGCCGCCTATGCTAAATTGGCTAAATGGCATGCAGTTAGTTATAAGTTAGTAAAAGAGGTGAGTGAATTTGACTCACTTATTATTACAGTATTTGTTTTAATTATTTTTATAATAAAAATTTCCTTTCATGCAGCAACCGCATATGTTCGATCAATATCGCACCAGTTTTGTTACGAAAGAATGGTCAGATGGAAAAACTTTCATAAAGCACAGCGTTACAATGTTCATAGCTGCATTACGTAAAGAAACGAGTTTGCAACAATATGTTGAGCCATTTGAAAAACTAACAGCAAAGATTGATTTGCTAGCAGAGACACTTAAATCATTTCATGAATATCGTCAAGCACCACGCGCTGATGCTCTGTACGTGCTCAATCATGGTGATTTTCATATCAAGAACATGATGTTCAAATATCATGAAGTTAGTGCAGTCCTCGAAGATATTATGCTTTTGGATTATCAATTTTCTTATGTTGGTTCAATGACAACTGATTTGATATACTCAATATATATGACATTGAGCAGCGAGCAGAGATCTAATGTAGATTACTTCTTAAAATACTATTTCAAAATTTTTAAAGAAACTTTGGAAAAAATTGACTTTGTTGGTGCTATACCAACTTATGATGAATATCAAGAACAACTTAAACAACACAAATATTTGGGTAAGTATTTCATAAAAACTACATTTCTAGGGTAAATAAAATTAAAATTAGGTAAATAAAAATTTAAATTAGAAAAAAAAAATTTGAATAAAAATTAAAATAAAAAAAAGTTAAGAAGAAAACACATAAAAAAAGTGAAAAAAGTTAAACAAAAGAATTAAAAAAAAAGAACAAAAAAAAAAAAAAAAAAATTAAAACAACAAAAAAAATTAAAGAAATCTTATAACTTTAAACGACTTATTCTTGTATATTTGTATATTTGTATATCCACTACTATCTCCCGAACGACTTCACCGATTTTAATGAAATTTGGTACACAGGTACTGTGCTTTGTTTTAAGATTTTCTATTTTGGTGTTGCCACTTGGGGTGGTCCTTAGGGTTGCCACCTATATCAATTTTTTTTAAATATTAAGAAATATATGGCAATAGGGGTATCAAATGAAAGGTATTTTAGAGCGTATACCAACCAAAATATTTTCGAATAGGATTGCCACCTAGGGTTGCCACCGGAACGCATTTTATTTATTCCTTCAGATATCGACCACTATCCCGGGAACGGCTGAACCTGATAGATGGATAGTATGCTTCCTTCTTAGATTTTCTACTTGAATGTTGCCACTAATGGAAACTTAGAGGGTTGCCACCTTTCCGATTTTTTTTAAATATATGACAATATGGGTATCAAATGATGGCGTATACCAACCAGAATATTTAATACACAACAGGTGTCGCCAATGTATGTTAAGTGACTTTTTGTGGTTAGTGTTCGATATTTTGGAAATTTATGCTCTTGGTAAGTAAGATTATGCGGCAAATTCGAAAAATACCGAGCAAGTCTCGGTCACCCAGGTACTAGTTAAAAAAACATGTTTAAAAAACAAATTTTTTTAAAAAGTAAAACAAAAAAAAATTTAATAAACACCGTTTTTGATTTTAGATAAATGTAGACAAATTCAAAAAAAAAATGTTGTCAAATATTCTCAAGTATGAAGTATTGAACTAAGCAGGCGCTTTTTTCTTTGTTTTCATTTTTATACGAAAAATTAAAAAAAGCGCTATTTTATGTTATGTTGTGTTACCTATGTATGTATGTATGTATATGGGTATATCCAAAAAAAATTTTAAAAGACACATTGAAATATTTTTTCTCTATCAAAACTGTATTATTTTTGTGTTTTTATTTTTACAGAACTGTTTATGATGATCTCTTTCTTACCTATATGGCCAAAATTTTTACAAGGTGAGTTAGATATAGAAACACTGTCAGATGACGAAAATGGGCGCAAGATGTTTGAAGATAAATCATACGTTGCAGAAATAAAGCAGCTTATACCTAAGTACATACAATTAGGCTACTTGGATGTTTAAATTGTTATATCAAGATTATATAAAATAGTGATAAATTGTGATTTTATATACGTATTTAAAAATAAAATATGTTTCGAAAAAAAAAAAATGGTTTTTCATTTTGTTCCAACGCTTAGGTAGACAAGTCTTACTAAAAAACAAGAAAACTTCATTGCATTTAACAATATTTTCCAACCAAATGGTCCCCAAAAGAATTGCAAAACTATCAGACAATATTCCCGGAAATTTTGCAAAATGGTCTCGAAAGCAATTCCTAATGTTACCGGAAACAATCCCACACTAGTCCTGAAAAGCACCTTAAATATTGCCAAAGAAATCTCGAACTGAAAACGAAAAAGTCCTGAAAACAATCCCTAACTGATCCCGTAACAGAACCGAATACAATCCCAACAAAGTTTTAAGTTTATCGCCAAAAGTTATCAAATGCATCCCGAAAC
Source organism: Sphenella marginata (assembly GCA_951509765.1). Taxonomy (NCBI): domain Eukaryota; kingdom Metazoa; phylum Arthropoda; class Insecta; order Diptera; family Tephritidae; genus Sphenella; species Sphenella marginata. The sequence goes on along the minus strand of OX608079.1, from coordinate 12,465,577 downwards.
CAATCGCCATATGGTCCCAGAAAGGTCCACAAGTAATCTTGAGTTAATCACTATATGTCCCTGAATATAACTAACCAGTCCCGCAAAATCTTTTTTTTGGTTCCCATTGTGTTCGGTGATAGCGTCGAAAGCCATTCGTTTAAGAATATGACCTACAAGAAGAACTGTTGTTACTTTGATTCACGAATGCATATGCGAGTGCATCGCGAATGCAGTCACGAACGTTATTAGAATTTGTTTTTAATATTCACCTTCGCGAATACGAGCAAACGAAAATGAATGTTTTCGAACCCAGCGAATCTTGGCATCTTCTAAACTTGCCAAACTGTTGAACAATTGAAGAATCCAAGGTGACGCACGTGGCCAGCGATATTCAGACATTTTGCTATTTACCACAACTAATGAGTCTGTGTAGAAAAGCTAAATCGCCGCAACGCTTTAAATTGCAGACATTGCCACGCCAGTGATAATATCATTAAAAAAGTAGGTCGCCACATCTTGGCTTTGTGTTTCTCTCTTCCTATTGTTACTTCCAATGAGACATATGTATGAAATGCAATCAAGACTATTGCTATCTTCTCTATATTTTTATGTGTATTAGAGTGCATTTGTTTGGATAAATAAATTAATGAATTAAAATAAAATTTTTAAATTTTTCGATTTCAAAATTTCTAAAATTTCTAAAATTTTTTGTCTTTCTGTCAGTGTGTTTGTTTAAGCATCATTCAAAAACAGCAAAATGGAATTGAAAGTAGCTTTTTGCATAGCGTTAGTAGACCTTTAGCTTAGATTTTAGGATCTTAATTTTGCGGATATCTTTGATAGTTTCAGAGATATCGACCAGTATGTGGTTCAAAGTGTTCCAAAATGTGTTTAATAGAATTGGGGTATCAATCGAACGGTGCTTATAATTGTATGAAAATTAATATCCCCCACTAATACTTCCATTTATATACATATGAAGCTAAGTTTTGTATGTGCGCCAACATCTCAGTACGGTTACGGTACATTCGTTGCGCTTTTGTCACAGGCACATGAACGCTTACAGCACTCTATGCTCGTAGAAGGTGTAGCTTTTGTTGCCGGTGCGCCAAGATTGATTATACCCTAAAGTTGCTTTCAACAAATATACGAGGCATAAATTTAAATGGGTTGCTGCCAAAGAAGGAGGAAGAAGAAGAGTTTGTGCATACCAATAATAAAAATAGAAGGTGAGTGCAATACAAAAGAATGAGGAGAAAGCAAAGATGATGGTGGAAGAGAAAGAGAAAACAGAAGAAAACAACTTCAAACTTCATAAGAACGCTGGAAGGTGCAAAAGGAAAGGAGTAGGATGGAGGGGGTAAAATATATAAATGTGTAAATATGTACAAACTGAAACGGAAATTAAGAAAACGTGCAAATGCATTTTTCTTAGCCGTTTCTCCAGCAGCTTGATTAACACATTAATCACAATTGTTGCTTTTAAGATATGTTCAATATATGTATGTGTATAGCGTTGAAACGAGGTAACTGGTCACAAGTTGGAGACGAGGTGGGCTACATGTAGTTATCAGCCAAGAAAAAATTCAAAGCTCGTTTAAAAATATTTGCTATTTCATCAGAAAGTTGGCATATTTTTTCTGTAACAATGTAAGGTTTAGGAAAGAGTCCTCCGGAAACTTGAGTGAAATATCAAGTTTAAGCTTGTCAAACGAGTGGTGGAAATGTTTTTATAGAAAATTCCTGCAGATCTCATCAATTTACGGTACTCTATATAAATACTTGTTCCACCCTGAATGGTCGTTGGTAGTGAATCACTTTCGATTTAATTATTTTTTTTTGTTTAGCACGCGCTATTCTACAGAGCGGAGTAGAAATCGTCTGAAGTGCATTTTGCAAAACAAATGGTTTAATGAAGCACAGTAATTCACGTTTAGGCCAGGACGCCTCATCCGACTTTTTTTGTTTTTTGTTGATTCACAATGAGCATAGACTTCTTGGAAATATCATCTGCTGTTTCTTAACTCAACTACAATTGTGGATGTGAGCAAGGAGTTTGGAAAAAGGCATATAATTGATACCATACCATTGACTACTTTTTAATTAAGCGCTTTTCAAGCATTACCACGGCTTAAGAATCAAACCAAGGAACCAATCGATACCAAACCCAGCTCAGTTTTAAATCTTCCATACAGTCCGACAAGCTGCTGGCTATGCTCTCAAGCATAAAACATTCAACTCAAGCAAAAGGTACTTCAAAATTAATTTAAAATTCAAACAAATATTTCTTGTTTGTAAGGATTTCTTTTGTTTTATAGCTCGGTTACTTGGTTGGTTGCGCCATTGATTGATAAATTGCACCAAGTGTAATTCAATTAGAAATGCCTCAATTGAAATGCTTAAGGAAAATAAACCGAAAATCGAAGTTAAATTAATTCGTTTCTATGTTCATTTGAACGAATAATTGAGCATTTTCACTAGTTGGTGCTCGAGTATTTAATTGTTCGTCGTGTACTTCGAATTGCATGTCTGACTACATAGCAAGTTTGTAATTGTAATTCACTAAATTAATTTGGACAAAATAAGTAGTGCACCAAGAAAAAGATTAAAAAAGCGTTAGTCCATGAATTGGTTAGTAAATGTGAGTAATAACGAGGTATGGCATGGAAGTATTTTAAATGCGGAAAGAACAAGAAAAATTTTAAAAAAATAATTTTTAGTATTAAAAAAAAAAATTAAATGAAAAATATTGTTATGAATTCAACTCTTTGAAAAAGAACTAATAAAAATAAGTGATAAAAAAAAGCTATTGAAAAAAGCGTAATTGAAGAGTTTTAAATATTGATTTAGCTCTGAGAACCAAATAGCTATACCTCTTAAATAATTGATATGTTAATACAAATTGGATAGCGTAATCGAACTTCAATTTGATGGTAAAATAGTTGGATTAATTGATGTGACGCAATTCGATAAGTAAATAAGTGGAACACAACTCACGCTGCATTGTTGTATTGGAAGACAAGCACTCGAAAATTGGAACGACGATGGGTTACAAAAGTTCAATGCTCTAATTTAATTCAGGTAGATAACAATTGATAATAGTTTTAATGGAGTACTTTTTTAAATGTGTTAAGCAAAAAAAAACGCAAGAAAAACGACGCTGAAAAATCTGGACTTTGTTCAGAAAAAAAAGTTGTTGCATTGCTGTAAGACTGTCACCTAAAACTGCAGTCGAAACTGAAAGTATCAGATGTTTTATGCATCGGTCGAAGAAAATGGAAAAATAGAGAAACCAAATAAAATAAAATAAAATAAAACAAAATAAAATAAAATAAAATAAAATAAAATAAAATAAAACAAAATAAAATAAAATAAAGTAAAATAAAATAAAATAAAATAAAATAAAATAAAATAAAATAAAATAAAATAAAATAAAATAAAATAAAATAAAATAAAATAATAAATAATAGCGTAGAAAGAACAAGTAAGAAGGCATACATAGGGTAGCAGGGGAAAATATATTATGAACAAGTAAGGAAGTCTAAGTTCTTGTGAACCGAATATTAAATACCCAGCGTTAGTTTTCAGAACGAGATACAAATACCATGACTGGGCATTGATATAGGCCCTAGAATCTTATTTGAAATTTTCTATATCAAAAAAGGGGGCGTGGTTATCGTCCGATTTCCCCCATTTTCAATAGCAACCTACCTTGGCCAGAAAGTAACCTGTATGCAAAATTTCATGCAAATATCTCAATTTTTACTCAAGTTATCGTGTACACGGACGGACAGACGGACGGACATGCCTTAATCAATTCCTCCTTTCAACCTAAGAACTTTCATATGTGGAATTCTATATCTAACTCGATTATTTTGCGCCGTTACAAAGTACCGTTATGTGGACAAAATTAATATACCCTTGTACTAGTACTAGTACGCTGGGTATAAAAACTAATAACTCAGAAAGGAAGAGCAAAAGGCAACAGCTTAAAAGAAGGAAAAGAAAGTCGAAGAAGAGGGACTGCAAAACAATTAATAGAATAAAATTTTGTGTTTATTTATAGTCACACTTTCAGATAAACATTATAGCAATAAACATTAGCAATGTTCATTAAGTTTGCGATTGCTCTGAAAACATTAACATACATATCTTAATTCCCAGAAATTTTCAATTCATGCTTTCAGCAAGAGAGCGTCGATATAATCACAAACGAATAGTCTATATACATAAATAAGTAGAAATCGTTGATACGCACGTTTGAAGCTACCTCCCAACACGCTAATAACGTTGTCAATAAATATAACAATTCAATTGCACTCAAGTTGGAAAAATCAAAAAAAATTGTGGAAGAAATCTGCTAAATCCAAAAGATAAAAAATTAATAACTTCAAATAGAAATTCTAGAAATGCGCTTCACAGATATGGCAACAATCGTACGTGTCACATGAATTCATTATCGTCAAGGATGTGCAGAAGGACGATGCGCGACAACGCTTACACTTACATACATACATATCTATAGCAAACTAAAATTTTTTCCAACACTATAAAATGACAAATTACTCAAAAGAACAGTGAAATCGTTTCAGCAAATATCTTCACTTTGAGTTTTGCGTCATTGAATGGATTTTTTTTTTTTTAAGTAAACGTTGCCATTTCTTATTATTTTCGTACTCAAGAAAAAAACATAAAAACTTAGCTCATTTTTTCGATTTGCAAGTTTTGCTGTCATTGTCGATAACTAGAATTCGCGCGTGTAAAGTATGAGATTGAGCCTTTAAATTCCATCCATTCCACCTGTTCAATGTAATAGAATGGCGCAACCTTTTCCCTTTCGTTAGTGCAAACACACGAAAACTAACAGAATCATCAATTTAACTTTATTGCAGTCGCTAGCTATCTTTGGTGCTGCAAATTTGTGTGAAAAGCCGTTACTGCTATATCTATACCTTAAGGAGTAGGATCATAACCCTGTAGATAAATTTGTCGGTTTTGACATCGATGAAATGAATTTGAATTAGATTTAGTTTTATCATGGTGTTGTTTTTTTTTTTTTAATAGTACTCCGTTAAATGGACACGATCGCTCTGAGAATCGTTATAAAGTTCTTCTAACAGAGAAGTCCGAAAAACGACCAGTCTCGACAGGGTTCAGCCAGAGTTCCAGATGCTCTCGAGCGTTGAACATTTCAGTCTCTTGAAGGAGATAATACCCAGATGTCATAGGAACACATCCAGTGTAAGTAGTCTCTCCCCTCTTGTACTTCATCACATCACTACCTGGAAATCATACATTTGTATGTCTATATCTCTGTGTAGCAGCATGGCCACCTGTACGCGTATATTTCAAATTTTAGTTGGTTTTATTGGCATCATAGCATTTAACTGCTGGAAAAGTGTTCAACGCTAAGGAAATTCAATTACGAAAGTTTTGACAGTGAAAAATTCTACTTCAAACTCTCGTATGTCATAGTGAATTTTTACACATTTTTGCTGAGTATTGCAGGCTGCTTACCATTTTTGTAACAAATTCGCTTAGCTTGCTACTTCAGATGACTGTACGAGCGAGAATCTATAATATTTTTTTGGGAAAGGATATGACGATTTTAAGTGAGTTGTTTCTCAAAGACAAATTCTTTTCAACTTTGAATAGAAAATCTAATAATTGCATAGTCAACAAATGGTGTCTAATAGAAAGTAGCGAATAGAAGTGATATTATTGGGCTAAAGTTTGGTGAAAAAAGCTTTCCCAAATAATATCATGAGTAGCTAAAAGTATGCTACTTTTGCAATTTCTCTAATGCTGCTCAAATTGGTCTATCTGTTAGCCAAGTGGAGGAGATGGAAATTAAGTTTGCATGATTTAAGGCACATGTGATATTAATAACTTCTGAAAATAAAGTAAAATATATACAAATAAAATAAAATAAAATAAAATACAATAAAATACAATAAAATAAAATAAAATAAAATAAAATAAAATAAAATAAAATAAAATAAAATAAAATAAAATAAAATAAAATAAAATAAAATAAAATAAAATAAAATAAAATAAAATAAAATAAAATAAAATAAAATAAAATAAAGTAAAATAAAAAATAAAAAAAATAAAATAATTTAAAATAAAATAAAAAAAGTAAACTAAAATCAAATAAAATACAGTAAAATAAAATAAAATAAAATAAAATAAAATAAAATTAAATTAAATGAAATGAAATAAAATAAAATAAAACAAAATAAAATAAAATAAAATAAAATTAAATGAAATGAAGTAAAATAAAATAAAATAAAATAAAATAAAGTAAAATAAAAAATAAAAAAAATAAAATAATTTAAATAAAAAAAAGTAAATTAAAATCAAATAAAATACAGTAAAATAAAATAAAATAAAATAAAATAAAATAAAATAAAATAAAATTAAATGAAATAAAATAAAATAAAATAAAATAAAATAAAATAAAATAAAATAAAATAAAATAAAATAAAATAAAATAAAATAAAATAAAATAAAATAAAATAAAATAAAATAAAATAAAATAAAATAAAATAAAATAAAATAAAATAAAATAAAATAAAACAAAATAAAATAAAATAAAATAAAATTAAATTAAATGAAATAAAGTAAAATAAGATAAAATAAAATAAAATAAAATAAAGTAAAATAAAAAATAAAAAAAATAAAATAATTTAAAATAAAATAAAAAAAGTAAACTAAAATCAAATGAAATACAGTAAAATAAAATAAAATAAAAAATAAAAATAACATAAAAGCGAATCAAACCAAATAAAATTAATTAGAGGGTGATCTCTGCTTTCTTTAGCTGATACCTAATTTAAATTGTGACCGAAATCGCTTTGGTTAGAAGAGCAGACAACGTTACAATTCTATGTAGCTCAAAATATTTTGCGATATAAAAAAAATTTCCAAAACGGCAATACTACTCTCTTAAATTAACGGTTTGGACTTAAAAGAGCGCACATTTTTACGAGCATTCTAAAAAAGTTTAAAAAGCTTTCGCTCATAGCAGTAGTGAATTAGCCAAATGAATATATACGCTCTCTCTCTCTTTTAAACTGAACTGTTCTTAGCTAAGTTCATTCGTTAGATTGATAAAAAAAGATGCAGTGACATATGTAACGGTAAATGTGGCGTCATTTGAACAAACGTTGTTAGTGTAATATGCAACGTTTATTCCTTAAAAAAATAGAAAAAACTGCTAACGTGTGCAGAACGAGAGAAAAATGGAAATTACCTAACAAAACAAGAAATTGAAGATGAAAAAAAAAAAAAAAAACATTCCGTCAGCCTAATATTTCATAAATGATGAGCAGTTGTCAACGTATACGCTCGTGAAAATATGGCTAATATATTTGTATGGAAGTTCATATGGGGGGTAGGTAGATATGTATGTGGAAGTACTTATGAGTGTACCCTGTAGGGAAAGTTTATATGCATGTATTTTTAGTAGAATAAAAAATTAAAATGTGCTATAACATTTCTTAAATATCCGTTTCAGAAGCTATTTAAAAAATTAACTCGACACGAAAACTCGCTGATGTGAAAATGGCTTTAAGAAAATTTATTTTTTCTCAATTGATGAAAATTCTGTTACTGTCGTTCCTCTCTCTTATTATTTACTTAAGATCTGATTCCGAACCTGCATTTAGTGTCACTAGTTAGTTTGTTCCCTGCAGGGTAGTTATGTTTTGCTGTATTGCTATCAAGCCAGGTTAAGTCGTCACACTGTCAAGAGGCATTAATAGCAAGGAAATTACTGAGCAATATTGTTTTGAAGAAAGCTATGAAATTTTTTATGAGTTTCCATATGTACGAAGATTATGTTAGTAGCTTTTTTCATGGGTATCTTAGAAACTTTTTTTTGGAAAAATATTGCATATTTGTTTGAAATAAAAACTAGCTTTTCACATCGATTTGTGTCTTCCTATAAAAAATTACACTTTGACCTTAACACAAGTTCCTTATAGCTGCCACAATCATATCTGTTATCACTAGGTGCTGAATAAATTCCCCAAAGTGTATATTTAAGTTCATGTCAATCTATATCAGTTTCCACTAAAATGTTAAACGCTTACTGTCTAACAGGTGTGTGTAATGTTATACATATTTATATTGGCTACCTTCGGCCTTTAACTATCACAGCTCATTT
>OX608079.1:12417975-12457225 GCA_951509765.1 Sphenella marginata | reverse complement strand
AACGAAGGCGTGCGCAAAAGGGCATTACTTAACCCTTCTGCTATGTTTGGGTCAATTTGACCCAATTTTAGGAAAAACTTAACGAAACTCATAGGTTTCTTTCATAGAATCGTGTTGATTCTTCTTCCACTTGTTTTCTGCATTAAATAGAAGGGGTTTGCTAACAAATTAAAACCATAATGGTTTTCAACACTACTAAAAATATCTTAAAGTGTTTTTGCTACACTTTTTGTGTTACTGGGTCAATTTGACCCACCATGTGATTTAGTATACCCTAATGTATACGTTTTTAGGAAAATATTATAAAGAACAGTATTTATGGAAAATTGCATACATTTTTCCTATTTTTCGCATACCATCTTTATCAATTATTGAAAGCTTCATTAGTACTAACAAATCTGCGAGCCCCTGTTTTATGCATGAGTGCAAAAAACACTTTGTATGTCGTAGAAAATTTGCCGCTTCTCCTTCACTGTCATAGAGAAACATGCTTCGCAATTAGCAGCTTAGTGTGTAAAAACTGCCAGTAAAACATTAACCAATAAATACAAATCTTTTCTATATTAAATAATAAATGAGTTTAGATAAAAACAAAAATTAAGTTTGGTTAAAAAAATTATAAGCAGCGCTAAGTTTTCATGAGTGGGTCAAATTGACCCAAAACACTAAAAGTGCGATTTTTTTCTAACGTAGCAGAAGGGGTTAAGAGACCGCTGGCTAACGTATGAAGCGTCCCAAGGCTTGCTCTTACTTTTTTTTGTTATTCGGAAATCGTGCGTAAACACGATGAATACTTGCAATCGGCAAACAGACGACCAAACTCAGAAGCTGCATCTATAAAAAATATACACAGTACAGACAAAAGCAATTTTAAATTGATTTTCCATCGAATAATATATTTCCGTTTCAATCTGAAGTCATCCTCAGGAGCAGAGAAATATGCTTGATCGACTTATTGAAACTGAAATATCGATGAAATATATACTACAAAAATGGAATTGTCAATATTGCGTTTCATTTGAACAACGGCCTTGAGCTCATCAAAGTAACTCAAAGAATATTTCGTTGACGGCTCTAAGCGATCATTAAAAATATAGAATAATAAAACAACAAAATTTCTACCCCTAGGGTAAGAGCCTTTGTTTTGTGAGTTGATATACGAGAAAAATTACAAAGTTAGTCACAGCGATGGATGGCATACTTTGTTTTTGTAATTTGTGTGTTTAAAATTTAAATTAATTATCATATCTTAAGTTTTTATTAAAATTATTTTGCAAACAGTTATTTAAATGAGAAATTCTTGCTAAGTTTACATCCATAAAACGCTCAATGTGAAGCCTTCATGCTGAAGATTTACTTAGAATTGTGTGTAGATATATCTATGCATATTCACAGTTATAAAGCTTAGCAATGAAAATATATGTAAATAAATTCAGATCAATGATTTTATGTACTCAAACGCAATTCTGGTACTTATGGCACCGTATTTCTATCGCAACAAATCCAAATTTATTTCATTAGAGTGAGTATCTATCTGCTTTTAAAATACGCATTTATGATCTTTAAAAGATTCTGCATGCACTCTGCGTATATTAGACCGTGCTAAGGGAAATTTTTATTTTTTTTTTCAAATAAACAGAAAACGGAACGAAGCCGAAACAGCAATAAATGTTGGATAATGAAACCGCAAAGTTATTTTAAAACATTTATTTGAAGCGGTAAACATTTTTTTTAGGTATGTAAACTAGAGTGAAAAAATCGATGACATAAATATGTATTTTTTTTTTTTTTTTTTTTGGGATAACTATTAACTTGTTGAAAATCAATAAACAACAAAATCGATAAATTTATTATAAGAAATCGATAAATTCATTTTAAAAAATCGATAAATTTATTTGTTAAAATCGATAAAATTACTGTAAGAAATCGATTAATTTTAATTTCAAAAATCGGTTTTTTAGGTCAAATAATCAACAGCTGTACATAAATCGATGTTTTATCACTTATTTGATTAATAAAGCAATTAAAAAAATGTTATGGAAAAAGTTTGGCTATAAAACTGAAAACCCAAAAGAAATATTCCATAAACTTTGCCATAAATATTGAATTTAAACATACATTTAACTAGAATCAAGACAGATTACAAGTTGATTAATCCAAACTACGTGTTTTCAACTTGACTCTGTACATAGTTTTAATCGTTCTTCCAATCCACTATTTACCAAAATCGATTTAAAATATATAATTATTTTCAAATTAATAAAAAATTGGTGATTTGAAAAAAATCGATTATTTTGTTAATCGATTATAATTCACAACACAACGTAGCTCTCTTTAAAATATAAAATTCTTGTTAAACTAATGAAATTAATCAAAAAATTAATGATTAAAAAAAAATCGATAATTTTGTAAATCGTTTACAATTCACAGACCTAGTGTTTCCCATACGCAACGTAGCTCTCTTTAGTGTGCTCGGTCTAATACACTTTTCCATACTCATACCTATTGATATACTTCAGCTAGCTCCCGGAATCCATAAGCACTTGGAACATCATAAATTATTATATCACTCGCAAAACATACCTACGCAATATCGTATGAAATATGTCTAGGTATTTATATATATATATATATATATCTGTATATATCTACTCATACAAAAACTTCATGCATACATACGACTAGCTCTATGGCTGGCTGACATATTCAACAACTCTGTGCCGCATAATACCAACATACATACATACATATGAATATGAGTACTTTTTGCTCACTATTTGTCAAATGCTTTTATAGTATTTGTGTGTGTGTGTGTGTGTATGTATGAGTATTATTACTTGGCAAATGTAGTTTATCATGATTTTGTGTCATAAATGCGCCATGCCCATTCACGCTCACAGATTTTCACATATTCATATTACATATACATACATACGTACAAACAGATTTGTATGTATGTATGTATTTATATGTATGAAATCGCTGTAATATATTCGCATGAATGAATCCATAGACCAACACACAAACATACTCCAGCCGCAGCAATAACTCGCCACATCCATACACATATGTGTGTATAAGTATACCAATGCCTCATCGTCGCCGCCACATTGAGTCGTTATTTATGACATTTTTGGCAAATTTACAAAATTAAGATTTATGTTTATCATATATCAGCCATGGTTGTTGATGAGCGTGCGCCAAATGACAATGTCCCAAACGGTGTTAAGACAATATACGTCTATGTAGTAACAATAAAGTTTACAACACTAATTTGACGCCTAAGAAGAAGCACATAGACACACACACATATGTATATGGATATAAGTGGATGTACTTGAAATCAACATTAAACGTTCAGTTGACATATGCAGTTGTGTTCAATATAATAGTAGTAAATGAAGTTTTAATTTCCTTGATGGACATCAAAATCAACAAAAAAAATTTCTAGAAAATTTTTGAGTTCAAAATTTTGTAGATCAATAAATTTTAGTACAGTAGAGTGTATATTAGAGTAAACTCAAAAATTTGTCTGAATTTCTAAAAATTTTATTGTACAGCCTGATCAAAATTTTTTTCCATACAAAAATTTCAATTTGTTCATGCGTTCTATAGAAAACAATTTTTTTATCGAGTTTTGACTAGCATGTTGCTATACTAAAATTATTTGCGCTACAAGGCAGTATACTAAAAAAATTCCCAGAAATTCTGCCAAAATAAATTTGCAGATTTTGTAACAGAATTCTTAATATTTTAAATAAAAAACTATTAAAAAAATTCTGCTTCTTCTTATTTCATTGAACGCTATACAATTTCATTTCACTACTATTATATTGCGCACAACTATATGTAAGTAGACATGTTCACACTTCTTGTTTGAAAAGCAATTATTCTGGCTGACAGATTATTACATACATTAAAATATGTAATTCATAGCAGAAATGGAGGTCACACGCCAGGGAAACTTTCATATTGCTGCAGGATTGCGTTGCATATTTCCCATTTCTTCAATAATTTCTTCTCAAGTGACTCATATGCCGTATCATTACTTTCGGAATTCTTAGATGTGAATTTCACTTTTACTCTTTTTTCCTTTCTGAATGTTAAGCTACTTTGCCAAAGTACCTCACAAATATTTACAGCAACTCCTATTTAAAGAATTTGATTTTGAATTCTAAAGAAAAAAAATTGGTCACCAAAGGGTTAATACATATTTACCTAGTGTTGTGACGCTAAACATACCGGCAAAAAAATTTATTTAGAAATTATGAAAATAAAAATTTAGGTCACCAATGGGTTAAGGTATGGCGTTTAAAGGGTTAAAATGTTTAAAATCAACTACTTAAGCCTATGTAAAACTATTTTGATGTAAAGAAATTGGATTTTAGAGTTTAAAGAAAATTGTGGTCGTCAATGGGTTAACGTATGGCCGCTCATGGCTTTTAATTTTAAATATTTACCAATTAAGTGCAGCAAAATCCATTCAAACCTAACCAAATAATCATTCATAATATATCGTATGAAAAATAAAAATTTAGATAACGAGTGGGTTAATGGTCGTAAATGAAGACGTTAGTGGAAGAAGGGGCTATGTCGCACTTTGAGTGAAACGAGAAAATCGACTTTAAAGTTTAGCAAAAAAAATTTGAAGTTCTATCAAAACTGTTAAAATGAACTTGCATGAAAGTTATGTAAATCAGTGTAAGGCGTTGTATATTTTCATATCAGGGGAGAAATAAAACACATAAATTTACACATAAATATGCTACATAGCACCTTCTTCCACAATTCGAATTGAAAACTTGTGTACATAGCCCCTTCATCCATGATTTATTTTTTTAAATTTTCATGATAGCGGTTATCTGATAAACCAGAAATCTTTATATGCATAAAGACTATCCACCAATGCAAGAAATAGAGTTTGAGTGGTTTTGCGACATAGCCCCTTCTTCCACTAACGTCTTCAAATGTGTTTCTAAATTTTTGATTCTGACTTTTGGTTTCTGAAAAATGATTTCTGAAAAAAAATTTCCGAAAAATTGTATTTCTGAATTTTTTCTATCTGAATTTGTGGGGGGCACCAAGTTCTTCATTCGTATGCTTTTTTGCTGCTCATATTCTTCTTCTTTTCAGCGATTGTTGTAGGCATCGAATTCACGGCTGGTTTCAACTCAGTTTGATAAGGGGAGCCTCCTCTCAGAGCTGTTGTTTGCTGTACAGATGTTATGAGTTTACACAGGCTCTTCGTTTTAAGTGTCTCTGTACTTACCTCCGATCAATATGGGGGTGGTTTTTGTTATTTTTGGTCAAGTCATCGCATCTCAAATCCCTCATCATAAGCTTTTTGAGCTTTTTTTTTTGTATTCTGGGTTCCAATGAATGTCGCGATGTCGTCGATTGCACCAGGTATTTCAAGGTTACAAATTTCATCTTAGCTGAAGTTCGTCAGGTTAGGAGCTAAGAGTTGAACCTTGTGACATTGATACTCAAAGTGTCCTTTGAGGTTATGAACATAAGTTTGGGCTCTCTTCAATTGCTTTAGGTTGCTCTCTGCAGGTAGCAAAGGAAAACGTTGTTCTAGATAATCAGCTCGTACATCTGCCTATCAAAACTAGCGAAGCAGCCTTTCAAACAGTTTCCCCGCTGTATCGAGCAAGCGAAATGGCCGGTATGCAACTTTCGAATTTCGGTCATATTTTCCCTTGCCTATTAGTACTAAATATCTGCTGCGTCCTCCATATTTCCAGGCATAATCCCTATAATATATTGATGGATGCAATGGTTTCCTCAGGTGTATTCATTTAGGTTCCAATATCAAATCGGACTATGATCTTGTTATCTGAGACCAATAATTTATCTAACGATAAACCAAGTATAGATCCCTCGGCCAACAGAACGGCAGAAACTTTAAGTATGTGGAGAGTGAAAAGGTGAGAAGAAGAAATATACACAAGTAAGTCTATGATTGAGCTCAAACAGAGAGACAGACATGGCTAAATCGACTTAACTCATTGATCTAATAATTTTGGTATATTTATTGGTGGGTATATATCTTCTGCTTCTGGGTATTTAGATTGGTTTTTAGCCTCGAGACAAAATACATATCTAGCTCAGATTTTTTAAAGTCTCCAAAAGCTCTTAAATTTACTCTTGCTTTAGAATTGTGTATATATTTATATATGAATCGAAATATATGTATGTATGTAATACGACGAATGCAAATGTGAAAATCCGAATAGCTTTAGATTTTATGGTTTACTTCAAACTTATGGGAAATAAAAATGTCAACCCACTAACTGACTTGTGGAAATGCGAACAAATACAAAAATATATCTATTATTTCGCTAGAGATTTAATATCATACAACAAAAACACATATGCTTAGGATGCTTAAGCTTAAATGCTAAAATTTCAACTTGCATGAAGAGCTAAATGGATCTAGTAAAATATGAAAATAGAATACAATGAAATAGAATAGAATAAGAGACCGGAAAAACGTACTTGTGCCAGCGCACTCAGCAGTAATTGTGCAATTTCCAACGAATTCTTTGATTGTGCGCAAAAAAATTTATTTGATAGTTTGAGAGAGCTGGCACATGAATCCGTTTAAGCACAATCCATGCATTTTGTATTTATATGTACACTATTATATACATATACATATATCTAAATATAAAAATGCATGCGAATAAAGACCCAGTAGGATACGCTTACGAACGAGTTGATAACATCGAGTCAAAGGATGCTTAGCTGTTGTGTTTTCGGAGAGGTGATACGATTGGAAGGTTTGAAATGGGAAATAAAAGGGGAGTGGACCTCTGCGAGCTTTTCGAAACCCATCAAAACAACAGACCTATCGTTCTAACTTTTTACACTTTTCTATATTATACAGAGGACTTTTGCGAAACTCCAACACATAACATTCAACTCAACAATTCCTGACTAGTACTTACGCAAACTTATTTCTAACAAAACTTATTTCAATAAATTAACGAATATCGTAAAAATGTGAATAAACGCAAAGTAATTCCATTCCAATGGGGCTCTACATTGTATGCAATTCTAGTTCAAATATAGCCTTGAGCTACTAAAAATGCAAAACGCCCAAAATCGAAGTCGAAAAAAATAAAATAATAAAATCTGTAAAAGCCTTAGCCACATATACAAACACACACACACACACAGCGCACATTTCGTTATGCAGCACTTTCCCTTGATTGCAGACGTGCTTTTATATTAATTTTTATCGATCACGTAGTCTGTCAGGCAAGATGGTTGCATTCAGCGGAGACATTGGCGTTGGCAGTGACTCAAATTGGTAAGTGGGTGATCCGAATGAAGTCAACTAAATTGCAACAAATGTCGAGGCATTGCTAGTTGTGTGCGTGTCAATATTTGATTGTGCTGGCATTTTGGTTATGCGCAAGAGGGAGCAACATGCAAACCCAGCAAGCAAAGTCGAAGTAGAGATAATTTATGAAATACTTGCAGAAGTAAAACTAAGCAGAATAAAATATTTAACAATAAAAATGTTTTATAAACTTATATTAGTTTTCAGTTAAACAATTTTTATAAATAAATTTGAAAATAAAAAAATTTTAATTTTTTAATTTATTTTTCAAGATTTTCGAAATTTCTGCATTTAAAGTATTCGCTTTTGCACTTTCAAAGATTATACTGGCGGTATAAAAACAATATATTGAAAAAAATTTTAATTTTTCAATTTTAGAAAATTATGGGAAAAAAAGTTTAAGGCTACCAATAAATTAAGAATCCAATTTGAAATTTTTAAAATCTAATTTTTTCTCTAAAATAAGAATTTTTCAAGAGTTTAAAAAAAAAAATTTTAATAGATATTTTTATTTCTTAAGCTGACTTTAATTAGTTTATTATTAACTTTCATATACAAGTTTTTTTTATAACAATAAGTACCCAAGTTTCTGAAAAATATATTTTGAAAAGAATTTTAATTCTTAATTTTAGAAAATTATAGATTTTGAAAAATTGAAATAATTTAGGGCTACCAATAAATTAAGAACCCAATTTGAAATTTTTAAAATGTGCTTTTTTTCTCCAAAACAGGAATTTTTCCATATTAAAATTTTTTTTTGTTTATGCAATGTAAAAAATCAATTCCATTACCACAAAAACATATTTCAGTTAACTCAACTAGAAAAAAAAATATATTTTTTGGAAAAAATTAAAAAATTTATATTTTTGAAAAAGCAAAAAAAAACATTCTTTCGAAAATTTTAGATTATTTTTATACTACGACAAAATTTTTGTCCAAAATTTAATGGCACACTTTTATTTTTTCAATTTTGAAAAAGTTGAAAATTTTCTAATTTTGTTGATATTGAAAAATCGAAAGTTTTCTAATATTTTTGATTTTGGAAATATCGAAATTTTTTTTAAACAATTTTTTGTAAAACCCAAAGTACCAAAGTTTATTTTTTAACCACAGTAGTTTCCTAAATATTGAAAAAATTAGTTCAGCTTTTTTTACAATTACTTTATACAATACAATTTACTTTATGTCACTTAAAAAAGTTTATTTTAAACCTTCAAAACCATTAATATTAATTATTAAAGCATTTTGACTTTATAGTTTTTTTTTCAAGAGACCTTAAGAGAAATGTTTGTTGGGTTACAAAAACACACACACACACATTTATACATACTAATATAGAGAAACTGAGATTTGATTGTGCTGCTTGCTTTGAAGATTTTGTACAAAAGTGCTCAAACAAAAAACGAGTTTACTATGCCAAATGCACACGTACCAACACACATGCAACCAAGAGTATTTTATATATTTAAAAAGCTTTTGATGCGATATAAAGTGTTTTAGTTGCAAGTACTTGGTAAGTTCATTGATTCGGCTTTTATTCTTTTATTCTTTTTTTTTTGTATTTTATTGATTTTTGATTTTTATGTTAAGCTCGTAACCAACAATTTTAGTTGCTTTCCATTTTGTTTATTTCTTTGTTTAGTTTTTATTGTTGCACAATTTGTTGTTGCGTGATTTTTGTTTGTGAACTTTGGCACGTGACACTGCAAATCTTTGACTAAGGACGTGACCATTTTATTTGCCGTGCACTTGCAATTTGATGACGAAAAATACTGTGGAAAATAGTCAAGAGCGCGCTCAAATGTTTTTGAAATGTAGATTTTTATAGCATGAACTATTTAAATATAGACTTAACTCAATAAATGCGGTTTGGTTAAATTTTTTTATATTAGAGAAAATTTTTTTTTCAATTTAAACTAAATTTTTATTTTTTAATACAATCTACAATGTCAAAAATATTTTAGTTACTAAATACCTGGAAAATGGGCATGGCGCCGCCCACATACGAATTTAGTAACGCTCACTTTTTCCAAGTATTTGATTTAAGAAAAATACCTCCAAATATCATTAATTTAAACCAATTTACATATATCCATAGTTATAATGAATTGTAATTTTATATAGAATGGGGGCGTGGCATACCCCTCTTTTCCAAAATTACGTTTAACCTATGATGTATCCAGTAAAAACGAGAGTCTAATGGAAGTTCAGTAATTAAAAAAAATTGCCCTACGAAGTTAGCGAAAATTCCATCGAAAGTTTAAAAGCTTTAAATAGTTTTTTCTCAAAGCTTGATCTATGCGCCACCTAATGGAAGTCAACTAAATATTGCATTGCCACCTGGTGCTGAACTGGGATTCAAGTTTTAAGTCGTAACTCTTCGGGAAGCGATCCAAGTTTCCCTCCATTTTTTAGCATTTCTAGTTTCCTCGATTAGCGCGCCTCGTAGCGGAATTTCATTTTCTGCAAATTTTATTGTCACTTAGTTCTTGACTATATTCCAAGTATCAAGAATCTACATCCCCACTATATTACTCAGAACTGGATCACAGGATTTTCTGCTGCTTACCAAAAACTTAAAATTTTCTCGTTTAGTGCGCTATCTAGCGGAATTTTGTAAATGCTATCAGCGAAATTTATACGAAAATTAATTATCATTTTCAAAAGCGCTTTTGTTTGCATTGAATTTAAATTAAATTAATTATAATGTCATATAAATGTTTTTGTTGACTAATTTAATACATGAATACTTTCGAATTACCTACATATTTTAGCTAACATCCTAAGGGGATGCACAAAGCAATATTTGCGTATGATAATTAATAATGGTATGCTGTAAAATTATTATGGCGGTAACCGCACTAAATTGAGTTGTATATAACTTTGGCTCTTGCTGTGATTGATAATGTGCCTCATTGTTTCTACGCAGAACGGAAGAGAAGCCAAATGGAAATGCATGACGATTGCAAATCGAGTGAAAATAAATAAATCCGTTAGATGGCGCCGCTATAGAGATACATATATGGAGAAATTTCTTTTTCTAATTTTAAGTAATTTTTCTAAGCTAAATACTTGAAATTTCTGCTTATAATTAAGAGCTTAAGACAATACAATCTGTAAAAAAAATTTAGCTAGATGGCGCTCTAATCAAGACATAAAAATATCTGGAAAATATGCAGAGGTGGGGGGAATTGTCATCGATATTGGAGAGCTCCATGAAATAGAGACTTAAAAATTTAGGACACAGTATAGAGAGCGGTGACAAACTACTACGTACTAATTGGAAAAATTCCGGCAGGTGGCGCATGAATCGAGCTTTATAAAAATTGATTTGAAACTGCGAATCTTGTAAACAAATTTTAACAAGTTCTCCACAACCTCTCATTTCACATTTACAAAAATTAAGAAACAACTATTTCTGAGTATTTGTACTTTCAACTTAAAATATTTGAAAAATTTTCAAAAAACATTTAAATGAAAACGCCGTTAAAAAAGCGCTTCCACAAAATGCTAAAAGTTGCAGCATTAAATGTATGATTTGCATTTATTTATTTATTTTATTGCACTGGCTAAATAATATATGAAACATGGATTTAATAAAGTTGCAGAAAAAAACATTTATATAAGCTTTCTTTTAAGCTTTTTTATAAGCTTAAATTAATAAGCTTTTAAAAAACGTGCCGTTTTGATTACAAGTCTCTCATTTAGAAATACAAACGAAAAATCAGAATTTTGTAAGCTTAATATTAAATTCGGAAAGCTTTTCAATGATTTATTTTAAGTTTACTTTGCTGGTAGGTTGAGTTTGAATTTCAAAATTAAAATTCTGTGTATAAAGTACCAAATAATAAAAGCATAATTATTTTGTTCTAAATATACATATGTATGCACGCTATTGTATCAGAAAAATATATGTATCTTATTTAATTAAATTATCTTTAAACCTAATTTATCGCACATCTCTGCGCAATTTTAACTTTCAAAGCTTTAGTATGCAAAGTTTTATAAATTAAAATTCTCTGTTATTGTCACATTCAAAAGAATTTCAGTGAATCACGTCCTCAATGTATTCAACAATGAATAAGCGCCAAGTTATTATATGTTATTATTGTATAATTATGTTATAACAATAAGCATATTAGATGTCAAACAAAAGCACAAGCTAACATTTTTGAAAATTGTTGTATCTAAATAAATATGCATGCGCCATATTTAATTAATGCGTTAATGTAAATGACATCTCGATTTGCGCTATTGTGGGCTCAGCACAGTGGGTGTGATTTTGTGCAAGTACATACATAATTTTGAATTTATTAATTAAATACCACACAAATAAATCTAATTATTTGTATGAAGAAAAAAAATGCAATTTAATAATGTTTGAAATTAATTCGAGATTATTTTGGTTGCCTTTGAACTTTTTTTTGTTATCATAATGAATGCGTCATTCAATTACGAGTACATTGCGACTTTGCGCATATGAAACAAATTATTCACAAATAAAAAAAATAAAAAAATATTTAATAACGACACACATTTTGATACAGTTAGTGCCACTCAAAAAGGCACAATTTGTTTTAGTAATATATAAGGAAAATTCTTTTCTACAGCTAAAACTCGTTTCTTAATTTCATTTAAAAAATTGTGTCTTCTGTTTGAGATATCTTTAGTGTGAGAGTTTTCTGAAAATCTTTAAAATTTGAGAAAATTTGATAAAAAATTGTGAGAGTTTTCAAAACATAAGGAAATAGTTTCAAAATACCTTCTGAGTATGCTGTTTTGTATCCTTGTCATATTCTCGTCTCACAAACAAGGCTCTTGACAATTCGTTAGATTTTAGCAATTTTGTTCGACCTAGCTTTTGGTTTGCTCAAATTTAAATAATACAACAAACTCGTACTGAAGGAAATATCAAACACCATTTAGAAAACAAATTACCAAAAATCAATCGAATTTTTCAGAGCCTTTTGACTTGCACTTCGTGAGACTCGAATTTAATAGTGTACAAAACTGCGTTTTCGGAAATCATTTTGAAATTCTCATCTTTAATTTCAAAATTTCCAGCTAGTTAATGGAATTTTCCAAGAATTTTTTGAATTTTTCCATACACTTAAAAGTACCAGTTTTAAAATGTCTATGCCAGAAAAGTTTATATTTTTATATAAAATGAACACATGAATTTGAGTTGAACAAATATATAACCAAGTGGCACTCACTGTATAGATTGACTTTTTTTACCAAAATGGTAAATTGTATACCTTTCACAAACATGCAGTGGTATGTGGTATGGTTTAGATTATTTTTCTGTTTATGGGTCAAAGAAGAAAATTGCATAATATAATTTTTCTTAGCATTTTGGCTTGGCTAACTGATACCCTCGAAGAATAAATATCGTCTCTGAATATATTTGCACAAGTTTCACATTATTTCCAATACCAGTTCGAAAAACTTCTTCAATCCAATGAATAAATTACCAATCGTTAATTAAATAGGATTCAAGATTTTCTATATTCATGAAAGGTATGAGGCTTTAAGCACATCCTAAAACAGTCTTGCTTATACTTATTATCTTTCAAGCATACAAATATG
The DNA here is from genome assembly GCA_951509765.1 of Sphenella marginata. Classification (NCBI taxonomy): domain Eukaryota; kingdom Metazoa; phylum Arthropoda; class Insecta; order Diptera; family Tephritidae; genus Sphenella; species Sphenella marginata. The sequence goes on along the minus strand of OX608079.1, from coordinate 12,444,285 downwards.
ATAAAATAAATTAAAAATAATTTTATTAGTAAAAGTTTCCTGATTAGAAAGTTAAAATTTGTTTCAATCCAGAATTTTTCGAATCAAATGAAATTTTAGCATTGCGAACAAACAAAAACTTTTAAGTAGAACTTTGCTCTAGAGCAAAAAAAAAAGTCGCGTTGGTGTTATTTTAAAGAAACACAAGCATGTATCTAATATGCTGATGCTTTTATAATATTAGGCGTAGGCGAGGAACTATGTGTATATTTTATAGATATTTCTTGGAACGTATAGAATTAACACCCGAAATTTAGGTAGAACTTCTCTAAAAAGATGAACGACGACCTGGTGACAAAATGCACCACCTTCCCTAGAATAAAAATTTTAATTTGGCAAATAAGCTTTTATTAAGCATAATGTGCAAATTAGTGAAGCCTGACATGACATAGACTGACCCAAACATTATATAATGATAAATACGATCTCATTGAGACGAGATTTAACTTTTCACTCGCATATCTACTCAGCCATACATATGACTTGTTGTCTACCATGATTCCCCTTTTGCGTTCTTATCTTCCTATATTTTTTGTTTGCATTCTGTTATTATATGCGAAGAGACTATGCAACAGCATAGTGACTAAGTCCTTCGTTCGCCTTCATAAAGCTCATTTGCTCTCCGCATACATATTATTTAGTTACTGTATTATGCGGCTACATAAAATGACCACAAATTGATACCTTTAACCAAAACAAGCCACCGCAATGGATGCGCACCAACTAGAATTTGTATATGTTCAATTTACAGTTAATATATTAGCTGGAAAACGACTAACAGGCAATCGAGTAGTATTAACAGAAGGAGGGTACAGTAATATTACAGAAATTCTTAGCTGGAAATATAAAGCAACTTCGAACTGTGTGCCTGCGTATATTAGGGTGTTTCAAAAAAAGAAAAATGTTGAGTACAACATATAACTTAGCGACTTATGTTATGAAATATTTTTTTATTCGTAAGCACTTAGCGACTTATGAATAAAATAAGACGATAGGATTTTTTTTTTTTTGTTATTTTAAATATTCTTTGAATATTAAATATGAACTCTTCGCTGGTAAGAGAGTAATCAAGACTATGATAGCTTATTATTTGTTCAGCTAGCTTAATTGTCTTCTTTCGATATTGGGCGACTAAAAATTTAAATAAAACAAGATGGTATCTATTAAAAACAAAAATGTCTGGCGATATAAATGTAATAATGGACCATACGCAATAACTTTCTAATATAATTTATAAGCTAGTGCAATCCTTCCACATTAACTTAATTTATTTTCGTTGAAATATTTCAAAAAAATTTTAGAGCCATTCAAAATTTCAAATAAATATGAATCATGTTCGCCCCACCCTTATACATACATACATATATATATATATATGCATATATTTCTATCTATACATGCACCTACAGTCAATTAGCTCAAAGTACAGTATTACTTAGTTAGTGGCAAAACTAAAACCAATTTCGGCATGAGTATATAAGCTGACATAATGTCTATGTTGTTCTGCTTAGGCTTCATTTGTACATGTGCTACATGTCGTATACGTAACATTTACTTCACAGCAGTTTCCCATCATATTTTTTTTTCAAGTGTAGTGTGTTAAGCTGATCAGCTTAGAGTGTTAACGCATTAATTTTTTTATGATATTTTCCTGTGGTGTATACATACACAAATAGCTTAGCATAAAAATAATCAGCTTAAATATAAGTGGTAAATATTTAGTAAAACAATTGATGGCATTTAAATAAGGAGGTCACTGAGCTAAGAAGAAATAAAAAACCGAGAGGGCGGCTTTTGCTGGTGTACTAAATTATCTAGAAAATTATAATTTGGCCAGTTCTACCTTTCAGGTGATTGAAGCAAAGCTTTTCCTTATTTTTTTTACATCATTTTTTATTCCATAATGAATTTTTCCATTCTAAGTTATGACATTACACGAATGACTGCTAAGAATTGTGAGACATGACGAAAATACCAATGCGACACCCACATTTTAATTTTTTTCTTAAATATTTTTGTATTCAATTTACCATCTGCAGCACCATGAGAAGAAAGAAGAAAGGCTTTTTTATATTATTATTATTATCGAAGCAGTACCACGCAATTCTAAGTCCGATCAGAAATACATCACGTGTCCGACCATACATTAGTGTTTTGTGTTTTCTAGTTAATGATCTTTTATATTATTTAATGTTATGTTGACTTTTGTTGTAATACATTTGTTATGCCTCGTTATGTGATGTTTTGAAAATATATGTATATCTTGCTACATATGTACTGTAGTTAATGTATGTACATATGTATGTATGTTTTTGATATGTTCAGAAGTGCTGAGCAATGCTGTTTACTATGCAATTTACAGTACATGCATACATATGTATGTGTTATGTTATGTTATGTTATGTTATGTTATGTTATGTTATGTTATGTTATGTTATGTTATGTTATGTTATGTTATGTTATGTTATGTTATGTTATGTTATCTTATGTTAAGTTATGTTATGTTATGTTATGTTATGTTATGTTATGTTATGTTATGTTATGTTATGTTATGTTATGTTATGTTATGTTATGTTATGTTATGTTATGTTATGTTATGTTATGTTATGTTATGTTATGTTATGTTATGCTATGTTATGTTATGTTATGTTATGTTATGTTATGTTATGTTATGTTATGTTATGTTATGTTATGTTATGTTATGTTATGTTATGTTATGTTATGTTATGTTATGTTATGTTATGTTATGTTATGTTATGTTATGTTTATTATATAAAAATATTAATATTTACATTGCAATATGCGGCGTTATGTTCTACTATTTCATACTACTGTTATGTTTAATATTCTGTTAAATCACAAAATTGTATGTTTTGTAAAGAAATTTTTATGAACTGTAACATTTTGATGCTATGTGAGGCATTTTATTTTATGTCGAGTGAAAAAACTTTGTTTGAAGAACTGAAATATGTACATATGTAGCTCGAATCAGTCTGCTTCCTATGTGTGCTTAATATTTACACTTAACTCAAAAATCAGGTAACCTTTTCATACTTTACTGATTGCTAATAATCGAAATTTGAGCACGCCTACGTGAAAATTGTGCTGCCTATTTGAAATTACCTGCTACCGCACAATACTAAAGTTAACGCATCGTATGCTACTTACATACATAAACATAATCATATGTACATATTTTATTTGGCAAACGGCTTTTCTTAGTTTTTTGTTTTTATTTTTTTTTTTTTTTGTTTTGAATGTTGATACAAATTTGGTGAAAAACATTATCGCTGACAAGGTGTGCACGTGTGATGTCTGACACCGTCAAGAAAATTGCGTATACGTGATGTAGAATCCTGCTTGGCATTTTAACAACGTTCCTTATGCCGATGTATGGCTATATTCTATACTATATGTATGTGCATATATTATATATATTCCATATATAGTAGATATAAGTTTTTTGAGCATTTACGTGCTACATCTTTGCTTATTTATATGCATGTTTTCCAGACCAACTTTTAAGCTCACTTCCCGCTGAGATTTTCATAGTTGCTTGTGTTACTCTGACGCACACACAGTTGTTGTTATGTGATGAATAAATATTTTGATTCAATATATTTACGTACATACGTACATTTTTCTGGGAAATTTGTGCAACAGACACGTTTCGAAGTTTTGTCAACGAAAATAACAATGAATTAAACTGCATTGACGCAAATTCACAATCAAAAGGAAGATTAAATGAGTCAAACTTCTGCTGAATTCAAAAATTGTGCATATATTACAGCGATTGTATCCATATATCGAAGGTGGTTTCACGATTTAATGAGAAGTTAGGTGATTGCCACAATTTACTCGGTTCGACACATTGAAGGCGTTATCTGAATTTCCGATTGAAATTTTGAGACAAGGGGTGCGGAGTTGCGAACCATGGATATTAGATTTTTTATATAACTTAGACTAAGACAGACTATTGTACCCGCACTCTCACACCTTCGAGTTGGAAGTGGAATGGGATAGTTATCTGGTGCGGAATTTTGGTGAACCGGTTAAGGGAAGGATGCAAACTGGATAAGATGGTCGGCGGTGGGGTATTTTACGAAGAGTTGGGTATCAACTACAAGTTAAGGCCGTCCCGTTACTGCAGTGATGAACATTTTGGGTTTAACTAATTGAATTCGATTATGAGAATAAAAAAAAAATTTTCCAAACTAGTAACAAAAAACACAACGCTGAAAATTTTGTGTTAACCTAATTAAAGTCGCTTATGAAAAAAAAAATTTAAATATAAAAATTTTGCAAAATTCAAAAACTCATATTTTTTAAGAAATGAAAAAACGACTGAAAATTTTGTGTTTAACTAATAACTGAACTCGATTATGAAGTTAAAAATAAAAGAAAAAACATCAAAAAAAAATTTCCCAAAGTTTAGAAATCCAAAAAATTAAAAAAAAGCTAAAAATGTCTTTCCTAAATTCAGAAATTCATATTTTTAAACTAATTGAAGTCGTTTATGAAAAAAAAAAAATTGAAATAAAAATTTTCCAATATTTAAAAACTCATATTTTTAAAGGAACAGAAAAATTACTCTGCAAATTTTGTGTTTAATTAATAATTGAACTCGATTTTGAAAATAAAAAAGAACATAGCTAAAAAAAGTTTCCAAAACTCAGAAATTCATATTTTTGAAAAACAAAACATCTCAAAAAAATTTGAGCCTTAATGGCAAACTTTAACTTTTTTGGGCTTGCAAAAATAATAAATTTTCTAAAATTATAAAGATACTAACATTTTTTTTCCAAAATATTTTTAAATTTACAACGGTCGTTTTTCAGCTACAATATTTTTCATAATATTGAAAAATAATATTTAAAAAAACAAAAAAAAAAGTAAAATTTGGCATAGCTTTGAAAAACTTTTAAATTATTTTTTGTGAAAGAACTTTGTGTTATGATAGAAGAAAACACCCCACCATTCCAGTCGAATCAGAATGTGTTGCTTCTAATTATTTAACGATTTAACTTAGGATACAAATGAAACAAATAGATTACGAATTTCATTTAATAAATAAAAAATGCCAAAAAATCGAATAAAAGTCGACATCAACATTCTGCACTCAGGTGCCGCTGCCCGAAAGAGTTGTTGCGGCACTTTGCTACTGCGCCATTAAAAGTTCATATCTTTCTCAACTGTTGCACTATTAAATGCTGTTAAATGAAAACAACAACATTACCACCGGCAATAACTGAGGGCATTTTACCGTCATTTACTCAGCCATTAAATTGTGACAGCGCAATAATGTTGCACTTAACATGCACACTTGCCTCGACATATAAAGCACACCAACGAACTTTTGGCGCTTCACACCCCCACACGTACACTCAGTGAAATGTTCATACCTATAAATTGTTTGCTGTTAAATTACGCAAGTATGAAAGCCAACGACCTAGCGCGTGTCAATAACACCGACGCACAGAAGCCATGCAACTTAGCACGCCTCCAAGAATTACATATATACACACGCACACCTCACACATCCTCGTACATACATATGTACAGACACATAGACATATTTATTGTATCGGCGCATCACCAGCCACCTCGCTCAATTTCGCCGACTATGCTTTCGTATTAAAGTGTCAACGAAATGACACTCAGCTGACGTGTGTACGCTGCAAGAAAAGAAGACAAGACTATCTAAGTGGATGTATGGTTGTTTGGCGGCAATGAAAGCATTTTGGTCGAAAGTGTGCACCTTAGGTGTGGTTAGTTTGGGGTAGTGCCTGCATTTGGGTAAGAGAAGGCCTTTTGGAAGTCATAGAGGTAATTTGTGATATCAAACCAAAACTTGTAAAAGTCCGCTGGAGTTTCGCAAAAGCCAAAGGCAAAATGGAGTTTCGAATGGAGTTTCGTATAAATTGACTTAAAAATTTAACGTAAACTTTTTTTTTAAATTTTTCAAAGCTGTGTAATATTTTAGTTTTTTAAATTTTAAATTTTCTTGTTGTTGTTATATTTTTTAATATGTCGTAAAATATTTTAGTTAAAAACCAACTGTGGCAAATTAAAAAAAAAGCATTTTGGGAAAAAAAACTTTTGATATAAAATTTTAGAAAGCCAAAAAAAAATTAAAATTTCCACTGGGACTAAAATTTTTTTATTTATACACCTAAAATATCTTAAGATATCCTAAAATTTCGGATGTTTTTTTTTTCAAAAATATGCATTTTTGAATTTTTCAAAATAATTTTTTTTATTTTTTTTTTATTTCAAAATCGAGTGGAAATTTTTTTTTTGGTTTTTTTAATTTTTTTTGTGATAAATTAAAAAAAAATATTTTGGAAAAAAAAAATTTTGATATAAAATTTTAGAAAGTTTAAAAGTAAAAAAAAAAATTTAAATTTGCCATTGCGAATGAATTTTTTCTATTTATACACCTTTAATATCTTAAGATATCCTAAAATTTCGGATGTTTTTATTTGTAAATATGCATTTTTGAATTTGGCAAAACTATTTTGTTTATTTTTTTTTATTTCAAAATAGAGTTCAATTATTAGTTAAACACACAATTTTCAGCGTTGTGTTTTGTGTTACATCAAAAATATAAGTTTCGTGAAATGAATTTATGTATGAAATATGAATTTTTGAATTTGGGAATAAGTTTTTGAATTTGGCAAAATTATTTTTTTTATTTGTTTTTATTTCAAAAACGAGTGGAAATTTTTTTATGTTTTTTTTAATTTTTTTTGTGGCAAATTTAAAAAAAAAATTTTAGAAAAAAAATTTTGATATAAAATTTTAGAAAGTTTAAGAAGTCAAAAAAAAAAAGTTAAAATATTTTTAAATTGAAACTTGGGCTGAAATTTTTTTATTGATACACCTAGAATATCGTAAAATATCCTATAATTTCGGATGTGGTTTTTTTTTTAAAAAAATATGCATTTTTGAATTTTGCAAATTTTTTTTTTTTATTTTTTTAAATTTCAAAATCGAGTTCAATTATTAGTTAAACACACAATTTTCAGCTTTGTGTTTTTTGTTACTTCAAAAATATAAATGTTTTGATTTTGAGAAATTTTGTTTAGTTTTTTTTATTTTCTTTGTTTTTTTTTTTTTGACTTAATTATCGAGTTCAATAAATTCAAAATTTTCAGCGTTGTTGTTTTTATCTCTTAAAATGTATGAATTTTGGCAAATTGTTTTCATTTTTTTTATTTTTTGAACTTCATTTTCCGAGTTGTTTTATTTTGTTTCTTTAAATATATGAATTTTCGAATTTCGGCAATTTTTATTTTTTATTTTTTTATTTCCAATAACGAGTTCAATTAGTATTTTTTGGTTCTTCAAAAATTCATTCATTTTGGAATTTTGGGAATTTTTTTAAAGTTTTTTTTTATTTTTTTAACTTCATTATCGAGTTCAACTGGGACAGCGAAAAGTTGTAGCTAATACCCAACTCTTCGTAGGAAACCTCCCGCCCACTATCTTAACCAGTTTACATCTGAGCAGGTATAGCAGAAAGTTACAACAATAACCAAAGAATTTCACTAAGCTCCTTCGATTACATTTTTAGCCAGTCAACTTTTGCTTACCTCTTCATGAGTTATTTTTACTTTAAGAAATTAAAGCACTACATTAGTTATAAATGTTAGGCGCATTAGTTTCATCTCTTACTCTCAGCCACCTAGCACTATTGCAATCTTTATCCGCTGAAGATAAGCTGCTTTTGATTACTCCTCCTGCATACCCTCATTCGATGCCATAAACCATTTTGCCTTTTGTTTATTGTATAATACATAAATTCTTTTCGGAATTACATAGCATAGTGTTTTACAATAAATTACTCATAAACACTCAACGCAAGATTACTTTTGCGCGAACACAATAGTTGCAGCTATTTACGCATTAATGCAAAACTAAGAAGAATAAAAGCCCGGAAGCGGAGATTGAAAGAAATAAAAATAAAATAAAATAGCTGAGTAGTCCCATTTCGGTAGTAGCAGGATGTAATATACACAGCTGTGAGGAGTAGAAAAAAAACTGAGAAATTTGAATCACAAAAACTTAAATCAGATAAGACTGAAACATAATATGAAATTTAGAGTTTTAGCACTAGACACTACTCTGCAATTCTATTCGAAAGAAAATGTGTTCGCTTTCGAGTGATTCGTATTATTTTTGAAACTTTCGAGTAAGACTGATTCGCTGTTCGAATTCAATTGTGTTGCCTCCTGATTTGATTTAGCCACCTTTCGATTGTTTTAAATTTGGTATTCTCTATTTCGAAAACATGCGCCAAATTGCTCGAAAGCTGAAAAATTCTATTCGACAACATTTTAGCAAGCCCAAAAAAATTAAATTTGAATTTACAAAAAATTTTGTTTTATTTTTATTAAAAAATTTTTTTTTTTTGGGAAATATTTAGTTTTTGAAATGATATCTAGTTAGTGCAAAATGATAAGCCAAAATTGGAAAATTTCTAACAAAAGAGTTGAAAATATTAGTATTTATACAAAAAAATTTAATTGTTATTTATATTTTGAACAAAATGCTCAAAAAAGTATAAAACCAATCACAGCTACAAAAATAAATTGACCGGAAAAAAGTATAAAAAACTTTTTTTTGCATTTTACTTTGCGTTTCGAATTTGTGAAACAGTCAAATTTCGAATTCGAACGAACTACAGAGTATCAAAGTGTATAAGAATCGAGTGCTTTTTGCTTTCGAGTGGAACAGCCTTCGAATCGAAGTGCAGTAAATTTAAAGAGAAAGCTTGGCCCCAAGCAGAAGTCGAACTCTACATGAGACCGCTTCAATCATATCTCCGCTTTAGGAATTATTTCCAGGGTCCGATTTCCCTCTCGCCTGTACTGTTATAAATCCTCTCTTCATTGCATTGTGCTAATTGCGAATTAGTACTACCGAGATTTTATTTTATCTACTCTCAGCTGAGTATATAAAAAACCACAAACCCCAGATAATAGTCATAGTCACATTAAAACTTTATATTCCGTACAAGCATGGAGAGTGAAACCGGCTGGCTTGGGTAGAGTGCATCGCACGCGCCATTCTTTAACGTTCGTAAGCAACATTGAAAGCTAGTTTCAAAGCAAAACAAAAATAGAAAAAGTTAGCTACTTTGTATTGTATGTGGTGCGCGCAAGCAAACATTTCGAGCACACAATAATTACGTACGCAGAGAGAACACGAATTGGGTCATTGGCAATGCGACAAAGCTTCTATGGAGAATTTTCGCACAATAGATATGAATTGACTTTCAAGGTCAAAGTTAGTGGGGCATCACATCGTTTTCAATTGAGATGACAATTTTTTTTCTTCATAGAAAAATTGTCAGTTTTTTTTTTTTTGCTACACAGAAATTACTCTGCAGCTTTTAGTTCGTATGAAATAATATTGTTAGTCAAAACTTTTACTTTTTACATTGCTCTTCGTTTACTTTTTAGAACATGAAATTTCGTAAGAAATTAGGATTACTCAGAAAGCTGTGGTGCTATTTCTAAACAATTTACAATCCACCTCCAACACTAAAGCTTTTGAATTCCAAATAGTTGACTTTTCTGCCTAAAATAAATGAATTGTTGCGCTAAAAATAAATTAAGTAACATTTCATTCGAAATTTATAATTAAAATACTTGTTTCTACTAAATTAGTACATTGCTTTCCGAAAGTATTGCGTGCTTTTATACCCAGCTGAGCTTGTATATTAGGCCGGGTCAATTTGTGGGGAGGCAAAAAAAATCGCCCATTGCTCTGTGAAAATCATATTCTAGGGATCAAAATGAGAAACTTTGCCGAAGAAACCATACCTCTAAAACGAATTCTGATGTCCCCCAATTTGGGTCGAACTTTTGGCTAGGGGGCCATGGCGTATGAGTGACATTTTGGGGCTTCTCTTAGGACTTCAAATTATAGATACGCTCCCAAAAGTTCGACCCAAATTGGAGGCAAGAGCAATGGGCGATTTTTAAATCGAGCCGCCCTATTGTATATAGAGTATAAACGAGAGAGATTTAGCGTTAATCAAGGTTCTTAGAATGAATAGGGAAGTCCATAGAAATGCATCCATGGACACGATAAATTGTATACAAATTTAGATATTTGAGTGAAATACGTTCAAAGGAGATTTGTAATTTCAAAAGCGCGAAATCGGACCATAGTCACTCCACTTTTTTCGATATCGAAATGGCGTCATTTAATTTATTAAATAATTTGAACAAATTTCCTTAATTACAGCATCCGTTCAACGCACTTTGAGATTAAAAACACATTCCAACAAAAACAAATTTCATCCACTTTCTTAGTATATAAATATATTTTCTGCTATTTTACATAAATATTTTACAAATTTTAAAATTTTCTCAATAACTCTTTTAGCTATAAATTCTTGGTAAACTTATTAAAATTTTAATTTATGGCATTAACAAGAAGGAATTTTGTAATTAGTCGCAACAACTTGACTAAGCGATAATTTAAGCCGCAGGACACAGTTGACACGAACCGAAGCGTCGTCTTAACTAAAGGGCTGATGAGTAAACACAAACAACCAACAGCAAGATTAACGACAATAACATAAATTAAAAGTATGAAAGCTCGCATAAATGGGTACAAAAATTACTTGGTAGTGAGGATGGAGTACAGAAAGCACATGTATGTATGTATTTGTATGGCAAAGCAGTGTTGCCAGAAGTGTTTAAATGTTTCAAAATAAGGGACTAAACTCGATGGTGATGTTTTAATAGAAATTGCATGATTTATAAAAGTAAAAGGCAACCTCTAATTCATTAAAACTAAAATGTTGAATTATGAGAGCTTTATAAAGCTTTTTTTATTTTTATGAATCTAAGGGAAAATGAAGTAAATGTTCCAAGTGAAGGAAGTAATTTGCTCAATGAGCAATTTTTTGACAAGAGAAGTGGTGACTTGAATTTCTTGGAAGACACAATTTTTGTGAAGTTCGTAGGAAATACACGAGGAACTTCGTTGAAATTTACGAAACGAAATTCTAAAAGCTCATTGGACAATAAATCACTCCTTTTAAAACACTTCATCTGGCAACGCTGTTAATCACGCGAAATTTTTTAATTTAAACAAAATGCTCTTAATAACGTTTACCCACAGCTTGATAGCTGAAATATGAAAACCAAAAACTTGGCAAGAAAAAATGTCATGGAATATTTAACAATATTTGAATTCATGATAAATTGCTGCACAAACTCATTCGTAAAGTTGTGAAATTATTCACAACGCAATAGAAAATATGCTGTCAACCATTTTTTTAAAAAAACGAGTGACATAAATATTTGTTGCAATAAAGTATAAAAGTTTAAATTAAAATTAACGAGAATACATAGAATAATATATAAGAAATAATTTTAGAAACTTGGACTTTCACCCTGCAGCTTTTGTCTTTCGATTGCATTTTGCAATTAGGACCCTTGTTTGAAATTAAATCAGAGAAAAACGGTTGTATGGAACCACAAGAGAGGGGACGAATTAGACAGGGTTGCACTGAAATAACAGCCCTTGGAAAGGTATAAACTCATTTCATACCGGTATGATAGAACTAGCATCATGCTCATCTTTAATTCAATCGGAATCAAAAAACGTAAAATATTAAAAAATCTAACAAAGAGTGAAAATTAGTAATAGTAAAACTAAAGTCAACAACACAAATTAAAATATCAAACTAATATAGACTAGTAATTGAAATCATAAAAACAATTGAAAGAAACTCAAAGTTAGCAGCACTTGAAACAACAAAATAAACAAACAACTACCAGCAGACTAGTGATAGTCAATAAATCGAATAAAATGATAGAGAAGTTGATGAATGACCGAACGAGAAGCCAGATTAGTTTATTACAAACAAGCATTCTTGGCAAGCTGCATCACTGATTAACAAGCAAACAAACGACAGAACAGGAGAAAAGGAATGCGAGAGTTAGCATTGGTGAAAGAGCGATGCATTGATTGTATTGTGTGTTGAAACTAATGAAATCGAGTAGAATGGTAGTGATGCCCGACTATTCCCAATTGAATTGGATGAAGTAAACTACAAAAAAATAATATATAATAAAATAAAAAAATAAAATAAAATAAAATAAAAAAATAAAATAAAATAAAATAAAATAAAATAAAATAAAATAAAATAAAATAAAATAAAATAAAATAAAATAAAATGAAATGAAATAAAATAAAATAAAATAAAATAAAATAAAATAAAATAAAATAAAATAAAATAAAATAAAATAAAATAAAATAAAATAAGATAAAATAAAATAAAATAAAATAAAATAAAATAAAATAAAACAAAATAACATAAAATAAAATAAAATAAAATAAAATAAAATAAAATAAATAATAAAAAATAAATTAAATTAAATTAAATTAAAATAAAATAAAATACAATAAAATAAATTAAAATAAAATAAAATAAAATAAAAAAAATAAAATAAATAATAAAAAATAAATTAAATTAAATTAAATGAAAATAAAATAAAATAAAATAAAATAGAATAAAATAAAATAAAAAAAACAAACTACAAAAAAATAAAATAAAATAAGAAGAAAGTTCAATAAGTAGACGTTCCCTTGAATCAGGATTGTAAAATTTCATGCGTTTTTTACCCATAATTTGTAAGCATTCAACGGATTAAGATTCCATTAGAATAATACGAGCACAAAGCTTTTATTTTTCTATCCATATTTATTTACATATGCTTTCACTTTCTACTGGTTTTCTAACGAAATTTTAATTGCAAAAGTTTTTCACAATGAAAATTAATCGCAATCTGCTTTGTTTATGAAAAGCTTTTAAGTTATTCGCTTGTGCCGGCTTTGTGGCTGAATATTTAAACTCAACTCAGAAATTCATTGATGTTGCGTTGAATCATTAAACAGCTTAGCCTCGACTTCCTTAAATCAGAAACAAAATTCGGAAAAAACAGATTCGTTTTCATTTCAATTCCAAAAATCCCTAAAACATATGTATTCTTAAGCAACTAGTCTTTTTCGAATGCTTAACAAGCACTATTTTGTGCACAACAGTTGCTATGTGAGAGAAGTCCGTTGTTGTAATGTTAACAAAAAATAACTACACTCCACTCCATACATATTTATGAGCCTGTTTGCAGCGGGACATCACTCGTAAGCCAAGAGCTTTTTTGGTCAACCAAAATGATCAGCTTGCCTTTTCTCAAATTGAATGGTCTGCCATTGACAGGTGATTCCAGAAGCTCAAGTATGTGTTGTGCTTTTGCTGTTGTGCATGCATATTGTGGAAAGTATAAAAATGAAAAAAAAAAAAACAAAAAGCATTCGTCAAAGAAGAGCACAAGTTTTGGTGAGTAAAAAAAAAACATACATACGTTTGGGTTTAAGATAAGAGATACTGGTTTTGATGATTTTAAGCTCGAGTGTCTCTAATAATACTGTGAGAACTAATTTTGGTTTCTTGCATAAATAATATGTTATATAGGTATCTACTTGTTGACTTGTTGACTTGAAGCACACTGCATGGGGAACCAAGTTTTCTTTCGTATTTTTTGAGATTGTCATACAAAATTCTAACTAGTCTTCTTTATTTAATTTAATTTAATTTTATTTTATTTTATTTTTATTTATTTTATTTTATTTTATTTTATTTTATTTTATTTTATTTTATTTTATTTTATTTTATTTTATTTTGTTGTTGGATTTGACACTAATATTTTTTTTTCTTAAATGAAATTTATTATTGTTTAATTTTTTTTAATAATTTAATTAATTACTAAAAGTTTTTCATTCAATAGAGGGGTAAAATTGTATTAAAAACCGTCATAGCTTTTTATATAGATCAATTTCGCAAGCTACTAAACTTCACTCCTCAGATAAATTGTGGGGCGCAAGGCTTTTCAAACACACCAACAACACACTGTACAAATTATAACCGAACGCTTTTCTCCATAAAATCTTACAAGCTCTTTCTAATTACCCGTAAGGCGACTTCCTAATTAAAAATAACTCACAACACATGAAAGCGAATTCATTACAAAAAATGTTGCTTAATTGCTTGGGATATTTTGCCTTCATTAAATGTTAATTTCCAATTCACTTTTAGCAAACACGAACAATTTCGCCAGTCTTTGACTAATGAATATGTTGGTATGTACATATGTACATATTTGCATAAATGCGAAATGATGTGTGTAACGGTTCACAAATATTTTCACCTTCAACCTTCATAAATACACCATATTGCAAGGTCTTGCTCATAGAAACTTACATCCATAGAAACTTTGCGAAAGAGCGGATCAGACTGTTGCTTGTATGACTTTTCGATTGACTTTAAATGTGTGAAATACCCTCACCGTGAATGTATTAATTCGAAGAAGAATTTCATAGAAATAGGAACATTAAAAATAGAGTATGCTCGTTTTATTAACAACAAAAATTTAATTTGAGAATTTCTTAGAAGTTTGCATGTTACAAATTTCTAATATTTCTCTGAAATTTCATGAGATAAATGAAGAGCCGTTAAAAGCGTAGGAAAGCTGTTTTCATGGTAAGTTGAAGCATAAAATCAAATTAGTTTCAAGTCTTTTAACCAAAAATAAAAATGAAGACACCCTAATGTATAAACATATTTATACACACATACATATGCATATCTGAAAAATTTTAGCATGTGAATATAAACTACTCATTAATTATTCTAGTTGAAAATGTGTGTATATGTATAAGTATATAAGAAATGATTAATTAGTGGCTGCTTTTGTCACATGTCGATTTAAAATTTCATCAACTCAACCACTGTACTTAACCCTCTCTCGCCACTCTAGGTTTTGCTCGTTTGTTACACTTCGTCGATTTTTACCAATCATTAATCAAGTGTTGCGCTTGTTTCTAGCTAACATACGTACATATATGATTGAATTGAATATGTATATGTGTGCAGGTGTGTATTTATTTACACCGGCCATCTTGGTGGAATTGATATTGAAAAAGGTTAGAAATGAGTCCTTGATTTAAGTTTAAGTGAAGAACTACGCTTTAAAAAAATTCGAAATTAATTGCATGATTAGGTTAGTTGCTTTCGTTCAAAAATTTATTATTTTCTATGTATATTAAATAAACGAAATTAAAACTAAAAAAAATAAAATAAAAAAAAATTTAAAACAATAAAATAAAATAAAATAAAATAAAATAAAATAAAATAAAATAAAATAAAATAAAATAAAATAAAATAAAATAAAATAAAATAAAATAAAATAAAATAAAATAAAATAAAATAAAATAAAATAAAATAAAATAAAATAAAATAAAATAAAATAAAATAAAATAAAATAAAATAAAATAAAATAAAATAAAATAAAATAAAATAAAATAAAATAAAATAAAATAAAATAAAATAAAATAAAATAAAATAAAATAACATAAAATAAAATAAAATAAAATAAAATAAAATAAAATAAAATAAAATAAAATAAAATAAAATAAAATAAAATAAAATAAAAAAAAATTTAAAACAATAAAATAAAATAAAATAAAATAAAATAAAATAAAATAAAATAAAATAAAATAAAATAAAATAAAATAAAATAAAATAAAATAAAATAAAATAAAATAAAATAAAATAAAATAAAATAAAATAAAATAAAATAAAGTAAAATAAAATAAAATAAAATAAAATAAAATAAAATAAAATAAAATAAAATAAAATAAAATAAAATAAAATAAAATAAAATAAAATAAAATAAAATAAAATAAAATAAAATAAAATAAAATAAAATAAAATAAAATAAAATAAAATAAAATAAAATAAAATAAAATAAAATAAAATAAAATAAAATAAAATAAAATAAAATAAAATAAAATAAAATAAAATAAAATAAAATAAAATAAAGTATAATAAAATGGATCTAATATATTTCCTGTGGTCTCGGTATTGGTATGAGTTTTTTTTTTGTTGTTTCATGTTGTTATTTATTTTCAAATATATACGGCATGCATTCTAATCTCTCACATTTCATACTGTTGCTATAGAAATTTATTTTGAGTTTCTTTACTTGCATTAGTTATTCTAAGAATCTTTATTTGCATATAAATTATCTCCTGAGGCATTATGTTTGTAAGCAAAACATAAATTGTGGCAAGTAACTTGAGACCTAAGCGCAAATTAAACATTGATAGGTACCTATATAAACATACGTTTGTATTACATACATATTTATGTGCATCTGTATATGTACATATGTACGTACATGCATACATGTTCATTTTGTAATAAATAATATTATTTGGTTAATTATTGCTGGTCGGCCAGCAGCGAATAGTTCATTTCTCAACAACAAGTTCATGTTGCTTTTATATCTATGTATATGACTTATTTCATATTTAAATATGTATGTGTATGGAAATAGGCGAAAATCATTATTTCTATTTTCAAAAATTATTGTTTGTGTATTTCCAATAATTTGTTAATTTATTTGCAAATGATTAACTATAAGACTAGCAATAGATTTGTAGCTGCATTAATTATTATGAGAAAAATTTTTTTTTATTTTGGGCTATATATTAGAACCTATTTATTATTTCTGAGTATATTTTACCCTTTACTAAGCTAATCAAGAAGCTCTGAAAATCTCGTAAAATGGTTGACTGGTAAGAGACTATCAACTGCATACCACACAGAATGTCTAAAAAAAAAGCAGCACTAAGCTGCGCAATAGAAACTTTCAACCGCCAACTAATAATCTCCAACCAACGTTACAATGCACGCTAACAACTAAATCAAATTAAAAATTTTATGATTGAGAAAGTTTTGTCGGCGTGCGAAGTAGAAGTGCAAAAGAAAAATAAAATAGTTTCCCCTGCGACTAGATACAACACAATTTTTATTCACAATTTTTTTTTTTTTGTGCAATTTTCCAAGAAAATTTTTTTCTTCAACACTCAGCTTCTCATTTTCTTCAACTACTTTGCTGTTTATTATTTTCAAATATTTTATTTCAAAAAAAAAAAAAAAAAACTGCATTACGTACATACTTACTTCTACGTCTTCATCTACGCCATGAAGTGGATGAAGTGGCGTGGTGGTGTTCGTTTAACAGTAAGTAACGGAAACTTGGCGATAACGGCATGCACTGTGACCGACAAACACAGCGTCCAGACACGCACAGCTCATGGAGCGCAAATGCAAAACAACAACAAAAGTCATAAACACTCATGCCGGCTGCTCAGCATCACAAGTCGAATGCATTTATATTTTCCTAATTTTATTTTTCGACGCTGAATCGCTTTTATTTCCTTCCTGCTTATTATAGATGTCAACTATGTATGTCACACCGTTTCCTTGTTTCGATTTTTTCTCATTTCTCTTCCTTTTTTTTGCGTTTCTATTTCTCTTGTCGTAGGAAGCGAGTTTTTATATGTATTGGGTCATGACTCTGTACGTAGAAATAATTTCAATGCTTTTTCTTGCTAATAGCAAAATTAAACTTATTCCCGTAGTAATGATATCCTTCATTTAATTGTAGGGAGAATGAGAGAGTCAAGAAAAATTTTAAGAGGCATTAATGTGTTGGAATCCTTCATAAGTTATTTCAGTAGTAGTCAGTTTTTTGCATACTTTTCACAGTATTATCTGCATCAAAGAGAGTTAGATAAAGAGAAAACATAAGGGTAGTAAGAAGAAAGGAGCGGACAGATCGAGCTTGGAAAATAAGTTATAAATAGGCAGAATGAGGTCTTTAGAACAAAACAAAAATTAACTTCTCACTAATTCGGGATAAAAAAAATTCACCCGAAAATGCGCCGTAAACAATCAAGCAGTCATCAAGAAAAAACGTCAAATAGTCCCGAAAAAGTTTCATGAAAAACATTTCCAAATTATCCACGAAAATATGACTTTTAATGATACCGAAAATGGCCCTGAAAAATTCCCGAATGAAACCTGAGATAATACAATCCCCAAATTATTCCAAAGAAGTCCCGCAATAATGCTTTAATGATTCGGAAATAAAACCGCCAAAAAAACCTGAAATAACATCTTAAAAGTGCGGAGCTATTTTTTGAAATTATCCTGAAAAGATCCCGACATGGTCGTGAACACTTATAGAAAATTATCAAAAAATGACTTCGAAAAAGTGCCGAAATGGTCCTAAAAAATTAAAGAAAATGCTCAAAAAATGATTCCGAAAAAGTGCCAGAATGGACCCGAAAACAATAGCGAATGGCTTCGATCAGCCAGTCCAAATAAAATTTATTATTTCCAACTAAAATTGACTCTCAATCAAATCTATGTATGTTTCGCCGCCTAGGAAGATGACTTAAAAAATGGGAAGAGAGGAAACGAATAAATCAAAAAAATAGGCAGCGAAAGATAGTTGAAAAGAGACATACAGAAAAGAAGTGACAGCAGAGAAGAAAAGAGGACGGAAATAGAGCACATACCTTCGATAGAGAAGGCAAGGTGTTAAAAAAAAATCTAAACAAATATTCTAAAGCAGGTTTGACAGGCACTGATGTAAATGTCAAAATCAATGAAGAAAAAATTTACTGGAAATAATTATAAAAACATTTATGTTTTTTCTACGTGTGTACAAATACAAAAAATTTGAATGGGAAATCAAAAGCTATTGTGTTCATTGCATCAGTATTAACTAAATCAAGCGCAGTGTCAGTATTTAATTTAATTTTCAAATTTGATGGCGCTCTGTATCAATCGTTAAACCAATACACAAACCTGTGCTACAGACAAACCAACTAGTTGCAACTGGTAAACTGACAGTCTCAAACATGTTCGAAATAGAAAAATTTATGATTTTAGCGCAATCATAAGTGAAAGTAATTGAGATGTCTGCGGAATGATCTTGTGTGCCAGAGTAAAATAAATAATTCGATTCTTGCGACACAACAATTTTTGAATTTTTTTATGGTTAGGTTACTACCTAACTAGTATGAAACCACTCAGAAAATTCTTATTGTCGAGCACTATTTTTTCTGACAAGTTTAATGTTGCACTGCATGCCGATTTACGTCGTATTGATTTCTCTTCTGCTTCCTTTCAAATTTATATTTATTTGTCATATTTTTCTCAGTCAATCTATTGAATTTATTTGCTCCACTTACACTGTCACTTTGATGCCACCGGGTGCTATTACTAACGCAAAATTGAATTGTGCGATTATGCAATTTTTCATGATATTTTATTGAAGCTACGCTTTTTTAACAAAGCATTGATGCGCTTTTGTAAGTTTAGTTGTGGAAATGCCTTCTTAACGCGTACGGTATTTGATTAATTTAATATTTAATTTGTATCAACACAATCGCGTTTTAGCTTTAAGTTTAGGAGTATTGAATAAAGCAAACAAATTTTATAAAATAGCTTCTTCGTGCTCCAGATGTAAAGTGATATTGTTTTATTTTATTTTATTTCGTTTTATTTAATCTTATTTTATTGTTCTTTTGTTTTATTTTATTTTATTTTATTTTATTTTATTTTATTTTATTTTATTTTATTTTATTTTATTTTATTTTATTTTATTTTATTTTATTTTATTTTATTTTATTTTATTTTATTTTATTTTATTTTATTTTATTTTATTTTATTTTATTTTATCTTATTTTATTTTATTTTATTTTATTTTATTTTATTTTATTTTATTTTATTTTATTTTATTTTATTTTATTTTATTTTATTTTATTTTATTTTATTTTATTTTATTTTATTTTATTATTTTATTTTATTTTATTTTATGGCATTTTATTTTATTTTATTTTATTTTATTTTATTTTATTTTATTTTATTTTATTTTATTTTATTTTATTTTATTTTATTTTATTTTATTTTATTTTATTTTATTTTATTTTATTTTATTTTATTTTATTTTATTTTATTTTATTTTATTTTATTTTATTTTATTTTATTTTATTTTATTTTATTTTATTTTATTTTATTTTATTTTATTTTATTTTATTTTAATTTATTTTATTTTATTTTATTTTATTTTATTTTATTTTATTTTATTTTATTTTATTTTATTTTATTTTATTTTATTCCCAGTGTCCGAAAAGGGATCTGATGATGAGCCTGGAAACTCTGAAACATGTAATCCTATCCATCGCTGTTGATTTTTCCTTTGTAATTTTTCTGCAATTACCAATTTTTCCCAAAAAACTGACAATAAAAATTCAACTATGAATTATTGTTCGCTGGGTCTCGAGCTTGCTTAGAACTTATAAATTATTTTATTTTATTTTTTCTTATTTTATTTTATTTTATTTTGTTTTATTTTATTTTGTTTTATTTTATTTTATTTTATTTTATTTTATTTTATTTTATTTTATTTTATTTTATTTTATTTTATTTTATTTTATTTCATTTTATTTTATTTTATTTTATTTTATTTTATTTTATTTTATTTTATTTTATTTTATTTTATTTTATTTTATTTTATTTTATTTTATTTTATTTTATTTTATTTTATTTTATTTTATTTTATTTTATTTTATTTTATTTTATTTTATTTTATTTTATTTTATTTTATTTTATTTTATTTTATTTTATTTTATTTTACTTTCTTGCATTTAAATTTTTTTCTATGCTACGAAAGGTATAAAGCATTGCTCGATTTATCATGCCATCCTTACTACCAATAATTTCTTGTTCAATTGTCAAGAAGTCACAATTCTGTTAAAGATTTATCAATAAAACGTGCTGAAAGATGTTCAATGATGCGTTGCCCGTAAGCTATCATTTATTAGTCAGAAGAAGCTTTTGTGACATATTGAATAACTTCTCTTTAGAGCTTAAAATAAAAATTTAATTCCCCATTCAGAACCTTCGATGTAATCACGAATTCTTGTCTGCTGTCAAATCGGTGTCGTGCAGGCTTATTATTGTTTTTGGCCTATAAATTGCCAATCGCTTTATTCCATTGATGAAAAGCTTATGTTTGCTGTTTCTGTGGATACTTATATTTGTAAGTTGTAACTAAAGGCGGTGGTGAATATTATGAATATTCTTATAAAAAAATTTAAGTGATATGGTGAACGATAGGAAAAAATTATGAACGAAAAAAATCTTGTAAGGAAACATCAACTAAATTCTGTTTTAAATACGGTAATAATAATTTATATGGCGAATTAGTGAAGAATGGAATCTGTTTACCCATTTTGAAAGTTAGTCACCCAAAAATCTGCTCTCATCGGTCGACTTAGAGGAACTAGCTATTGAAGCACTTTAGAGCCAAAGCTTTCTAACTAAAGAAAAACAGTAAAATTTAAAACAGAAACGCAAAAACTTGCTTTTATAATCCCAAATATTCGAGATCTAAGAAATATTTCGTAACCACATTTTTTTTCTTTTATACAAAAGTAAATATTTTCCACATTAACATTCCACTCAACTCTACATTTAGCCGTTGCTATGCTTCGCCTTGATCGACAAGTCGGGTACTTCTATACACAGCTTACGTAATTGAAATTGATTAATTAGTGACATTTTGTTGTGGTTGCCTGTCTTCAAAGTAGATAACGGTGACGGTTGCTAAAGTCTGGTTGCAACGTTCGGTTAAATAATTTTATCTCATTTCTAGCCTTCGTAGGCTGTTGTTTCTCTAAGTAGCTGAGAAATTTAATTATAGGCTCGTCAATAGCGTTCATGTGTATTGTGGTTTCTTAAGCTTCGAAGCCATCTACGAACCTACATGTGTACATGACGTGAATCCTATTGTTTTTACTATGACATCATTTTGCATGACATGAAAGCGCTTATCAATGCGTAAGTGATTGGCTTCAACTGGTGGCAAATGCCAGTCAATATTTGAGCTGGTTGGTATACTGCTTAAAATTTAATTCTATTGTTAAGGGTCTCTTATGAGTACATATGTATGTATGTACGTGCATAATCTTTCATAAGCAGGAAGATGTTATCGAGCACTAAATGCTTTAAAATCTTGATTGAAATTCAATTGAAATGAGCTTACATTGGGTATTTCTTTAATAAAAAGTAGTCGATTAAGTTAATTAAATTGAAATGATTTCTTCTTTGAGTTCATATCAATATTATCATTCTTATCACATTTATTTAATCTTACATTTCATTTAATAATTGATTGTAATCTGATTTTGGCTATATTTGATTAGGCTATGTTCACATTACTAATTCAAGTTTTGTTTGTAATTTAATGGAGAGCCAACCAGAGCTGAAGACGAGTCTGTGGAAGATAGCAAAAAAAAAAAAATACTTAAACAAAGGAAAGCAAACGCTGAAACCCCGAAAGAACGTAATGAAACGGAAACTAGAAACGAAACTTGAGTACAAGTAAACGAAAACGGAAACTGAACAAACTACAATTGCCACTGAAACTAGCACCATAGCCAGTAGGGGAAACAAGACCAAACTTGAGCTAAACTGGGAATGAAATAGAACTAGAACTGAAAACTCAATCAGGAATGAAACGATACTAGAACTGAAAACTAAACTAGGAATGAAATGGAGCTAGAACCGAAGAATAAATAAGGAATGAGACACAACTAGAACTGAAAACTAAACCAATCGAAACAGAAGCCAGAAACGAGATCCAAATTAGAAACGAAAATTAAACTAAGACTGAAAAGGAAGTTAAAACGAATTTGAAACAGAGCAGAAACAGAACTAGAACTAAAATCAAAACTAAGAATGAAACAGAACTAGAAACTGGAAGCATATTAGTATGGATATTCATACTCGTATAAGTTAGATAGAAACTATAACTGAAGGCAAAAGTATAACGGATATATATTGATTCTATACATGAAACCTGAGCTCAAGACCTACCAACACACTAAAACCGAGAGCAAAACAAGGTACGATAACGAAGATGGAATTGAAACACACACAAAAAGGCAAAGATCAACGCTATAGAAACGAAATTGAAAGCAAATATTGAGAGAAAACTGGATGAAAAGTAGAAATTTTACAGGAAAATGAAACTACTAGCTAAGAAAATCTAGAATATAAAGGGAAATGAAAACATAAACAGAAACTAGATCTAAATTCGGAAACAAAACAGAAAGCTGGAACTGATTTGCTGAACTGAAATAAAAATCGATAGCGGAACTTAAACCGGAACCGAGCTCGGAACTGCAAAAAAATCAATATTTTAAATGGAGCTTTGACGCCCAGCAGAACCTCAAACTGACGTTATGATCAAAGAGAAAGTTGAACCAACCATTCGCTGGAAAAGTACACTATGAAGCGCTGGTCTTCAAACGCTTATTGCTCACATAGTAAGGTGGCATAAAAATCTATGATCCCGTACGAGTCATATGAAAACACTCTTGTACTAGACTCTGACTGTTGAGAACACAAAATTAAGAGAAAAAATGGTTGCCTCATTCTTGCGGTAAAGCTGTTGAACGAGCAGCTGATCTCATTCTTGCGGTAAAGCTGTTGAACGAGCAGCTGATCTACACTGAAAAAAAAAAATTTCTAAACGAAAATCGGGAAATTTAATTTTTAAAACGACCAACTACCATCAGTTTGTTCCAAAAATTATAAAAAGGACCTAAAGTGTAAACCGAATTTGAATTCAAATCAATTCAGAAAATTAAGCAAAGAAAGATGTATTAATCGATTGGCATATTTATCATATCATTCGAATATTCCTTTGTCGTGTTGGTAGCACTTCAATTCAGCCACATATTACAGTGGAAGCTTGACATGAAATTCATCAGAATTAATGTTAAATCAGATATGATTAAGTATTATTTTGAGTTTACTTGGAATAAATGTATGTATGTATGTATGTAATAAAAGCTTCTAACATTGACCCTTTGAGTAAAGACAGAAGCCGTATTGTAGATGTCACAAGGATAAATATCTAACGTAAGTAATACTACCTAACATTATTTGGTTATATGCACACGTAAACACACATACACACAAATGCAATAACGAAACTAAGTTTTGTCTGATATTCTTGATCTACTATTGAATACGTTCACACTTGACAACAGTTTGCGTATCATTTCAAAGTTGGACACCCACATATCAAAATATATGTATATGTATGTATATATATGTATGCTCTCAAATGCATTTATTTGAAACAGGGATCGATAGCGACTATCAGCGAGTAATTAGGCAAATTTTTATTTAAGAATTTCTGCTAAGAAAATCTTTTTAGTGGAATTTAAAGAAAACCCCAAATTAATATTTGAGAATAAGAACAAACCCTCTTATAAGTGATGTATCCGGGATTTTGGAAAGGGGGGACACATTTTTTTTTGTGAATTATCGAGAACATGCTTTTCACAGTTCATAAAAAATATGACTTTTTGCATTCCGAAAAAGGGGGATTTGGATTGGTGGCGCTTACCAAGACTCTTTTTTTCAATCTCAGTTGCCGTCACGCTCTTTCTCCGCTGTTGAGTTGGGGTGTCGATCATTTGCATACTATGATCCTCTAATACATTTTTCCGAGCTTCTACAGCGGTTTTTGTTGTGCAGCCCTAAATGCGGAGAATATTTTTCATGGCGAAAATACTTTTGGAGAGTTTTCCAACCCCCTTTTGATGTTAAATGTCCCTGGACTCGAACCTTTGACCATTGGTGTGGTAGATCAGCAACATTACAACCACGAAGATCAGCAATTATGTTTAATAAATCAATTTAAAAAAAATAGATAAATCAAAAGTATCGATAAATCGCTCTATATTCTTTTTTAAAGTGTTTGGTTTTAAATGACTCGAATAGCTCATTTAGAATCATGATGCAGAAGTCATGTAAAATTTGCTGAATCCACAAACCTAGCACAGCAAGGTCCGAATTCACACTGATACGGTACATTCAGCTTGCCGATAATGGGGTTCACACTTTCGCATGATACTATAGGTATTATCTAGACCCTTACTCTGTACTTCTATTCGAAACGCCTTTCTACTCGAAAGCAAAATTCGATTCTAATACAAATCGGTACTCTTTAATTCGATTGCATTTACTTAGTAATTATAAAGTAAATTGTTGTGAGTTTCCGTTTTTGCAATTGCTGTCGAATAGAATTTTCAAATATTCGAGCACTTTCATACACGTTTGCGAAATAGAGAATACTAAATTGTGTAGAATCGAACTGGGGCTAGATGAATTCCGAAGCGAACAGAATAGAACTCGATTAATGAATATGGTCTACTTGAAATTTTCTTAGAGAGCACAAACCACTCGTTTTGTTTTTGTCCCTGATTTGACAGCATACATACATACATATATATTTGTTTGTATTATGTTAAACAGCAGCAGCTAAATCTGTTCATTTGCCATTGTCAGCTGCAAAGATGTCAACACCAAACAACGTACTGCCCGGGTTCTATGCTATCTACATATGTATCTGAGTATGGAACTGATATATGGGTGCATTGAAAGGGCAACAGCGACAATGTTAATACATACGTATATAACAATAACAAAAGCAAAATGCGTACAACCAAATATATCAATGATAAGCAACATCAACACCAACAACGTTCTATCGTGTCAAAAGCCAACAACAAGAAATGCACAAATTGAATGCAATGCGAGTCAACATTTATAGCAATGATGACACTAACAATCATAGCAATATGGTTGCTTTGAGTTTAGTTGTTGTTAGATTTGTTGTCCTTTTTTTTTTTTGGTGTTGTCGTGTTTTCCATGTGCATGCATGCGAAAATTGTTTTCTGCCCAGATGCATATCGCAAATTTTAAAAGCCATAAACGTTTTGGCACCAAATGGCAAATGACACTTGTCGAAGATTTATGACATAAAGCAGTGGGCTAAAAGGGGTTAAATTTATTATAAGTACATATACGCATAGAATTTTATGTACGCGTTGTGGCAAATAACATTTGGAAATTTAGTTAGAACACTAAAACTGCACTGTTGCACTTTGTTTGTGAGTTGGGTTCAAAAAAAGGGAGAACCATTTGAGTAGGAAGGTTGAAAGAAAGATCGTCTAGCGTAACTCATATTGAGATATACATTGCTTATATACTAAAAAGAGGATCAAAATTCGGTAGAGCTCGTTTCATTTTCAAAACTTTTGTTCGGAGCTATTGGCTTGGAATAAACTTAGCGATATGTTATCTCTTCTAACAAAATGTAGTCTTAATAGGAAAGTGATCACGACAAATTATCCCAAAAGTTCCAAAAATAGTCCCAATTATACTCATCATTTCTGTCTTCTGTGGTTGAGTTTCATATTCCTTCGAACTTTCCTTATTGGGGTCTCAAAATCGCTGGCTCGAGA
>OX608079.1:12352975-12412975 GCA_951509765.1 Sphenella marginata | reverse complement strand
AGCTTTTGCTGCCTTATGAGTACATTGTTAAGTCCTTAGGAATATGTTACAACGTTTCCTATACTTTGGATTTAATACTGAAATATGTATCAATATATTTTAGTTATTTATTGCTTAAACCTTTATGGTGTTGTGCTTTGATTCATCAATAACTTTAGCATTTGAAAAGGGTATATGAAACATTTTTATGACGTACTTATGTATTTACCTACTTCACTGCCGATATAAAAGTAGTTAATGTGCCTTTCAACTCAGCTATCCTTCTTGCTCGTAACGTATTACAAAATATGAGGTAGTGTTGTTCATTAAGGTTAGCTTATTATGCGCAGATAACTATTGAAAAAAAAAAGATGCCTGCCTGAAGTTTTCCTTGTATTCGTATATATGTATGTATGCAAGTATAATAAGTTCAACCTAAAGCTCTACTCATAAATAATCCGAAATGAATAGCTTTCGCATAATTTTGCAATAAACTGGAAAAATGTGTTTGTCACTTTATTTAGTTGAGCCCAATTTAGATATGAAAACATTGCTTTTTGGTTATTTTAGTGAAGATTTTCAATAAGTATACAAAGAGCTTTTGCTATAGATATTAGAAGAAGGTGGCAGCGCATGGACAATTTGATGGTAATATGAAGAGGAATATGAGTTTAACTGATGAAAGCACAAGTGTTCTGTGAGAGTCAACGTAGAGGGTAAACATTTCTATGATATAGAAGTTAAGCAGCTTCCCAAATAGACATAAAACCAAACCTATGGCAATTGTCTCGAATAAAACCGCTTTTAATAATTAAAAAAAAAAAATTATTAAAACAAGTAATGGGGTCTAAGTTTAGGGAGGAGCCAAACATTAAATAGCCAGCTGCTTAAATTGGTAAATTGTTGCGGAGTTTGGCCAGTAGAGGTTTTAAACTTTGGCTAATACCATGCGGACCATCCTTGAAATAAAAATTAGACAGATCTTCTTAAAGATTTCACAATAGACTTTCGGGTTCACTGGTTTTATAATATGTTATATATAATATCATTTTCAAAAAGTGAATAATTGTGAGGTGACATGCCATTTTGAAAATTTTTTTTTCAAAAAGATCATCAGGCCATTTTAATTACCAAATTCTAGCATTCTATCTGCATCAGTGGAGGGTATGTGTCATTCGCAACTTTCCTATCTTCCTCTTGGAAAACTGTAGTATACAAGTGGGCGTGGTTGTCCACAGTAAACCTCATATATACCAATTTTCATGTTTCTATCTTACACATCGGTGCTGAAGATATTAGACAGATTATTCTATGTTCTGCTAATCGTATTGGCAGCCGAATTTGAAAATTTCATGGGAGGGTGGAAGTCTTCTAAAAAAATTTGGTGAAATCAACTAAATAAAGCTAAACATTTTTTTTGTTATAGCTGCCTTTATTATTGAATTATCTCATTTTCTAAGTTTTTCAAAATTTTCGATATCGAAAAAAGAATCAAGGTTATTGTTCGATTTCGCTGTGTGTCTAATTTCACTTGAATATTTAAATGTTTTATTATTTACCGTTACAAACAACCGTTTTAGAAACAAATCTCGCTATAAAAATATTTTCAAAAATTTATTACTGGAATCTCTCCTATTTTTCGAGGACCTGAAATGATTGAGATTAGTGCACCATCTAGCGGTATTTTTAAACGTCATTTTGATTTGCTAAGCCAGTAGATTCAAAGCGTTGCCAGCTCTTTTAAAGTGTGTCGGATTTTGATATAAAGGTTATATGATTTTTTTTAAATAATCAATACAAACCAATTTCCTTCAATTATTTTGTGGGCAATAAAATAATTCCAGACGATTCAAACAAAGCATGTTAAATGGCTTGAGTGCCTCTAAATCTTTTTTTTTTTGGTCCAGCCCGATGTTAATAAAATGAATACCTACAACTAAGATTACTTTACTTGTTATAAAGCGTGTTAATTGTGTTTTATATTCTTTTGCTAATCCGTATCTATAAATACGAGCATATATGTATGTATGTTTGTACATATGTAAATAAATATGTGCATACTCATGAAAAGCACAAAACAGCGAACTGTTTCCGGCTAATTCTAGCGGCAACAAAGAAAACGTCGCAACGGATAGACGAGCGGTCGGAAACAGGAAGCGCGAACGCATTTAATTAGCAACATTTACATTATAATTTTTTTTTATTCCACAATTACTTAGTTGTGCTTGCAAGTTTTTTTCTTTAATTACCATTGTGCTCTTCATTGTTTTTGTGTTGTTTTTTTTTGTCTTTCTTTGGCTGCCACTTTTTATCATTTTGGCTGCTATTTACACATGCGATGGCTGTGTGTGTGTGTGTGTGTGTGTGCTGGTGTATGCTGCTGAAGGAAAAGGATATATGCACATAAAATAACTGCGGAAATGGGATAATAAAATACATTAAAACTGTTGACACATTAGCAGCAGCTGCGCGTTGGCTCAACACCACAAAACGTTCACCACAAAAGCTGCGTTCTATAAACGTTTGTTTCTAATGTGAAATTCGCTATTTATCGTTGTTGTTGTCGAAAAAACAATTATAAGCTAACTGACAACATTCTTTTAAGATTTCAAATATTTTTAGAATAAATCTGATATGTATAAATAATTGGAAATTTTTTCTTTTTTTTTTTTTTTGTAAATATTAGCGCCCATATTCAATATATTGCGCCAGTCTTACTAAACACAAAGAGAGTAGCGCTTCCCTTTACCTCGCCGAACCAACCACTCTGTTACCAAAATTTTCTCTGACAGGGTTTGTATAGATTCCGTGGGGCTGGACCCTTGATATCTCACAATCGAAGCAGGTCGTTGAAGGGTCGTATCTTAGCTCTTGGAGTGTTTCGCAAAACAAAACTTCAGCACGAGCTTCACGTGAAGTGAGTCATTTCACTGTTTTGTGTATGTCATATCTTCGTCATTACACGGCAGACCCCTTTGACACATCGTACCTGTTCTCTTCAAGTTTCCTTCCCTACTTTCCTTTTGAGTCACTCAACGTCAAAAGAAGATATTTTGTTGATAGTGACAGTCACGCTAGAACCTAGGGCAACCCAATTTTTAGAGACAACCAAGCTGCCAACAAATCCCTTGGCTATTATCCATTCATTTCTCTCCAAGAGATGGCCAAAGAGATACGAGCCAACCTCACTAGGGTCCAGGAACATACAGAGAAACTGCTAAGCAGACTAGATTTGCTAGTGAGTACAACTACCGAAAAGTTAATTGAAGTTGGTTACAAACCTTATGTGGTCGGTTATCAGGAAGTGGAAAGAACGGTGCAGCTTCTCATCTGCAACTGCCCGCCAAAAAGTTGCACCGAAGCTCGCTTCCATTTAATCCAACCAAGTACTTCCTGGCCTTCATCAAATCGGTTCGGCGAGTAGTAGTACACCTATCTTTACGTGGTATCACAACGAGCTTTCGGACACTTTCCTAAGTGTGGCACTGCTGGAGTAATTGCAACATTACCTATCAGTCAGCATTTCAATCTCTTTCCATTCGTGCTTTTCACCCTCTCTATGCAAGTATCATCACATTGCTTTATCGCTTGAGACTTAAAGCAAACAAAAGCTGCTGTGTCAAGTGTGACCTCTGTTGGCTAGCAGCGCAAACTATAAAAAATTATGCAATACCATCAACATAGCAAACTTGGTATCTGTGGAATTTTAATAAGCTTCATCCTATGGAAGAGTGAAATATTCGTGTCCTTCATAACAGCATTAAGAAAACCGAATAGCGAAACCAATGCTGTCAAGCTTAACATAAAAGCTTTATGGGCATAGCTTTTGAGCTTTAATTTGTTTTCATGTGTAAGCAATATTTGAAGCGCTAAAAGTTAGCGCTTTCAGTACATTGGGTTTATGTAATTTTTACAGTTCGCAAACTTTCGCAGGTAAGTTTGTTGTTAACCAAGTCAAATTTTAGCTTTATTTTGTTATAACATAACAACTTGCAGTCGTCATACACATTAACTCCCACCTGTAGCTGAAAAAGAAAGCGACTTCTCTAGGGAAACACGATTTCCATTAAAATTTTTTTGTTTATTCCTCTTATTTAAAAATATACCGAAATTTTTAGAACGGTATTTTTCCAAGAAAAAAAGTATTTTTTTAATTTAAAAACAAAAAAATTTAAATTTTTTCAAACTTCCTAATTGAATTTAATGAATTAATGACAACTACTGCTTCAAATTCTTATTCGTGGTAGATGAATGTAAAAACAAAAAAATATTCACGATTTCCATTAAAAATCAGTCAAAACTTATATTTCATCAAATTTTTAAGATTTTGAAAATTCAAAAAATTTTCATTAAAAAAAACACTTATGTAATGGCTTTTTTTATTTTTTTTTTTTTTACCCCAACTTCCCGTTTTGAAATTGCCAAATATTACCTCTTAATAACAATACTTTCCAAAATACTTAAAAATTAGACATAAAAAATTTTAAAATTTTAAAATTAAAAAAAAAATTATTTTATTTTTCTTGCACAGCTTCGTTTTATGATAGAAGCAAATTCTTAAACAAATTGTATTCCAATTCGGAAGGAGTCAATTCCAATAATGTGACGATTTGATATTGAAAGTCCGATAATTTTTTGCATATCAACAGTTATATCGAAAGCGATATATGTACATACATACTACATATATAAAAGTTATCTGTGACAATCTAAATTGAAAAAATCACACAGAGATAAGCTTATTTGGATATCAAATCAGTCTTATTTCAAAAAAAAAAAGTTTTCTATGTAGGGCTACCCTTGGAATTTTGCCAACTCTCGTCTGACTGATTTACTTCTTATCAGAACATAAGAACTACTAGGTAACAGATTTCGATGAGTGTTCTTATGGAAAATATTATCCCTTACATAAAAACCTCACTCCCAAAACGAACTATCTACCTCTCCCCCACCAAGTTAGGTATACAAAAAAGTGATAAATATAGTTTATATAAAGACTTTCGAACTTATGAAGTTGGCCAACAGCTAGCTAATAATAATAAGTAACTCTGAAAAGTTTATATTTTATATGCCAACAAATGTAAAAATGTTCACCAAGGTCACTTGCCTTAGGTGGCTTTTCATTAGTGAGAGCAGACTTTCAAACAGCGTGCCAGCTAACTTGACAGCTGCTAAAGTCAATAAAATGTCTCCGTTTAAAATTAGTTAAAAGGTTTGGAGCTGAGTCTTAGTTCAGCCAAGTGTGCGAGATGAAAGAAAGTTAGATGTGAACTTCATATGCAATAGAAGTGAAACTTCTTTTGCTTTCATATGAATTGGACATAGGGTTATAAAATCACATTTTCTAGATATTTTGAACTTAAGATTTAAAGATTGCATGGGTTATTGATATTTTAAATATTACTTCTATCGAACTAGTTTGCAAAATTTTATCAAAAAATGTGATCCTGCAGTCGAAGTAAGAAAGTGGAGTAGTTTATTCAAAACAGGATACAAAGCAATTACTTGTTACCCTCCGTAATGTTTTTTAATAGTGACCCCCCGACGCTAAAACGAATCATTGTCCATTTTTTAGAACCCCAGCTACAGATTAAGTGGGTTAACTTCTAAACTAACAAAAAAAAAAAAGCTCTAAAGAGCTGAGCTGAAAAAAAATCTTGCAAAATATGTCTGCAATAATTTTCTACAACAACAACAACAAACATAAAACTTCCTAGCAAGATTTGATGTCCTGCAAACAGTCTCACACATGTAGATATGAACGCGTTGGAAATGCCAATCCCGGCTTCTTTTGATGCCGAGAAACTCGAAAATTCGTTTTAATAAAACCGAGACTTTCGGGATTGGAAATATGTTACTGAAAACTAACTTTGAGTGATTTTTTTATAAAACTTTCTGTATTTCCTTTATATGAAATATTTATAAATGTATTAATTTTTTTTTGATTGGGTTACCTGAAAGTTTCGAGCAACTGTCAATGAAGTGGGGTTAAAGATCTTTTAGTGTCAAAATGGTGCAATTTATGTTTTTAATATTGAATTTAAAAAAATATACTCCCCAAGATTATACATTTTGGAAATTGCACATCATAGAAAAACATTAAAAAACAAAAAATTGGTTTTATATTTTGTTGAGAGTAATAATAAAATAACTTTCTTTCTATTAAAAATCCAATTATTTTATTATTTTTTCTGAAAGTTAGTTAGTTTTTTTAAGAGTTTAGTCACTTTTTCAAAAGAGTACTCAAGTTCCTAGACTAATATCGAGATCATGGAAATGCAAAACAATCTCCCAAAAATCCCGAAGTTCTTAAAAGAAATTTAAAAATATTGCCAACCATAGCATGCGTGCATCCTTTACATACATATATATACCTAAACGTTGACTTAAGTCACGAGTCATCGTTTTGCAATCAACTCACATTTGCACCAACGAACGACTGAATCGGGATTATTAAACGTTTCACACTTGCAGCGTAAAACCCCAACAACAACAACAATGAAATTTATGTCCAACGAAAGAAGAAAATATTCGCGTTAACTTTATTTTGCTCATTGCACTGTCTCTGGTTTAGCGTGCCCTCTGCTTGTGTGAATGTGAAGATTTGAACTTTTGCGAAACATAAAACTTCCACTTTGACCCGAAAACTGGCTTAAGTGCAGTCCTTTTAGGGATTTATCTTCTTTACGATTCTTTTCTATTGGTTTAAAATGACCACAGCAGCACTAAATAAAATTGTGCAATTGGGATAGTTAAAAGGGTATACCAGCTAATTCGTTGGTTGACTTCAACGACAGGAAATTGAGTTGATTAGCTTCCGATTCAATTTTGTTTTTTTTTTTTGCTTTTGTAGATAATTTTTGTATGACAATTTATGGAGGGATTGTGAGACAATTTAGCTGGTATTTAGTTTCAATCAAGTTAATTACATAGAAGTTGATCTAAGTGCATGTGTAGCAGGGGAGTGCTATGAAGAGGAAGGGTTTTTTTATTGTGCTACACGAAATTTAATGTTTGGTTTGAGTTTAAATATGTTTGGAAAATTTTAAGTCACACTTTTTATTCCACAATGGAACCTCGTCGCACTGAATAACTTTCAGTTTTTAATAATTTGTTTTGATTCTTTATCTATTATAATACCTTACTTCAATACACAATTCAAATGGTTAGGAATACCAGCATTCGGTTTTTTTATGGTACAATTTTGTAAGCTTTTGGACTTCTTCTTCAGAGAAATTTTGGTACGCTCTGTTAAATGTAAGAGCATCAGAACAATTTCACATATCAAGAATTTTAGCAACTCTCCCTTTATTACTTTTTTCTTGAGTGCTTTTTTAATTCGTTTCGTGTTCAAAAATGTTCGATTAATACTTAAAAACAAAGCTTTTATAATGAAAAAAAAAATTGCTATAAAAAAAAAATAAAGCCGATGGTTGTTGTTGTTGTTGTTTTAACAACAAAATCACTCCCCGAAGGTTTTGGGGAGTGTTGTCGAAATAACAGTCCTTTTCCGGATATGAATCCGGTACGCTCCGGTACTCCCTTGCG
This sequence comes from Sphenella marginata, assembly GCA_951509765.1. Lineage (NCBI taxonomy): Eukaryota > Metazoa > Arthropoda > Insecta > Diptera > Tephritidae > Sphenella > Sphenella marginata. The sequence goes on along the minus strand of OX608079.1, from coordinate 12,405,448 downwards.
GTACTGCCCGACTGTCGTGGGAGCGATTTGGTATGACCAGTCCAACCTTCTAGGTCATGTCATCCCTCCTTCCGAAAGGAAAGAGAAGATGGGTAATGAGAGGTGGGAGGCATCATATCCGTAGATCAACCATCGAGTTGCACATCATTACCTTTGTGCATATTAGTCGCCTCTTACGACCGGTATGCCTACCGCGGGCATATTCTAGGCCTTAACCCGCAGGGGTCCAAAAGCCGATGGTCCTTGATCATAATACATAGTATCTAATAAATAAAATAATTAAAACAAAAGAAAATAAAAATAATTTGAATTTATATTAAACTTTTCGATATGCTTTATGCTAGGTTTTTGCTTTTTTATTATCGATTTTTATTTTCCACAATCGATTTTTTTATATTCTATCGACAGTTTTTTGTATAAATGTTGAAGTTTGATTCGTCCTTAATAACAATAATAATTCCAACTCAAACTAATCTTTCAGGAAAATCATCTCACGAAAGCCTCACAACTGTCTTAGTCCGATAAGATTGTAATCGATTTGTATTCATTTTTGCAGCGAAAAGAGAGATTCCTCATCTTCCACTCATAGCTAAAATATTTTTGAGTAAACCGTATTTCTCTAACAACAAAAACAAGTTCAACAAATTGGCTGCTGAGTCTTAGAACACCCAATTTCACAAATTAACGCCCACTTAAAATTTTTTTTTGTAAAATCGCCCTGCTTCAGAATATGGTTGAAGAACGCCATATCTCAGCTAATTATGTATGATATTTACGTTCAGTTAAGATGTTTTTGAAACTCATTTTTAGATAGAGGGTTTTTAAACGAATTTAAAAAAAAAGCAGAAGTAGGGCTTTTTTCAAACAATTTCTGAGATAAGTGGTCCATTGTCTTCCATAATTAATTAGTAATTATTACTCATTGGTAGTTTAAGAATTTAAAAAGTTTCCCTCATTACTCTCCCAGAAGAACTTCGAAAATTCTTAAAAATTCCCCTAATACTCTATTGTGATTTATAAAACAAAAACTCCAATAAGGGTTTTTGGGTGGTGAAGGGAGCTCTTTTTTTTTTTTTTTTTTATGAATCGCCCTCCTTTAAGAGCACAGCTTGGGAAAATGCCATCGTTAAAATCGAAAAAAATTTTATTTTGTTTAGTATGACTAAGCATTCCTACTCAGCCTCATGCTACAATGCCACATCTGTTTTAATTGATGTTTATTTAGGTTTTCTATTTTTGAAAATTTTATTTTGCAAAAAACACTAACACTTGTTAATCCTGAACGTATTTATTTAATGGATAAAAGCTTAGAAGGAGATGTGAATATATGAAATTTACGTAACTACATATATGTTGTAATTAAAAATATATATATATATATAGATATGTACATGAGTATGTATGAGTACGTATACAACTTTAAGCACTATACATATATCAAAAACGTGACTTTCAATTGCTAGATAAAGCGATAAATTTTAATCACATGTATAGATTTATATATATGTATATATGTATGTGTGCAAGAGAGCATACTGCAGTGAAATCCGAAATTAGTTAGAAAATTTGTTGGTTCTTTAGCTAGAATTTTGTAGAATTATTTCAAGCATTTCAATTTTGACTACAGTAAGACCAACTGGTATTTAGTAAATATTTTCATATTTAATTTAAATCATTTTATCTACAAAACCAGCTGATATATGAAACTTAATCACATATTTTATTGCAGCACTCATCGACACCTTTCATTTGATACCAATATTGTACTAACATATTTTGGGTCAAACTCTTCCACATTATGGTCGATAACACAGAAAGCGGTTAAGTTATCGAGCTAACACCCATCTAGTACTCTAAGTTGTATGTCTGAAAATATAATGCTGAAAAATGCACACAATTCTAATTAAAGGTTTTTGAGTGATGCGCATCCAAACGTACAGACATACAGACAAATATTCTAAACTCGTTGCTTTGAGCTCTATTGGCACAATAATGATAACTGCTATCAATTTTTATTGAATATTCGCTATGTGTAACGTTTATATACTCAGCGCCACTTGTTTTAGTATTATATTTATAGCATTTGTGCATTATATACATAGAAAGCTTAAATGGATTTATTATGACTACGTACGTTCAGTGAGTTATGTAAGATTATGCGAAACATTCAACCCAAATCTTATTACTATTGAGTTCGTATAAAAATTTGCTTTAAATTTATAAAATGCAAGTTGAAAAGGGTTCTCGTACCGATAGTTTTAGTCGCTCTTGCAATTTAATACATGCAGTTGTGTGCAAAATATTAGTAGTAAAAATAAATTTAAATAAGAAGAAGCTACGCTTTTGACAATTTTCATTTAAAATATAACAAATTCTGTCAAAGAATACACATAAAACGAAATTTCAAAAGCTTACACAAAGTTCAGGCAAGTTAAACAAATTTTTAGAAATTTTCATCAAAGTGTGTTTTCATTTTTTGGCAGAATTTCTAGAAAATTTTTGAGTAAGCAGTTTTGTAGCCTTATCAATTTAAGTACAATAATGCACAAGTTAGAAATTGTTCAAAAATTTCTCTAATTTTTTAGAATTATTTTCGCCGAAGCTGTTGAGTGATTTCTGCCATAAAACGCATGAACGAAATTTAATTTTCTATGGAAGAAAATTTTAAACAGCCTGTAAAATAAAAATAGTGGCAATTAATGAAATTTTTGAGCGATTTCTGACTTGCATGTTATTACAGTAAAATTTAAATTTTGCAAAAAAAATTTTAAATTTAAGCTTTGAAACTTCTTTTCATTCGAAATGAGTTGTATAGGATTAGGTCGTTAGTGTAATGGTCCCATCGATATTCACGCTTCGTAAGGTAGATAAGGCAGATTTGAATTTCCCGTTTTGTGATCAGAGAATATAAAGAGGGAATTCGATTACTCTCGAACCTTGCTCGGTAGCTGACAGTAGTTTGAGCAGCAGAGATATAAAACCAAGAAGTCGCGCTGAGAGAAATTGCATCGTGAAGTTAAACCTCCTTCAACTTCTTCACACATCCTCCTCCTGCTGCCGGCGATGAAGAGTGTTTAAGAAATCTCTGCATATGCTTAATCAGGGTTACGCAAAGTGTGCGCTTAATATAAAATAAACACATTCGTATAAACTTAATTTCCGCTTACAAACAAGCCGGTAATCTTCACTTGCTCATTATACTCCTGTCCGTCCTATTATTGCAGGTATTGTTTACACAAAAATATTTGCCTTCGCTATCAAATGAATACGCTTGTTTTTCACTTCATTTGCCTTACTTCCGTACGAACGGACGTTAAATATTTGCTTGATGCGCTACTTCCGCACGCTTACGCTGTAACGCTTATCTGTTAGCCCATGATGTGTTAGCCTGTTGAAGCCAACTCAAATACGAAGAAAATGTATAAAAGTATATATAATGAAATGTTTCACTACCTTTTCAAACATCTTCATCGTCAACCTTTCTAGCGCAACACTGCAACCCATCTTTGTTGGCAGCTTAAGTGACAACAAAAGCTCTCGACAACAGTGCCATCCCAACGGCCAAATGAAGTGGCGACGCTTGCAATTAAGCCGACAGCGTTATTCAACAACAATGCAATTTCGTACAAAGCCAACGCTTTTGAGTTTTCATTTTCATTTTCTTTTGTTCTTATTCTTTTTTGTGTGGGGTAAATGTGTTTGTTTGTCACTTGAAGTGCGAAATCAAAAACGTAATTGTGAACTTAACGCTGAGACAGCGAAATTACTACCCAGAATTAACCTTCATTGTTTTTGTGTAAACTGTCATTGTCTATGTCGCGTTAATGATGTCCCTGTGGAGAAAATATCTAGTTCGGTAACGTTTGTGTAAACACGCTTTGCTGGAACAAATGAAGTGAACTTTCATTTTCGTATTAAGTAAATTGCGGGTGTGAGTCCCACTTCTTCTACTCCTAAATTCACCCTGAGAGACCATTTGATCTCATCACAAAACAGCCAGTCCGTCGTACTATCCCCATGTGCCTAACTAATTGTTAAACTAACTGGCTCTATATGAAGCTGTCAGTCCAGCTTGTGTGAAAAAGGGGTTTAAAATGGACTAGTACTAGTTCCTAATGCACCAGTTCGTAGCTATTCGATTTTATCCACAACGCTTGCATGTTATCGTTAGTTATTATAGGCTTCGTGGCTTTTATTTTTGATGTATCTGCATTGTTAGATAATTTGCAAAAGCAGAGGGTTCATATTTCCCAGAATCAGGAATTTGCATTGTGTAGGGAATTAAACAGCTTACATGAAAATTTTAGCGCTAGCAACAAAGCCGTTAAATGGATAGCGCAATCACATGAGACAAAAGAACTTCCCCTTTAGACAGTGAGCTTCAACAGGAACAGAACCTACCTGCAGTTGAAAGATTTTATGTTTTCTGTGACAATTACCACCACCTCGTAAATCCACTAATGCGTTCCCAAAACACCGTTAAGTACAATTAGCTTCCGCTGCAGTTTTATTACAATGAATTTCCTTAAAAGCTTTCAACTAGAGTAACGGTTATGAATTGCAATCAGCAACATTTCCTTATCTTTAAGCATCAGCTGCAGATAGACGAAGTTATAAACAAAGGTTTAAGCTATCTATCATTCATACGATTTTGTATAAAAAATCGATATCACTTGGTATGTCCTTGTGAGTGGCAAAATCCTCAAGAATAATATATGCGAGTAAGTCTGTGGCTAAGTATTTGACAGGCGTAAACTTTGATCTTTCATATACATACCTGAAGCCACAAAAAAAAATTTGTAAATCATTGAAGGCATATTTATTTTGATCCAAAAGCTTTATAAAGTGAGATCTAAAATGTGTAAGGAATAACGATGTGACATGAAACGTTACACTATCTCTCTCTTTTTCTCTCTAGGGGGCAAAATTTTGTTGTAATCAGTGTTGCCATTTTAGCTATTTTATAGCTAGATTTAGCTATTTATTTCGACGTTTAGCTATAGAAATTCGGGTTTAGCTATTAGCTATTTTTTTAGCTTTTTTTTTTAATCGAGTTAGCTATTTTAGCTAAAACATTTTTGTAATTTGCCAAACTATTTTCACAGAACTTTTTAGAATATAAATATCGACCGTGTGCACTCTGCGTTATGGTTATCAAACTGTTCAAAAGTTGATAGTCTGGCATGCCCAATACATTTTTATTACATATGTTTATCGATTATTGGTATGTAATCGAATTGCTACCTTCCCAATTTAATAGTCAGTCGCTTATTTATGTGCACGTTTTTTCATACTGACCGTCGAAATGGAAAGGTAATACAAATTAGCTGTTTTTATATTGAAATTCTTTGCTTATTACCTACATCTTTTTATTTTAGGAATGACAGCAGCGATAGCAGCACTGACGAAGAGCCGTGTACAAGTGAAAAGAGGTTGTATTTCCTTGGTGAATTGGTACATTATTTTGTGTTTAATGAAACTTTTTTCACCTCAGAAAGTACAAGCAAAACTTTCGGTCATCTTGGTTGAGGGACAAACGATTTGAGAAGTGGATTCGCTACGATGGAGATAACATTGCTTGCAAATATTGTCACTGCATATTGAAGCCGAAGTTGCATGGCCTGATTTTACATGCGAAAACTAAAAAGCATGCAAACGCAATGTCTCCTTTTTCCCGGGGTATACAACCACCTTTACCTTTTCGATCAGTGGCGGTAAATAACAGCGTGGTTAAAGCAGAATTAGCAAATGCAGTTTATATTTCAGCGCATACATCGATTTTATCTGTTGATCATCTGATACAATTGCAAAGTCATATATTTGACGATAGTGAAACTGCAGCCAGTTTAAAGCTTGGTAGGACAAAATGTAGCGCTGTCATAAAAAATGTATTATTTCCTCATTTCAAAAAATTATTAATGGATGACATTAAAACAAATAAGTTTAGTCTGATAATAGACGAGTCAACTGACATTAGCGTGAAAAAGTATCTGGGTATTGTCATTCGTTACTATAGCGAAAGTTCCAAACAAATCATAAATACTTTTTTAAAATTAGCTGAGCTAAAAGACTATACATCGGAGGGCATTGTTGAATCAATTTTTAAGTCGCTGGAAGAGTACAATTTAAGTATAGAAAATATGGTAGGTCTAGGAACGGACAATGCTAATGTTATGACCGGTGTCAATAGAGGTGTAATCGCTCGATTGAAAGAGCTCAATCCGAATATAAAACTAATAACATGTATTTGTCATTCGATACAGTTAGCTGTCTCTACAGCATCTAAAGTTATTCCAAGTGAAATAGAATTTGTTGTGGCAGAAACGTATAATTGGTTTTCCAAGTCTGCTGCAAGACAAAATCAATACAGAGATATTTTTTCTGCCATTAATGATGGACTGCAACCAATACAAATTGTCAGGGCATGTGATACTAGGTGGTTATCTATTGAAGTGGCGATCAAACGATTAGTAGATCAATGGTTGGAGCTGCGAACACATTTTAAAATTGCTGAACTTAAAGAAACATGCCACAAAGCAAAGTTATTGGCATCTCTTTATAATGATACTAATTTAGCATATCTTAAATTTTTGAAGCCGCTGCTAAGCGAGGTTCAGAAAGTTAATAAATTATTCGAATCGAATGATGCAGACCCCACAAAACTTTTTTCTGAGCTAATTTTGTTGATCACTGATCTATGTAATCAAATTATATCTCCATGTGAAAATTTTGACCCCTTGTGTTCTCCGCTTATACCATATTTAACTCCATTTCCACAATTTCATTATTCTTTTGAAGAATATATAAAATTAAAAAAAGACGAAGGTAGCATTGACGAAAATGCAGAACAATGCATTCGGAAATTTTGTCAGACTTTTATTATCAAGTTAATTGAGCAGCTACGTCAACGCCTACCACAAAATATTCAATCTTTAAAAAATATTGAGTTTTTTGCTATAAAAAATGCTTTAAATGTTGTGAAGCCCAAAATATTTGATACTTTTAAGGCAGAAAAGGGCTCTTTTAACGATGATGAAATTACTGTTATAGAAATGGAATGGAAAAAACTTTATTCATATCCATGGCAAGAGACCACTTCTACAGTTAAGTTTTGGATAGAGGTAAGGGAGTTTAGAAATGCCATTAATGAAAATCCGTTTGAGGAATTACAACAGTTCGTATTTAATTTGCTAATCCTACCGCTTAGTAATGCGGAAATAGAACGAAGTTTTTCTGTAATGAATTTAATAAAAACCAAGCAAAGGAATAGAATGCAGATTTTGATGTTAAACTCTTTACTAACTATAAGATACGGTCTTAAAAGACTTGGAAAATGTTGTCATAACTTTGGTATACCTAGTGACCTCATAAAATCAATGAATTCAGGAAATATATACGATTCAACATGTGAATTAAACGAAGACAACGACTTTGTTTTTGAACTGTGATTTAATTTCATTTTTGAATAAAACTTGAGTGATGTATGTATATCAACTATTCGTGATTATAATTTATGTTACTATTATAATTTAATTCATGTACTTAAAAAGTACATATATTTTCAATGACTGAATTATTATTATTATTATTTTTTGCTTTATAATAATTTAGTAACTACGGATATACATGTGTGGTGTAATTTAATGTGAAATAAAAGCTCATTTAGCTATTTTTAAAGAAAAAAATTTTAGCCATTTTTTTTGGCTATGAAATTTTTTTTTTTAGCTATTTTTAGCTATTTTTTTGTTTCAATTTAGCTATAAGCTCTAAAAATTTCTGGCAACACTGGTTGTAATAGTCATATGTATGTAAAGTAAAGCTCACCTAAGCTTCGGATATTTCAAAACCACTTGCACTTATGAAAGTAAGAGCTTTAAAGCCCAAGGCCGAAAAATAGGGATTATAATTATCTTAAGTCTTAGCTTCGTTCTTTTTTGAAGCTTGAAAAGCGTTATTCCCATAATTTGAACTAAACAAAACTTTAGTTGTGGAATTCGATTATGGAAGATCGATTATACTCCAAAAATTTCCACAAAGTGTCAGTGAGCGTTAGAGTTGATCTTAGATATGGGGAACCAGAGGGCCGCAAATTTTCGTCAATTATCGAAACAATGCTAAAGTTTGGGTACTCGATATACATAAATTAGTCATTCTAAAACTTTCGATACAAAATATCGTTATCCATAAACGACAATTAATATCGTAGTACCTGGGTGACCGAGACTTGCTCGGTATTTTTCGAATTTGCAGCATAATCTTACTTACCAAGAGCATAAATTTCCAAAATAGATTTCCAAAATATCGAACACTAACCACAAAAAGTCACTTAACATACATTGGCGACACCTGTTGTGTATTAAATATTCTGGTTGGTATACGCCCTAAAATACCTTTTATTTGACACCCATATTGCCATATATTTAAAAAAAATCGGAAAGGTGGCAACCCTCTAAGTTTCCATTAGTGGCAACATTCAAGTAGAAAATCTAAGAAGGAAGCATACTATCCATCTACCAAATTTCATCGAAATCGGTGTAGCAGTTCCCGAGATAGTGGTCGATATCTGAAGGAATACATAAAATGCGTTCAGGTGGCAACCCTAAGTGGCAATCCTACTCGAAAATATATTGGTTGGTATACGGCCTAAAATACCTTTCATTTGATACCCATATTGCTATTTATTGCTTAATATTTAAAAAAAAATTTATATAGGTGGCAACCCTAAGGACCACCCCAAGTGGCAACACCAAAGTAGAAAATCTTAAAACAAAGCATAGTACCTGTGTACCAAATTTCATTAAAAGCGGTGAAGTCGTTCGGGAGATAGTAGTGGATATACAAATATACAAGAATAAGTCATTTAAAGTTATAAGATGTAGGTGGATAGCCCTTAAATAGCTATTTGTTAAACGAGTTGGATCTCCCAGCTGATGCCAATTAAAAATGCATAGGAATCTTAGATCGCTCTCTACTTGCTCTTTACAATAGAGTGGGTGCACCCATCTCCTCTGGGTTCATAGGTTGGTTCCCACGAAAATACCTGCCTGCGAGCATCTTTCCAGTCGCATCACATGGCCAAAGCGACGTAGCCAATAAAATGTACGTTTATTGTTACGGTGAATTTAGGCAAAATTCATTATAATCAAGGCATGGCAAATAATACTCAGTTACTTGCATCATTTGCTTCTTCTTATGCTCCAAACTTAATCTTCGATCAGCCTCTCTTAAGAGGAGCAACCACTGCTATCAACACAAATTTTATTTTTTACTAGAAGGACCCGGCAGACGTTGTTCTGCTCAAATTTAGGGAAAAAATCGCAAGATAAATAAAAAAGTTTGGAATATTTCGGTCCCTGGTCCACTTCGCGGAAAAAAAAATTACCCCAAATTTTAGCAAAAGTAAAATGCTACCTTTGTACCAAATTTGAAGAAAATAGCACCATAAATAAAAAAGTTTGGAATATTTCGGTCCCTGGTCCACTTCCCGGAATAAAACTTTACATAAACACTCTCCGGACTCCTACTGAGCGATCCTGTAAATATGAACAAAATCGGCGTTGTAGTTCCGGAGTCTATAACATACATACATACATACATACATACATACGTACATACATCCTATTTTATATATATAGATAATAGCTCACACAATTTTTTGCTACGTAAGAAGGTACAATTACAGCTAGCAAGTAAGTACAAACAAGTAATCCAACAAATACATAAATCGTCAACAGAAACAACAAATAATTGCATGCATCATTTTCATTAGCAGACATTGAAGTAGTAAGCAAGCAAGCAAGCAAGCAAACAGCAAAGTACAAAAACAAAACTTACGTTGCTGTATCTACTAACAAATATGTGTAAGCATGACTGTGATCAACATATTGGCCAGGATATCCAATGCCTGCTAAAATTGCTTTTGATGCTGTTTGAAGCTAACATAGCCACCACCAATTCTAGCAAACAATCGAAAGGGCATACGATCCATCATCATTGATTAATATGTTTTGCTATTGTCGTCGTCGTCAACCTAGCTAGAACATGCACACCAATTACACACACACACACATCTGTAGATAACACCTACATAGAAGCATGGTAAACAGCAAGTGTCCATTCCAGTTGGACGATGAGTGTTGGTTGTTACGTACATATAAACCTGAAGGAAGCTATAAAATTATTGCACTCAAACGCACGTACGATGTATGTATCTATATTCTAAGCAAAAAACACGTTTATTCTAGGACTAGTCAAGGGTGAGTCGGAATGAAGAATGCGACTAGTACCAGTGCTGAGTTCTTCATACGTGTTGAACTGTTCAGATTGGTTTGAACATTTACCATGCAAAATCCCGAATCACAAAGGAATAAATACTCTTTTGCCTCCTCAGCGGATGAGTTCCAATCTCTTTTTTAACTCCTAAAAGTATGCAAAACAAATCAAAATTGATTTATATTCATTTCTAACAGGGTTGTAAAAGAATGCATTAATATGCGAATGCAATCAGTTGAAGTATTATTCAATGACTACAAATTTCGAAAGCACTCATTGACTCGTTTTTTTACTAAAGAATGAAAAAATGAAGTCTGAAGTCTTTTTGAAGTCACGACTTTGAAGTCATTTAGAGAAGTCACTTACTGACTTAATTTTTTTAGTGAAGTCACTAACTATAAAACTAACTAACAAAAATAGTTTACGACACATTTATGCCACAGGTAAATTGACTTTAAATGACTCCAAATCACTTCAATTGACTTCAGTGAGACTTTTTATTCAATGAATGCAATACATGAATAACCAAAAAATGAATGAAAAAAATAATTGGAAGTCGCAGAATGAAGTCTGAATGGTGACTTCATTTTTCAAGTCCCAGTCAAAGAATTCAAAAAATGGCTGCAATCATTTTGCCATAAATCAATTGAATAATTATTCGCAAAAGAATGCATTCTTTTACATCTCTGATTTCCAATAAATTTTAGACTAATTTTGGAGCACTCTCTTTAGAGTTTAATCACATGATTTCTTTACAGTGCTATATATGTATACATATATGTACATACATGTCTATTAGAATAGATGCGAGATTATAAATGGGCGTAACTGCCGCAAACACATCTATTGAGAATATGAACAAAGATCTTTGTAGGTGATGGCTCTAGCGCATATTAATGTTTAGTAAATACAAGCAATCATCCACTATTCAAATAGATTACACAAACTGAGGTTGTGGCAGTTAATTTGTCCCACACGAGGCGCATAATTGTCAAGTGCATTTAGCTTTTATGTTATTAATTGCTATGAAAACACTTCGAGGTGCACGTTCATGCCAAAGGCATTAACGGTGAACAAATCAATTTATGAGTGAGCTGTAGTATGTCTTAATCTTAATATGAAATGATTGAAGAGTATCTAAGCGAATGAGAGGCATTTGTAGAGTATGAAGTTTCATTTCGCTCTAAAACTTTTTATAAGATTTGCTTGGTATTTCCAACTAAAAACAATAAAAACTAAAAACAATAAAATTTAAAATCACAGCTGATCCGGTAAGATTAGTTCTATCAAAATAAACTTTTTTTTCGTGAGTTCAATTAAAAAAAACATTTTCTATGGAGACGCCATGCGATTTTTCCTATTTCTCCCATTTTTATTCGTGAGTATTTTATTCAACTCAAATATCTACCAATTTTCAGATGCGAACCATGAAAACTTTTTGGAGATATTTTTCCAGTGAAACACGTTTGTATGAGAAGTCCCACGCTCATTTTCAAATGAGAGATACTTGTTTTCTTGTGAGTTTGATGAAAATATCGTGTACGTCAGGTCTAGTTGGTGACCCGCTTTTAGAGAAATTCAGTTTTTGAAATTAAATTCAAACCGGAGGTTGATTAGGTGGGCTTTGATTTTACTTCTCTTACAGCTGTTTGCATTGTTTTTTAAGTGTCAAAAAACAGTGACTCTCAAACGGCTTGGTTTCACAGCTGTTTGTATTGTTTATTAAGTGTCAAAATACAGTGACACTCAAACTGTGACTCTCAAACTGATCGCTCGTCCTACAACGCTTTCACAGTTGTTTGCATTGTTTATTAATTGTCAAAATACAGTGGCACTCAAACTGTGACACTCAAACCGTGACTCTCAAACTGCTCGCTTTCACAGCTGTTTGCATTGCCAAAATACAGTGGCACTCAAAGTGGGACCCTCAAACTGCTCGCGTTCACAGCTGTTTGCATTGTTTATTAATTGTCAAAATACAGTGACACTCAAAGTGTGACGCTCCTAATGCTCGCTTTTCAAACTTCTACATTTGCTATAGTTCAATTAGCTACTTTGATATACTAATAAACCAACGCTTCTGCTTTTTAATTTTTAATTTTATTTCTTTTTTATACTCTACGTATGTATATTATCTTTCCCTTGCAAAATTTTCTTCTCCACAAGCAGTGATTCCACAATTTCTCTGTAACTTTTTGCCCTATACAACTGAAGTTCGGTAAGCACTAGTTTATTCAGCCATATCTAAACTCGCTTATAAATACACACAAAAAAAAAAAAAAAACAATTTTGAAGTTTTATATATATTTTCCTAAAAAGTTGGATTGAAATGCGCGAATACAAGCTAATATATTTATTAGTTCAATTAGAAATAAATACGTTTCATAGAAAGCAGCGCACATTTTAAGTCCAACAAACTAAAATCGATGTGGAACACTTTGCGCTAACACCGACGTTATGTTCTGGCAAAATTGATTAGAGTTAAAAGAAATAAAAATCAGTCGCCATAGAATAAAATATACAACAAAATAAATCATAACACTAACACTAACAAATAATAATGCACAAACTAACAACGTGACATAACAGAACAACAACAACAAAACAGCCAACATACAACGACAAGTGCCAGCAATTGAAGCGACTCTGACATGGTGTCATTGGTGCAGCATGTCAGCGAAAGAGTTGCAATTGCCGCACGCGAAACTATCAAACTATCTATGAATACGAAAATAACGTGCCATCAGACAAGTGAGCAGTAATAATTGACGTGACGATAATCGTAATACTGCTTTTTTTTGCTATTGTAGATACATTTGTATTTGTATAGTTTTGGTGGCAATCATTTCATGGAGATATTCAGTCAGAAACTGGATTATAAAATAACTAAAATAACAACAACTAATGAATAAAATAACAACAAATTCAGCGTAAACTTGCAACCAGCGCGACAACAAGCAGTGCACGTCATACTTTTAACTAGAATAATCAATGAATCATGCCAACAAGAACGACTTTAACAACAATTTCAATAACAAGTAAAAAGAAGTGCGCTTTCGGAGTACGGAAAATAGTGACTCTTATTCCTCTCGCAGTCTCGGTGCTTGTGGCGGAATGACGGCATTTACCAGGCGAGAGCTGACAAAGAGTTTAGTAACTCTCTTGGCGCCTTCGTATGAAACGAAGATAATTTACTAAGAACGATCTTGTAGAGCTTACGTAGTTTTGCCCATATTTTTCGAGGAGGCGAATCTTAATCAAGCAGCTACTTGTTGGGGTGTTGCAGTTTGGAACAACGCAAAAAGAGCACTCACCTCAACTTTTCGCTAAGCTCTCTAACACGAAGCATTTCTAACCTGAACTGATAAATCTGAAGTAAAATTAAAAATTAATTATATTAAACTACTCTAGTAATTTAATTGATTAATTATAATAGTCGAATATTTTTATAATAATTAATCGATTAGGATTGAATTTTGTGTTCGATTAATGTGGATTAATGAGTATTTATTTCGTTTTCAAATTTAGTTCTAGGATTAATCAAATTACTCAAAATTTCAATTTGATTAAAATTTTTGATTCATTGCGATTATCGAGGATTAATAACAAATTGTTTTTAATTATTAAGTTTTTGTATATTAAATGTTGAAGTATTTAAAATTTTTTTATTAATCCTCGTTAATCGCAACTAATCACAAATTTTAATCAAATTGAAATTTTTATTAACTTGATTAGTCCTAGGATTAAATTTGAAAACGAAATAAATCTTTATTAATCGAACATAAAATTTAATCTTAATCAATTAATTATTCTAAAAATGTTCGATTATCATAAAAAAGCAATTAGAAAAAATTTAGTTTGGTGATCAATGATTAAGATTAATAATCATTATTTAACAGGGTGGTTTTTAACACACGTTGAAGATGGTCTTCCAGTGTGATAAGCGGTTATCCGGTGAGAGTTTTGAAAGGGCTAAACTTCTCAATTGCAGAAGTTCCAGAACTTTTTAGAGCATCAGCCTTATTTCTTTTAATCGGGATGTCTAGGAAGGCCGTTGCTGTGTCCTCACTCGTGCTATCTACTCAATAAGTTTCGGAAAATCAGCGTCGATAAGTAGACAACACTACGAACTAAATTTATTTACATGAAAATTCCAATAATAAACCGCCATTTATACTCAAATACACATACAATATCCTTAAATTTTCTATCAAATACATTTTCCTATGCCAACATCAAAAGGGCAACCAAGCGTGATTCAACACGATACAACTCACACTTCACTTGTCGCATGACAACCAAATAAAACTCTACGGCAAGCGATAATGTATTGCATTTAAAAGTGTGTCAACATTGCACGTAGAGGCGACACTTTCATGTGACCTTACGCTCATTTTGGCAACGGCAATGACCGGAAACGCTGGGTGATTTGTCAGAATTTATAGGCCTCCCCTCAATGCGCAACGCTCGCGCTTATGATGTTGCCAAATCGGTCTTGTGCGAAAACATTTTCAACAACAATTTTACCAACCATTCTGCAAAAGTCAACATTCAAAGAGAGATTACGAGTACAAGCCGACTGTTGTAGGATTAAGTGTGCCGGTGTTTAAAAAAAAAAATTTCATTAAATAAAAGAAGAGGTTGGTAGTTCAACAGAATTTTTGTGAGTTATTTTCATTAACAGCATGAACAAGTTAAAAACAAAAACAACAACAACAACGCGCCATGTGGCAAGTAAATAAGTAAACAAAAGCATCAACGTCGTCTTTCATTGAACCGAAAGTCCTTTTTGTATATTTGTTTGTATGTATGTGTGAGTGTATTATGCAAACTTTGGTTATAATTACATAAGGAGGCGAACGTTGGCGGGCGTGGCGTATGAATTATAGCCAGATAAACACAATTTTCGTGGCGTTCTGTTGCGTAAATGAAGTAAATTATATGGATTATTAATTTTTTTTTGTTTTGCACACAAGTGTAGCCACGACGAAAAGTGTTCACAAAAATTTCACAGCAAAAGGTGTGCAGAGCTTAATAAATTACACGGCGTGTGAAAATTTAATATTTTTAATAATGTACATAGCTCTTCAAAGAAGCAAATATTTTGCTATGAAATTTTTTTGAATATGTTGACCTACGCAGATAATCTGTATGAATTATGGGCGCTCTGATTTTGCGTAGCTTTTGGGGCTAATTTAGAATCTTTTTTTTAAGAAAAAAATTTAACAATTTTGTTCATAGACTGTTCGATAAAACCTGATGCAGAAAATTTTAAAAATTCAAAATATTTAAAAATTTGTTTGAATTGTTTTTCAGAATTTTTTTTAAATTTTTTTGATGAATGCCCTATCTCAAAATTGAGTTTCAAAAACGTCCTATCTGAACGAAAATTTCACACATTTTCAGCAGAGATAGGACGTTTTTGCATCCAACTTTGAAATAGGGCATTATTAAAAAAAATTATCAGTTAGGGTGTTTTCTAGAAATATACTTTGAAATAGGGTGATGTAAAAATTATTTCGCCGATGAGTAAAATTATTTCGAAACGATGTCAAGTTATGGCTGACTTTAACTACACACCATTTTTTTTTGGTTCCCCTCATAATTTTAGAAAATAAAAATTCAGAAACAAATTTTTTCAGAAATCTTTTTTCAGAAAGTCAAAATTCAGAAGTCAAAATTTAGAAGTAAAAATTCAGTAACTGAAATTCAGATCTAAAAATTCAGAAAGTAATGAGACGGCTGAAAAAGAATCAAACTTTTCGAAAATTCAATTTTTTTCTCCCGTCTCTACTTTCTGAATTTTCAGATGTGAATTTACTTTCTGAGTGTTTAGATAGGCTACTTTGCCAAACAACCGTACAAATATTTATAGCAACTCCTATTTAAAGAATTTGATTTTGAGTTCAAAAGAAAAAAATTTGGTCGGAAAAGGGTTAACGCATAATTACTTGTGTTATAACGCTTAAAATACTGGCAAAAAAAAATTATTTAGAAATTATAAAAATAAAAATTTAGGTCACCAATGGGTTAAGGCATTTCGTTTATATGGTTAAAACGCTTAAAATCAACTACTTAAGTCTATGTAAAACTATTTTGATGTGAAAAAATTTGATTTCAGAGTTAAAAAAAAATTGAGGTCGTCAATGGGTTAACGTATGGCCGCTCATGTCTTATAATCTTACTAATATATAAAAACGTAAGTTTGTGAGTGACTGCGGATGTTTGTGGTTCTTTATCGTCTGAACAAATGGCCCGATCATCACGAAATTTTGCAGACAGGTTCTTAGGAGTGTAGAATGTGTAACAGGCATCATGAAATTTCGATAAATTTATCGGCCAAAATGTTGTTTTCCGTAAAATTTGGATTATTCGCACAAAATTGGTATCAATCGAAAGGGGAAGACCACAGTTTTCATTTGGACTTTGGTTCAATTCGATATATTTATCGATAACAGTGTTATCGGTCAAAATGTGGTTTCGGGTAAACTTTGGAATATTCGCACAAAATTGGTATCAATCGAAAGGGGAAGATCACAGGTTTCATTTGAACTTTGGTTCAATTCGATATATTTATCGATAACAGAGTTATCGGTCAAAATATGGTTTCGGGTAAACTTTGGAATATTCGCACAAAATTGGTATCAATCGAAAGGGGAAGACCACAGTTTTCATTTGGACTTTGGTCCAATTCGATATATTTATCGATAACAGAGTTATCGGTCAAAATGTGGTTTCGGGTAAACTTTGGAATATTCTCACAAAATTGGTATCAATCGAAAGGGGAAGACCACAGGTTTCATTTGGACTTTGGTTCAATTCGATATATTTATCGATAACAGAGTTATCGGTCAAAATGTGGTTTCGGGTAAACTTTGGAATATTCGCACAAAATTGGTATCAATCGAAAGGGGAAGATCACAGTTTTCATTTGGACTTTGGTTCAATTCGATATATTTATCGATAACAGAGTTATCGGTCAAAATGTGGTTTCGGGTTAACTTTGGAATATTCGCCCAAAATTGGTATCAATCGAAAGGGGAAGACCACAGCTTTTATTTGGACTTTGGTTCATTTCGATATATTTATTAATAATAGAGCTAATATAAATACAGCACCAATGTTTACGAAATTTTGTACACATATTCTATGGAGCTTAGCATAGGACCCCATTTAATGCCATTTCAATACCTCACACGGTTTTGGAGATTTGCGCACTAATGTTACCCAACTAACCTAGAACTGTATATGTATTTTCAAATTTGGTAAAAATGTGGTTGCCCAACACCTCTAAACATGCATACAATATGGTAAAGGCCACGGGGTTCGTTTGGACATTGCAACATTTCGATAAATTAATCGATAACTGAGTTATCGGTAAAAATGTGGTTGCCAAAAAACCTCTTAGTTTGTATACAATATGGGTATAAAATGAAAGGGGGAGGCCGCGGGGTTCGCTTTGACATTGCAACATTTCCATAAATTAATTCCTGTTATTTCCTGGATGTACATACAAATGTATGTTATAGACTCCGGAACTACAGCGCTGATTTTGTTCATATTTACAGGATAGCTTAGTAGGAACCCGGAGAGTGTTTATGTAAAGTTTCCGGGAAGTGGACCAGGGACCGAAATATTCCAAACTTTTTTATTTATCGTGCGATTTTTTCCCTAAATTTGGGCAGAACAACGTCTGCCGGGTCCTTCTAGTTTTAAATATTTACCAATTAAGTGCAGCACAACCCATTCAAACCTAACCAAAAAATCATTCATAATAACGTTATAAAAATAAAAATGTTGATAAGGAGTGGGTTAATGCATGACCGTAAATGTGTTTCTGATTTTTTCCCCTACCCTACGCACACAAATAATTTTGTTTCAAGTTTTCGATGCTTGTTTTGTTACACATTTTAGAATTTCCGCACACAAATTATTCCAATTAAAGTTGCCTACACTCTTGGCTAACCAATGCAATCAATTGCGTAACATTGATCCAATACTCATCAATATGGACAATCGTTTTGCCATTAGACAAAGTGTAAATTGGGTAAGTTTCTTATGACGTAAACTAAGTTTTGATTGCCACTTTGAGAGTTTTCGTTTGAAAAGTTGTAACATTGCAATCTTTTGCATTTTGCTTAGTTTTTTGTTTGTTAATTAAAGTTGAAATTGTAATCGCAAACTATGAAGCATAACAATTTAGTTAGCATAGGTGGTTTTGGTATGGATAGATTGATGCGTACAAAAAATTGATTTATAATAATTTCGGAAAATGTAAAAAGATATTACGTACATATGTATTTAGTGCTGAGGAATAAAATGACAAAAGTGAAATCTGTTTTCAAAATTTCAAATTTTCTTTTGTGTGAATTTTTTTTTTTAACGGGTGTATTTTTAAAGTAAGAAGCCTATAAATGTTCCCACCCACATGGCATTTTTTGAATTTTACAATCATATTCGAGTCTTTTTAGAGTCTCCTGGATGATTAAAATAAGCATATATGCGCTCATTTTCTGATCAGAAAAGACTCCCTCGTCGGGAGAAAGAAAGACACCCCGCGCGACTCATCTTTTATCACCCATTTTTGTAATCAGTATTTAGTCTTTTTCGAGTCATATTTATGATCATTTCTGAGTCTTATGTAAATCATTATAAAGTTTGTTTTTAAGTTTTTACGATTATTTCTCGAGACATTTCGGAGTCGCTTTAGAGTCATATTTAAATCATTTTTGGGAGCATATGCGAACCATTTATAGATCGTTTTGCAGTTGTATCTAAAAGCATATATAAGCCTGTTTCGAGCTATTTTTGAAACCCTTATGAGCCTTGACCGACTCAATTCGTATTGGAAGCACTTTCAAATCTTTTCCAAATAATTTTTTGATAACTGACCAAAAATGACAAATTATTGCAATTTTATGATGTTAACATTTTTTGACGTTTCTAATAACAACAAAGTAAAAACAATTATTATCAAAATATTGAAATGATTAAATTGAAATTCGTGGACTCTTTGCATCCCTTGGCATTTTGGGGTGTTTCCGCTGTTAGCCTATCTTTGGTATGGACAAAGTGCTTCTGTAATATACCATTCATGTCTTGATCGGTGTATTTAAATTTCAGATGGCAAATGTCTGTGAATAAAAAAAGTTAGTTCACTTTTTATTATTTCTTATAACCACAAATAAACACTTACTCTTTATTGTAGTTATTGCAAAACATTTTTCAGATTTACTTTAAACTATTTGATAGGTGTTAATTATTTCGCACGACGCGCGATTATGTATCATTTAATTCGACCGTTTTGATATGCAACTAATGAAGTAGACTGATTATGTTTGGAAAATTATGTCGTTAGAATCAAAGCCATCAGAAAAAAAATTTATACAATCATTTTTTGATCCCCTATATGATCAATTTGTGTTCGTTCTACACTTTATTTTTTAATTTTCAATAAAGCATATTTTACTCATTATGGTGAGTCATTTTCGAATCTTCTTTTAATCGCCGAACTGACTAAACAGTTCTTAGTCATCAAAAGTAGTCGAAAGGACTCATTATGGTGATTTTTACCTTAATGAATCTTCCATTTGCTATGTGGGAAGGCCCCTAATAATAGTTTTGATTTCAACTATTAAATATTTTTCTATAATTTAATTAATTAATAAAAAATTTATGGATATAGATTCATTTCGGCGACTTTGTTTTTTCACAATCTAAACAATAGATTTCCAAAAAAAAACAAAAAACGTTCCACATCGTTGCAATTCATGTTGGCACTTTTGTGTAACTAAAGGCCGCCGATATTTCAAATATTTTTTTTTTTCTAAATTGTAGGTAATTTCTGTCATGCAGAATTGAATATGTAAAATAATTAGGTAGCACACAAACATGTTGCTAATTAGTGGTTTACTGAGCGCAAAACAATGCTGCTAATGATGGTCGTTCTAAAATCAAAATAGATGCTCGTGATTTGTTTAGATTAATCAAAACAGTTGATAATAATGGAGATTTTGTGGAAATATTTTGGCACGCACAACATTGAGTAAGAATATTAAATGGGATTTCCCAAAGCTGGATAATTGAAAAGAAACATTATTTTTGATTGGCTTAACGGTGGATATACATATATATATATATATATGTAGATGTATGTAGATATATTGATTGGCAAATTTCAGGACACATGATGCTCATTAACGATTGGGAGATAATGTGTAGCAAAATTAAATTTTATAAAAATTAATTATCCAAATTTTTATAATTATAATCTAAAAGTGTTGTTGTTTAAGTTTGCGAGTTCCATGCACTGCAAGATCTTGTGAAAAAGCAAATGAGAAATCGTGCCAGTTTCGCTGAGGGTTAAACTAACATATTAAAACCGAAAATAATGATTTGATTGAGCTTACAAAACTTACAAAATATGTAAAAATTAACAATCACAAATTTTTTTCATTTTATGTCATGTATTTATTATAATTTTTTATATGTTTTGTTTTATTCACTTCACTTATTTTATTTGTTTTATTTATTTTGTTTATGTTATTTCTTTTATTTGCTTTATTGATCCTATTCAGGGCCGTGCGCAGGAATTGGCCTTGGGGGGGGTTTTAATTTAGATTTGCATTCGCATACATTTTTCACTAAGTTAAACATATTTGCTGAAACAGATACCTAGACCCATATATCACAAATTTTAATGTTCTTTAACTTTCCTGAATGTTCATACTCTGATGACTAAAACTACTATTTTTTTGGTTGTACACATTTTTCTGTATTTGATAGAGAATTGGTGATATGATGGCATATCCCAGCTAACTAAAAGTGCAAAAAAATACTCCTTACGGAGCCATAAAACGGTCATTTCTCAGAACAAATGAGCTTCTTTCAGAGCCCAAATGGAGCGAAAAATCGCTCTACGCGGGCACTCCAACGAAGTCATAAAAAAGAGTCTGAAATGAGTCCGATTTCGATGAATTTGAAGCGTTTTTTGACTCTTTTTAAATGAACTGCGGATCCTTTTATTGGTGCTTTTCTGAACCTTTTTCGGAGCCTTTTATTCCTCCATTCTGAGGGTTTCTGGAGCCTTCTCAGACGCCTTTCGGAGCCCTCTAATTGGTGCTTTTCTTTCATTCATCCATTCAGAGGGTTTTTGGACACTTGTCGGAGCCTTTTATCGGTGTTTTTCTAAAGCTTATTTGGGGTCGTTTTTTATTTCTTTTGGGTCATAATTTCTTTGCGCAATTATTCACTCCTAACTATTCTGCCGTCACCAGCTCTGACTTTCTAAATTAGCCCTATGAGCTACATGGGAACAATTTAATTAACTGTCCAACTATATGCGCCAATGATGTTCTTATTTATCTGAAAACCTTGAAGGAATCTTTTAAATGCGGTCCTGATAGGATTCCTACATGCTTCTTGAAGAAGTGTGCTAACAATATTTACCAACCCCTTACCAATTTGTTCAATCTGTCACTAAAGTGTGGTGTTTTTCCAAAAGCATGGAAAGAGTCGTTTCTTCTACCGCTTCATAAAAGCGGAAGCATAGCAAAGCTTTCTGATATCCCAAAAGTGTGTGAAGCTATTGTTACCAATCAGCTTACGAATCCTATCTCTACCTTGATGTCCGACTGTCAACACGGGTTCTGTAAGGGAAAGTCCACCGTTACAAACTTACTTGGATTTACTTTGATTTCAGCAAAGCTTTCGATAAAGTGTGCCACTCTTTACTTATTCATAAACTGGATCAGTTGGGTTTCAAGCCGGGTCTCAATCGCTAGATCTCTTCTTACCTTTGCGACAGAGCACAAGAAGTAGTGTTTAAAAATTGTGAATCCGATGTTATTTATGTCTCCTCAGGAGTTCCACAAGGAAGCCATCTTGCCCCGATTCTGTTCTTGTTGTTTATAAATGATATTTCTACAGTAATATAATTTTCGAAAATTTTAATGTATGCCGACGATGTAAAGCTTTTTATGTCATTCGAAGAAGCTTCAATCAGATCTAAATACACTTGTTACTTGGTGCGATTTAAATTATATGCCGTTTAATCTAAAGAAATGTAAATACATGCGTTTTTTGAGAGGAAAATCACAGCCAGCTTCCTATACAATTAACAGCTATAGTCTTGAGCAAATGTATGATTTTGTTGACCTTGGGGTTACTATGGACTACAAACTCAGTTTTAACTGCCATATTAACGTAACAGTCAATAAAGCTGGAGGCGTTCTAGCATTTGTTAAACGATGGTCTAAAGAATTTAGCGACCCTTATGTAACTAAAACTCTTTACTACATTAGTCAGACTGATACTTGAATACGGTTCTACAATTTGGAATCCACGTGGATCGCTTAGAATCAGTTCAAAAACAATTTTTAATATTTGACTTAAGAGATCTTCACTGGGATCCCTTGTATAATTTGCCACGTATACGAGTCGCTTAAAACTAATTAATCTTCACAGCCTTTCTAGTCGGAGGGAAATGCTTGGAATTGTTTTCATGATTAAATTACTAAATGGCTCAATCACAAGCCCGTTTCTTTTGAGCGAAGTGAACTTCAATGTACCTTCTCGTCCATCAAGACATTTTAAACCACTTATCTTGAAACAGTGCCGAACTAATTTGGAATTAAATCAGCCTTTTCGTTGTTTGTGTCAAGATAATAACTCTCATTCTGGTACGTTTGATATTTCAGACTCACTATGCAGAATAAAAATGTCAATTATTTCTATCCTAAATACATAGCAACAATTTGCTTTCATATCCTTTGATTCTTATCTTTATTCTTTACAATAACTATTCGCTGTCAACTAATTATTTATTAATTGTGTCATCTATTTTGTATCTACCTTACTTGGCTGATGAGGTTTTCTCTGTAGCTGAGCAGTTTCAGATCTCGACGATTAACAAACCAAAGCCTTTCAAAGACTCGGCGCGGAAAATATGAAATATGCTATGTTTATTTTCCACAGACTATTGATAAACGTCCATGAAAAATGAGATCTTTATTTTCCTTTAAGTTAAAAAAAAAAGTCTCAGAAAATGTTTGAAAACATTCAAATAAGTGAACGTTGTCGCTCATCTGCTCTCCAGCGTTCATTTTCTCACAATTCTCTTTACGCCTACAACAAAAAGGGTCAGAAAACACTCGAAATCTTTCATATAATTGAGCCTTGCAGTTCATTCGCTCTGTTAATTGAAACTGCTCACTGTTTTCATCGGTAAAATTTAAGAACAAAAAATGCCCATACGCTACACAACTTTGTAATTTCGGAAAGCTCCAAGTGCAATTCAAAGTGCCGGACTTATGTATTGGCCAACCTTATTCTTTGCAACTTTCACCAATTTCTTCTTCCGTAAAATTATTTTAACTAATTTTGTCAAAAATTATTAGTCAAGATTCAATACAAGATTTATAAAGTGTATTTTGAAAATTTTTGTAAAATCATTTCAACTTAGATTTGGCCATGGGGGGGGGTTTCAACCCCCAAAACCCCCCCCGTGCGCACGGCCCTGTTTGAAGCAGAAGCGACCACCTAGCCAACCTACCACTCAAATCCTTTTGAGTCATCAACCACTTGAGGCTCGAATGGTCTGTTATAATACGAAATGGCAGACCCTCAATGTATGGACGAAAGCGTTTGACACTGACTATGGCTGCTAGGCATTCCAGCTCGGTCACGGTATAATTGCGCTGAGCATTGTTAAGCTTTTTTGAGACGAACGCTATTGGATGCTCAGCGCCCTCGTCGTCGATCTGGAACAGCACACCACCCACACCTATTTTGGACGCATCGCACTGAATAACAAATTCTTTCGAGAAATCGGGTTGGGCCAGGACAGGAGCGGAGCTCAAGGCTACCTTCAGCTTTTCGAAAGCCTCTATTGCCTCAGGGGTAAGTTTGAATGGACCTAGCTTTTTTCGAAGGCAATCGGTCAAAGGGCCTGCTAAATCAGCAAAATTTGTAATAAACGCCCTATACCAATTCGCCATACCTACAAACCTACGCACCTGCCGCGGCGACTTCGGGATCGGAAAACTTTTAACTGCTTCTATCTTCCCTGGGTCTACCTTCAAGCATCCGCTACCTATCAAGTACCCTAAATATCGAATTTCCTTCTGACAAAATTTGCTCTTCTTTACGTTAATGGTGAGGCCCGCGTCCCTCAAACACTTTGCTACTTCTGCCAACAAGCTCAGGTGGTCCTCAAAGTTAGTGCTGCATACCATCAGGTCATCCAAGTAGACAAAGACGTTCTCACGCAAACGCGAAGGAATGGCCTTGTCCATCAGCCTGCTCATCGTCTGCGGCCCGTTGCATAACCCAAATGGCATCACCTTGAAGTGGTAGAGAGGCTTCCCCGGAACTGCGAACGCTGTCTTTTCTTTCGATGATTCCGTCAACTTGATTTGAAAGAACGCGTCCTTCAGGTCGATACCACTGATGAAGTGGGTATCCTTCAACCTACTCAAGAGCCCATTAATATGCGGCAACGGGTATGAGTCCTTCTTAGTAACCGCGTTGACTTTTCTGGAATCAATACAAAGCCGGACCTTCCCTGGTTTCCGGACCAACACCACAGGACTACACCACGGCGAGTTCGATTCCTCGATAACCCCCATTTCGAGCAGCCTATCTATCTCACTAAAAGCTTCGGCTTGCCTCGGTGGCGAAAGAGGGAAATGCTTGCTCTTTATTGGAACCGCGTCGCCCGTGTCAATATGATGTTCGACTAGCTTTGTTTGACCCAGACCTAACTTCTCAAATGACGGAAACGTCTCTACTACGTTCTGCAGCTCGACCTTCTGCTTTGTTGTTAATTCATGGAAGTTATGCTCTTGTTCCCTCTCTTCGCTAATCTCTAGACATGCTACACTAGGAAATATATCAGGCGCTAACGCGAAAGCTCTCCAAAAATCAACTCCGAAATACGCTTCTTGAAGAAGCGAAGGAACAAGGTAAAAACGTATGGTTTTGGTAATGTTTTTGAAAGTCACAGGTAAGGAAACAGAACCTAGTATTTTCTGCTTGGCGCCACCCGCCGTGTATACAAAAGCCTGTAGTGGGTGGTACTTAAGCCCAATCGAATCCAAAAACTCTTCACAGTCCTTCCCGAGGATAGAGACATTAGCACCCGAGTCCAGCAAGCCTACTATAAAACTATTTTCTATTTTTATTCGCACCAGAGGCCTTTCATCCTCTGTGAGAACTAAGGTGGTGCTTTGCAAAAGTTTACGCTCCTGTACTCGATTATTATATCTCTTCCTACATCTTACAATATCGTCCGATACGAATGACTCTGGATTGTTTCCGAAAATTCTTGACCTAACTAGCTCGTAACTGGTAACCCTCTGTTCCAAACTAGGTGAAAAATGCGCTTGACAAGCAACATCTCTACTATGACTTTTCAAAATGTGAACTTGCTTTGTAATATGATAGGACGGCCCTGGATTATCTGAATCTGAGCTATTGGAGCTATCTGAACTATCAGGAAAAGTTACTAAAATGTTGGGTTGTTCCGTCGCAAGAGTGCCACTACTCCTCGAAAGTTCACCACTTCCATGGCGCTCACTGCTCGCGAAGGTTTCATCACTCGAGGCGACTCCTCGGGCACTGGCTGATATGGGGGCTATGGCACCGAACGAGTTTCCCCCATCTTCTCGCTCGAATATTGGTTTCCCTGCCGGCGATGGTCCTTTGGACATTTTGGGGTATACACGCCTCTATGCCCGCACTTAAAGCAAAAAGGGTTCCTAATAGGTTCCTCACAATACATATACGAATGCCCCATGGCTTGACAATTCCAACACTGGATTCCTGAATAGTCCGGTTTCCTATTGCGCCGATACTCCAACGCCTCAATCTGCGGGTCAGCTTCGCCATCTTCGCCTTCCATCCTCCTATCAGGTGTCATCGCTCGAGCCTCATTAACATGTCTTCCGGTATAAGTTGTTCCCAGAATCTTGCTCTCCCTCAGCACTTGTTCACCTTTTCGTGCTATATCGCGTAGATCATGCAATGTCCTCGCCTCTGCGTTGAACAGCATAAGTTTCAGGCTACTGTTGACGTTTCGTTTTATTATGTCAATCAGTAGGGCTTCTGACATTGGTTCTCTAAGGCGCGCGTTTAGTGCTACTATGTCAGTGTGGAACACATCGTATGACTCACTTAGCTTCTGCTTCCGCATTGAGATCTCCATCATGATCTCGTGGTCACTTTTCAATGTTCCAAACTCACGCTTCAAAGAATAACACAAAAAGGGATAATTCGCATTTGGGTTCTGCTTGGTGAACAGCCAGTACCATTCTTCAGCCCGCCCTGATAAAAATAGATGAAAGCTTGCCATTAGCTGGTCATCAGAACACTGAGTCCGCTCACACAAGGTGTCTAGCTTAAACAAAAAGTCCGCTACGCTCCCAGTACCATCGAAGGAGACCTTCCACTCCCGTGGTTTCACCGCCATGTTGTTCGAAACTATGTTGGCTTGGTTACTAACAAACGTCTGGGCCCGGTTCCTTTCATCCCTATTGGGGTTCCTCGAATAGGTGGCACCGCCCTGCGACGATGTTACTGCGGCGTTAAGTAAGTCCATATTCTCCCTGATCGTCCTCATTTCGCTACGCATCTCCTCCTGAGAAGTCCTGAACAGCTGATGTAACACGTTCACCCACGAGTCTTCAGGAGGGGCCTCGACAATATTCCGCGGAGTATTCCTATCACCTAAAGTGTTAAGAGGTACAGAGTTTTGTAGCAAAACTCCAGATGCCTCCTGTATACCTGACAACACGTTAGTGGAAGGGTCAAAAATATTCTGCATGGGGTCTGCGGCCATGGACGAATCAAGGATATTGGTACTAGCCGGTCTATCCATCTTGTGGTTGGAAGCAGGGTTCAATACTGTCCCGGTCGAATCTCCTCTAGCCGGACTACCTACTGGAGAATGCATCACTAAAGGCCGATTTGTGGGCTGTTTTGGAAATGCCCCTCTACCCTGACCTCTAGGTTTACCCCCACTTCCTCGGTTAGAATTTCTAGTAGTCATGCGTTCAGCTGACTGTTCCATGTCTACTAGGAGCTGGCTATATAAAAAAAATTGGTCAATAAAAAAAATGTCTAAGTATTGGTTTCGGTTACAAGACGCGGTTGGAAGGCACAAAGTAAAAATTCACCCTCCCTACCCTATAATACCGACGATTCGCGGAAAAAAAATTTATGATTGATTAAGTCGACGTTTATCAAGTCGCTAATCGTAACGACTTTCCCGAAAAAAAAATATAGTAAAGTTTTCAAAAAAAAAATATATATATACGTGTAAAATATATGCTGAAAGAAAGTTTGATTAGTAAATATACGTTTGAAAGTCAAAATGCAATGAAATACGATATGTTGTTTGAAAAATGTATGTATATGTATTTAAATGTTCAATGGGAATGCTGACATCCCATCATTAGAAGGCATAGGTATAATGGAAAAAAAATAAACATAAAACATTTGACAAGGACATAACCAGGTACACCTACCGCAATGCAGGGGTGGTCTTAAGGACACCTCGCCCTGAGACATGTGGGTATACCATGGCGAAAATTTTGAAAAAAAAGTTAAACTTATTTGGACTACAGTACTCCCGACCGCAATGCAGGGGCTGCTAAAGGCTGCCACCTGAGACTTGCCGAGGCACTGTAGACCGCAATTGACAAAAAGAAATCTGAAAATTTATTTTACTTTACACCTCTTCAGCTGCGCCGCAATGAAAGGATTCGGTTAGGTACCGAATTTCCCCAGACTTGCGCAGTTGAAAAAGTTCAAACTTATTTGGACTCCAGCACTCCCGACCGCAATGCAGGGGCTGCTAAAGGCTGCCGCCTGAGACTTGCCGAGGTGCTGTAGATCGAAAATGACAAAAAAACTGAAAATCTAGGTTCTACCCCTCCTCAGCTGCGCCGCAATGAAAGGATGCGGTTAGATACCGCATTTAACCAGACTTGCGCAGTTGAAAAGAGGGTTATTCGGTTCCCCACTCCTCCTTCCGCAATGCAGGGGCTGCTGAAGGCTGCCACCTGAGACTGGTCGGAGGAGTAGAGATCCCTACAAGAAAAGAAAAGTGCATAAAAAAAACGAAGACAAAACAAAACACACGTTCGGCAAAACGAAAAGTTAAAAAAATCCCTAAAAATCTAAACCCCACTTAGCGGACATATTTATTTTTCCCGAAGCCGACATCGGACAACAGACCCGGGACAAAAAAAAAATGTATACTACAAAAAAACTAAGTGCGTTTAGCACTACCTCACCGGGTGAAATGAAAAACTTCCGGTGGACATGACGTGAAGTCTCGTGGAGCCCTCAGCTACTGAACCCGAAGACCCATCCGGACAACTTGATCAGTCCCACCATCCCGTCGCAACGCAGGTGGCGGCTACTGGGCCTGCCTACCTGGGACATACGAGATGGTGAAACCTCACAAACTGACCAGAGGAGTCACCGAGGCCAGCGCCTCAGGTGCCACGTTGGGCGCCATCTGTTATGGAAACGCGTCAAAATGGAGCAGTAAGGAAGGCGGTCGGCATGATATCAAGGTCGCACTGTGGCTAGTCATGTCGGCTGGGGTGGGCTCTTGCCAACCTTACCGTCCTGCGCCATAAACAGAGAAAAGGTCAAAATCATGCCTTTTAAACGCGGGGAAAAACGCAAAAACCGCGTTAAAATAACGTTTAAAACAACATCCGGTTAAACCCGGATGCCACGGACAGACCGTTGACATTCAAAATTCAAGAAAAACTCAAAAGGAAAAGGGGCAACTAAAATCCAAATCAAAATTCAAAAATAAATTCAAAATAAACGGGCAGTTAAGCTCAACTCAAATTCAAAAAAAAATAACCGAAAAATCGAAAAAGTATTTAAATATAACAAATGGCAACAAAACCGAAGTAAATTAAAAAAAAACCCTGAAAATCAAAACGAATCGGAAACGACCGATTACCACAGCTGAAAAAGAATTTAAATAAACAGTAAATCAAAAAAAAAATATATAAGGCCGAACAATATAAGGGGGCGCCGCGGGTGTTGTTGCGACGCCCGGTGCTTGGCCCACCCTCATCCATGGCCATCGACGCACCTGGTCTCGATGGCCCCTTACCTAACAATCCTATGCCTTCTAAATAATTAAGAACCTCAGCATTCCCATTTTTATATAATTTTTTTATTTACAGTTCATTTTCTTAAACCTAAATCTTCAAAATATTTATTTCAAAAAAAGCATTTTGTTTACTTAAATTATTTTTCTTTTCTCTTTTCCCTATCCTTTCTCTTATTTTTATAAATTACATTTATATTCTATCCTGTCTTTTTCTCTTCTTTTCTTGTTTTAACTAATTTTCTTTTTCTCCTTTATAAATTACCTTTCTAAATAAATTCTTTAATTAAATTTAACTTTCCTCCGCTTATTTATGTATTTTTGTTTTGTTTGCTTAATTTACTTTTTCATTACTATCGTTATATTATTAAGTTATCTGAAGTATTATTTATTTATTATTATGTTATTTTAACCATTATTTATTATTATGTTATTTTAACCATTATTTATTATTATGTTATTTTATTGGTGGCCTTTAATTTGTTATAGTTGTAGTTTGTTTATTTAACATTTATGTATTTGATTAAAATATATTTTTAGGTATTTATTTTATGTATTTAGTATTTAATTAAATTTATTTTATTTTAGGTATTTAATTTTATTTAATTAAATTTATTTTATTTTATGTATTTAAATTTATTTTTATTTTATGTATTTAGTTCTGTCTTAGGTTACATATTTTGTTCTATGCTATGTTATTTATTTTATTTCATCTTATTTTAGTTTATTTATTTTATTTAATCTTATTTTGTTTTAAGGTAGGTTTAATTATATTTTATTTTATGTATTTTGATTTTATTTACCTTTTATTATTTGTATTATTCTATTTTATTTTATGTAGATTATGTTATTTAATTTTATGTATTTTAATTAAATTTTAGTTTATTTATTTTAATTGGAATTTTATTTTATTCATTAAGGGTATTTAGACAATCTTATTTTAGTTGTGTTTATATATCTATATATATTTTTCCTCCTATTATTTCACATTATGTTTATTCCTATATTTCCGTAAAATTTGTTTTTTCTTTTTTGTTTATAGTTAAACTTCCTTCCCTTACTTTGGTTAAACCTATCATTTTAGTTTAATTAATTAATTAATTATTTAAATTAAACCCTCCTATTCTATAATTTAGTAAGTTTAACTTTTTATTTTGTTTATAGTAAAATTTCTTTTCTTACTTTAGTTAAGCCTATCAATTTAGTTTATTTAAGCTCTACTCTAACCTTAATTTTTCTAAATTATAATTTTAAAATATACATTTTTTTTTCCCCCTGAAGTTTTTCTTTTCAATTACTACTATGACAACTGATGATATTAATATAGCTAGGTTGTTTGATTTATAAAAAGTTATAACTAAATTACATATATATTGGATAGGTCTCACCCGGTTGTTGCAGTAGGCCGTTGGTGGGGCGCTACTGTTGTTGTTGTTGGTATTTGTGCGGCGGGCCTATAAGTGGGCGGCCCCCGTTGTTGTCACTGCTGGTAGTTGGTGTTGTTGTCGTTGCCGGTGTTACAACCGGTTGCCGTTGTTGTTACAGGTGTTTGTTGTTGCCGGTGTTGTCGATGCTGGTTGTTGATGGTACTATTGTTGTTGCGGCGGGCCTATATGAGGCGGCCCCCGTTGTTGTCACTGCTGGTAGTTGTTGTTATAGCTGGTGGTGTTGTCTATACTGGTGATGATATGAATTAAATTAGTTTGCTGCCGAACATCTCACTGTTGTCAAATCCGGTGTTGTACACAAATATGTAGATTTGTTTTATATTTTTAGGTCGCTTCAATTACATGCACATTTCCGATGTTCATTAGATATTTAATTACTTTTCTTTGAATTATTATAACATATTATTGCTATACGTTTTATTTGTATAAAGTAATTTATGTATGTATGTATCACTGTGTTTAGTTACACAAAGTTAAAACTGGAACACACGAGGCTGTAATAAAAAATACTACATATATTAAGCCTTGCCGCTTTCAAATCTTTGTATCCTCAAAGTTTCAACTTACCAGTTAGTCCTATGTTGGGTGAACCAATCCAGTCTGTGCTAATTGCATGTCTCGTCTTCAGTAGTGTTCTTAGCTGCTTATATGCCCGACAGCACTTCTCTATTTAAACTTTAAGGTGTAGTTGAATTTTTTCACTTTTTAGTTGCTGCTGCAATAGCTGAATAATTGTTCTCTGCTTTTGCCTAATATTTGGAAATATTTTTCCTTTTATTTCACCAGATAATTAATTTCAAATTCGGAAAATTAATAGCAAAGTTCGTCATTTCTATTTTTTTTTGTCTTGTATTTAAGGTGTAACTTATTTCAAACAAAATTAACTTTTCCATGCGGTCGAGAAGATCGGAACAAGAAATTGGTGGCTAAGATTATTTTTCAAGTCTACCACTTAAAATTTTCCTGCTACACATCACTACGACCGTTTGCACCAAAAAATTTTCACATTTAAATGGTCGAATGCCAAAGCCGTCGCAGTAGGGAAAATTTCCAATCAACTGCGACTGCGCAATGGAAAAGTTCCGTTGACCAGTCTGACATGGCGTGATCGTTGCCAGGTGGGACACTACGATTGGTGGTTGCCATCAGGGTTCGGACTTTTGTTACTATCTTAAATACTTTTTGTACTGCCAAATTTGGTAAAAGTACAGTCCGGTTTCCGAAACAAAAAAAAAGCACAATATGTTATTAAATTTAAAGAAGGAGATATGATTTTACTTCCTGATAGCAGATTTTAAGAGATTTGACCCGTAGAAATTGTTTAAAATTGAAAGTTCGTTGATTACACTTTTATTTTAAGGCTTTAAAAAAAAGGAATTTAGTACTTTTACTCTTGCTACTATTTTGTTATTTAGTTAGTTTTATTAAAGGTGAATTTTCACGTATGGAACAAAAGTCGAAATTAGAGAATATTAACAATGTTTAATTATTTTACGAGAAAGTTTGAAGTCAGGGAAAATCTTAACTTATCAAAAAAAAATCATGTTATGGTAATATTAAATGGGAACCTAAAGCGTAGTAGATTTGTGTAAAGTGCATTTAGTATTGAAATTACTACAATTTTAACTAAGTCCGAACCCTAAAGGCACGCTTTCGTTGGCGCGAAAAAAGGGAAGGTTCTAGAACTTGTGTTTGGTGCGTTCCCTTGGTGGTCCACGGAACCCGACGTTACTGGGTTTTAGGATAGAAGACACATGAAACTCCTTGTCCGACCCGGCCATGGATAATACTATAATACACGAATATTGACGCCGTTAAAATGGTTAAACTTCCACCTTACAAATGCTTTTTGCCAATTACTAATACTTATTGCCGCCTTTGGTTGCACCTTGTTTTGGCGATATGATGAGTTATCCATCGAGTCAAGGTCAGGAATCAGGACGGGATTCCATGTGTCTCCCACCCCACTAATTGATGAATTAATATAAGTTACCCAATGACATACGTTAATTTCACCTACAAGAAATAAATGATATTTACTCATGTCAAATGCCCATTTAATTCACTGTCATTTTTCGGGCAATCTGGTTTATGCTACTTTTTTTTATTTCTGGCCACACCGAGAACACACCAACCACTTGTTTGTCTGGAAATTACAAATTCCGTTATTGGTGCCTTTTTCCATTTTACGGAACATTTGGTGCTGCCACCTCGGCAAAAATCACGCCACTTCCCAGAATCTATCGATTTATGTCAAACCGCAGTGTGAACCTAAACTGTCACCTATCCAACCGCAGTGAGTCATACCAATCAAACTCAATAAAAGAAAAATGACTATAAGTTGGAAGTAGACCATAACAGTATCGAATCAAACAACAAAATTTGCAATGACATTTCGTGATATGGAAGATTCTATCAGACCATTTGACGGTTCCAATAAGATTCCTGTTGACATTTGGTGTCAAGAATTTGAAGAACAATCGGCGGTAATGTGTTGGAATGATTTGCAGAAACTTGTGTTTGCAAAGAAATTTTTGAGAGGTGTTGCTAAATTATTTGTATTGAATGAGCGAGGTTTAAACTGCTGGCAGGCATTGAAAACTGCTTTGCTTAGCGAATTCAAAGACAACACAAATAGTGCACTGCTGCACAAACAGCTGACTGAGCGTAAGTTGAAGGACAATGAAAATTTGCAAGAATACTTTTATAAGATGCGCGAAATTGCAAATAGGGGAAATATTGAGGACGAGGCACTAATTCAGTATGTTATCGACGGAATTTGTGATCTCACAGTGAACAAAACAATATTATATGGTGCAAAGAAACTGAGTGAATTCAAAGACAAATTAAAGTGTTACGAATTGATGCGTACACAAAACAAAATAAAAGCAACAGTGAAAGAAAATGTAAAACAGGGCGTTCACAAAGAAATAAAATGTTACAACTGTGGTGAGAAAGGGCATTTGTCAAATATGTGCAAAAACAAAGAGAAGGGAAAAAA
This sequence comes from Sphenella marginata, assembly GCA_951509765.1. Classification (NCBI taxonomy): domain Eukaryota; kingdom Metazoa; phylum Arthropoda; class Insecta; order Diptera; family Tephritidae; genus Sphenella; species Sphenella marginata. The sequence continues at coordinate 12,371,589 of OX608079.1, read as the reverse complement.
GTGTTTTAAATGCAACCGATACGGACATATTTCGGCAAAGTGCGAGCAAAACAAAAAAGATGAAAACGATATGAAACCAAATACGCGACAAATAATATGCAAACGTGAATTATCCCACAAGGAAATTAAAATGGGAAAAAAAAACGTATAATGCGCTGTTCGATACAGGGTGCAAATTCAACAACCACCCATGAAGTAATAAAGAAACTCCGTAATCAAAGCGTAATTTTTGGAAATCCTGCAAACATCATTTCTGATAGAGGCGCAGCGTTTTCATCAAATGACTTCAAAGAATATTGCGATAGTAAAAACATAAAACACACAATGATCACAACTGGTTTGCCAAGAGTAAATGGCCAAATCGAAAGACTAAATGCTATTATAATAGGAGTTCTAACGAAGCTGAGCATAGACGATGCAACAAAATGGTTCAAAAACATCGATAAAGTTCAACAAGCAATTAATTCGACGTTTACAAGAAGTATCAACACAACTCCGTTCGAACTTCTAGTAGGTACAAAAATGCGAACAAAAGACGACGTATATATTCGCGAAATCTTGGAACAAGAAGTAGCAAAAACATTCAACAACGATCGAGATGAACTTCGAAATAAAGCAAAACAACAAATTATCGAAATACAAAGAGAAAATAAGAAAACATACAACAAAAAACGTAAACCTGCACATCAATACAAACTCGATGACATGGTAGTAATCAAAAGAACGCAATTCGGTAGTGGACTTAAGTTGAAGTCTAAATTTTTAGGTCCATACCGAATAACTCAAGTCAAAGGTAATAATTCATACAACGTCGAAAAAGTTTCCAATACTGAAGGTCCAATCAAATCTACAACCTGTGCCGAATATATGAAGCCATGGGTTCAAGGCTACAGCGAAGACAGCGGTACATTCGGGTCGAATGTATGACAGAATGGCCGAATGTGGGGTAATTTTCCATAAAAATACCGATAAGCTCTCATTTAACACCAGATGGCAACCCTTTCTTGTCACCTTTGGCATGCGACAGAGAAAGATTTTCAGTTTAAGCGAAGACGTAAACTCGGAACGACGTGAATCGAAGACGTGCGCGCAAATCCAAGACGTTGTGCAAATCTATTTTTATATTAAATAACTTTTCAATTTAATCACTCATTTTAATTCATTAACTTTGTAATAAAACTTCTTTTTTTTAAAAAAAATTCATTAAAACTTAGAACCTAAACAATCAAAAAACGGCTTTGGTTCCTTTCGAATAGCAACTTAGGACCCAAATCCCACATATACACGATTTGCTCATACAATATGGTATGGATAAATGCAAGAGCGTCGGAATTCCGTTGGAAAAAGGATACCAGGTAGCGTGCAATGAAGATTGTGTGAAGGCAGATGTGACTCAATATCAATCTCTGATTGGAGCACTTATGTATTTGGGTATTACCACAAGACCTGATATACTTCATTCAGTGTCAAAGCTTTCGCAAAGAAATGTGGATCCTCACGTGGAGCATATGACTGCTGCAAAACATATCTTAAGATACTTGCAAGGTAGTATGAACCTTAAGCTAACATATCTTGCAGGTAGTAAACGCGTAGAAGGGTATGTAGATGCTGATTGGGGTAGTGATCCACATGATCGTAAGTCATATACGGGCTTTGTTTTTATGTATGGTAACTGTGCCATATCATGGGAGTCGAAAAAGCAAAATACAATCGCGCTGAGCAGTACAGAGGCTGAATATATTGCGGCATCTAATGCAGCCAAGGAAGCAATATATTTACAGAGGTTATTGAAAGAAGTTGGTTTTTGGACAAACGATTCAATTTTATTACACATCGACAATCAATCGGCAGAGAAGTTAGCATCAAACCCAGTGTACCACAATCGCACAAAGCACATTGACGTGCGATATCATCACAAACGTCAATTAGTTCATGATAAAAAAATAGCATTAACATATTGTCCTACGGATCAAATGACAGCAGATATTTTTACCAAGAATTTGGCCAAGGCGAAACATGTGCAGTTTACAAAGAGAATGAATTTATTGTGAATCAAAGTATTTGTTTTTTTATCAGACTTAGAAAAGAAGTATCCACGTTGAGGAGGATTGTTGAACTACTTGTTTTATCATAAAAGAATTACCTGTTTCATAAAACATAGAAAGCAACATGTAACTTTTCATATCTGAAAAATATTCTTGACATACGTTTTCTCATATACATTTTTATATTCATTAGTGATAAAGCTTTTCATTCGAGAACATTCATTTTTGTGCTTAATTCATTTACATTACCTTCAATAAATATATATTTTTTAAGAAATATATCATATTTAATATACAAAAAGTAAAAACGCAGTTTGTAGCTTCTTCAATGTTATATTTACGAAATAATTAGAAGGGCGTTAATTTTCCTAAAGACATAAACTATTTTCTTCCTAAAAATTTTTATTTGTATACAAAAAGTAAAAACACAGTTTGTAGATTTTTCAATTTTATACTTACGAAATAATTAGAAATCGCGTTAATTTTCCTAAAGACATCAACTATTTTCTTCCTAAAAATTTGTATTTGTAAAAGAGTCGACATATAACCCAATATTTCAATATGTTTCTGTTTATGACATCTATCTTGGAGTGAAAAAACCAAATTTTTTTTAAAAAAAAGCTAAAAAATTATTTCAATTTATCAATATATATTTTTTAAGAAATATATCATATTTAATATACAAAAAGTAAAAACACAGTTTGTAGCTTCTTCAATTTTATACTTACGAAATAATTAGAAATCGCATTAATTTTCCTAAAGACATTAACTATTTTCTTCCTAAAAATTTTTATTTGTAAAAGAGTCGACATATAACCCAATATTTTTCTGTTTATGGCATCTATTTTCGAGTGAAAAAACCAAATTTTTTAAAAAAAAGTTAAAAATTATTTCCATTTATCAATATATATTTTTTAAGAAATATATCATATTTAATATACAAAAAGTAAAAACACAGTTTGTAGCTTCTTCAATTTTATACTTACGAAATAATTAGAAATCGCGCTAATTTTCCTAAAGACATAAACTATTTTCTTCCTAAAAATTTTTATTTGTAAAAGAGTCGACATATATATAACCCAATATTTCAATATTTTTCTGTTTATGGCATCTATTTTCGAGTGAAAAAACCAATTTTTTTGAAAAAAAAGCTAGACAATTATTTCAATTTATCAATATATATTTTTTAAGAAATATATCATATTTAATATACAAAAAGTAAAAACGCAGTTTGTAGCTTCTTCAATTTTATATTCACGAAATAGTTTGAAATTGCGTTAATTTCCTAAAGACATCAACTATTTTCTTGATAAAATTTTAATTTGTAAAAGAGTCGACATATAACCGGTATCATTACATATTTAGGTTAATTGGGCCAGTTAAGATATGTGTTTTCAATATTTCCGAGTTGAATTTGACGAAAGAAACCAGAAAACCATCATATGTGTAAGTTGTAATATTCTCCCGCTAAACGGACTTCAAAAAATCCACAACTAAAGGAAAAATTGAGAAAACAGTCTGTATCACCAAAAAAAAAACACAATTTGGAAACCGGCTAATATTAAGAAGTTAACGGAATCTCAAAATGAACTTTCATTCGTTTCAATCCATATGGCCAATTTTGTTCGATATGGCATCATTCTATGTGACCATTATCTATATATTAATAGGCTAACATTTTTTCCATACAATCAATTGCCAGAGTGTATCTCATAAAACAATGCATAACTGCAATTATTATATATTTTGATATGTTTTCATGGGCCAGGAGCTTTGCATAGGCATATTATATTTAACAAAAAATGCTTCATTTATTTGTAATAATTCATCAAAGTTTTCACCAAAACCCAAAGCTGTTAACTACAGTATTTGACTTTTTTGTTGTACATACAGCAGTGGCGCAGGTGGTGAGCGTGCCGGCTATTATGCGTGCGTTCGTATGTTCAAGAACGTGTTCAGGGCAGGTAAAGTTTTTTTTTTTTTTAATAATTGAATTTGCCTTAAAATATACGAAAACTTTTTATTAAATTTTTTTTTTTTTTTAATTTATTATATTTGTAATCCAATATTTTTCTGTTTATTATGTTTATGACATCTATCTTGGAGTGAAAAACTCAAATTTTTTGAATAAAATCTAAAAAATTATTCCAATTTATCAATATTTATAAATTTATATTTTTTAAGAAATCTATCATATTTAATATGGAAAAAGTAAAAACGCAGTTTGTAGTTCTTCAATTTTATATTCACGAAATAGTTTGAAATTGCGTTAATTTTCTTAAAGACATCAACTATTTTCTTCCTAAAAATTTTCATTTGTAAAAGAGTCGACATATAACCCGATATTTCAATATTTTTCTGTTTATGACATCTTTTTTTGAGTGAAAAAACCAAATTGTTGAAAAAAAAAGCTAAAAAATTATTTCAATTTATCAGTATATATTTTTTAAGAAATATATCATATTTAATATACGAAAAGTAAAAACGCAGTTTGTAGCTTCTTCAATTTTATATTCACGAAATAGTTTGAAATTGCGTTAATTTTCCTAAAGACATCAACTATTTTCTTCATAAAAATTTTTATTTGTAAAAGAGTCGACATATACCCCAATATTAAATTGGGCCAGTTAGGTTATGTGTTTTCAATATTTCCGAGTTGAATTTGACGAAAAAAACCAGAAAACCATCATATGTCTAAGTTGTAATATTCTCCCGCTATACGGACTTCAAAAAATATACAACTAAAAGAAAAATTGAGAAAACTGTCTGTATACCAAAAAAAAAAAACACAATTTGGAAACCGGCAAATGTTAAGAAGTTAACGGAATCTCAAAATGAACTTTCATTCGTTTCAATCCATATGGCCAATTTTGTTCGATATGGCATCATTCTATGTGACCATTATCTATATATTAATAGGCTAACATTTTTTCCATACAATCAATTGCCACAGTGTATCTCATAAAACAATGCATAACTCCAATTATTATATATTTTGATATGTTTTCATGGGCCAGGAGCTTTGCATAGGCATATTATATTTAACAAAAAATGCTTCATTAATTTGTAATAATTCATCAAAGTTTTCACCAAAACCCAAAGCTGTTAACTACAGTATTTGACTTTTTTGTTGTACATACAGCAGTGGCGCAGGTGGTGAGCGTGCCGGCTATTATGCGTGCGTTCGTATGTTCAATAACGTGTTCAGGGCAGGTAAATTTTTTTTTTTTTTACTAAATTGAATTTGCCTTAAAATATACGAAAACTTTTTATTATACTTTTTTTTTTTAATTTATTATATTTGTAATCCAATATTTTTCTGTTTATTATGTTTATGACATCTATCTTGGAGTGAAAAACTCAAATTTGTTGAATAAAATCTAAAAAATTATTCCAATTTATCAATATTTATAAATTTATATTTTTTAAGAAATCTATCATATTTAATATGGAAAAATTAAAAACGCAGTTTGTAGTTCTTCAATTTAATATTCACGAAATAGTTTGAAATTGCGTTGATTTTCCTAAAGACATCAACTATTTTCTTCCTAAAAATTTTCATTTGTAAAAGAGTCGACATATAACCCAATATTTCAATATTTTTCTGTTTCTGACATCCATCTTCGAGTGAAAAAACCAAATTTTTTGTAAAAAAAAGCTAAAAAATTATTTCAATTTATCAATATATATTTTTTAAGAAATATATCATATTTAATATATAAAAAGTAAAAACGTAAAACTATTTTCTTCATAAAAATTTTTATTTGTAAAAGAGTCGACATATACCCCAATATTAAATTGGGCCAGTTAGGTTGTGTTTTCAATATTTCCGAGTTGAATTTGACGAAAAAAACCAGAAAACCATCATGTGTCTAAGTTGTAATATTCTCCCGCTATACGGACTTCAAAAAATATACAACTAAAAGAAAATTTGAGAAAACTGTCTGTATACAAAAAAAAACACAATTTGGAAACCGGCAAATGGTAAGAAGTTAACGGAATCTCAAAATGAACTTTCATTCGTTTCAATCCATATGGGTGTTTCCATGAGAAGGTCAACCACGACTGAAAAAATTATATGACCAGAAAATGGGTTTTAAGACGAATTATTAAGGGAAAAGGAATTGAATTTTTATAAAATGGAAGTATTTACAGCTTGTTGGTATCTTAAAACTCATAAACGGAAGAGTAAAACTGAGATTTTCTTCAACTCAGTTTTCGCAAATTGAATCAACTATTTTCTCTTCCGAATTACTTAAATTAAGAGATTTGAAGTAGTGCAAATACATTTTAAAATTAAATTAACAATGCCAACTACTTACAAAAATGAGAAAAAGAGAAGTTTGAACTCGAATAACGGTATTTTTTTAATTTACTTTTGATAGTATACCTTTGTCGCGTACGTTATGCAAAAATATTATTTGTCTATATCATTTGTGTATTGACAGTCGCAAGTAATAGAGATTACAACTCCAAATCAAGAGATCTTCTAGTTAAATATATTCGCTGAAATTTTCTTTTGAATCGAAGTAATAAAAATTGTATTACCCTTTAAAGTTTGTCGCATACGTTATTTTAAGTAGGAATATTTTATTGTAATACATTAAAATCGACGTTAAAAGCAATTTTTTCAATACCATTATCCTGAATACATAGGTGCAGTTTAAAAATAAGTTTATTTTAACAAGCATCCCTTATTTTGTAAATAAATTTAGCTGCAAATATTTTGGATGGAATTTCTTTGCCACCTCGCATGGCAAAGGCGCTGTGGATGGAATAGGTGTTGTTATAAAGAGAAAGGTGTGGCAAATAGTAAAAGCTAATAATATAATTTTACCAGATGCTTTTTCATTTTATAAATACGCTTGTGAATATATCGATATATTCGTCGACAGTCAACATACATATAAATACTGCTCGAACGGCATACTCCTTACGAGAAAATATTAGAGTTTATGTAAATATATAAAGAATGTATATCAACAAATACATATGTTATGAATTCGATTTTATTTTCATTATCATATAGTTTTTATAATAAGAATACATTTTTATTTTGTTTCCTAATTAAAGTGTAAATTTCAAACAAAAAACATTTTATCAGGAACCGAAAATAATTGTTATTTTTTTCTTTCAGAATTCACATTATCATCAGATTTATTTTATTTTAGTCATCGTAACCAATATAAATGAGGGATTTATTTTTTTGGTTACGAATAACCCTTATCGCAAGTAATAAATTTTTTGGTTATCGGTGACCCACTCGACAGCAAACTATTTTTGCTGAATAGTGGTAAATTTTTCCCCGAGGAACTTGCAGACATTGGTCATGCCACTCCAGCAACTCAAGTTGTTTTATATTGTTTGAATTTTTTTGCTACCGATAACCAAAAAAATTATGTTACTTACAATAATGGTTATTGTTAACCAAAAAATGTTTCTCTCATTTATAATGGTTATGTTGACCAATATAAAATATGTCTTACGGTAATGGTTAATTATAACCAATATTTGAATACATCAGTATTAATGGTTAAATGGGGCCTTTTTATCATATTTCTTATAACAGCTACGTCCCTGCATTTTATTATTAATATACTAGAAAAATTGTCGCGTACGTTATGTCACGTACGTTATTTAGTTTTTTTTTTAAATAATAATATAAAGAGACGATTTCTCTTTAAATATGAGAGGATTGTAAAGGTGCATTATTTAGCTTAGGTTACGAATATTCAAAGAAATTAAGAACTGGCTTGATTCGCAGACTTTCGCATATATGTATGTGCACAATATAAGCACTTCCGTTTTGTCGCGTAAGTTATCACCTCATTTTGAACGGATATTTTAGACAGCAAAGCTTTCAGGGCGACCAATTTTTTTCCAAACATACTTCTTTGTAATTGCAACGTAACTGTATTTTTATTTTCCCGAAAACTCGTTTTATGTGAGATTTATATTACTCCAAAAGTGTACGAATGTCGCATACGGCTGCATGGAAACACCCATATGGCCAATTTTGTTCGATATGGCATCATTCTATGTGACCATTATCTATATATTAATAGGCTAACATTTTTTCCATACAATCAATTGCCAGAGTGTATCTCATAAAACAATGCATAACTCCAATTATTATATATTTTGATATGTTTTCATGGGCCAGGAGCTTTGCATAGGCATATTATATTTAACAAAAAATGCTTCATTAATTTGTAATAATTCATCAAAGTTTTTACCAAAACCCAAAGCTGTTAACTACAGTATTTGACTTTTTTGTTGTACATACAGCAGTGGCGCAGGTGGTGAGCGTGCCGGCTATGATGCGTGCGTTCGTGTGTTCAAGAACGTGTTCAGGGCAGGTAAAGTTTTTTTTTTTTTACTTAATTGAATTTGCCTTAAAATATACGAAAACTTTTTATTATATATTTTTTTTTTTAAATTTATTATATTTGTAGTCCAATATTTTTCTGTTTATTATGTTTATGACATCTATCATGGAGCGAAAAACTCAAATTTTTTGAATAAAATCTAAAAAATTATTCCAATTTATCAATATTTATAAATTTATATTTTTTAAGAAATCTATCATATTTAATATGGAAAAAGTAAAAACGCAGTTTGTAGTTCTTCAATTTAATATTCACGAAATAGTTTGAAATTGCGTTAATTTTCCTAAAGACATCAACTATTTTCTTCCTAAAAATTTTCATTTGTAAAAGAGTTGACATATAACCCAATATTTCAATATTTTTCTGTTTCTGACATCCATCTTCGAGTGAAAAAACCAAATTTTTTGTAAAAAAAAAGCTAAAAAATTATTTCAATTTATCAATATATATTTTTTAAGAAATATATCATATTTAATATATAAAAAGTAAAAACGCAGTTTGTAATTCTTCAATTTTATATTCATGAAATAGTTTGAAATTGCGTTAATTTTCCAAAGACATCAACTATTTTCTTCCTAAAAATTTTCATTTGTAAAAGAGTTGACATATAACCCAATATTTCAATATTTTTCTGTTTATGACATCTATTTTCGAGTGAAAAAACCAAATTTTTTTAAAAAAAGTTAAAAAATTATTTCCATTTATCAATATATATTTTTTAAGAAATATATCATATTTAATATACAAAAAGTAAAAACACAGTTTGTAGCTTCTTCAATTTTATACTTACGAAATAATTAGAAATCGCGCTAATTTTCCTAAAGACATCAACTATTTTCTTCCTAAAAATTTTTATTTGTAAAAGAGTCGACATATAACCCAATATTTCAATATTTTTCTGCTTATGACATCTATTTTCGAGTGAAAAAACCAAATTTTTTTAAAAAAAGCTAAAAAATTATTTCAATTTATCAATATATATTTTTTAAGAAATATATCATATTTAATATACAAAAAGTAAAAACACAGTTTGTAGCTTCTTCAATTTTATACTTACGAAATAATTAGAAATCGCGTTAATTTTCCTAAAGACATCAACTATTTTCTTCCTAAAAATTTTTATTTGTAAAAGAGTCGACATATAACCCAATAATTCAATATGTTTCTGTTTATGACATCTATCTTCGAGTGAAAAAACCAATTTTTTTGAAAAAAAAAGCTAAACAATTATTTCAATTTATCAATATATATTTTTTAAGAAATATATCATATTTAATATACAAAAAGTAAAAACGCAGTTTGTAGCTTCTTCAATTTTATATTTACGAAATAATTAGAAGGGCGTTAATTTTCCTAAAGACATCAACTATTTTCTTCCTAAAAATTTTTATTTGTAAAAGAGTCGACATATAACCCAATATTTCAATATTTTTCTGTTTATGACATCTATTTTCGAGTGAAAAAACCAAATTTTTTTAAAAAAAAGCTAAAAAATTATTTCAATTTATCAATATATATTTTTTAAGAAATATATCATATTTAATATACAAAAAGTAAAAACACAGTTTGTAGATTCTTCAATTTTATACTTACGAAATAATTAGAAATCGCGTTAATTTTCCTAAAGACATCAACTATTTTCTTCCTAAAAATTTTTATTTGTAAAAGAGTCGACATATAACCCAATATTTCAATATGTTTCTGTTTATGACATCTATCTTCGAGTGAAAAAACCAATTTTTTTGAAAAAAAAGCTAAACAATTATTTCAATTTATCAATATATATTTTTTAAGAAATATATCATATTTAATATACAAAAAGTAAAAACACAGTTTGTAGCTTCTTCAATTTTATATTTACGAAATAATTAGAAATTGCGTTAATTTTCCTAAAGACATCAACTATTTTCTTCCTAAAAATTTTTATTTGTAAAAGAGTCGACATATAACCCAATATTTCAATATTTTTCTGTTTATGGCATCTATTTTCGAGTGAAAAAACCAAATTTTTTTCAAAAAAGTTATAAAATTATTTCCATTTATCAATATATATTTTTTAAGAAATATATCATATTTAATATACAAAAAGTAAAAACACAGTTTGTAGCTTCTTCAATTTTATACTTACGAAATAATTAGAAATCGCGCTAATTTTCCTAAAGACATCAACTATTTTCTTCCTATAAATTTTTATTTGTAAAAGAGTCGACATATAACCCAATATTTCAATATGTTTCTGTTTATGACATCTATCTTTGAGTGAAAAAACCAAATTTTTTTAAAAAAATGCTAAAAAATTATTTCAATTTATCAATATATATTTTTTAAGAAATATATCACATTTAATATACAAAAAGTAAAAACACAGTTTGTAGCTTCTTCAATTTTATACTTACGAAATAATTAGAAATCGCGTTAATTTTCCTAAAGACATCAACTATTTTCTTCCTAAAAATTTTTATTTGTAAAAGAGTCGACATATAACCCAATATTTCAATATTTTTCTGTTTATGGCATCTATTTTCGAGTGAAAAAACAAAATTTTTTAAAAAAAAAGTTAAAAAATTATTTCCATTTATCAATATATATTTTTTAAGAAATATATCATATTTAATATACCAAAAGTAAAAACACAGTTTGTAGCTTCTTCAATTTTATACTTACGAAATAATTAGAAATCGCGCTAATTTTCCTAAAGACATAAACTATTTTCTTCCTAAAAATTTTTATTTGTAAAAGAGTCGACATATAACCCAATATTTCAATATTTTTCTGTTTATGACATCTATTTTCGAGTGAAAAAACCAAATTTTTTTAAAAAAAGCTAAAAAATTATTTCAATTTATCAATATATATTTTTTAAGAAATATATCATATTTAATATACAAAAAGTAAAAACACAGTTTGTAGCTTCTTCAATTTTATACTTACGAAATAATTAGAAATCGCGTTAATTTTCCTAAAGACATCAACTATTTTCTTCCTAAAAATTTTTATTTGTAAAAGAGTCGACATATAACCCAATATTTCAATATGTTTCTGTTTATGACATCTATCTTCGAGTGAAAAAACCAATTTTTTTGAAAAAAAAAAGCTAAACAATTATTTCAATTTATCAATATATATTTTTTAAGAAATATATCATATTTAATATACAAAAAGTAAAAACGCAGTTTGTAGCTTCTTCAATTTTATATTTACGAAATAATTAGAAATCGCTCTAATTTTCCTAAAGACATCAACTATTTTCTTCCTAAAAATTTTTATTTGTAAAAGAGTCGACATATAACCCAATATTTCAATATTTTTCTGTTTATGACATCTATTTTCGAGTGAAAAAACCAAATTTTTTTAAAAAAAGTTAAAAAATTATTTCCATTTATCAATATATATTTTTTAAGAAATATATCACATTTAATATACAAAAAGTAAAAACACAGTTTGTAGCTTCTTCAATTTTATATTTACGAAATAATTAGAAATCGCTCTAATTTTCCTAAAGACATCAACTATTTTCTTCCTAAAAATTTTTATTTGTAAAAGAGTCGACATATAACCCAATATTTCAATATTTTTCTGTTTATGACATCTATTTTCGAGTGAAAAAACCAAATTTTTTTAAAAAAAAGCTAAAAAATTATTTCAATTTATCAATATATATTTTTTAAGAAATATATCATATTTAATATACAAAAAGTAAAAACACAGTTTGTAGATTCTTCAATTTTATACTTACGAAATAATTAGAAATCGCGTTAATTTTCCTAAAGACATCAACTATTTTCTTCCTAAAAATTTTTATTTGTAAAAGAGTCGACATATAACCCAATATTTCAATATGTTTCTGTTTATGACATCTATCTTCGAGTGAAAAAACCAATTTTTTTGAAAAAAAAGCTAAACAATTATTTCAATTTATCAATATATATTTTTTAAGAAATATATCATATTTAATATACAAAAAGTAAAAACACAGTTTGTAGCTTCTTCAATTTTATATTTACGAAATAATTAGAAATTGCGTTAATTTTCCTAAAGACATCAACTATTTTCTTCCTAAAAATTTTTATTTGTAAAAGAGTCGACATATAACCCAATATTTCAATATTTTTCTGTTTATGGCATCTATTTTCGAGTGAAAAAACCAAATTTTTTTCAAAAAAGTTATAAAATTATTTCCATTTATCAATATATATTTTTTAAGAAATATATCATATTTAATATACAAAAAGTAAAAACACAGTTTGTAGCTTCTTCAATTTTATACTTACGAAATAATTAGAAATCGCGCTAATTTTCCTAAAGACATCAACTATTTTCTTCCTATAAATTTTTATTTGTAAAAGAGTCGACATATAACCCAATATTTCAATATGTTTCTGTTTATGACATCTATCTTTGAGTGAAAAAACCAAATTTTTTTAAAAAAAAGCTAAAAAATTATTTCAATTTATCAATATATATTTTTTAAGAAATATATCACATTTAATATACAAAAAGTAAAAACACAGTTTGTAGCTTCTTCAATTTTATACTTACGAAATAATTAGAAATCGCGTTAATTTTCCTAAAGACATCAACTATTTTCTTCCTAAAAATTTTTATTTGTAAAAGAGTCGACATATAACCCAATATTTCAATATTTTTCTGTTTATGGCATCTATTTTCGAGTGAAAAAACAAAATTTTTTAAAAAAAAAGTTAAAAAATTATTTCCATTTATCAATATATATTTTTTAAGAAATATATCATATTTAATATACCAAAAGTAAAAACACAGTTTGTAGCTTCTTCAATTTTATACTTACGAAATAATTAGAAATCGCGCTAATTTTCCTAAAGACATAAACTATTTTCTTCCTAAAAATTTTTATTTGTAAAAGAGTCGACATATAACCCAATATTTCAATATTTTTCTGTTTATGACATCTATTTTCGAGTGAAAAAACCAAATTTTTTTAAAAAAAGCTAAAAAATTATTTCAATTTATCAATATATATTTTTTAAGAAATATATCATATTTAATATACAAAAAGTAAAAACACAGTTTGTAGCTTCTTCAATTTTATACTTACGAAATAATTAGAAATCGCGTTAATTTTCCTAAAGACATCAACTATTTTCTTCCTAAAAATTTTTATTTGTAAAAGAGTCGACATATAACCCAATATTTCAATATGTTTCTGTTTATGACATCTATCTTCGAGTGAAAAAACCAATTTTTTTGAAAAAAAAAGCTAAACAATTATTTCAATTTATCAATATATATTTTTTAAGAAATATATCATATTTAATATATAAAAAGTAAAAACGCAGTTTGTAATTCTTCAATTTTATATTCATGAAATAGTTTGAAATTGCGTTAATTTTCCAAAGACATCAACTATTTTCTTCCTAAAAATTTTCATTTGTAAAAGAGTTGACATATAACCCAATATTTCAATATTTTTCTGTTTATGACATCTATTTTCGAGTGAAAAAACCAAATTTTTTTAAAAAAAGTTAAAAAATTATTTCCATTTATCAATATATATTTTTTAAGAAATATATCATATTTAATATACAAAAAGTAAAAACACAGTTTGTAGCTTCTTCAATTTTATACTTACGAAATAATTAGAAATCGCGCTAATTTTCCTAAAGACATCAACTATTTTCTTCCTAAAAATTTTTATTTGTAAAAGAGTCGACATATAACCCAATATTTCAATATTTTTCTGCTTATGACATCTATTTTCGAGTGAAAAAACCAAATTTTTTTAAAAAAAGCTAAAAAATTATTTCAATTTATCAATATATATTTTTTAAGAAATATATCATATTTAATATACAAAAAGTAAAAACACAGTTTGTAGCTTCTTCAATTTTATACTTACGAAATAATTAGAAATCGCGTTAATTTTCCTAAAGACATCAACTATTTTCTTCCTAAAAATTTTTATTTGTAAAAGAGTCGACATATAACCCAATATTTCAATATGTTTCTGTTTATGACATCTATCTTCGAGTGAAAAAACCAATTTTTTTGAAAAAAAAAAGCTAAACAATTATTTCAATTTATCAATATATATTTTTTAAGAAATATATCATATTTAATATACAAAAAGTAAAAACGCAGTTTGTAGCTTCTTCAATTTTATATTTACGAAATAATTAGAAGGGCGTTAATTTTCCTAAAGACATCAACTATTTTCTTCCTAAAAATTTTTATTTGTAAAAGAGTCGACATATAACCCAATATTTCAATATTTTTCTGTTTATGACATCTATTTTCGAGTGAAAAAACCAAATTTTTTTAAAAAAAAGCTAAAAAATTATTTCAATTTATCAATATATATTTTTTAAGAAATATATCATATTTAATATACAAAAAGTAAAAACACAGTTTGTAGATTCTTCAATTTTATACTTACGAAATAATTAGAAATCGCGTTAATTTTCCTAAAGACATCAACTATTTTCTTCCTAAAAATTTTTATTTGTAAAAGAGTCGACATATAACCCAATATTTCAATATGTTTCTGTTTATGACATCTATCTTCGAGTGAAAAAACCAATTTTTTTGAAAAAAAAGCTAAACAATTATTTCAATTTATCAATATATATTTTTTAAGAAATATATCATATTTAATATACAAAAAGTAAAAACACAGTTTGTAGCTTCTTCAATTTTATATTTACGAAATAATTAGAAATTGCGTTAATTTTCCTAAAGACATCAACTATTTTCTTCCTAAAAATTTTTATTTGTAAAAGAGTCGACATATAACCCAATATTTCAATATTTTTCTGTTTATGGCATCTATTTTCGAGTGAAAAAACCAAATTTTTTTCAAAAAAGTTATAAAATTATTTCCATTTATCAATATATATTTTTTAAGAAATATATCATATTTAATATACAAAAAGTAAAAACACAGTTTGTAGCTTCTTCAATTTTATATTTACGAAATAATTAGAAATCGCGCTAATTTTCCTAAAGACATCAACTATTTTCTTCCTAAAAATTTTTATTTGTAAAAGAGTCGACATATAACGCAATATTTCAATATTTTTCTGTTTATGACATCTATTTTCGAGTGAAAAAACCAAATTTTTTTAAAAAAAGTTAAAAAATTATTTCCATTTATCAATATATATTTTTTAAGAAATATATTATATTTAATATACAAAAAGTAAAAACACAGTTTGTAGCTTCTTCAATTTTATACTTACGAAATAATTAGAAATCGCGCTAATTTTCCTAAAGACATCAACTATTTTCTTCCTAAAAATTTTTATTTGTAAAAGAGTCGACATATAACCCAATATTTCAATATGTTTCTGTTTATGACATCTATCTTCGAGTGAAAAAAACAATTTTTTTGAAAAAAAAAGCTAAACAATTATTTCAATTTATCAATATATATTTTTTAAGAAATATATCATATTTAATATACAAAAAGTAAAAACGCAGTTTGTAGCTTCTTCAATTTTATATTTACGAAATAATTAGAAATCGCGTTAATTTTCCTAAAGACATCAACTATTTTCTTCCTAAAAATTTTTATTTGTAAAAGAGTCGACATATAACCCAATATTTCAATATGTTTCTGTTTATGACATCTATCTTTGAGTGAAAAAACCAAATTTTTTTAAAAAAAAGCTAAAAAATTATTTCAATTTATCAATATATATTTTTTAAGAAATATATCACATTTAATATACAAAAAGTAAAAACACAGTTTGTAGCTTCTTCAATTTTATACTTACGAAATAATTAGAAATCGCGTTAATTTTCCTAAAGACATCAACTATTTTCTTCCTAAAAATTTTTATTTGTAAAAGAGTCGACATATAACCCAATATTTCAATATTTTTCTGTTTATGGCATCTATTTTCGAGTGAAAAAACAAAATTTTTTAAAAAAAAAGTTAAAAAATTATTTCCATTTATCAATATATATTTTTTAAGAAATATATCATATTTAATATACCAAAAGTAAAAACACAGTTTGTAGCTTCTTCAATTTTATACTTACGAAATAATTAGAAATCGCGCTAATTTTCCTAAAGACATAAACTATTTTCTTCCTAAAAATTTTTATTTGTAAAAGAGTCGACATATAACCCAATATTTCAATATTTTTCTGTTTATGACATCTATTTTCGAGTGAAAAAACCAAATTTTTTTAAAAAAAGCTAAAAAATTATTTCAATTTATCAATATATATTTTTTAAGAAATATATCATATTTAATATACAAAAAGTAAAAACACAGTTTGTAGCTTCTTCAATTTTATACTTACGAAATAATTAGAAATCGCGTTAATTTTCCTAAAGACATCAACTATTTTCTTCCTAAAAATTTTTATTTGTAAAAGAGTCGACATATAACCCAATATTTCAATATGTTTCTGTTTATGACATCTATCTTCGAGTGAAAAAACCAATTTTTTTGAAAAAAAAAGCTAAACAATTATTTCAATTTATCAATATATATTTTTTAAGAAATATATCATATTTAATATACAAAAAGTAAAAACGCAGTTTGTAGCTTCTTCAATTTTATATTTACGAAATAATTAGAAATCGCTCTAATTTTCCTAAAGACATCAACTATTTTCTTCCTAAACATTTTTATTTGTAAAAGAGTCGACATATAACCCAATATTTCAATATTTTTCTGTTTATGACATCTATTTTCGAGTGAAAAAACCAAATTTTTTTAAAAAAAGTTAAAAAATTATTTCCATTTATCAATATATATTTTTTAAGAAATATATCATATTTAATATACCAAAAGTAAAAACGCAGTTTGTAGCTTCTTCAATTTTATACTTACGAAATAATTAGAAATCGCGCTAATTTTCCTAAAGACATCAACTATTTTCTTCCTAAAAATTTTTATTTGTAAAAGAGTCGACATATAACCCAATATTTCAATATTTTTCTGTTTATGGCATCTATTTTCGAGTGAAAAAACCAAATTTTTTAAAAAAAAGTTAAAAAATTATTTAAATTTATCAATATATATTTTTTAAGAAATATATATCATATTTAATATACAAAAAGTAAAAAGGCAGTTTGTAGCTTCTTCAATTTTATATTTACGAAATAATTAGAAATCGCGCTAATTTTCCTAAAGACATCAACTATTTTCTTCCTAAAAATTTTTATTTGTAAAAGAGTCGACATATAACCCAATATTTCAATATTTTTCTGTTTATGGCATCTATTTTCGAGTGAAAAAACCAAATTTTTTTAAAAAAAGTTAAAAAATTATTTCCATTTATCAATATATATTTTTTAAGAAATATATTATATTTAATATACAAAAAGTAAAAACACAGTTTGTAGCTTCTTCAATTTTATACTTACGAAATAATTAGAAATCGCGCTAATTTTCCTAAAGACATCAACTATTTTCTTCCTAAAAATTTTTATTTGTAAAAGAGTCGACATATAACCCAATATTTCAATATTTTTCTGTTTATGGCATCTATTTTCGAGTGAAAAAACCAAATTTTTTTAAAAAAAGTTAAAAAATTATTTCCATTTATCAATATATATTTTTTAAGAAATATATCATATTTAATATACAAAAAGTAAAAACGCAGTTTGTAGCTTCTTCAATTTTATATTTACGAAATAATTAGAAATCGCGCTAATTTTCCTAAAGACATCAACTATTTTCTTCCTAAAAATTTTTATTTGTAAAAGAGTCGACATATAACCCAATATTTCAATATGTTTCTGTTTATGACATCTATCTTCGAGTGAAAAAAACAATTTTTTTGAAAAAAAAAGCTAAACAATTATTTCAATTTATCAATATATATTTTTTAAGAAATATATCATATTTAATATACAAAAAGTAAAAACGCAGTTTGTAGCTTCTTCAATTTTATATTTACGAAATAATTAGAAGGGCGTTAATTTTCCTAAAGACATCAACTATTTTCTTCCTAAAAATTTTTATTTGTAAAAGAGTCGACATATAACCCAATATTTCAATATTTTTCTGTTTATGACATCTATTTTCGAGTGAAAAAACCAAATTTTTTAAAAAAAGCTAAAAAATTATTTCAATTTATCAATATATATTTTTTAAGAAATATATCATATTTAATATACAAAAAGTAAAAACACAGTTTGTAGCTTCTTCAATTTTATACTTACGAAATAATTAGAAATCGCGTT
>OX608079.1:12321008-12348508 GCA_951509765.1 Sphenella marginata | reverse complement strand
TATTAAAAATACTTTATTTACTTTAAACAAAACATCATAAAATTTGCTAAATAATCTGAGCTAGATTTTGAATTTCTTAGAAATAGACTTTTTGTAATAAAAAATTTTCCAGAAATATTTTTCGATTTATTTTAGAATTTTTGGAACTAAGCTCCCTTATTTCCCGAAAATAAAAACAATAAGTTGACACAGTTCTAAAATTGTAACACAGAGCTGAACTCTATAAAGGTAGATCCGCAAGGTTTTAGTACTGACGAAAAAATGTTGTGAAGACCCGGTTGCTATCCAGAAAACAAACAACGCCAGCTGTGTTGTTAAACCCCACAGCAGGGTATATAATATTAGGTGACTGCCACATTTCGACTTCCTCATTTGCTTTAATATATATTCTATTATTATTATTATTATTATTTATTTAGTATTAAAATAAATTTTAAGACTAACATAGTCAAAGAGCACTAGCTGCTATGGCTATCGGCTCATCTTAACATGTAAAGTCTGTTCATATTTGAAATCTTAAACAAAAAAGAACATAAAAATTCTACCTAATATATACAACTTAAAACTAGAACTCAGTATTTTACTATTTACATCTTAAAGCAAAAAATTAGTAGGTTATTATTAACATCTTAAAGCTAGAAATCGTTAAATTACTATTTACATCTTAGAACTAGAAGTATACAGGTATTTCGCTATTTACATATTTACATTATATACAAATGTGGGATCACAGTTTTAGTTTAGTTTTCTTTATAAATTGGTACATATCATTGATGTTTTTAAAAGATGGGGTTTTTAATATTTCAGTTGTATTGTTGTTGCCAAATATCGCATTTCTGTCGTCAGCCAGGTACGGGCAATCGGTCAAAATATGGGAAATGGTTATAGGCACACCACATGGTTCACAATATTGAGTTTTGCTGCTATCAAAGAGGCATTGATGTGTCGCGTTTGTGTGTCCTAATCGGAGTCTTGAGAAAATTCTTATTTTGTATTTGTTTGAATCTGTAGGGTATTGAGGTGGTTCTCCATCTCGGTTGATATTAGTGTAATGATAGTGGTTGTAGTTGGAATAATCAGTTTTTCTTGTTACTTTCATGGCTAGTTTTAAATATCTTTTCAAGTCAATTTTTTCAGTGTTTGGATCAGTTGTGATTGGTGCAGAGCACGCATATTTTGCTGCCATATCTGCTTTTTCATTGCCCTGGATCCCAACATGACTAGGTATCCAGAACAATAAAAGCTCAGATGGATGATTCGTGATAATTTTCCTTATTTTTTGCACTGTATTCCAATTTTGTGAATCGTATGAAGATATAGATGTATTTACTTGGCAGAGTTTGTGTGGTATGTTTTTTTTAATAAGTACTCCAACTCCTTGTTTTGAGTAGTCGTTGGAGGGACAGTTTTTGAAATAACCTACATAGTTATGAGGCGGTATTGGTGTAAATGTCGACTGACAATGGGTCTCTTGAAGAGAAATAAAGTTGGGGTTATGCTCTTTTATAATGAGTTGAAGATCAGGAAGATTGTTGATATACCCTTTTATGTTCCATTGAAGAGTTTCAAAGTTCATTTTGATATTTATATATAAGGCTCAATTTTCATACGCTCACTCGCGTATGAAAAAGAGAAATATTACGAATAAAGATAAGGGAAATAGTTTTCAAGAAAGAGTTAATAACAGAGGCTTAACAGGTAAGCGCAAGCGGCTGCTTGTTGTAGTTGTTAGTAATTACTAACAAAACAAACAGATAAGAGAATTTCAATAAGAAGCTGTGTTTGGTAAATCAAAAACTAAATGCAAGCCGAGGGTTTGCTGAATGTGATTCGTCAGTGCGAGCTTAATAAATACATATGTGTACGTTGTTAGTGTATGAGCAAATTACAAACTTACAAAGTTAGTTGTTGTTGGATAAAAATTTGCATGAGCTTATGCGTTCTCTTCTTATGCTTTTATGCATACGCTAGGTATATAACAAAAATAAATACTTACTATTTTATTATTTGTTTTGATAAGAAAAGGTATTATAACAAGACATATATACATACACACGCTTATGCATATAACTATACACACAAACGTGCATGTATGTACATATGTAAATATATACATTTTTATTATTTTTATATTAATGGGATGTGATAATTTATGATCATAGAATTTCTTCTACCATCATATCATCAGCAGAGCCCGATGAATCGCTTAAAGTGCAGCTCTTAGCCTTTGCTGCCTCGGCTTTTGTTGGCGCTGTTTTTTTAGTTGCGATTGACTTCTTTTTTAGTTGTTGTTTCAATCGGTTTGACACGTTCCTAGGTAAGACAGTGACACTATTCTTTTTTGTTAAAGAGAGCGAAATAGCAGGTTTAGTTTTATTTTTTACTTCTGCTTGAGTGACTTTGTTTAATTTTGCGGCTTCATTGGAACTGGAAGTTGAGACGCTGTCGGTAGGTAGGTCGGAGTAATTTACAATTTGTCTTTGCTGGGAAGTATTTGTTGTGTTGCAGTTTGCGCTTACATCTTTATTTGCCTTTGTTATTGTTGCGTACGAAATACCGTTGTTTGTATTTCTCTGCTTATATATGGCTTCAGCTCTCTTTCGATCTGTTTTTTCCAAAGTCTTAATTGCTTGGATTTCTTTCTCTTTCAAAAAAACTGGGCAAGTTTTTTCGAGCGAGCTGTGGTTTTTGTTATTGGCGTGTATCTTTGAGCAATTTGTGCAAGCCTTAGGAAGCGTACACGGCTGGTCTGCATTCGTGGTTAAGTGTGAGTCCGTAGAGCAGTGTGGACAGATTGGTGGGTTTTCGCAACTTTTTGTTATGTGGCCATATTGGAAACATTGGAAGCAACGCAATGGGGCTGGAATGTATGTTCGCACTTGCACTTTTTCATAACCTATGGAAAGTTCTCCTGGAAGGTATGTAGTGGCGAAAGTGACAATAATAAGTCCTGTTTCGACTAGAGAGCCATTGGTTTTTTTTAATATTTTTTTCACTGCAATTACGTTTTGTGGTTTAAGTTCTTCAAGCACTAAGTCATCTTCCATGCCTCTTAGGTCTTTTGAATATATTATACCTTTTGAAAAATTGAGAGTTTTGTGCTCTGTAACTTCTATTTTTATACACGGTGTAAGAGAAATGAGTGTAACTAGCTTATTTGCTTGATTAACGTTTTTGGTTTTTATTAAAATTGTTCCGTTACGCAATTTTTTGCACACATCTACTTCACTCAAACATGTGGCATCGATCACTCTTTTTAATAAAAATGGTGATACATTTTTTAATGAGTTTTCACTTTCAATCCTTGACATGATCAAATATTTTGGACCATCAGTATTAAAGTTTAGTTTTTTATTATTATCACACTCAAAGTTTGGACACGAATTGTGCCCTATTTTGTCGGGCGGTTCCGCCATGATGCGAGGTTTTAATTAAATTATTATTGAGTTATTTTTGTTTTTGTTAGAATTCACGAGAGAAAAACTGTTTTAAGAAAAGACGTCCGCTTCGTTCAAAGGCTCGTTAAAAACTGTAATATATATTCTAATTTTGTATGACCTTTGAAAAAATCTTTGATAAAAATTGTGCTAAATATGACCCTGATTTCCATGCTGTAGCTCGTCGACTAAGGTCAGTAACAATTTTTATCAGACTTTTAATCTCAAACGATATTGTTGCTATTTTTGTACTTTTGCTAAATATACGAAAGTCATGACAACATATTTAGCTAGTGGTTGTGAATGAAGTCATCTGAAAAAAAAAAAAAAAAATTGTGCATGCAAACGAGTAAGACAAAGGAAAACAACAAACAAAAGAAAGAAAAACTGCTGGTGAAAGCGGTCAGCAGTTAATTAGCGCTGAGATAAGAACGATGAAAAAGGGGAAAATTATGATAATGGCAAATTTAAAAAAAGAAGGTACGGGCAGATTGACATTGTCATAGAAGAAAAAAAAAAAAAAAAAACAACAAAAAAAACAGCTGCTGCATCTTTGATAAAAAAAGGGTAGCTGCAACTTTCACACCTTGACAGACGATTTTTCTATGCGGCTAGCTAATTTGTCATTTTGGCAAGCAGATTCAGAAGCAGAGAGCTGTAAACAATGCTGTCATGTTTTTTAATTTTAAGCAAACACATCTGCAGTTACTTCCGCTTCTTTTTGAGCGCAGCATTACACCCAATGAGTGGGCTGAAGTGGAGAGAGCACAGCCGGAAGTAAGGGGATATAATAATATAGTGTTAATGACAGCTACATAGGTGTGAGGAGATCAAGGTGAGAGCGAAACTATTGAGATTAACACTAAATTTGTAATGAAATCTATATTTATTGAAAGCGGGAGGTAGTGTAGATAGAAGTTATTGCATATAAAGTTGAAGATTAACATGGCGATGAATTTTAGGAAGATAGAACAGATACTAATTTATTTCTTACCTACTTTATTCTGTTTATATATTGGTACTATTATATTTAAATCATTTAGATTTTGCGTGGATTTACCTTCATTGGAACTAGTAGTAAGCCAGCCTAAAAAATTTTCAAAACATGAAAGTGACAAATGACTTTAAATCAATCGGTTTTAAAGTTTCAGCTACTTTGAGGTAGTTGTAGCAATTTAATTTTTTTTTTTTTTTTTTTTCGCATTCACACTATCGAATAAGAACGCATAAATAATTGATATTGTTCACGTTCGCGAATGCACTCTGGAATCATTCGCATATATGTACATTCGCAATTCAAAGTGAAGACCTTTCTCATTCATTTTCACGTTTTGGAACAATAAATTTGAAAAATGCTACTACGGATAAACATAGATACCGATCGTAAACTAAACCAAACAAAATACTTTGGAGGACTTGTTGGATGTACTCAGGGACATATCGGAACTTTTTCGTCATCATTTTAAAATTTTTGCGGGATTGTAATGCTATCATTTGGAAGTTTTTTGGGGAATTAAAAACTATGTCGGGGATAATTTCGGGACTTTTTCAGACCATTTCGTTTGTAGTGTAGTGATGTTTAAATAACAAAATGAGTTGTAAGTTAAAAAAAAGCTGCTACATCGTTGCTACGTTACCATAACGTCGCTGTAACGTTACTGTTACCTAGAAATAATTTTCCATTTTGATTGCAGCTACGTAAAAGCTATATTTCTATTGCGTTCCCGTGAAAAGCGGTTGTAATCTTTTAAGTCGCAATTATAGTCGTAATGTGGTAGTGTTCTCCATCTTCGTATATTTATGAATATAAAAACAAATTTAGTATATCACTTCATCTTCATAAACGGCTATAAGGTACTTTGCCACAGCTAAATAAAAAAATTAAATGAGTTTTAGATTATGTCTTCACGTTTTTTTTTTGTCTTCGAAATTAGCAATAAATACTAATGCGTGCAGAAATTTGAATTTATTATATGTATGTGCTTACATGAAGAACTGATTTAACTTTAGCTCATACCTCGTCTGCTTTTTGGTGTTTATTTATTGTGTCATTGTATTTTAGGCGATAATAAAATTTCATGTGCAAAATGTGGCGCAATGTTATTACAAAAATATGTCGATACATACAGACACACACACACACAATGTTAATGCGGTCTTTACACAAATGATTTGTTGATGCCAATGGGATGTTCCATGATCCAATGGTACTGCTTTGACTTGGAAAGTTATAAATCATTAAGAGACGAAGACGCACTGAAAATGAGTTAAACTCAAATAAAAAAACAAAGCACAAATGATATGTAGCGCAATGTTACAAATATGGACTTTTTCCTTAAATAATTTTTTTTTAGATTCATGCCCCAAAGTATGCTACAATAATTTTTTCGTACCAGCAAATTAAATGCACATTCGCAAAAGTGGATAATATCTAATAGTGGCTGAAGTGAGTAGGGTTTTTTTTGAAAGAAATTTTTGCAGCGCATAAAGTAAAATCTGAAGCTTAAACACCTAAATAGTTACATATACAGTTGTGTTTACAATAATAGCAGTGAAAGTGATTTGGATATCGAATTGAAACAGATAAAAAAAATAATTAAACTTTCGAAAAATAAACAACAAAATCTGTAATATTTTTGTCAGAATTTCCGTACGATTTTTGAGTACACAGTTTTGTAGCCCAATCAATTTTAATATAATAATGCGCAAATCATTTTCAAGTAAAAAAATTTGTTAGTTCAAACTGTTAAGCCGTAATTCCGCATGGTTCAGGATATGTGAATATTTGAGTGTCATTATGAAATTTAAAATAATACTAAAGTATGTTTAAAACACAAAAATTATTAGAATTTGCGTCTCCTGATTATGATATTTACGTTTTACTTATAGCATACTTTAAGGCGCATGGAGGCACATTTCATACAAAACACTCTCGTATTTGTACCAAGTAAGGACCACATACACCGCAACAATTCTCCCACCGATGTGGCACTAGTACGAAGAGTACTATTTTTGGTCAAGCCTAAAGTAACTTTGGGAACATACTCTACGAAAAATATATTTTTGCCATGGAGTACGAGTATTTGATAGCAGAAAAAGAAACAGTGAGTGAAACTCAAATGGACCGCCTTAAATTTGATCTTTATAATCTCATATATATAGATGTTTCTTTCATATAAAGCTTTTAAAATAGTGCTTCCACGTTTATGAAAAAATTCTGAAAAAAAGCTAACCATCCTATAGATTTCTTTGATAAAGAAGTGGAACATTTTGAGTGGCACTGAAATAGTTTGTAGGTATTTTTTAGATCCCATCTGTTATTTCGTAGGACACTTGATTATCGGCTAATTGATCGGTTGATTAATCAACTATATCAATTTACTTTAAAAACAATAATCTCTCACTAATCGACTACGCTTATAAAGTAGAAAATCAGGGCCCTTACTCCGTAAATTTATACAGAATTATATTTTACTCGAAAGCTAAAAGCGATTCGAATACACAGAGGCACTCTATAGCTCGTTCGAATTTACTTTCGAAAATATTTCCTTATAGTAGGCATCACTGTTTCACACATTTTTTTTATTTGACGCTTAAAAAATCTAATTGTGAACCACAAAATTGTCTAGCTAGTTACCAACAGCCATCCAGCAGGATTGCAAAATGCTCCGAATCAGCAAAGTAAAATCATGCCTGCTAGTGCCAATGTTTGTTACCATGAAATCGTTTTGGATTTTCATAAAACTTTACTGTCCTTGCGTTATTCCCCTGAGCTTGTTGACAAAAAAAATCGATCTAACAGCAACAAACACATCTATTTACATACATACATACATATGTATGTATATCATTCAATGCAGGATATATCTCTGTGAACATACATAGATATGTAAATGCTCATAGCTGACCATAATGTATGTGTTAATGAGGTCAGTGGAACAAAACCAACTAAACCAACAGTCTTCGGGGACAGTCGCACTAACTAGATGACAGCACAAACACATACATATGTATGCATGTATGAATGCACCGAAATACCTGTTAATGAATGCATGCAAGAGCAAATGTGGCGAGACAGCAAAGCATGAACAAAGATGCATGTATGTGTGTATGTACATATGTATATCGCCCAGGTAACTCATTTATGCATGTTGAAACATGACGAGTTTGATATCAGATGACAGCTTTATAAAATGTGCACAAGTGCAGTGATATATTTGCATGCTAATGACGTTTGTATATAGAATGCTTTCTTGATTTGGTAAACATTTTTTTAGAAAACAAGTATGTATGTATGTAATTCCTCCACCAATTTCAGGCAGTCGAATGGTGGACATTTGTCTGGAATAGAACCACATGCATTAATTTGGGATCAATATTCTCGGTATCTGTTTTAATAATCCCTGGATAGCTTTCTGAATAGTAAACGACTTGATACTTTTGAAAACCAATGAAGAATTTTTCTTCCAAACCAATGCTACTGAGTAAGAAATTTAGAAGCTAAGTTTTTTTCATTTCATTTTATTTTATTTAATTTCATTTCATTTCATTTCATTTCATTTCATTTCATTTCATTTCATTTCATTTCATTTCATTTCATTTAATTTAATTTAATTTAATTTAATTTCATTTCATTTCATTTCATTTCATTTCATTTCATTTCATTTCATTTCATTTCATTTCATTTCATTTCATTTCATTTCATTTCATTTCTTTTCATTTCATTTCATTTCATTTCATTTCATTTCATTTCATTTCATTTCATTTCATTTCATTTCATTTCATTTCATTTTATTTTATTTTATTTTATTTTATTTTATTTTATTTTATTTTATTTTCTTTTATTTTATTTTATTTTATTTTGTTTTATTTTATTTTATTTTATTTTATTTTATTTTATTTTATTTTATTTTATTTTATTTTATTTTATTTTATTTTATTTTATTTCATTTTATTTTATTTTATTTTATTTTATTTTATTTTATTTTATTTTATTTTATTTTATTTTATTTTATTTTATTTTATTTTATTTTATTTTATTTTATTTTATTTTATTTTATTTTATTTTATTTTATTTTATTTTATTTTATTTTATTTTATTTTATTTTATTTTATTTTATTTTATTTTATTTTATTTTATTTTATTTTGTTTTATTTTATTTTATTTTATTTTATTTTATTTTATTTTATTTTATTTTATTTTATTTCATTTCATTTCATTTTATTTTATTTTATTTTATTTTATTTTATTTTATTTTATTTTATATTATTTTATTTTATTTTATTTTATTTTATTTTATTTTATTTTATTTTATTTTATTTTATTTTATTTTATTTTATTTTATTTTATTTTATTTTATTTTATTTTATTTTATTTTATTTTATTTTATTTTATTTTATTTTATTTTATTTTATTTTATTTTATTTTATTTTATTTTATTTTATTTTATTTTATTTTATTTTATTTTATTTTATTTTATTTTATTTTATTTTATTTTATTTCATTTTATTTTATTTTATTTTATTTTATTTTACTTTATTTTATTTTATTTTATTTTATTTTATTATAAAATTTCTCTTCCTCAATGGATTATGCAGAGGAAGTGCGTTCCAATCCCCGCGTTTTAAAAGGTTTCGGCTTCATTTAACGACTGCGGTAGCATTTGGATTCCTTGCTACAAACTTACGTTCAACTTAAATGATCCCAAGTGGTTTTTTGTTGTGTATTTTTTTCGCATTCAATTTGTTGAGTTTTTATGTTTAATGTTGTTCTTGCATGTTAACGTTTATGTTTAACGTCTTTATCGTCTTGTGCGTTATGCCTTCAGCTATGAACTTAAGCCTGACTAAACTGCTTACTCAAACCATTAAGCTTTTATAATCCTGCGAGAGGAAAATTTTACAATCTACACCTCATTCGATAAATGTGTGCATGTATGTAAGTTTGTATTTTAACAATGTCTAGGGATTTGTAACATCGCCTTTTTACAACGTACGCCGTACATAAAAGCTACTAACACTATTCTATAAAGAGAGATGTATGTAGGTATGTACATATGCGTCTAGACGTGTGAGTTTGGAGCTGAATATGAGAGTAAGTACTTAATAACTTGTAGTTATTTATTGTTGTAGGATTTCTTAAGGTTTCTTATGGTGCCGCGTGAAACTGAGTGGATCGTTAAATGGAGAAATTAATTATACGACTATTCACAGGTATTTTTTATTTTAATAAAAGAAATGCAGTTTCTTAGCAAATAAAATGTATGTACATATATCAAAACATGTTTAAGGATAGTTAGACCATTAGGCTACCGAAAACAATATGGCCTGTAAACTATGCTCAGCTGACTATATATCTGTGGTCATAAGCGATAACAACCTAGCTCGACTTAAGAAATTAGACCAATTGAAATTTCTTCAGGCAATTTTTTGTACCAAAACTGCTTTATAAATTAGGCAAACATATTGGATTTAATTGTTTATAAACAAAGTAATAAAAGACCAATGAAAGTCTTAAAAAATGTCTCGACGTTGCTATTCAAAATCGCCAGCAAAAATTTCAACTGGTCTAATTTCTTAAGTCGACTTAGGCTGTTATTGCTTATGACCACAGATATAAATATGTACATATAAAAACGAAAATGATTTTGTTTTAAATTTGGCTCACGTTCGTATGTATGTACGTACAGCATGTACTATGGCATCTGAGTGTACCTACGGTTATATGTACACTCGCTTTTCATGATTTTGCAACAACTACACTTCTGCAGCCAACATAGAGTGCGAAAGTTTTTGCATCAATATGCAGAAAGTGTCGTGACTTTTTGAATCTTACACCATAAGCAAAACAAAGGGCTTCACAAATGCCCTCTCACTCACACTCATACAATTTCACTATTACAGAGCAACGAACCAAATGTTTCACACGCAAAGTGTCTCTTCAAATTGCAATCTTTATGTCGTCTCTTCGTGCAACTAATATGCAATCGTAAACTAACTTTTCGGCAAGTTTTGCAAGCATCAAACAATTTCTATTTCATACTCTGTAGAATTTAGGTATTCCAGCTATTTGCATTCGTTTGACAAAAAATATTGAAAGTTCTAAATATTCGAAGTAAAAGTGTCTTGCATTTGATTGCACAGTGCTGCCAGATGTGGGAGTTATGCCCGATTGCGCCGAACATTTCAACAGAAAAAAAAAAAAAAT
Organism: Sphenella marginata; assembly: GCA_951509765.1. Taxonomy (NCBI): domain Eukaryota; kingdom Metazoa; phylum Arthropoda; class Insecta; order Diptera; family Tephritidae; genus Sphenella; species Sphenella marginata. The sequence goes on along the minus strand of OX608079.1, from coordinate 12,337,864 downwards.
AAAATAAAATAAAATAAAATAAAATAAAATAAAATAAAATAAAATAAAATAAAATAAAATAAAATAAAATAAAATAAAATAAAATAAAATAAAATAAAATAAAATAAAACAAAATGAAATAAAATAAAATAAAATAAAATAAAATAAAATAAAATAAAATAAAATAAAATAAAATAAAATAAAATAAAATAAAATAAAATAAAATAAAATAAAATAAAATAAAACAAGTAAGGAAAGGGCTGTCTTCGGCTGTGCCGAAGGCTTTATACCTTTCATGAATGCTAAACCACACTTATCGGAACAATCGATTGTATGGGAGCTATACGTTATTTTGGTCCGATCTGGCTGATTTTGCCTACATATGTTACATGTATAATATGTAGCAAACGTGCAAAGTTTAACGTTCCTAGCTTTTTAACTGCAAAAATTATAGCCCAAAACCCATTTATCGAAACTATCGATTATATGGGAGCTATATGTTATGTTGGTCCGATCTGAGTCATTTTCACTACACACGTTGCAAATACAATTTGTACTAAACTTGCAAAATTTTACGTTCCTAGCTTTTGAGTTGCAAGAGTTATAGGCCAAAACCCATTTATCGGAACAATCGATTGTATGGGAGCTATGCCTTCTATCGGTCCGATCTTGCTGGTTCCGACAAATGATTAATCCTATGCAAAATGGCGCCTGCTTGCAAAATTTCATCGAGATATCTAAAAAACTGAGGCACTAGTTTGCGTTCAAACAGACGGACGGACGGACGGACGGACGGACGGACGGACGGACGGACGGACAGACGGACATGGCTAAATCAACTCGCCTCATCGCCCTGATCATTTCGGTATACTTAATAGTGGGTCTATCTCTTCTTCTTCTCATACTTACAAACATCGGACCAAAGTTATAATACCATTTCATGTTCATGAAAGGTATAATAAAATAAAATAAAATAAAATAAAATAAAATAAAATAAAATAAAATAAAATAAAATAAAATAAAATAAAATAAAATAAAATAAAATAAAATAAAATAAAATAAAATAAAATAAAATAAAATAAAATAAAATAAAATAAAATAAAATAAAATAAAATAAAATAAAATAAAATAAAATAAAATAAAATAAAATAAAATAAAATAAAATAAAATAAAATAAAATAAAATAAAATAAAATAAAATAAAATAAAATAAAATAAAATAAAATAAAATAAAATAAAATAAAATAAAATAAAATAAAATAAATTTAAATAAAATAAAATAAAATTAAATTAAATAAAATTAAATAAAATATAATAAAATAAAATAAAATAAAATAAAATAAAATAAAATAAAATAAAATAAAATAAAATAAAATAAAATAAAATAAAATAAAATAAAATAAAATAAAATAAAATAAAATAAAATAAAATAAAATAAAATAAAATAAAATAAAATAAAATAAAGTAAAATAAAATAAAATAAAATAAAATAAAATAAAATAAAACAAAATAAAATAAAATAAAATAAAATAAAGCAAAATAAAATAAAATAAAATAAAATAAAATAAAATAAAATAAAATAAAATAAAATAAAATAAAATAAAATAAAATAAAACAAAATAAAATAAAATAAAATAAAATATAATAAAATAAAATGAAATAAAATGAAATGGAATGAAATGAAATGAAATGAAATAAAATAAAATGGAATGAAATGAAATAAAATAGTTGAATTTCAACCACTGGGAGAGTATGAATAAACTTAAGTAATTTAATTATTTGTTTTTTTTTTTTATTTTTTTATTTTTTGTACAAATGAAGAATTTTAAAAAAATGAGTCTACTTTCGATGAAACATTTCTGGCAGCACTGTGCGTTTGTATATGTTGTTGTTGCTATTACAATTCAGTTTGGATAAAGTCTTCTATTTGTTGCTTTTCTTGCCTAAAAACACGTTCTCATACGTTACAAGTAATACTAGGTCTAACAATTTTTGTATCATACATTTGTGTCTACTTGTTCATGTAAAGTTGAGCATAGATGTCTAAATTTCATTGACTATCCCTTTTGTAATTTATGGGATAAACTTTTGCAATTATGACTTTTGTGATTATTAATTAAAGTTTGGCTACTAAAGCAATTTGGTTCTATACTATTTGAACGCAGCTGAGCAATCGTTTGAAAAAGGACATGATAAGTTAAGAAATTAAGATACATCAAATAAATGCATAGGAGGAAGTTGGCTACAAATGAGTCTGCAGTAATTATCTTGTATTTATTGCTTTTTATTATTATTTTATTTTATTTTATTTTTTGATACTTTAAATTTTAAAAGGCATTGTACACATTTTTTACTTTATAATCTGTAATTTTCTGCTCAGAAAAATTCAATGGTATTTTAATTTTATAACATTTTGTTTTCTCCATAAATTGTACCTGCCTGGATTAGTCTAGTCGAACAAAAATATATAAATTAAATGAAAAATATCTTAATAATTGGAAATATCACAATATGTTAATTTTGTTGCAAATAACAAATTCTTGAAATCGAATATTCACACAAAAATGAAAACTTGTATTTGAAACATTAGGGCGAATTTCATTTTTCTACTTTGCTTCATAAAGTAAGACTCTAAAAGTCTCGAATAAGAGAGTTAGAACTTTTTACTCAAGAACAATCTTACAATTGCGAAAAGCTCTAAAAACAGCATTCCTTAACTTAAGACTTCAGAATAATATTTTGTGTTCCTAAATTTTTTTTTTTTTCAGAGACTTGCCTAAAAACAGGTCTACGTACATATATGTATATTTTTCTCCATACAAATTAATCAACATATTTCAACTAAATTTTATTTTCTTAACTTGCTCAAAGAAATCTGTATTAATAATCGCTTTGTGTTTGATAGATTTAATCAAATTGTAATAATATTAAGAATTTAAACAAGAAATAACATACAGTTTAAGCTTTTGTTCTTCAAAAGCTCAGAATTTATTGACTTACAAGCTGACATAATTTGAATGAAATCTTTTGGAAGAGATTTAAATATACATATACAATAAAGCTAAGAATCAAAGTTGATGATAAACAAAACATTAGTTATTTGTCGATTAAAAAACCAAAACGTACTATAAGCTTCTCAAGTGTGAGAGAAATGTATGTTATCTGGTCTTAATTTTCTAACCATTAAACAGTAACAATTTTATTGTACAACAACAATTATCAAACAAATTCTTGATGGTAGATTATTTGAAAATCAATTGAAATATCTAAGAATTATACATAAAGTGAATACTAAAAGCAAAAGCTCCTAAGTGACAATAAAGCTTACGCAGGTAAGCTTAATTTGTTTTTAAAGATTTAATATGTTTCAAAGAACTAACAAATTATGTTAAAGCTAATAATTGGAAACAGAATTTCGTAGGCATTATAAAACACTTCCACTGATTTAAGAGCTTTTTAGGCTTGTGAGATTAATAGGAAAAATTAAACAGTCAGTTCCTCAAATTTCAATTGTTGGGATTTACTTCCGTGCTAATTGAGCGTTCTCTAAGGAAACAAGTTAATTATATTCAGTATTGAACAAAGTCATACAAAGAAAATTATCATCATTTGGTTTCTAAGGATAAGAATTGTAAGGAAAATGCTTATCACTCTGGCATAACTTCGGTGTATACATATATTGAAATAGGTCTATATCGGGCATACATGTTTGGCATACGTGTTGGTGTTATATTCAAACCCATTTTCCAGAATAATGATAATTTTAGTTAACTTTTTTTTTTATTGACTGCACTCCTTCTGGGCTACACCTATACATGCATATGTAATTGCTTATAGCTTAGATCTGTAGTATAGATTCTTTATATGCGTTCCTCTAATTTATTTAGACAATTTACTTGAAAATTGCTCAAGCGCCTTAGGGATATTCCAAACGAAACTACAACAAAACAATAAAAAAAAATAAATAAAATGATTTACAACATAAATGTGTTCAGTAAAATAGAACTTTTAGAACTAAATAAAAACAAAATCATGCCAAATAAATTGTTAAAAGTAAGAGTGTCTACGAGAGTGGGTGAAGGCAAAGCCAGAGAAGCGTTTGGAAAACTTTTGCAACGAAGAGACAACAAGAATACACAAAAGTATATGATGTAAACGAACAGCCTTGAGACGCATAATATTATTGCTGTTTTTATAGATTTGTTTTTTTTGTTTTTTGTTAGAGAGCAACCAACAATAAAAAAGAAAATAAATCAAAAACCATTAAAAAAGGCAAAGAGCGAAATCCAAGAGGACGAAGCAGCAGCAAAAACCACCTACTGAATTACTGCAGCTCTGTAGAAAGTGAAAAGAAATAAATATTAAAATCTTATTTAGGTCAGACTGTAGCGATACATCAATATCATTTTATTTCCTTTGGCAATATATATTTGCACTAAACATGCAAACATAAAAGAGATAAAAGTAAAGCATGTCGTAGGGTGCTGCATTAAATCCATGGCATGCAAATATAATAATAACGATAATAAATGGCCAATTAGTGTTAACAGAGAAGTTATAACCCAACTTTTTAAAACTTTATTAAAATAAATAAAATAAAACAAAATAAAATAAAATAAAATAAAATAAAATAAAATAAAATAAAATAAAATAAAATAAGATAAAATAAAATAAAACAAAATAAAATAAAATAAAATAAAATAAAATAAAATAAAATAAAATAAAATAAAATAAAATAAAATAAAATAAAATAAAATAAAATAAAATAAAATAAAATAAAATAAAATAAAATAAAATAAAATAAAATAAAATAAAATAAAATAAAATAAAATAAAATAAAATAAAATAAAATAAAATAAAATAAAATAAAATAAAATAAAACAAAACAAAATAAATTAAATTAAGTTAAATTAAATTAAATTAAATTAAATTAAATTAAATTAAATTAAATTAAATTAAATTAAATTAAATTAAATTAAATTAAATTAAATTAAATTAAATTAAATTAAATTAAATTAAATTAAATTAAATTAAATTAAATTAAATTAAATTAAATTAAATTAAATTAAATTAAATTAAATTAAATTAAATTAAATTAAATTAAATTAAATTAAATTAAATTAAATTAAATTAAATTAAATTAAATTAAATTAAATTAAATTAAATTAAATTAAATTAAATTAAATTAAATTAAATTAAATTAAATTAAATTAAATTAAATTAAATTAAATTAAATTAAATTAAATTAAATTAAATTAAATTAAATTAAATTAAATTAAATTAAATTAAATTAAATTAAATTAAATTAAATTAAATTAAATTAAATTAAATTAAATTAAATTAAATTAAATTAAATTAAATTAAATTAAATTAAATTAAATTAAATTAAATTAAATTAAATTAAATTAAATTAAATTAAATTAAATTAAATTAAATTAAATTAAATTAAATTAAATTAAATTAAATTAAATTAAATTAAATTAAAATAATATAAATTAAATTAAATTAAATTAAATTAAATTAAATTAAATTAAATTAAATTAAATTAAATTAAATTAAATTAAATTAAATTAAATTAAATTAAATTAAATTAAATTAAATTAAATTAAATTAAATTAAATTAAATTAAATTAAATTAAATTAAATTAAATTAAATTAAATTAAATTAAATTAAATTAAATTAAATTAAATTAAATTAAATTAAATTAAATTAAATTAAATTAAATTAAATTAAATTAAATTAAATTAAATTAAAGCCTTAAAATAATAATAATACTCTCAGCATCTCCATCTGATTTTCTTCCTCCTTCCGACATCTTAAATATTCTCTCTCTCTATTTCCAAGTTCCGTAGCACTCTAATAACTAAAACCAAATACTCAATTAAATGAATAGCTTGAGGGTATCACATGTAAATAGTTTACAGTGAAAAGTTTCTCTTGTTGCACTTGTACAATGCATGTAGAACGAATGAGCAGAAACACCAATATATTTAAATGCAAACTGGAAGGTTATGTTACAATCTATCGTTTGTAGTTTTGAATAAAAATATATAATCTTTCTGTGCATTATAACTTGATTATTTGTTATAATTTACAAAAACAAATTAAATAACTGAAATTGGAAATATTTCAAGCTTTTAATCAACTCGTGCGCTCTCATAACTATTGCGGAGCTGTTACAGTTTTCATCAACTTTGAAGCATAATCAACGCGCACAGCTTTAATTTGTTGTGCCCAAATTCTTACACCAAAACAAAATATTAAACTTGTTTACATAGTTAAATTAACCTTTAAGGTATGAACAAAAAAGTTCCTTTGACCCACAATAATTACTATGTAAACAAACATTTAGCAGGTGATTAGTGCAAGATATTTAAGTAAACAAGTTTAATTTCTATTATCCAACTCACACTACAGACACACACAGCTGTGGGCGTTTATATGAAATACCCTAAGCGAGAAATATATTTATATGTAAGTACACAAACATTTATATATCATGCAGAGAACTTGAGTACAATTTGGTCTTAAACTAGTTATGAAGTGACTGATAAGAACTAGTTCTTGTTTAGCCTTACTTTGTTTTCCGCTCTTTTCTGTTCGTTTCATTTAATTTATATTCTTTTAATCTACTTTCCTTTTCTCGCTTTACTTTCTTAAATTCTTTTTTTCACTTTCGTTTATTTTCCTTTACTTCGCCTTCACTTTCCTACGTTTCTTTGATAATTCTTTGCTTTTTTTGGCGTTTCTCTCATTTCTTTTTCTTTGGTTTCATTTCTTCTTTCCTTTCATTTTCCACACTTTTCTTTCTTGTTGCTAAATTCATCAGCTGTTTGCACATAAAAGCGATTAAACACCCTACCTGACAGTGCACCCAAAGCACGCCATTTCCAAACTAGTAATTTTTCCCACTGGGTAACATTATGTGAGCACTGGCTATGTAGGCCCTTACGTGCCACTCATGCGCAACAAAAGTTGTTAAACTTTTATTTAACGGTGACATTACGCCAGCTTTAGCAATCATCCCTATTTTTGCACAAAAAAGGTAGCTAAAGAAACTTTTTCGTAATGTTAGAGCGCAACTAAATGAAGAAAGTCTACACCTAAGTGAAAGGTTAGCAATCAATGTATGTATGTCTATACTCTATAACGTGTGTGTGTGCGTGTGTATTAGTGTGTGTGATTGGGAGTGTACAGGTGTATCAAAAAGTGTTGTTTTACTGAACGCAATAACCTTGCTATAAACCTTGAACCTTTTAAAGAGAAGCCATTTATGGTAGCAACAATTTATCGACACTATTATATATAAATATGTATGTGTGTGTATATGTATGCATGTATGTGTGTATGACTTACCTTGTTAGTCACAGAATTAGGTAGTTGACGTTAATGTTGTGCGTAAATGAACCCTCATCATATTAATGTCAGCAAAAGAGCCTAACATACGAGCAATAAACAATAGAGAGAATGAGTTTATGCCGATTTACGAGCACGTGTGTTAAGGCAGCAAGTTGTAGTTCTAAAACGAAGTACCAAACTGAAACCTATTTAAATATAAATATAGCTCCTTATAAATCAAATGAAAAAGTGTTAGAATATAAGGTATTATATTTGGTTTGGATTACTACACTGGCCTTTCAACTAGTGTATTGTAAGTGTGGCTCGATTTGGACTTTGATTGTTTGAATATTTTTTAGCTAATTGTAGAGTTTTGTAGGCCTCTATTGTTTGTACTGAAATGATGGCAGTTGCTGCCGCAGTAATAGAGTCCTAGCTTTTACTGATCCGACCACTAACTATTTAGATTCGATATTTCTATAAAGATGAGTTATGGGTCCGTGTAACATGTTCTTGGATTCATAGTGTGAAAAATTTAGAAAAAGCACCACTAGCAAAATATTAATAGTAACCGAATACGGGGATTCTTGTTTGTGTGAATATTACTCAACTGTCATAGATTATATGACGTCAATGGAAAGATAATTTTTTTTGAGAATCAAACAGTCGCTGCGTGGTAATTTCTGCCAGCAACATTGACTACAAAATTATTTACATTTGAAGAAGGGCTACTGGGAGTGCCGATGTCGTGGTTACTTGTATGAGGGCTTCGAAATTTTGAAATATTTAAAGTGACAAATGATGGTAGCAGCGACTAACTCATGTTACTTAAATGGGACTTTGAAGTTGTAGAAACTTTATCGTGTTACTTAAATGGAACTTTGAAGTTGTAGAAACTTTATTATGTTACTCAATTGGGACTTTGAAGTTGTAGAAACTTTATCATGTTACTTAAATGGGACTTTGTAGTTGTAGAAACGTTATCATGTTACTTAATTGGGACTTTAAAGTTGCGGAAACTTTCTAGTATCATGTTACTTAAATGGGACTTTGAAGTTGTAAAAACTTTATTACGTTACTTAATTGGGACTTTAAAGTTGTAGAAACTTAATTATGTTACTTAATTGGGACTTTAAAGTTGCGGAAACTTTCTAGTATCATGTTACTTAAATGGGACTTTGAAGTTGCAGAAACTTTCTAGTATCATGTTACTTAAATGGGACTTTGAAGTTGCAGAAACTTTCTAGTATCTGTCCTAATTACTTTGCCATTTTGGGACCCTTCATTGTTCTTTTTTAGTTGTGGAACTTATAAGTGATATGAGATAGTGATAAGAAGGTCGCGGTTACCTGCAGAGCTACATAGATAAAAATGTCCACGTGAATTGTAGAGAGAGAAAACACAAAGCTCTGAAGTGGAGAATAGTAAGTTATCCATAAAAAAATCCAAAAAAAAATTGTTTCTTGAACCTTATTTTCACTCGGCCAATCGGGGGAATTTTATGTTTTTCTCTACAGCTATAAAAAGTTATCTTTGAAGGGTTGCCAATAATTTTAAATTTTTTTTTAGTTAGAAAGTTTCTTGAGCCTGAAGTAAAAGTCTTTGGCCAATACTCAGCCAACCTTCTTCGAATGAAATACATTTGTTAACGCATGGCAGCGTAATTAAAACGCTCTCAAATGTAGGTATTAAAGTCAGGGCTTGTCACCTATTTTTTTTTTTAAATAAATCTTATGAAGCGAGTTAAATAATTTATACCAAATTATCATAATTTCTGCAACAATTTCAATACATTAAAGCTTAATAACTATAAAAAAAAAACCTCGGGCCGATAGCCTTAGTCGCTAGTGCCTCTCGCCTAGTAATATAATATAATTATTTATAATTGTATTTCTAATAAATAAATAAAAAAATAAAAAAAAAATTGTTATTGTTGCACAGTCCAATGTCCATATATCTAATACACAGTACAGACTAATAAACAGCTAAAAAGTACATATAAACACTCAGAGTAAATGTGTTAATGAACCACAATCAATTGTTGTAAACTGAATGTTGTAGTAATTGGTGCGTAAAGTGTTGGTTACGTATACGCCATGTCATTGTCTGATTCAGGTCTTTGAATGTGTGTATCTACCTGCTCAATTGTACATACATATTTACCTATTAGTTAATGCTTTTTAGAGGTTATGTTTTGGTATAAAATAAATTTTTGGTGTTTGTGGCTTATATTTGTTTGCTTTGACTAATGTTCTCTTAATTATTTGTTTGAGGGTACAAATTAGAATTCATGTAAATGTGAACTGTAATATTAAATAATTTTATCTTTTCAAGTTAAAGAGTTAAATTCAATTCGCTTAGTTATACATATATTATTCCCGAAATCTTCAACTCATATAATTCCTCAGCAATTGTTCGCATTGAAGACGAACTTACATTTAGCTTAACAATTCCGCATGTTCCCTTTTGTCATCAACAGCTTAAAATGCTTTGTTGTATATGGTTATGTTTGTCTGTATACAAAGCGTCGATGTACTCACTTTAAACGCCTTATGTATAGCAAGTCAGTTAAGTTGGCCTACCTCATTCACTTTATATAAAGTGTGCTAAGAAATCCGTTGCATTTACAGGTCAGAGCATGATATAGCATTTTATTTGACCTACAAATTGATGATGCCAGCCAGGGTTCACGACACGCGCACCAATGCCATTTTCACATACTCATACTAACGTATACATATATGTATGTATGTACCTACAGATAAGTATTCCATTTTGGTGTGTTGTATACTCATCGTACGCCTTTACTAACAACGCTCTTGGCATTCACTGATCCTTGGCACTCAGCTTTGTAGCTGGCGCTGCTACTTACTCGTACATTCAGTGTTGCCATTGTTTGCGTAATTGTACCAAATCTGAAACTTTTACCTTTATCTAGTGCATAGATGGATTTTTGCTTGGATCTTGAAGTTCTTATATAGCTTCATTTGACTTATAGTGATTTTCTTACCAAAAACAAAAAAAAAATTAAAAAAAAAAATACTTTTGTGATTTTCGCCCTGGTTGTAGAGTCCCCGTAAATTATTTTAAAGCTTTATTAATTTGATTTGTTTCGAGAAATGTTATTTTAATCATATTTAGAAATATCCTAAGTATCAAAGTAAAGCTTACATCCAATCAAGATCAAAATCAGATAGTGTGATATGACATCATGGATACCAAACTAGATTAAAACCTTAATTAGTTTTAAGCCAGGGAATTAGTTTTATGTATGCAGTCGCTTCACATCAATGAAATCCAATCCTATGATATCACCACTCCAAATATCAGCTACAAGATCATATCTAGCTATATGTGATATTAAATGATGGTATTCGAACTATCATATGACCTACAACTTCAAATCAAACCAGGTCATATGATGTTTTATGTATCTAAAATATAGATGGATATGAAGAGATGATATCACAAATCTCAGCTTCAACTATTGCATCACATCAAACACGATCATATGATGTGAAAATCTGTTATCAACTGATTATGTCACATCTATTAATATCACCTGCGATATCACATCAAATGCTATGATACATCATAAAGTCTACATAAATTTGTATGGAATAATGCCATCACCACTCTTAATATCACCCAATAAATCACATCAAATGATATCATATGAAACAGCACGTTAACAAAATCCAAAGGGATATGAACTAATGATGTCAGAAATCTCAATATCACCAACTGCATCACATCAAACAATAATGCATGATATTAAATCTGTTAAACGCACACCCGATACAATTATTTAAATTGAAGATAAACTTATAGAGGATAAATTTTTATATAATGTCATATCAACAAAAAAATCCCTATATCAAACGCCCCGCATCACATCATATCAAGTCATGTCACCTTGATGCCTAACTTTTCAGTTTTAGCTCTCCATTTAGAAAATTTCTTTTGAGATTTAATTGATATATTTATAGAAGTCATATTAGTAAACTCAATTACACCATTGTACTAAAAAATTTAAATCAAAGTGTTGCGCAAATACATCACATTGTATGAGATCAAATTATTCAGGCAATGTCACATCACATCACAAATTATTAAAAAGAAGCTTGGCATAAGACAAATTATTAAAACATTCCATAATATATTTGATATTTGTGTAAGGAATAGTGCACAATTAGATAATGAATCATATAAAAGACCTGAATGCTACATAAAATCAGCTGTGATCTGAATATATTACGGCATCAAGTCATGACATACCACATATTAGGAGCAAAGTGGCTTACTCAAAAAAAAAAAATAGTACTCGTTATTTGGAAGAAAAAGAAATTAAGAGATTTACCATATTTCTTTTCTTTATAAAAAGATACCTAATTAAAAAATCACATCACATCATATCAATGAAATCACATCACATAAGGTAATTTAAATCACATCACATCATATCAATGAAATCACATCACATCATATAAGGTAAATTAAGTCACATCGCATCACATAAGGTAATTTAACACGTTCGCCACTCAATGATTTTTTGAGCGTTCAAAAAAACTCACGAACAAAAAAATATGTCACATCTAAGTGTCATTAGTTTGGGAAGTACTTGCGTCACATATGGGAGTCACTAAATAGTTTGATTTCTATCAATAAAACATAAACTAAATTTTTTTAGTATATATTAAACATTTTTATTATTTTCTATATTGGAAATGGCAGTCCCTAAAACATGGATAACAGCTCAGTACATTTTTGTAATTTTACGACACATATATGTGACATGAGTTTTTTTTAAACACCCCACGTCACATATATGTGACGCTGAGTGGCGAACGTGTTAAATCACATCACATCACATAAGGCATTTTATGCAATTTTGGCACATAAAATTTAAATAAACGGCAACCATATAAAACGCAAAGCACGAACACCTATATATATACGAGTATGTATATATAATCCTACTTGCACTTGGCAGCTGACATTGCTTAGCTCATGCTTTCCATATTTTTACACAGGAACTAACTAACGTCGTTTTCATGCGATTATTATCAGCCCAGCGGCATTGTTTGAAAACGGAAAATCTATTGAAAAGCGTCTGCTTTGAGCTTTGAGTAGTAGTAGTAGTACATAAAGATAAATACCAGAGGGCTGTGGAAAGAGAAAAGCGGCACTAGAAATGTCCATGGGAATGCATCAAAGTCATAAAATGTCAAAGTTGGTAGCTGACATATTTAGGCAGGAATTTGGCCAAAGTTTATTCTACCTACAAACGTAAATATAACGATGACTTAGCTTTAACTGCTGTTTTATTGTACTTTTTGATTTAATAACGCGCTCGCATATTTTTTGAGTACAAGAGAAACGTGTTCGAGTGTTATGGAGAACTTTTGTGAGTTTGGCTGAAATGCTAAAAGAAGTCATACATTTACGAGCAAAAGTTGAAAGTTTGTTTTTTTAAACTACGTGCTTAGCTAAATTTAGACCAAAACCATAAAAAGCAATATCAAATGAAGACATTTCTGCTATGAATTCTTGAACATTTATTTATTAACAAGTCTTGAGGGGAAAATGCTTCTTCGGATTGTTAAAGTAATTTAAATGGGCCCACAGAAATGTTCGACTGAATGGCGTGCTTTCCTTAAGATCGTTTAAATTTTTTTGGAACCATTATTAATTTTTTTACATTGAATTCTTCAAGGGGGAAGTTATTTATTAGAACGGAGGTTTGGGATGTGTCGGCCAATTCATTAGCTTACAAATAATTCCCTTTGGCGTTTTTGACCTACATTTGTTTAGCTTTTAGAACAAATAGATGTTAAATTATTGTTCGGTTCAAATCACTAAAGTTTTTAGTAAAACGGGAAGTAGGTCTCCTTAAGGGGAGTTTTTTTATATACGTACTTCTCATTTTGCTTTCTGATAGTTGTTACTTCTGTAACTCTGAAAGAAAAATTCGTATTTTTAGTAATTGAAAAAAGTGCCTAAAAGTATGCATCCTTTGGGAGTTGCTTGCATAAAAGGGTCAGGAAATTAGGAGAAACTTTTTATCCGTTGTTTTGGTTCGCGCAACCGGTTTTGTTCACATTCTTCCCCACTGAGTGTGCAAAAAAAATTAATTAATTTATTCGTTTATGTCCACTTTTCCAACATGACAAAATTGCTGTTCTTTGTACTTGTTGCGTATGCAAATGCTGCATATTTTTAGGCGCTTTTGTTTTTCAAACAAATTGGAAAAAACATTTGGTGGTGGTGGTATTCATTAAAAAAATTGTAGTGTGTGCAGTGCAAACAATTTTGTGGCTGATCTCTGAAGAAAGTGGTTCGCTTTGAACACCTTTAGTCCATTTGAACTCATCTCTTACGTTGCGTATAGTTTTGATAGATCAATTCGAATTTCTGGAGTCTATTATTATCTATTAAAAGTAAGCTTATACGACCGTACTCATAGGATAACAGGTGCCAGCTATTGGTCACTACCAGCAGAGGAATGAAGCTGATCAATTAATCTCTTCAAATAGCAATTTGACTCATAATCGATATAAACTATTATGAGTCACATGATCTTTTGCGTCTCATTCAAGATTCATCTCAGGATAATACAATTTTTTGTAGGGTGGATCGGCAAAATTGAGAGTGATTTTTATGGAACATATGTGTCATGCACTCTTCTACCACCTGTGGCTAGCCGACTATGATGGGCTGAGTTATTTCACCCTTTGCTGTTTGGCATAGCTCATGGTCTATCTGGGCACGCTATCCTACTGAATGCGTGTGTGAAAGTTCTACTTTAACTGAGCAAAAAGAAACAACAACAACAAATAGAAACAACATGGGTTAAGAATGCATTGAATTTCATTAAAAAGGTGTGAGTCGCTTATTTATTATTTTATTTTATTATTACAACAAAAAAGGTAAAGCAAATGAATGTGCGAAAGGCCAGCAATATTCGTGTCGGACAGAAACAGAAAGCCTCTCATACATATGTGGTGTATAGTTGTCTATCCAATTCAATCTCTTTGGTCTCCGGGCTCGTATGCTTGGCAAAATTATTTCCCTCTTACCTAATTTTAAAATATATGCTTGTAAGTCATTTTTATGTTCTCACTTATAGACGATTGCATCTGCCGATGAGCCTTTCATTCTTATCGCCTTTATGACATCGTTAACCACTTAGGAAAACAAAAGCTAAGCAAGCTGCATGAAATTTATCTGCATTCATAAACTAGTTGCAATTATGTGCATAGAAAGCTTTTGTGAACATTAGACCGAACAGAGAAATTCAATAAATTACCTCTAACTAGTCCAAAATATTGTCTACAAAACAAGTTAAGGTTACCTTTGACACATTTCATTCAAGCATTGAACTTATGTCATAAAGAATTTGCGCTAGAGGAGGAGCGCTCTAAGACTTAAGAATGAGGAACTTGAAGCTGAAGAATGAATTTCTAGGAACGATTGCATAAAACGGATTTGGTGAAGCAAAAAATGCTTTTCTTCATTTAATATTTTCTTTTTCGACTCAGTCTAATGTCCAATTACAAGTTATGCTTTGTTTACCCACTACGATGGATTTTGTGGTGGCTTATGATAGATATTCATAAATCTAAGCATTTAGTTTAAATTTACGAGCTTGTATATATGTATTTATAGATATATGTATATTGAAATGTTTTGTGCACATATTAGAAATAATTTATATTAATGCAGCATTTTGACATTTATCAGCTGCATTGTTTTTGTATTGTCCTTAAGTCATTTATGTTTATAACCAACTCCACAGCTGTGCAAATATCTTGAATTGTGAGAGTTTTATTTTTTTTTGTAAAAATATGGAATTTATTTTAACAAAATTTGATACGTACCCTATCCATTTATTAGCGCTACATTGGAGAACTTCCATAAGGTCCACAGAAAAAAAAATTTTTTTTTTTTAAATTTGTTCACAAACGTCTGCTCCTTTTTTTGAAGCAGAAACGGACACCAAAACGAAAGCAAACCTGAAATAAAATCGAAAGCGGCACGATGCTCAAAATGAAACTGAAACCGGATCGGGCTGGATATAAAATAAAACCGAAACCGCAACCGGAACAAACTGAACATGAAATAAAATTGAAACCAGAACAATACCGAAAATGAAATAAAACCAGAATGAAACCGAATATAAAATAAAACCTAAACCGGAACGAAATAGAAAAAAATGTTGAGAATGAGTGAAATAAAACCTAAACCGGAACGAAATGGAAATAAATGTTGAGAATGAGTGAAATAAAACCAATACCGGAATGAAATCAAACATAAAATTAAGAGGACACCGAAACAACACCGAACATGAAATTAAACCTAAACCGACACGAAACTCAACGTGAAACCGAAACCGGGACGAACTGAACATGAAATAAAATTAAAACCAGAACAATACGGAAAACGAAAAAAACCGAAATCGAAACGAAACGGAACAGGAAATAAAACCGGAACGAAACCGAACATGAAACAAAACCTAAACCGGAACGAAATGGAAATAAATGTTGAAACGGAACAGGAAATAAAACCGGAACGAAACCGAACATGAAATAAAACTTAAACCGGAACAAAATGGAAACAAATCTTGAAGGAAGGAGCCCACAACTGAAACCTCGAAACCGAAATATGTACCGAATCCGAAATTAATATTATAAATTCGAATCCGGAACCGAAACCGAAACGAAAGTAATTCATACTCGACGATAGTGTCGGCACTAAAAAAGTAGAAATAATAATATTTACATTTGCCTTAGCGAATATTTATACCGAATTAGGCTAGAAAATAAAAGTATCATTTAATTAGTCAAAAATGTTCAACTTCAATGTTATATTTACTACAAAGTAACAAATACCATTACAGCGTCACTTTAAAGTCATAACAAAATGATGATTACGACAAATTATGTATTTAAAATTTTTGCGGTCACCTAACGATACCAGCTGCGACTTGTTTATATTTGATTAACCTCGCGATTCTGTGTTCTTTATAAATTGTCAATCTTGATAAAATATCAAGAAAAATATATTTGAATCAAGTGTTCTGAATTCTGCTTTAAAAAATTTATAAATTTTGTTCTTTTTGGCGTGAAATTCAAAAAGAATTATTCAAATATTTTCTTTTGATTTTTTATCAAGATTGACAATTTGTCAAGAACACAGAATCGGGACGTAAGTATTGCGAACGCTGAAAAAAATACAAACAAAATCTTGCTTTCAATTCCATTGGCGCAATAATGATTCCTCCATCAATGTTTTTATGAGCACCTGAAATCAACATACATATGTACATTGAAATATTACGATTTTTTTATACGTAGAGGTGGTATTATTTTAAAGATCTACAAATTAATTATAAGAATTTTTTTTTTAAATTTTGCAGAAATATTTAGTTTATTCTTTTTGGCAAGTTTCCAAATAAAAAACGCGTAGTAAAAAACAAAGACCATTCTCAATGTTTAAGACTTGTTTAATGAAAAACGACTGACTTGAATAAATTTTGA
>OX608079.1:12281008-12316008 GCA_951509765.1 Sphenella marginata | reverse complement strand
AAAATGGTTAATCAAAGACTGATTAATTTACTCAGTTTCTAATGTGAAAGTTTGCTTTGAAATAGTTGAAAATAAAAAAGAATTAAAAACCAAATATACTTCAAAATATTAATGAAAAAAAATTTAAGAAAATTTTGAGGTGTTGCTCGATCGCCCGAAGATGCAACAAATGGTTGAAGTATCAAGGAACTTCTCAATTTTTGCCTTTTTAATATATGATTAATCATTTTATTCAAAAACCGATTAATCAAAAAGGCGATTAATCAATTAATTTTTTTTTTTGATTAATCAAAATCTTGATTAATCGTGTAAAAACCCTTTTCAATTAATAAAAAATCATAATTAATCGATGAATTTAGTAATCAAAATTTTGATTGATCAATTAATCGTACAGCCCTAGAAAATATTTAGGTAGTATCGAACTTTTAACATAAAAAATCATATCGGTATCAGTTTCGGAGCTTCCTAAGAATAGTTTCGGGTCTAACCGGGTTTATTTCGAAATACTTTCGGGATTTGTTGGACTTTTTAGGCATTCGTTTGGTATTGCTTCGGTATCACTTTGAGATTGTTTTCCGATTCATTTCATGAATTTTTTTATTACTGTTTCGAAATAATGTCGAGACTCTTTTTCGGATTGTTTTTGAAGCATTCCGCAAAACTCTTGCGATAGCATTTCGAAATCAGTACCGACGCACTTGAAGATTATTTTCGGGACTCCTCTATACCGTTCTCGATAATTTTTCTTAATTTTTTTGGGATTCCTTTCCGAATGATTGGGATGATTTCGGCACTTAGGAATCGTTTCAAATTTTGTCTGTATCATTTCGGAATCATAACAAAATTTTTTATTGATTTTGAGACTTTTTTTACTTTTTAAAAATTATTTTAGCACCCTTTATTTATTAATTTGCTTTCTTCAGCTGCTTTTGCGTGACTTTTTCTCATCGTTTTCTTATCCTTTCGGGATCATTTGGAATTATTTCAGCAAACTTATTTGGCTTATGTCTTGACCTTTTTAGGCTAATTTCTTGTTTGTTTAAAAGGGCTTTCTTGAATATTTCGCTAGACTTTCGGAGTGAGTTCGTGATTATTGTGTGATAATTTGAGAACTGTTCTCATACCATTTTCGAGATTATTTCGGAGTAATGTCAACATAGTTTTAGGATTATTTTCGTGACATTTTCTGAACCTTTTTGGGAATGTTTTGAAATCATTTCGAGACGTTTTGGTATTCCTTAGGAATCATGACATGGTCACGGATTTTTTTTAGAAATTTTTCGGTGCCGTTCTACGTTTGTACTTCTTCCGGCAACTTCTTTTCAGCATCAATTCTTTTTCATGTTGAGCTCATTTGGAATTGTTTTAGGTACTACCTTGGCTCATTTCATCTCAAATGTTTATGTGGAAACTTTAGTTCTCCACATAAAAGAAAAAATATATATATAAATACAATCTGCTCTTTAGCGCCATGCAACTCAACTTAGCTCACGTGCGCATTACTGGTTTTGTTGCCAAGTTTTCAGTTGACTACTTTTTCATGCTAATCTTGACGTTGACTTTGTTGTGCGTGCAGTTTTCTTTCTCATTGCTCCTGCACATAATTTGATTTATTTTTTCTTCAATCTTCCAAAACATCCACACATTTCGGTTCATCACTCAGAACACTTCCGTATCGCAGTTTCGTTATTTCGCTACCTTTTTATTGTTCTTATGTGATGTTGTATCTTGGAGCTTGCCTTCGATCCACACTCTTCGTGTAGTGCACTCAAAATTTTGTCACACTTCACTTACAGCGCTTAATGATTGCCACTTGTTGGTGTTGAATGGCATGGCATTGGCAGCGTAATTTATTGAGCGGAGTGAATGAAACTGTGGCACAGCGAAAACATGAATGCTTGTTAAATAATTGGACAATTTATTTAAATAAAAATGGCTCATGAACCTCGTGTGTCACTCTATAGTTAATCTACAAGGACGGTTTGAATAATTTTTTTTTTGGCGAAAAAGCATCTTTGACTAATTCGTCCGTTTCTGCTTCTACTCAAAAGCGAGTTTGTGCAAAAGTTCTGCCTTATATTTGCACTACAATTTTCAAGGCAACGGTTGAAAGCGTAACTTTGATTTTTTTTGAATTTTTTTATATCAAAATGTTATCTTATCTGATATAACTATTGCTTTTTTGTAGCAACACTTGATTACAACCTGTACATTAGTGCGGATCGGTTCCCATACCAAAAAAAAAAGTGTTTCCAATCCACCCCTAGGATTAAAGATATTTTGAAGGCGATCGCAAAAAAAATATATATTTTTTTTTTGCCACGCCCCCCCGATTGGCTATTTACTTTTTTTGACACTACGTCGCCATTTTAAGTCCGATTTTAATGAGCCGTACACCGTTGTTCATGGCTTGGAAGCCACCACAATTCTTACCTTAATCATTTTTTATTCCGAGTTCAAATTCTAGTAGTGACTGTCGGTATCTCGTTTCAATTTTTTTTAGTCTGTCGAAAAGGCCTTTAAATTCTGTGAAACTTTTTCTGGAAAATGATTAAGGTAAGAATTGTGGCGGCTTCCAAGCCATGAACAACGGTGTACGGCTCATTAAAATCGGACTTCAAATGGCGACGTAGTGTCAAAAAAGGTAAATAGCGCATCGGTGGGGCGTGGCAAAAAAGGAAAAATATTTTTTTGGGATCGCCTTCAAAATATCTTTAATCCTAGGGGTGGACTGGAAACACTTTTTTCGTCGATCCACCTTAATGTTCAAGTGCCCTTGACTATGAATGATCGGAAGGCCAAAAATAATAATTCTTATAATTAAAATAATTTTTTAATTTTTTTTTTCAAGAATTTATTTAATTAATTTTCATTATAAAAATTATTAAGTTCTATTTTTTTAATAATTTTTTAGTAACTAAAATTTTTTTATTGAATAGCAAAGAGAAATTTTCCAAATTCTCAAGAATGTACAATAATTTTTAACACCATTCTAAAACTATTATCAATACAATTTAAGAACAATTCTTTTTTTGGGTCAGGCTAATGTTCATAAGCACGCAACCGCTCGAAGAATGCCGCATTCATGAATAATGTAAGCAAATTTAATGTGTGGGTATTTGTATTAGGTTAAAATTGTGTGTTTGGCTTTGTGGCAAATTTGTTGTTATTTAAACCAACGCACACAAACAATCACAAGCCAATACAACGGTGTAAAATTTGACACCTATTTTGGTATGTTTAAGGGAGATTTTTCATTGTTACTTAAACGTTTTTATGGGCGTCAAAGTTTGAGCAAAATTATAAATAATAAAAATTACATTTGAAGTTACCTTAAAAATATGATACGGGTCTCCGAAATAATGTCGCTTGAGGCCATAGAGATACATATGTCCTTTGTTGGTAACACTTTGCATGGGGGGAACTTCTTTTTTAGGTATAGAACTTATCGCAAGAGTTGTGTACTTTTAATAGATACTAAAACTAACGAAAATCCAAAAAAAATTACAAAAAAAAAAAAAAATCAAACAAAAAAAAAAAAAAAATTAAATAAAATTCCAACTAGGTATTCAAATCGACAGCCAGAAAAACATTCTGAACCTAAGAACGGTTTATTTTGTTTCTGTCGCAGTAAGAAAGGCGCCACGCATTCACTTTTCTTTGATATTTTATAATGTATATACATACATACATACATGCATAACTGGCAAGTATATAGCTTCTATACAAATATAAAAAGGCATTCAAGGGAGAAACTTTAAGTGCCTACATCAAAGACAAATTACTCCCTACAACAGTGTTTCGGTATACGGTTTTGGTAAATTAGCTAAGCAAATGAGGAAGCAATATGTTTTAGTCGATTTTAATTCGTTTCAAATGTTTTTCGTGGGTTTCATCAGTACAACGCGTAATATAAATATTTGTAAAGCTGTTTGAGAACAGCAATCGAGGCAGCCTGTTGATGTCGGTATGCGCGCACTGTTTCTGCGGATTAAATGTTAAATCCTCTTACAATGACGACATTGCTAAACCGTATACAAGTAGCTTTTCCGTGAATCATGCTTTCCTTTGAAAGCACTCCCCTCAAAACACCAGAGATTAATAACTTTAAATACCAATAGAACTTTGAAATACAACAACAGACGCCGAGAAATGTGTCAAGTTGGTGTTGTTGTTCTCTTTGTTCATTTTTAAAGCTGCCTAATTCGGCTTTTAACAGCATTTAAGTAAAGTTTTTCAGTGGAAATTCATTCACACAAAAGGTCAAAAAGTCATTGTTCAAAATATTATCTAAACATTTCTTCCCAGAGTCATCTCTGCGTCAAAATCCAAAAAGTAGAAGCCAATTTACTTTAAGGCTTGACCGCCATCGAATGCACATTTATTTACGCATTTGACTTAAATTACTAATTCAATTCACTTCGACTACTATTTCTTTAATAGACTTTGACAAAAAGAAATAACATAAAATAAAATAAAATAAAATAAAATAAAATAAAATAAAATAAAATAAAATAAAATAAAATAAAATAAAATAAAATAAAATAAAATAAAATAAAATAAAATAAAATAAAATAAAATAAAATAAAATAAAATAAAATAAAATAAAATAAAATAAAATAAAATAAAAATAAAATAAAATAAAATAAAATAAAATAAAATAAAATAAAATAAAATAAAATAAAATAAAATAAAATAAAATAAAATAAAATAAAATAAAATAAAATAAAATAAAATAAAAATAAAATAAAATAAAATAAAATAAAATAAAATAAAATAAAATAAAATAAAATAAAATAAAATAAAATAAAATAAAATAAAATAAAATAAAATAAAATAAAATAAAATAAAATAAAATAAAATAAAATAAAATAAAATAAAATAAAATAAAATAAAATAAAATAAAATAAAATAAAATAAAATAAAATAAAATAAAATAAAATAAAATAAAATAAAATAAAATAAAATAAAATAAAATAAAATAAAATAAAATAAAATAAAATAAAATAAAATAAAATAAAATAAAATAAAATAAAATAAAATAAAATAAAATAAAATAAAATAAAATAAAATAAAATAAAATAAAATAAAATAAAATAAAATAAAATAAAATAAAATAAAATAAAATAAAATAAAATAAAATAAAATAAAATAAAATAAAATAAAATAAAATAAAATAAAATAAAATAAAATAAAATAAAATAAAATAAAATAAAATAAAATAAAATAAAATAAAATAAAATAAAATAAAATAAAATAAAATAAAATAAAATAAAATAAAATAAAATAAAATAAAATAAAATAAAATAAAATAAAATAAAATAAAATAAAATAAAATAAAATAAAATAAAATAAAATAAAATAAAATAAAATAAAATAAAATAAAATAAAATAAAATAAAATAAAATAAAATAAAATAAAATAAAATGAAATAAAATAAAGTAAAAGAAAATAAAGTAAAAATGGTTTGAATTCTCTCTATATAAAATACGAAAAAGCACGATTCTGTGAGATAAACCTGTGAAATTCGTTAAGCTTTACCTAACATTCCTTCAAAATGACTTAAACATAGCAAAAGGATTAAAATGTAAATGGTTTCGTTTAGACAACTAGCAATACTCAAGGAGGATTATGCGAAAGTTTTTCTCAAACAAAGCAATATGAACGTAAAACACCGGTCGCACGTACATACATACATACATATCTCGTACGCCAGCCCATGCTTTACTGATTAAAAGCGCAAGCAAAGAACCAAAGCATACATACATACATATAACCGCTCTCAATTTCTTACGATATCGGCAATCTGAAAGCAATTCACCATGGAGTAGGCGTTAAGAGTTACGCAAGAACAAAGGCAATACCAAACCATTGAAATCGATTGTTATACGCAACAGCTCTTTTAACGCTGCTTCGTGGTGGTGTAGGGAATGTCGAAAATCCCAACTGTGCGCAATTCACACATACATACATACATTTTATATTTCTTTATCTAACATATCCTTACAATCGTAAAAGAGCATTTGAGACTTGTTGGCACCAAAGTGTTTATATTCTGACCTCAATGAGCAGCATGCCACTCATTTTTAGTTTGTAACAAGCGTTCTAATCAGCTCTTATGTCTTATTGTTGACTTGTCATTTCGCTATGACAATGCTTTTTATCAGTGTGTGGTATCGCTTACAGTACATATGTGTGTATGTATGTATGTATTTAGTGTATTGTATTTAAACCTTTGAAATCTAAAGTTTGATTTATGTCATTTACCCTTTCTTGAGTCGTCTGTGCGACAAAATTGTTTGGTATTGACAAAGAGCATGAGAAACGACTTCGATGTTTAAGTCTTACCGAGAAATGAAAAGAAGTTAAGAAGAATTGTTTCCATTATCTAAATACAATTGCCTTTTGTTCTAATGCTTCCAGGCTCAAGTGAGGGAAAAAAGAAGTTCTAGTTATTATTCATGATATCCCAGTTTACGTTAGGAGCCTCTCTTAAAAACGTTTTCTGTAGCCTATTGTGGAGCTTTGCGAAAAAATGTTGGACTTAATTCCTATTGGGGGTTTTGGATTTTCCGTAGCTTTTTAGTGCTTTCATTTTCGAAATCTAAAAAGCTGAATCGAGATGAGCTTTCTAAGCTCTGTTGTAGATGCTATGTACAAATATGCTCGAAAATCCTATCTATCGAAATCAGCATGCAGAGTGTTTGTGCAGAAGAATAAGGCTTTTACTCCTCTGACTCCTTCATGAATGTAGGCTTCAAACAGTGTAGTAAATACTGAGGGAATGACTTTTATAGCTTTTTTTTTGCTATGTTGGGCAATAAATCGGGACCTGGAAATATTTAATCAGCAACTATAGAAGCAGCATTTATTAACTTTTGTTCTTTCAAATTTTTTTGAAGTCCACGAAAATTTCGGAAAATTTTAAATTCAGAAAACACAATCAAAAAAGAGCTTTGCAATAAAATTCGGACCGCGCCCATTCACAAACAGCCGCACCCAATTTTACACTTTTTTGTATTTAATGTTCAATTCCACCCGAACTTACTCTCACACTTTTTTCTCATATTTCTTAAGGAGCCATATAAAGCTCTATTCTAAACTTGCCATTAGTGTCTGTTATATAAATTTTTTGTTCATTCTACCATTTCTCATTAAAATCTCAAATTGCACAATTGCAGCCATACAACTAGAAAAAGTAGTAAAAATATCAAGTTATAATTACGCAGCCAGAAAAAAACTGAAATAAATGTCATCAAGAAATGACAAACAGAATAATTGCATGTATGATACAACCACTCAAGTGCTTTCATATGTAGTTGCAAGTAATAAAAAGGAAAGCGACGTAGGGTGCAGTAAACAGAGTTGCATTGTAAGTAATTACAAATGAAAAAAGGTACTTTTTGTTGTTGTTGTCTAACTTTCAATGATGCTGGAGTGCACATATACATACATAACTATGTACTTACACGGTTGAAAAGTAGAACTTTTACAAATTTATATTGTTAAATTCAAATTAAATTATAGACTTTTTTTGTCATAGAATAATTTTGAATGAGTGTTACCAAAATTATGCAGAACTTCTGAAAATTTTTGTACGATTTAAAAAAGTTGTTTATAATTTTCAAATTTAATTTAAGATATGCTAAATAATTTCTGAGTATGCAGTCTTGTAGCCTGTCATTTTCTAATCTCATGGCTCTTGACAACTGAGTAAATTTTTAATTTTTTTTTCGATATTTGATGTTTTTTTCCATGCAACATTTAATTCCTTATGACAAGCTCCTGTGAAAGAAAGTATCAAATACCATGAAGAAAAAAATTTCCAAAAATCAACTAAATTTCAAAGAGCCCTAAAACAAACAAGGCTACTAAAGTAGTCATTTTTCAAGGCAAATTTTAAAATTCTAGCCACTTTTTTGAAAATTAAAAACTTATCAGCACTTTTTTGAAGTTACCAAAAATTTTTGGTATTTTTGTATGATCTTGGAAACAGCTATTTCTGGGTTATTTCGGGGAGTTAATTTCGATTACCTGAATTGATTTGATTCAAGCTTTATATGTATGGCTAGTAAAAGTTCATTGATGTAAAAAAATTGTTTTTTGACTTCTTTGGTCGATTGTCGGCACGGTTTCAAGGTTTCTTTGAAGCCAGTTCCAGACATTGCTGAAATGGTACTGTTCCAAAAAGGTCTTGACAGACAATTCTATAATTGTATTTAATTGATTTTGGAAAATTACACCACAAAGTTCACTACGTTTTGAGTAAAATACTGTCGAAAAATCCCAATTTTTTAGTAGTGATCCCAAACGAGCCATATAAGACTTGAATCAGATCACCTTAGTGAATGGCAATTTATTACAAAATTATATTGAACATTTTTAAAAATACATACTAAAACTGGATTTGTATAATTTTTGGAGAACTTGGGTACTTATTTTTACAAACTCTCATTTTCATACAAAATTTCTGAATTCTGAATAAAGTACCATGCCCGCACACAAAATTCCGCTAGATGGCTAAGTTATTTTGATCTTTTTTGAGTAACTTCCCGGGGAGCTAGAGACTCGCGTAGGTACTTGCCTCATAGTTCAGTACTCGGTGATAATGCTTACAATATAGATATGGAGAACGTTGTTTCAGTGGACGACAACAAGGCTGGAGTGCTGCAAAAAGTTCTGGAACTAGAGTTATTTATG
Source organism: Sphenella marginata (assembly GCA_951509765.1). Lineage (NCBI taxonomy): Eukaryota > Metazoa > Arthropoda > Insecta > Diptera > Tephritidae > Sphenella > Sphenella marginata. Next base: position 12,307,308 of record OX608079.1, on the reverse strand, counting down.
TTACGCTCTAACATCAATGTAGATCAAGATTTCATATGGACGTTATAAACGAAATATTGTGATCTTCATTCAGGTGGGACCAAATAAATATCAGATGACGCTACTCCATCTGTATGTATGATTGATTTCGGTTTCGAAAGAGTTAAATTAAATTCTATTCATAGTTGAATATTTGATGAATTTTTAGCAATCTATCATTTATGGCAATTTGATGAAATACATAAATTCAATTTCAACAAAAAAAAAATTTTTTGTGTTATTTCAGGTGCTCGATGTAAAATTATGGTATTCCATCAAATCAATCTTAGATATATATGTATACATATGTATGTATGTATATTGTTCAGTATTATTCAGCAAAGCACTTGTCACATTCTATCAAAAGAGCGAAATTGTTATATTTTACAATAACCATTAGCGGATGACCTAACACAAGGTGTTTTTGTTTTGAAGAGTGTATTTGTACTAAGAATCTCTAAAGATATAAGTGTCCATGTACCCTGCCAACCATGATCGGATAAAAATCTGGATAATCATTGAGTCGCGTTTACCAAAAAAGAGGATAAAAAAGTGGGTAATTTTGTTCAGAGAGGTTCACTTTTTACCCATGTTGAAAAGATTTTTGCGTATAAGTGTGAGGCATACTTTTAGGCACTTGTCGTTTTCCATACAAATTCTAAAAATATGCGTTGGTGTTAGTAAAAATTTGTGAATTTTTGGAATCAGAGTTTCACCATGGTTAGCCATGGTTGGTAGGGTATGTATGTTTTCCAGCTTACATAGCGATATTTGGTAGTAATTCAAGTAAAAGTTACAGCTCCACTAGCTTTTGAGTGCGCACTTTAGTGGTTATTTTATGACAGCGCAAAAGTCAAGCTTTACGAGTACTTAACTGTTAACTTATTATTAAAGCGATGTACATACATATATATAAACAAACTTGTGTGTAGATGTATGTAAGTGAATGCGAAAGTGTTTATTATAGTTTGGTGCCAACAAGCAATGTGAGTAAAAGTCGTACTAGAACGAAATTTATCTCATTACCGGAGTTATATACGCCATACTGACTTATTTCATCAGGAAAATGTACAGATTAAACAGGTCATAAGCTAATAAGTTTCTCTCTTTTCTACTTGGTCTCATCCGAAATCCCCGTACATTATTGGGTTAGAAAAGTTTTCGAAAAAAAGCAATTTTTTTTTGATATATCGTTGGGTGTTTCAAAATATTTTTAATGACGCTGTATTTTAAAATTTGGTTCAAGAACACCCTATTTCAAGCTAGATTTCAAGAATGGTCTATCTCAATGAAAATTTAAACTTTGAAATACGACCTTATTGAAAAAAATTCGAATAGAGTGCCTTTACGAAAATCATTTTAAAAAAATAGTGAACTTCCACGATTGAGCACAAAATTAATTTGAGTTAAAAAATCACATCATGTAACTAATATAAAATTATGTATTCAATCAATACAATACCAACAACTAAACTTACTAAAGCTAAAGCTAAATGCATGAAACATTTACTCACTCAACAGCGGCGCTATAGTGCACATACTTGCTTTTCATTGGTCCACTAACATCACTTCGCACTCACAGTGACAGGGGCATACAAAAACATGTCCACTCACACAACCATAGATCTAACGCGTGCATGCATGTTTGGCATTTGTATGCGTCTTAAACAATTTCCTTCGTTTATTTCATTTGCAACCCTTTTTATAATTCTCACCCCGCTTATGAAATATTCTGAAGATATTGTTTTTGGCTGCCTAACCCAACTGGGGTTTTTTCAAACGAAAATGAGGAAGCCAATCTCGGGCAATGCCTCAGAGCCAACAGTGCTCGCCCCCAATGAATACATACAAGGTTTAACAGGTGCTCTGCATCCTCCCAGTTCTATATAGAATAAATAAATAATAAAATAATAACTTACTAAAAGGTCGTCCCTATTAACCCGTGCTCTGCACACCCCCGACCTACTCTAAATAAAAAATCTCAAATACAAAATTTAATTAAAATTAAAAAAAAAAAACTTCTCGCTCCATCATAGCTTAGACAGTATGGGTGTCATTTTCAAACTAATTTTTCTATATTATAATACATTTTTTATAAATTTTTTTTGATTGACTGCACTTCTGCTTGTATAGGCCTATGGGCTGATATCTATTTGTTTATACCTTAAATGTATAGTTTAGCCGTAAAGCAGGACAATGTGTCTCAACTTGCGCATTTATAATATTAGATTTCTTTAAATCGTTTCCCTAGCGCTATTTCTACTTATATGTATATTTAAAGCTGTGTGTAGCACAATCCCTACCCCTACCACTATTTCTCGCTACTTTTTTATAACCGTCTCTTCGCTTTCACTCCCTCACTCGCTTGTCTACATATATATATATTTTGTATACCTTTTACTCTGCAGAAAGTTGGCACAATTTCGATTTTCGCAATCATTGCTCACCTTAAATAATCTTACCATCAATCCACATTTATATTTTCTTTACCAAATTATTGTCTAGAACAAAAGTCTAATGTAATCCATAAACGCAAAGAAATCAAATAATAAAGGTATTTTACGTAAATACGAGCAGCTTTATAAATTACAAACCACTAAACTGACAGCAAAAGGCGAGTGAGAGGAGCGTGTGTAAACCAAAAATTGATGGTATCGCTAGCATTTTGCTAAAGTGGGGAATATTTACTCAAAGAAATGAGTAGCACAAAGAGACAAAAAAAAAAAAAAAAAAAAAAAAAGCATAAAGACTATGTATGTATGTACATACATACATATGTGTGTATTCATACATAATCTAAGCAACGACAGCAGGCAAAGTAAAGTACTTGGAAATTGCTCATATCAAATGCAAAGAACTGACAAAGCCACCGTTTGTAAACATAAAAAAACTCACCGACAGCGTTGTGTAATGGTTCGAACTTGCTTAGGCAGTCACTTTCTCACTTATTAACTTACTCGCTTTCAATGGTTTGGCGGTCGGCTGTTTACCTATTTCGCAAACAGATTCATTGCCTCAACGCCTTGCTTTGATATAGATGAGTCCTAGTTTTACTTTTTGCGTTATTTTACTTGCTTTTGATGCAGTAACTGAAAGTGAAAATGTGAATGTGACGCTGTGCTGTACTTTGTTTTTAAAAGAGGGGTATTTTGGAGGGTGCTGTGACCACTTATAGTTTTGTTATTGTTGCTCGATGAGTGAACGTTGGCTCATTGGAAAATTATTTTTATTCATAAATTCGAATTTAATTGTTCATATTAATGGCATTTAAATTAGGGATGCACCTTTATTAGATTAATCGAGTAAGTTGTTTGATCAAATTTTCAGTTAATCGATTACTTGATTAATCAAAATTATGAGTAATAAAAACGAGCGTTACTCGAGTATTTTCAAAAATCGTTAATCAAAAACTGATTACTTTACTCAGTTTCTTATGTGTTTGCTTTGAAATAGATGAAAAAAAAAATTAAAAACCAAACATGCTTCAAAATATTAAAAATTAAAAAAATTTAAGAAAATTTTGAGGTGTTGCTCGATCGCCCGAAGATGCAACAAAGGTTGACGTATCAAGGAACTTTTAAATTTGTGCCCTTTTAATATGTGATTAATTATTTTATTCAAAAAACGATTAATCAAAAAGAAGATTAATAAAAATATTCATTAATCGAGTAAATACCCTTTATTGATTAATCAAAAATCATAATTAATCGATTAATTGAGTAATCGAAATTATTATTAATCAAAATTTTGATTAATCAATTAATCGCAAAGCCCTAATTTAAATATCTTCCAATAATCGTCAAATATTAGAGTTAACTCCTACAAAACCTAAGACTACAAAACGTCGACTACTAAAAATTTAAATATAATTCACAAACACCTAGATTAAAAATATTTCACTGTGGCCATGGTAGACTTTTAATATATAGATATGCTAGCTTTTATGTGTACCCATATATTCTTCACATACTTTAGCGCTTTTACTTTTCAACTTTTTTATTTCTTTTGCTTTTGCAAATTAACTAGAAGCTATTTAGACACACAGCAGTCGCCCTGTAATGACTGTCGCAGACGCGTGAATGTGCTTATAAATATATACTACATATGTATGCCTTTGCTATGTACACTAGCTCCCTATTTATATCAAATATATAAACAAAAAATAATTTAGTGAAAGTATATGTAAGTATGTATGTAACCTACTCGCTGAGCTAATATGCTACACTGATATCGTTTAACGTTGACATTTTGATATTGTTTGTCATCTATTAAATTCTCTAGCATACATTTAGGCTATAAAGCTAGCTTATAAGAGACTGCTTTTGATCTGTTTTTTGTTTTTCTTTTTTTTTTTTTGGTGGCTGTGCTAACAAACTTATATTTACTACTTTACTGTTATTCACCTATTTTACGCCCACTTTATTTTGAACGGATTGCAAGTGCGTCTATATGGCTTTGACATATTAGAGCATTAGACCGGAACAATAAATTTTTTTGTTTTTCGAATTATATTGAAATTGTTTTCTAGAATAGCAATAGAGAAGGTTATTATTTTGTTAGAGAGAAGTTTCGCCTTAACAGCTGGCGAAAATTCACACGCAATTATATTTTTTATTTTTTTTTGAAATTCAATTAAACAAAAATAATTTTCAAAAAACTTTTTTTTAAAATTTTTTTTTTAATTTGGCCCCGGTATATTGTACATTTATACTACTTACATGTTTATGTGTGTAGATATATTGCTCTGGTAATGGTAATAATGTGGATGCTGGCAGCCATTGTATCTATGGAAACATCACTGAATTCAGAAGTTTTTGCCAAAATTGAATATGTATATGGTTTCAATTATGGTGAATATTACTTTATGTAATTAATTGAAAATATCTTTCTTTGTTGGACTCTGAAATGTACTATGTATTTAACTCGAACTGCGTTAGATCTTTCATATTATAAAAATGTTTTAGAAACATGAAGTATTGGTTAAAGTGATGTTTGGGCTCCAACTTATTTAAGTTTAATTATGTACATATTTAATGCATTTAAGAAAACCTACTATTATCACTATCACTGTCACTATCACTATCACTATCACTATCACTTTCACTGTCACTATCACTATCACTATCACTATCACTATCACTATCACTATCACTATCACTATCACTATCACTATCACTATCACTATCACTATCACTATCACTATCACTATCACTATCACTATCACTATCACTATCACTATCACTATCACTATCACTATCACTATCACTATCACTAGCACTAGCACTATCACTATCACTATCACTATCACTATCACTATCACTATCACTATCACTATCACTATCGCTATCACTATCACTATCACTATCACTATCACTATCACTATCACTATCACTATCACTATCACTATCACTATCACTATCACTATCACTATCACTATCACTATCACTATCACTATCACTATCACTATCACTATCACTATCACTATCACTATCACTATCACTATCACTATCACTATCACTATCACTATCACTATCACTATCACTATCACTATCACTATCACTATCACTATCAATATCAATATCACTATCACTGTCACTATCGCTAGGACTTCGAATCAGACTTGAAATTTTCCTTTTTTAATTTTTTTTTTGGAAACCTTGCTTTCTTCCATTTCCTTCTTTGGTTTTCACTTTCAATCTGAGCATTCGTTAACGCACCTGAAATACGCATTTGATGCCATATTTTGCTTCAACTTTGCCCTAATTGTCTTAGTTACTTTTATATTTCCTGTCGTAAGCCCGCTGAGCGAAACTGCAAGTGATTGAAGCTAAAAGATATTATCCACTTGGGAAAATGCGTTATGAGAGTTGACTCCCGAATACGCTGAATGTGCTGTACTCGATTGAGCAAGAAAAACAGAAATATGCTAGCAAAAACAACAACTACATGCAATTTATTTATTTCTAAATTTTTTTATTTCCGTACGTTTTCTTATTCTCGCTGCTAAGCATGTTTCAAATTTATTTTGATATTTTTCGCAATTTTCTTCCTGCTTTGCTTTCTAAAGTGTACCCAATGCAAAAACACTAATATTTATGGGATATATGTTTTTCACTCTGAAAGAGTACTTGCATATGCGTTAAATATAGTAACTCAGCAGGTGAATGAAAAAAAAAAGAAAAGAAAATTTTAAAATACTGAAAAATTTAATACTTGTTGTAAGTGTTCTGGGACGCGATTCGTGTTTGACAAAAATGTGAAAATTCATATTTTTTTTTTATTTTTTATTGAAAATGTAAAAATAAATGTTTGTTGCCAAATGATGATCAATGTTGCTGCTAATTCTAGTTGTCTATCGAAGTAGTTCTTTTAAACTAGTTCTGAGCCTGAAATTTGTCTTAGTAGGTACTGATTTTCTATAGGGTACCTGCGTTAACACATACCCCACATTTCCGTCCGTAGCTACATACGTTCATATGTAGATGATTCCTTAAATTTCTGTGTAAAAATTTGTTTATACAACTGCGTGACAGTAGACGTTATGACACCAAAGTGACATTTGGACAAACATTTGAATTAATGTGTATGCATTCACAAGAGTTGGGGTTGGGGTTAAAAACTCGATTAAGATTTAAATTGAAGAAACTGAAAATAGCATAACATGAGCACAAGATTTCTTAAAGGTAAATAAATTGAATTTAAATCTGGGACTATTGCCGGTTGTTCACCCAGAAATATTTTTTTTTTTTGGTTTTTTCTGTCGTGGGCGGGAGACCAAACGATATTAGCTTATGGCGGGTGCACAGCATCTTATCTTTTAAGTCATCCAAATTTGTGGAATATCATATCTTAATATACAGAATATGATGATGGTAATAACTCAATGCTGTCTCAACTCAATGTTGGCTTTTATTGCTTGTTGCCACTGGTGTGTAATTATATAACGACGTAATTAATTTATTTTAATTACGCTGACGTGCTACTTATAAAATTTAGTAATCGAATAACGATTATGTTCTCGAGTTTCAACAAGCGCTTTATTTTACTAAGCGGCGCATAAAGAAATTCTATGGAATCTTAATGGACGGTGGTTGTATTTGCTAGAATTTATTAGATATAATACTGGTAATCTTATTTAAGATTTTGCCTTTTTTTCTCCAAAGAAGATGAAGCCAAAATTTACAATTCGCACATGTGTACCCAAGAATGAGTTTACAAACTCTTTTCTCACTCACCAAACACCTTAGCATACAAAAGCAAAAGTAAGCGTCAAATCGTTTTTCTTTTCCGCAATGAAGAACACTTTGCTAACGATAAAAACTACTAATCCAACAGGAATAAACATCAAAAAACTGAATTGAAATCTTTTTTAGTTGCACAAAAGCAAATCCATAGCAAGACAAAAGATTGGTTGAGATAACGCTTTGTTATAGCAATGGAATGTTTTGGCAGCTGACATTTACAAATGTTTCGTATGTGAATTTGGAATTCAACTCTGGAAAGTATGTGAATGTATACCAGCATTTGATAAATCTTAGAAAAATTTGTAGACAAAGGAGTAATGGAAAAAATTTTAGAATATTAAATTATTGAAGGAAGTGGAACTTGCCAACGAAAAGGCTGTCGACAACACAGCGCAGTTTGGCTGGGCATCAACAGCAATATCAGGACAGGGTTTCGAAGAGGATTTAACCTTGTTCTTGAAATATTATAGAAAAAGATTTATTCTCGTTATTTTTTTTTAGAAATTTTTCATTTATATTTTTGCCGCTTTCCTCTATTCTATCCTGTACAGTTCCATTGAAGTAATGGCTACGTAGCAATGACGTAGCCGCGTGGTTACTGCGACTGACTGTTAACATATTTAATTATACATAATTTTCTTATCAAAATATTTTCTTTTTAATTGTGATTACTGTGGTATTTATGTATTTAAAAAATATTGCAACAGAAGAATAAATAACGTTATAGTCGTATTCTCCAAAAATCACATCTTAGAAGTAATTTTTACTTGACGATTCTATCGGCAGTTCAAAATAATTTACTTAAAAGTTATTATTACTACAAAGTAGCCGTTACTTTAATAATTCATAATAATTTAATAATTAATAATAATAATAATAAAATTTCATAATAATTTTTATAAATTTAATATTTACAAGTTCCATAACTTTGAAGTTGCAAAAGAGGGTCCGAAGTAAAAAGTAACCGAAACTTCGATACCGTCCGATATTACTTTCAATGTTTTAAAAGCTTAAGGTTGCCTTAGAGTAACCATAAGCGATAGAAATTACCTGGAAGCGGCTGCAAAATTCTCATACTAAAGTACTCAATCATCAAAACTTTCCTTTCCTTTATACTACTCTGCACTTTATTTACACTATATACCAAATACTACAGCTGGGTATATAAATAGATATTGTGATGGGAATTTAAAAACTGTTCGCTTTTTTTCGTTATCATTTTCAAAGCTTTCAAGTAAACAAGTTTTCTAAATTCTTTGTAGTCAACAACAATGGCATTCTGATATCAAAATTCAAGAAATCGAAGCACAAAAGGCATTCAAAAGACCTATGTTCACTCTTTGTATTCTATATTGACTGAAGCATTTAACTTGTCATCTAACACACTTTCAATCAATTTCTTACCTTGTGATTCTAAGATCTTAAAATCTCTTTGTTATTATTGTTATACTCTGCATAATTGGAAATGACTACAAATTGTATTGGCCTTCAGGGAATTAATAAAAGGAAAGACACTTCAATTTCCATTATTGTTTACTTTAGTGAAACATATACATATGTATATGTAAGTGTGCCTATGTGTATTGACAAAGACAAGTTCCTCCCGTGCAGGGAAATTATTAACGAGAGAACAACCTTTCTGATACAATCATAGTGCTAGGTAACTACAATAAAATAAAAAATTAAATTAAATAAAATAAAACAAGTATGAAGTCTAAGTTCGGGCGAACCGAACATTAAATATCCAGCGTTAGTTTTCAGAAAAAGGGGCGTAGTTTTCATTAGGCACGCCCACGGATTTTATTATGTTGTTTGTCCCTATTTGAAGATCAGTTTTCATTGCAGATCTTTATGATACTTCCACAGTGGCTTGTTAATAGTGAAATGTTGATATTTTGTTTATTCACTTGTGGGCGGTGCCACGCCCATTTTCCAAAATATTACCAAAAAACCTTTAAACATCACTAATAACATCATCAGGTGAATGAGTGTACTAAATTTTAGCATTATATCTTTATCAGTTAAACAGATATTGCATATTCCGGTTTCCTAACTCTCGTTTAGAGAACTTTAGTCCAAAAAGGGGCGTGGTCGTTCACCGATTTTTCTTATTTTCTGTGGTCGTACTCTACATAAACATAACATCCCTGGTACCTAGTTTCGTAAACCTCTCTCACACCGTTCTGAAGTTATTAGCAGTTTTTTTCTGTTGGGCGGTGCCACGCCCACTTTCCAAAATTTTGCAAAAATAATGTAAAGAATATGAAAATTTATGTATGTACCAAATTATATTAGTATAGCGATATCAGTTAATTAGATATGGACTTTTCAATATTTCCACCTCCTTTCAATATAACTTTTATGAAAAAGTAGGCGTGGTAGCCAAGCGATTTCTTTATTTTCTACATCTGAATTTAACACAGCAAAAGTATGCCCTCTACAAAATTTCGTTATACTAGCATAAACTGTTCTGAAGTTATTAAGAGTCAAAATTTGAAAATTTCTTCAAATATATGTGGGCGGTGCCACGCCCCTTTTCAAAAAATTTGATAAAATCGGCCTTAGAACATCTAAATATATACATATTGCAAATTTTGTCATTGTAGCTGCTTCTGATATTGAATTAACCCGTTTTATACGTTTTTCGATATCGAAAAAGGGGCGTGGTTATGGTCCGATTTTACCCATTTTCAATACCAATCTATTCTGAACCCAAATAAGTACGCATGCCGAATTTGGTGAAGATATCTCATTATTTGCTCAAGTTATCGTGTTAACGGACAGACGGACGAACAGACGGACGGACGGACGGACGGACATGGCCCAATCAAATATTTTTTTCGATCCTGATCATATTGATATGTGGAAGTCTATATCTATCTCGATTCCTTTATACCTGTACAACCAACCGTTATCCCAACAAAGTTATAATACCCTTGTACTAGTACGCTGGGTATAAAAAAAAATTTTAAAAGCATAAAATAAAATAAAATAAAATAAAATAAAATAAAATAAAGTAAAATAAAATAAAATAAAATAAAATAAAATAAAATAAAATAAAATAAAATAAAATAAAATAAAATAAAATAAAATAAAATAAAATAAAATAAAATAAAATAAAATAAAATAAAATAAAATAAAATAAAATAAAATAAAATAAAATAAAATAAAATAAAATAAAATAAAATAAAATAAAATAAAATAAAATAAAATAAAATAAAATAAAATAAAATAAAATAAAATAAAATAAAATAAAATAAAATAAAATAAAATAAAATAAAATAAAATAAAATAAAATAAATTAATATAAAATAAAATAAAATAAAGTAAAATAAAATAAAATAAAATAAAATAAAATAAATTAAATAAAATAAAATAAAATAAAATAAAATAAAATAAAATAAAATAAAATAAAATAAAATAAAATAAAATAAAATAAAATAAAATAAAATAAAATAAAATAAAATAAAATAAAATAAAATAAAATAAAATAAAATAAGATAAAATAAGATAAAATAAATTAATATAAAATAAAATAAAATAAAATAAAATAAAAAACATAAAATAAAATAAAATAAAATAAAATAAAATAAAATAAAATAAGATAAAATAAAATAAAATAAAATAAAATAAAATAAAATAAAATAAAATAAAATAAAATAAAATGAAATAAAATAAAATAAAATAAATTAAAATAAAATAAAATAAAATAAAATAAAATAAAATAAAATAAAATTAAATAAAATAAAATAAAATAAAATAAAATAAAATAAAATAAAATAAAATAAAATAAAATAAAATAAAATAAAATAAAATAAAATAAAATAAAATAAAATAAAATAAAATAAATTAAAATAAATTAAATAAAATAAAATAAAATAAAATAAAAAAATAAAATAAAATAAAATAAAATAAAATAAAATACAATAAAATAAAATAAAATACAATAAAATAAAATAAAATACAATAAAATAAAATAAAGTAATATAAAATTTCTGCCTAATACTTAAAAGATATAATTTTCCATATCCATTTTCATCTCAAAAGCTTGTTGAAGCGAATTAATTTCTACAGTAAGTACTTATGTAAAGAGTATTCGATTTAAGTTTTGTTATTAATAATTTTGTGACATAAATGTGTATTAAATCAAATGTACTTAAAGTATCTTAAAATTGCAATTCATTCTGTAAATACTAAATTATATGACACAAATGATTGAAACAAACATGAGTCATTTTAACTGGCATATTGATATATGACTGCAGTATATTTAAATTATATGCATATGAGGATTTATTGGAATTTTTACGAGTATATTAACATACATATATAAGTAGTCGTAAAATATACTTACGTCCCCACACACATGCACCACAAAATGGGGCCGTGTATGTATGTATACATAGTTCTTGACATTCTCAAGTAGAGAATGGCAATGGAATTTCAAATATTTAGTCACCACAACCATTAAGACATTCCACGCATGACCTATGACACCTAGCCAATGCAATAATAAATAGCAGACGATTGTTCTGTTTTGTTGTCATCCAAATATTTGTATACATACATACAGTCACCCTCTAAGACGAGTAATTTCAAGCAGACTCGTGGCATCCTCATTATTAAAACAAAACACCCCGACTATTTTCCATGAGATTTGTTTTAAGGATACATTGTTAATCCTTAAGATAATCGTAAAATTTTAATGCATATTTATTGTGATGTATTTTTATGTAAATTTGTTTATATGCCTCAGTATCACGACGCCTAAAAAGCTATAAAAGAACCCGGATATATATAAAGCTCCATACATCGAAGTTCTTAGAATTAATCTATTTATTGATTTTCCAAAAGGGTGGTGAGTTATTTTATATACATATATTGGAATGATTTTCCATCATACCTTGTTAAGTTGGGATTTGTAACAAACCGTTTTCGGCGTTCCGCCATCTTCAGTGTTTTGTTTTGTTCTGGTCTTTCTACATCCGTTGCTTTGTATTTGCAGTTGTGTCTAAATAAATGATGAGGGTTGCTAGTCAACTCGTTAAGTTATGGGTTGCGACAGTTAGTAATCGTTGATTTTTTGTTTTTGTTTTATTTTGTGTGCTGCTTTGTTCATTGTTACTTCTTTAGTAAGTGTTCGTGTGGCATTGCTTCGTTTCTTGTAGATCAGTTTGAAAGGTTTCGTTTGAATTAGCATTTTGTTTGTTCGTTTATTATTCTTAAGTTGAATGCTTTCAATTTGTATATTTCTATGTTTTCGATTACATTGAGGCCCCGTCCTTTACCTTGTACGTGCAGTACTCGGGTCGTTTTTTGATGTTTGCTGTGGTGCATTTCTTTTCGTATGTGTTGTTGTTGTAGGGCCTGATGTGCTCTCCAAGTCGTGTACTAATTTATCGCTCTGTTTATCCTATCTAGCTTTATTGGCATTTTCAAATTATACTCCATATTTTGCTAAATCGATCCTACGAGTTAGTGGTGGCCTTTAGTTTGTTCGAGTTTCTAAATGCTGTGTTAGTATTATGTTTTTTGATTTCAATATTATGTTCTTAGAATTATATAGAAATAGGTATGCTATCAGATATTTGCAAGAATTTTGTTTCTCGATTTTGAAAATGTCAAAAAACATACATATAAAAAGAAATAATTCATTGATGCTAACAAGTTTTGCAGATTCTTTATTTTGGTTAAAAAAGCTTTCCAAAAATACGAAATACTTAACTGACTAAATTTTCTATCGCCCTCTACCGCCTGCTAAGAAACCAAAGCTGCTGATGAGATTGCATTGTATTGAGTTGAAAATTTATTAACTTCAAACTTCACTTAAATATAGGTTTTTATTTTTTCTTTTTTTTTCAACTCTATAACTATCCGGCTGTTTACTACATTGTACAGAAGTTATTTACGCTAGGACTTTAATAAAAATTCCTTCAGCTTCAAAGTTAATTAATTATTCTCTTAGAAATTTTGAACTACAAATGACATAACTTCAAAGTAGTGGAGTTACTTGAATGCATTGAGAGACAGTATGAAATTCCTGAAGCAGCTCAAATTTTGCACAAGTTTTCCGTCAGCAAGTAAACAATAAAAGTCAAATATAGATGTGTGTGTGTGTATTTATATATGTATATATGTATATATATGTGTGTATACACCTACATTGAAGGCAAACCAAACAAGTAGAGAAATTGGTATTTTTTTTTTTTTTTAATTTTTGCATGCGATTTGTATGGATATTTTGAATAAAAGTAGTCAGAAAAAAATAAAAATTATGCCTAAAAATATGCTCCCATTATTTTGTTGAACCAAGTATTGTATTAATTTCTAAATCCTCTGGTTATTTCTGATTGTTTCCTACTAATTCTGACTTGTACAAGATCAAAACTATCCAATATTCTCCTTGTCTTGTGTAGTCACACTTCGGACACTAGACAGACGACAGATAGCGCCGCCGAGTTTTTCTGCAACCATGAAATATCCTGGTTCGGAACGAGCTATAGACCTATTAATAATTTTTTCTGCAGCGAAAAATTATTGTTGTTTTTGGGTTTCTTAATAATTTTTTATTAATTATTAAAAGTTTTTGTTGAATTGAACAGGAAAAATTTGTTTCGGTTGTCTCTAAATTTTTCCTGTTCAATTCAACAAAAACTTTTAATAATTAATAAAAAAAATTATTAAGAAACCCAAAAAAACAATAATTTTCCACCAGGATACTTCAAATATAAAGACCGGAAACACAAGCTTGTTGTTTGTGTAAAATCTCGAAACCATGAAATTTTTGGGTGATGAGTAATCTGTTTAATACAAATCTGAACTTTTTCAAACTAGTTCCTTAGCAGCTAGGAAGTTGTACTACCACCTAGTACTTTTACTCAACTTAATTAGTCACTGCACAACAGGCAATATTTGGTATGTATGTATGTATGTATACAATCTACATTGCTCTCATGCTGTATTCGACTTAATATAAACTTGTTTCTGTGAAAATAATATTACATATTTCTTTGTAGTTATTTGCCTTCATTTGTATGTAGACGCAAATTTTACGTTGTGATAATTAAATTATGCAAAAACTGCAATGGAGAGGCAACCCTAAACCATCTGCGCATCCTGCCGTTGTTACAGACAACCACTTTTCTGAAAACACACACAGCACAATAACTTTTGTGTAAGAGGAGTGTTTACACGCTGAAACCAGGTAAATAAGAAATGGTGTTTTAATGCGTCATAGGCTATATATCAAAGCTTTAGACTCTAAAGTCACTTTACACGCCTAGCAATCTTATGCTGAGAAAACACTTTTGTTCTCTCTCATTGAATGCATTTCTATTGCTTGGTGTTATGCTTGTTGCGCATAGAACAATTGTAATTTGTTGTTTGTGATTGTTTTTGTCCGCTGTCAACTTAACCCGTGAACAATACACGAGCCATAGTATTAGTTAAATATATATATGCATTAGACTGTACCAAAAAAAAAAAAAATATTTTTATTTTCAATACTATCGCAATGACTAAAGAAGCTCTCTCATTGCTAGTTTTACAGGACTTTTCTAAATACATTTTTACTTATTATATTAATGAAATAATAATTCTAAATGGCGAAGTATGTATATAAATTCATGTTTTTAAATATTATTAATTAAAAAAAAACGAAAAAAACTAGAATCGAGTGAGCATTCGAATCCCACTCCCAGAAATTTTTTTTTTATTTTCGAAATTTGTAGCTCTCGATTTATTGCCCAGCTGTAAGTGGTTGTTAGTTTTCTTTTAAAAATTTAAATACCTATTTTTTTAATTCGTTTTTGTATAATTTCTGTATATGTAAAATGTTTTTTTAAAATTCTTTCAAACTATCAAAACATTTATAAAGTGATTAATTCGCTCTAAGATGTTGTATTTATAACTTTTCAATATTGTTTTTCATATTTGGACGATATGTATGTAGTTTTGAAACTTTTACTATTTTACATTGAATTTTTTTTTGCCAGTCGAATGTGCTTACAGTGTTGTGCAATAAAAAAGCAGCACATCGTATAGAATAGCGCCGATTTTTTTTAGAACGGTGTAGTGACCCGGATAGATATTTAATATATTCAAAAAAAATTTAATTCAAATTGAAGTTTTCTGAATAAAAAAATTTCAGCAAAGAATTCCAAACTGGGAGTTTAAACTTAATTCGAAATAAAAATACATGGTACTAAAAATAAAACAAACATATAATGTATAACCGATTATAATGAAATCAGTTGTGTTCTTAGACAGGAAAGCGGAAGTTGTTTTCTTCAAAGTGATGTACGGTAGATATATGTACCTACAGCCGAGGGCAAAATGGGGAGTAATTTGATAAAAATAGCAAAGTTATGGTTACGTGGCAATTACTTAGTAGTGTTTCCTTTTTAATTTTTATTTTCTTTATTTTTTTATTTAATTTTTTTTAATACTTTTTTTATTTTAATTAATAATATATCTTATCTAATATCCATTCATGTTTTAAATTGTTTTTTGTTTTTTTTAGGATCTGGAAATCTATATATGTATATAAAAATGGTGGGAAAAAATGTATAGTAACTCATCAATTGAGGACGGCTGGACCGATTTGACTCAAATTTTTTTTTCTGTTCTTCGTAATTGCTAGGAGTAGGTTTTTACGAAAGAAAATTTTGGGAAAACCCTGCGGAAAAGTCGGAAAATTAGATAAATCTTTCCAGCCGTTCTCAATTGATGAATTACTATTAATTTTTTACACAAAATTTATGAACATAGTATTTTTTGTATGGAAGAAAACATAAAAGCTCTTCAGAAATAAATCGCCAAAAATCAGAAAAATTTCTTACAGACTTGAAACAAACACTTTGTCAGGCTAAAATTGAATGCGCTACAAATCTGCATTTTCAAAAAAACTCTAAAAATTCTGAGAAAAAAGTTGAAAATTTTGATGAAAATTTTTCTAATTTTTGCGAATTTCCCATACATACTTAAAATATAATTTATAGTTTTTGTATTAGATCTTGATAAGTTCTCTTACAGGAAAATAGTTAAAATTAATTTTCTGAAGCCGAAGTTGGTGAAAACATACAAAAACAGGGGGTATGCATAGTTTTGTCGGCCACTGTATGTATCTAAATAGGGTACATGTTAGAATAAATAACTTTGATGACGTACGCACCAAAAGCACAAGGTAACGTATACTTGACGATATCTAGTGTCCGCAGCTAAGCTTAGTAAACTCGACATGTATAATTACTACAAACTACCAAATGTCACTATAGCGTCAATTTAAAGTCGTAAACAAGTAATGACTACCTACCGCAAAATTTCATATTAAAAAGTTTTCGCTGCCAGCTCAAGGTTTCAACAGCAACTTGTTTTTCATCGAACCAGTTCCCAGTAGCTTTAAGGCCTACCTTTGTTTTTTTTTTTTTTTTTTTTTCTGATATCACAGTCACGCTTCTATTTTGTGCCACAACACTGTACGCAATTGTTATATAGAACAGCTACCAGCAGCACCAACAAAAGTTTATGAGTATGAATTTTGAAAATTTCATTACACAAAATGCGACCACCACCAAAGAAAACATCACCGACCAAGAACAAATAGCGACATCGACAATAGCAACAACATTAAAAGTGGAATTGGCTCCAACATTGTCTTCAAGTGCAGCAAAAAAAAAACAAGAATGTAGCTGCTTTTCGTAAATGTACTTTTTGTTGTTTTCCTTTTGTGTGTTTATATACTTTTTGTGCAATTGTTTTGCGGTTTTTGCATGCGACTTTGGTTTCGTAAAGATTTTTGCTTTTTGTGTGAAAGTTTTGTGTAATATGAGTAAAAATGAAAGCTGCAACAAAAACAACAACAAACATACACACACATACACACCCTGCACTGCATAGCTATTAAATATGCAAGCGCTCTCACCTCGCCTCACTAACAACAACTCTCGTAGATAGTTGTGGCAGCAACAATTTGTGAACATGAAAATGCAACAGCAACAACAACAACACCAATTAGTTCATAGCAACGTCGGTATGTAGTGGAAACATGGTAGTCGGTCGTTAACGCAGCAGGATCCCCACACTCGTGTTTACAAAGTTCTATGGGGGAACGAGACGGGCAGTCAGGTTTTTGTTTATGCTGCAGTTGTTCGTCGTATCTGCTTAATAAGTAAAGCCAACGGCGACATAAAGACCTTTTAACAACAATGTGAAATATTCATACATACTTGTACATAAACACACACACATGCATGTATGTATGTATTGGTATGCACACCCTGTGTCAAAATTTCGGTATGCAATTAGAGTTGAATGCGCTTCAAAATTCCCGAAATTCTTGCGACGACGTTCTAGGCACGTTATGGTTACGTAGCAACAACGTCGCCATATGGTAACAGAAACTTTCAAGTAACTCGCCTTTTGTTTCGTTATATATTTACATATATGGACCAATGTGCCTTCCGATTTGTAACTTAAAAATGGTAACTACTAAAAAAAATTAAGATTTTATTATAAATACCTTTGAAGTAGAATTTCTCAAAAGTTACAACTTCAAAGTTATTAATACTTGACCGACACTGTAGCATTTATAAAAATTTAAGATTAAAATAGAATAAAAATTATTCGAATAAATACAATTATTATTCGAAGGGTACAAAAAATTCGAATTGTATTTATTCGAAATGTTTATTCGTTTATTCGAATAGTTATATTCGAACATTTTCATTAATATATTTAAAAAACTATAGTCCCTGTTTTCTTTGCTTGAGCGTGCATTTATATTTTGTATGTATGTATGTATGTAAATTTTGCGATTACAAATGTATGCACAAGCAGTAGCAAAATTTGTTAAACCATTCGAATGGTGGTATTCGAATTGTACTATTCGGATAATACTATTCGAATAAACGAAGATATAATTATATTAAATACTATTCGAATTTTTTGCAAGGTATGTTTTTATTCGTATATTCGAATATTATTCGAAAAAAATTCCAGTGTTACTTTAAAGTCGTCTCAAATGAAGCTCGACAAAAGTAGACACTATTCGAATCTGTGATTCCTAGAAACCTCTTGCGACTTTTGTGACTTATCAAGGCTACATTTTTATCCCCTAACCGGTTTAGTTAACTCCTCTGTCCCAGTTCGAGATTGCGATACCTTTAAAACTGATAAGACGGGTTTTCTTATTCGCCGCAAATATCTACTTATAGAACTTAAAAAGCTCTAAAACTTTCGTCACAGGGTGTAGCTATATCTTTGTAAAATAAACAAGCATAAAGTTGATTGCTGCAGGTCAAATGTTAATTTCAGCAATTTTATTCATACGATTTGTTCGTACTGCAATTATGGTATCATGCATATCTAAGTATAAACGTATCAACGTACATATGTATATATATGTAGATAAATACAGTCAAATGTAAGTATGTATGTAATGATTGCAGAAAACGTGAAACGGTTCTTGGTGTTTCCACTTTGCTGATGATACTCATAAAAGTTATCGGTATTGCTTATTGTTTGCGTAAGCAAAAAGCCATTGTCACATCCCTTATGGGTTTTGCATGGGCAATAAATGGGTATTTGTATGTGCGCATGTTTATCGGACTTTCTAATGGTTTTAGTGCGGAGATGTACGTTTTTATTGTTCCATTGTCATCATTGAATGTTGAAGAATTTTATTGAATCAATTTATGATAGTTCAAATTTGTAGTACGGCGTAGTTCTATGGTTTGAAATTTTGAAACGAAAATACTTAAATTTTCATGGGCAGGCTTGCTGGCGTCCAATTATACCTATTAAATGAACTCGAGCATGCGATGCGCCAACTCCTCGTTTCCAAGTGAAAGTCGTTCAGCTTGATTAAATTATAGCTAACCTGTGTAGGAGATTACATCAAGCAGCACTTGGATGCAATAATAAATGGAAACCTATTAAATTTGGATTCAAATTAAAAATCAATTATATTAAACTGATCTATTAATTTACTTGATTAATTATGATAATCGAACATTTTTAGAAAAATTAAACGATTAGGATTAAATTTTGGCTTCGATTAATCAGTATTTATTTCGTTTTCAAATTAATCAAAATATCAATTTGAATAAAATGTTTGAATAATTGCGATTAAAAAGAATTAATAACAAATTTTAAATAATAACTCAATATTGGGTTGGAAAAAGCAGAGCCCGTACGCTTGAGTTCTATGCGACAGAAAATATTGTTCGATTTCGTTTGACGCGTACCCTTTAAAAGCTTTCGAGTGGCACATATTCGTTGTTCGAGTTCCATTCTGTTCCTTTCGAGCGTGATTTATCTCACAAATTTGTTACTCCCTAATTCGAAAACACATATCAAAATTTTCGAAATCCACACAAATGTTTTTTTCTTTTGATTGTAATAAAACAATTAGCATTTTTTTTTTTTTTTTTTTTTTTTCAAGAAATCATTTTTATCGCAGAAAGAACTAAGCAAATGCTGTTGATAAAAAATAATTGCAGAATGTTAGGAAAAATTAAGCAAACAACATTTTTATTAGAAGTATTTATAAGTTAAAAAAAAACTAAATTTTACTTAATAAAAAAAAATGTATTCTATAAAAAAAAAATTATAAAAATTAATTGTGAGAGGATCTTCGCTCAAACCTGCAGCCTCACACATGGTAGTTGAGATACTTATCGCCTGCGCTGCATTTAAGATCTATCCACTGTGTTTTGGTTATTTGCTTTGCGTTTTAAATTTGTGAAACAGTGATGACGACTATAATCGAATATCTTCTAAAGTAAATTCGAATGAGCTACAGAGTACCAATGCGTTTTAGAATCGAGTTTTGGTTTCGAACAGCCCATTGAATTGAATAGAGCTACAGTTGCTCACCTAGTTACTAATAATTTTTCTTTAGTTTATTACTCAGAAGACAATAGCTGGCGATGTTTTGAATTGGTTGCTCTTATTATTCATTGCCCTGTTTATAAACTGATTCCAAAAAAAAAAAAAAAGTTATGGTATTGAAACAAAGAGTATTCATTGAAAGCCTCAATGTTTTACACTCAAGTTTGGGTAAAGGTATAATTTTTTTGGATGAATTTATAAAAAAACACAAAATTGTAAAATTTTTTAATGTTAGTTAATATTGAAATATTTAAAATTTGTTATTAATCCTAGTTAATAGCAATGAATCGAATATTTTAAACAAATTGAAATTTCGTTTAATTTGATTAATCGTAGGATTAAATTTGAAAACGAGAAAAATTCTCATTAATCGAACACAAAATTTAATCCTAATCGTTTAATTATTCTAAAAATGTTCGATTATCATAATTAAACAATTAAATTAATAGTTTAATATAATTGATTTTTAATTTTAGTCCAGATTTAACAGGTCTGATTTAAACTAAGGAAATAAATGATCAACGCCAACCAGTTAAATTACATCAAATTAAATTAATTTCACCTAACATACAATAAAATTTAGTAATTCATAAAAATGTGTAATTGTTTGTCTAAAAAGAAAATATTTCCTTTTGCTTTTCGTATTTAATAATAACGTTCTTGCTTTTTGCTTGTTGCTTTGCCGTTTTCATGCAGCCTAAATAACAAATAAACGGCACAAATATGTATGTCCACGGTTCATGCAGCAACAGCGATGATAACAATAAATGACAAGCACGAAATGTCAACAAATACAAATAAATATTTTTACGAGCATACACATACACACACATACTTTGATATATGTATTTGCATTTATGTATGCGCTGTGCATGCATCCGGTATTGGTTTTGTTTCCGTTTTCCATAAAAATGTAAATAATATAAACGAAAAAGTTAACTAATGAAAATGCTGCAGTGTGTAGTGAATAGTGAAAAACGGAAACAATGCTTGAATGTGACAAAAAAAAAAGGTGCAAGGCTCCAAAATAACAATAAGATAAAAATAGTAAATAGACTCTCAGAAATAATTCCAAAGCGAAAGCATTGATTGAAGTCTTAAGCCTGATAAAGAATGTTTTAATATTCTGAGGAACTGATTTTTGGTGGACTAACAAGGTCTCAGGCCGAAGTAAGAATTTTCAATGAGCTTGTCTTTCGCACAATAAACTAAATGAGAGGTCATATGCGATATTAAGGCTACTGATTTTGCGTTGGAATTTAGAAGTGGTTTTTGTGGGATCGTCTCTCGCAATTTAGCTAGTTCAGAGTTCTCCTGCCACTCTGTAGAAAACATAGAACAAATACATGGCAAATTGGGCAATTGTCACTCATTGCCATATTTTTACCATACACTCAACCCCTCCAAAACGTGGGTAGTTTACATGCAACGAATTCAGAATTTATGTTAAACCTTACAAAAACAACTATAGCTCGCTAAAAATAAACTGATTCTTTGTAATTCTATGACGATTGATATCACAAGACATGCTAGCGTAAACGGAACTTTATTATTGACATGCACGTACAAACATACATAGTAGAGATGACAATCCCGTGACGATTTTCGGGATTTTAAAACATGTTATCAAAAAATTAAATACGTGAAGTTATATTTTCAATATCAATGTTTTTATTTTTAACAATTTTGAAAAATTTTGGGTGAGCCTTAGGCGGTGATGCGAAATTTTTTTGAGAGCAAAATTGTTTGACATTTCTTTGGGATGCAACGGAAATTAAAAAATTTTAGCGGTAATGTGGAATTTGGGATAATTTCTGCACGTTTTTTACATCATTTCGGAATTGTTTTGGGATCATTTTGGGGAACATTTCTGTTATAATAAGCAAAAGATTTTGAAATCACTACAGAACTGTTGGATTTTATCACCGTTAATAAATTTTTTCTGTGCATCGTTTCGGGATCATTTCAGTATCAGTTTATAATTGTTGTGCGGACAACTCCGGCACTTTATTCTTGTTCACTTTGATACTCTTTTCGTCATAACTTTGGTATTAGTATGATTTCGGGATTTTTAAAAAATCATTTCGGGACTATTTTTGAAAAATTTCGGGATTATTTTCGAAACAATTTCGAGACTTTTTCAGGATAATTTTAAAATGTTTGACGTAACAAATCATTGTAATTTTTGCATTATTTTCCGAAAAAGTAGCAAAAAGTTCCGCATTGGTCGCAAAAACGATGCCGAAATGATCTGGAAAAAGAACGAACTTAACTTTTTTTGTTTATTAATAACAAATTATTTTTTTTATTGCTATGAAACATCTTGGAATAGTAAAATTTTTTTGTACATTGTGTTACACCCAATAAAATTAGCCTTACTAGTAAATTAACCGAAAATTGTGGGCCCAATGTACATACCTTCATGAGTGTTCCGATTATTTATTTCGGACTATTCCATGTAGGACTATTTGCCCATTTCAAAATAGCGTCACACTTGAGAAGTGAGCATTTGATCAAAACTTCTAGCAACACCTTTGAAGTCGACAATGGGTTGAGGTTTGAGAGAGACTTTTAAGAGCCATAATGTTGACAGAAATTCATGATTTAAATCAGCTCTAGGCAAAAAATAATAGTTAAAATTTGGTTATTATTTTTATTAATTACTATTAAAACCAAAACTAAAATATATCAAGGCAATTTAGAAGAAACTGCTTTAACTTTTCTTATACATAGATCAATTTCGAAAGTTGCTAGATTATATCAACAAAGAAACTTTAGCACGTTCTGTAAACTATTAGGTTATCGGAACGATGGTTTGTTTGTCAAGTTAACTGCTATATATATTTACCTACTCCTTACTATCATGTATGGCTTAAGTTTCAACCATCTGTTCCCGATGTGCTTTTTTATATTCGCGAGTACATCTTAATAGTTATCGCAATGCAATATTTCTTAAACTTTGTTTTTATCTCTTGAAACCTCAGATCAACTTTCATATCAAAATTGAAATCTGTATGCACAATATTTGCCTTCTCAACTAAAAGAAAGTGATTTATTATTAATTAAACGTAAAGTTATGCCACCTGTGCGTATTTGTAAATAATATTGCAAAAGCATACTAACCTTCATAAATAAATTATACCAACCTGACAGTGCAATCTGCTACATCAGCAACAGCAACAGTAGCAACAGTAGCAACGCCAAAGCCAACTGCACATTCATTCTAACCAACATACGCTTACTAATAAATTTAAATTTCTGTTACTATGATTGTTGCAATATTGTGGTTGCAGTGGTGGCTCTTTGGTTCCTGCATGCTACAACAACACTTGCATGAGTCATTGCATTTGTAGTTGTTGTGGCGCAAATCCCGATAGTGCCGTTATGAATCAAAGCAACGATTGTTTATCAGGTCGAGCCGCTGTTGCTTGTAGGCTGCCCTTTAGGGAACACAAAATGTAGTAAGACAGAAGTGATGGTTGAAAAGTGTTTAAAAGGGGAACTAGTTCAATACTGACTAGTTGTGCGCTAGTTCAAAAGTAGATGTAATTTAACATTTTTTTTTTTTTGTGGCTTCGAATAAACCAGAAGCTTAAGAGCAGACTTGTTGAATCTGGATTAAAATTAAAAATCAATTATATTAAACTGCTATATTGATTCAATTGATTAGTTATGATAATCGCACATTTTTAGAATAATTAATCGATTAAGATTAAATGTTTTGTTCGATTAATTAAAATTAATGCGAATTTATTTTAATGTCAAATTTAATCCTAGGACAAATCAAATTAATCAAAATTTCAATTTGATTAAAATTTTGGATTAGTTGTAATTTACGAGGATTAATAACATATGTATTTAAAATATTTCAATATTAATTAAAATAAAAAAATTTTACAATTTTTGGTTTTTTTTATAAATTCATCCAAAAAAAATTATGTACTCCCAACAAACCATAGGAGTCATACATGAGTCAGAAAGGATTCCAAAATGAGAGTGTTTATACTCCTTAAGAGTTCGTTTATGAGCCCAAAATGAGGTCGACCGATATGTGTCGAATTCCATATATGTATCTTTATGAGCTTGAATAAGAGTCTTATAGGAAACAATTTTTTCTCATGAATGGCACTTATTGGACACAAATTGTTATTAATCCTTGTTAATCGCAATAAATCAAAAATTTTAATCAAATCTAAATTTTGATAAATTTGATTAATCTTAGGATTAAATTTTAAACGAAATAAATCCTCATTAACGAAAACAAAATTCAATCCTAATCGATTAATTATTCCAAAAATTTTCGATTATTATAGTTAATCAATTATTACAAAAACAGAAATTTGATTATCAATGATTAAGATTAATAATCATTATTTAACAGGTCTGCTTAAGAAAATAATTTTAGAAATTTTCCCTACAGGGTTGTGGCTGTTAAGGTGTATGAGTGCTTGTTCGCTTTCACCTCCAAGTCACTCCCATTCTCTGGATATGACGACGCTCTGACCCGCACCTGACTTAACCTAGCTTTTGTCCCATGATGACTCTTTTGTTGTGCCACTTTATGTTTGCATAGCATGCCAGCAGCGAACATCAAGCCAAAAGCGCACGTTTTCGTTCAAATAAAAGTAGTGGGGAAAAGTACGTTGAAAAAATTGCAAGCAAGGACGTTATGTTGCTTAGTGATTGTAATGACACAACAGCAATAGCGAAAAGGCTGAATTGCAGTATGAGCAATAAAACGAATTGGAAGTGGAATAAAGAGTTTGCTTGCATATTCGATAAATAAACAATTTCATAGAATAACAATAATAATACTACTTGCAATAATAATAACGTGCGCTGCTAATGCTACATTAGGGTGGGCCTTTTTCAAACAAATAAACAATTTTTTTTAATGGCACTCCTTGAAGCGGTAATGCTGAATTTTCAAAAAGATCGCTTATAAATTTTTATTTTTAATATGGTTACGGGGTGGCGCACCAGAGTCAAAACTTAGAGTACTATATCAAGACTAAAAAAAATTAACTATTTTTATAGAATACTCAAAATCGATAACACTGAAGCTAGAAGATATTGTTCCTTAAAAAATATGTGTGAGGTTTTGCGAAATCCCATGCAAACATTAGCTACCTACATTTACATACGTACCACCCTAATGTATGCATATATACATTAAAAAGCAAATCAAATCAAATGCCAATGCCAGCATAACAATTTTCATTATAGATATACAACTGAGCCACTGTATGTACGGGTACGAGCATGATAAATACCTGGCAGAAATAAAAATTATAGTTTTAAGAAGAAAAAAGGAAATAAAGAGTCAGCCGCTTTGGTCTCGTTATAGCCAATAATTGGCGCTAAGCCGCTAAGGTGATTTATTTGTAATAAATTCATGATACTGGTACAGCTTTTTAGAAAATTTACGGCTTCACAAAAAAGTTTTTACCAAGCTTTTCGACAAATTAACTTACCCAAAAGTTATTCGAGTTCAAAGCAGACCTGTTAAATAATGATTATTAATCGTATTCATTGATAATAAAATTAAATTTTTTTGTTATTTTTGTAATAATTGATTAATTATGATAGTCGAAGATTTTTAGAATAATTAAGACTGAGATTTTATTTTCAGTTCGTTTATTGAGGATTAATAAAGACTTATTTAGTTTGCAAATTTAGCCTAAGATTAACAAAATTTCGATTTGATTAAAACTTTTGATTAACTGCGATTAACGACGATTAATTACAAACTTTAAATATTTCAATATTAATTAAAATTGAAAAATTTTACAATTTTTTTTAATCCTAATCGATTTATTATTCTAAAAATGTTCGATTATCATAATTAATCAGTTAAAATAATAGAGCAGTTAAATATAATTGCTTTTTATTTTTAATCCAGATTTAACAGGTCTGGGTCAAAGTAAAATTTAGCCTTAATAAATCGCCCAACTTTAAAAGCTTGAAAGAATAGATCAGAAACTGAATACACAGTTCTGTAGTTGATCAAATTTTAAGTCAAAGAAAGTCTAACTTTAAAGTGATTTTAAAATCATCCGAAATTTAAAAAAAAAATTGTTAGCCCAGCTTTCTTGAGCATTATAAGGAATTTCATATCAAAAAAGCGGATATGAATGGAACGCGACC
>OX608079.1:12246008-12276008 GCA_951509765.1 Sphenella marginata | reverse complement strand
TAAAATAATTTTAAGATTTGACGCAATGCTGAAAATCAAAAAAAAAAAATATTTTCGAGCTGCCAAATTTAATTTTTTTAACATTTTTCGACTTTGATTTTTAAGGTTTTTTCATGGCCTGCAAAAAAAATTTTTCATTTGATTTTAAAATTTTCATGTATAGCCTGTCCGACGCTACAAACCTTGGCGATAAAAGTTTTTTGAAAAAAAAAAAATATTTTTTGAGTTTAATTAAAAAAAATTTACAATTTTGCCACTTTTTAAAAGGTTTTCGAGGAAAATTAATTTGTCTGACAGGAAGACTTAAAATGAAAAAAAAAAAATTATTTTTGGGTTTCGGGACTTGTTTTTTTTTATCATACAAATCGACCCATCCTAATGTCGGTTCTCCCTGTTTTCTGAACTTTTCGAAGACTCACTTCATTCGACTATTTTTTTAGCTTTTTTTTTTTTTTTGGTCCCAGTCTAATGTATACAAATATTTTATTTAAGCACAGCTTCCTCGGAAGCCAACAGCCAAGCAACATCTGAAATTTAACGCAATTTTATTGCCCAAAAACTCAAGTATCAGCAATTTAATTTCGTTCCTAAAGCCGACTGCGTGACCACAAAAGCAATCTTTCATCAAATCTTTTTTTGGACTCGGAACAATTCGAAATAAAAAATTGTAATTTACACAGTTTCATATTAGCACAATAACAACAACTATTTTATACTGTGATTTATATTTAATTGTCACAGCGATTTATGAGCAGTAACAAGAGAGTAAGTATTATGTAGTACAAGAGAGAGGGAGAGTGCTTTTATGACATTATCTGCGAATCTACAAATGTGTACAATAAAATGAAAAAAAAAAAAAAATAAACACAGCAAGATTAAACATAAAAATACGTTGTTTAATGTTATGCCAGCAAAAGTGTTACAAACAAAAGTTACAAAGGTATAAAAGCTCTATTTATGAAATGAGAGAACGGTCTACTACTAAAGCTAGTTGTAGTATAATAAAATTAATATATTTGTATATTACATAAGACAAATTGATATTGAAAGTAGAGAAGGGGCAAAAAAGTTTGTATAGTTGTAGATATTATTAAACTTCTATTATTCTTGAAGGAATGTTTACGCTTGCGTCGGCAAAGTAAAAAGCTTATTTTTCTAAATTTTGATTTCTGCCAAATATTACTCATACGCAGTGGTGTCACTACTTTTGTATGAATGTACTATCCGCAGTATACAGTAGACGAGACATTGAACCATTTAATGATTTTGTATAATGCATTACTCGCTATTATTTATTTTATTTATTTTATTTATTACTCTCAATAGAATATGAATATCATTTTAAATAATTAAATATCACTAAAATGTTGTAGACATTAAAGTTACTATGCGCGGGATACTCGGATAACAAAGAAAAATGAAACAAAAAAACCGCCTCTATAAATCGATCTCCCATTTAGCACTTAAAAAATTTCGTTTGTGGCGACATGTTGGGTAATTTGGAAGGCATACCGAATCGAAGTGAAGAATTTGGAGGAAAGCAAATGGCAAGATAATAGACGAATAAATTCACACAGAAAATACAGATCCCTACTAACGAGGAAACGAACTGAGCGGGCTGCCTCTTTTAAAGTCAATGAAGTGTGATAATTCTTAAGTATACATAATTACAGTCACACACACATACACATAAAGGCGTTTGTATGTATGAGCGAATATACCGGAAATGCGGACATGTACATATGTATATACTTCCATCAACATACAACATTCATCAGTATTGAGGAAGGCTGTTTTGTAATTAAATTACCAGCAGCTTGAGCGTGAATATTTGGCGGATACCAGCATTTTACGCAGTCATTTCACTTTGCTTGTAATGAATTTCCTTTTACAAGCATTTATACTTTCCGTACGTGTACAGTATTGTATTTATTGTTTCGAATGCGTTACGTTTTTTTTTTCTGTTTTTTTTTTTTTTTTTTGTTTCAATTTCCGCTTTCATTATTATTATTTGTGCATGGGAAATTGTACGCAATGGAAAATGTGAACAATTTACATACGCATAAAGCAAGTTAATTATGAGGGACAATTGAGAAAGTGAGAGGAGTTGAAGAAAAATAAAGGCATGTGTTGTTTTAAAATTTTATTTGTAAGTTTGAGTGTGCAGAGTTGCATTTGCAATTAAAGTAAGGCATCTTGTAATAGATCAAGCATGAAGAGATGTAAAGAGAAAAATGATAAAGGAAATTATGTAGGAGGTCTATAAATATCCATAAATAGTTAAAACAAAACGGAAAGGATCTAATTTAGAAACTTTATAAGTGTTGCAAAAAAAAAAAATCAATAAAAATTTCATAGTAAAATGAATTCTTGCTGGCAATGGGTTCAATTAAATTGCTGAGAAAAAAAAAACAATATATATATTTATATCGATATTATGCATGATTTTTTGGTTAGGTTTGAACGGGTTGTGCTACACTTAAATAGTAAATATTTAAAATTAAAAGCCATGAGCGCCCATACGTTAACCCATTGACGACCTCAATTTTCTTTCAACTCTGAAATCAAATTTTTCACATGAAAATAGTTTGACATAGGCTTAAGTAGTTGATTTTATGCGTTTTAACCCTTTAAACGCCACGACTTAACCCATTGGTGACCTAAACTTTTATTTTTATAATTTCTAAATAATTTTTAAATGCACGTATGTTTAGCATTATAACACAAGAAATTATGCATTAACCCTTTGGTGACCAATTTTTTTTTTCTTTAGAATTCAAAATCAAATTATTTAAATAGGAGTTGCTATATACATACATATATTTATAAGCTTCTTTGGCAAAGTAACCTATCTAAACATTCAGTAAGTAAAAATTCAGTAAGTAATGAGACGGCAGAAAAACAGTGAATTTTTCGCAAAATCTGATTCTTTTTCAGCCGTCTCATTACTTTCTGAATTTTTAGATCTGAATTTCACTTTCTGAATTTTTACTTCTAAATTTTGACTTTCTGAAAAAAGATTTCTGAAAAAAATGTCTGTAAAAATCTGTTTCTGAATTTATGAGGGGAACAATGAAACTTAATTGTTTTGAGTGAAGTTGATTCTTATAATCCGTCAGGTATATGCTCAAAATCTTCATTTCTGCGCATCATTACTAACCGTTCATTCTTACTCACACCAAAAATCCAACAACGCTGTAACTGCAATTTTTCACATTTCCAAAAGCGTAGAAGTATTTTTTATTACAAGAACAACAACAACAATATTTTAATTTAAGTGGAAAATTCTGCTACATAAACCTAGGCATTTCAACTTAAAAATGCTAAGCAATTCAAATTCTAATTCCTCATTTTATTATTTTCGGTCCTTTTCGTATACAAAAACCTATGACAATTGTAAAAAAATATTAATCCTCACAAATCTATTTATGCATTCTCATCAAATTTGTGTCATTAATCATTAGTATTTAAATAATTTCCGCCTATGTCATTTATCGTTAGGAAACAAAAGCGGTAAAAGAATCATAAACGGATATTTGCATATGAAGAATAAAGCCCATAGAATTGCATAATCATAAAACACATACAACGATATGCCAATTACAATTTACATTATCCGTACGTATGTATGTACATATGTATATTTGCATTATAAATTCATTTACATGTAAGCGTACTATATGTTTTTGCTGTTGTTTTCCAAGCGGTTGAAATGATGCCTCCTCGCTTTTTTCTTTTACTCAAAATTTCTTTTCTTTTTGCAAAGTTTACCCACCCTAATAATTATATTACTTATTTAATTTTGAGCTCTAGGCCTATTTTAAATAAAACAACTAAATTTTGTTGTTATCTATTTATTTTCGATATTTCGATCTCAATCTGAGATCATCATCAGGAATCTTCCGCGGTTATGCATTTAGTTGTTTTATTTAAAATAGGCCTAGAGCTCAAAATTAAATAAGTAATATATATATTCATAACGGCCAATAAACAAATTAATTACACCCTAATAATTTTAAATATTTACATCAAGTTCTGTTTATATTAAAATATACTAAATTAGTTATATAAAAGTGTGTTTTTCGTTTTATTTGTGTTTATAACTTTTAAATTGCTACAAATTATAGCAAAAGTTCGAAAATTAATTTCTCGGCTCATTGACAACTTTATGTATATTAGCAACATTCATTGGCCAAGTAAGCGCATTAAACTTTTATTGTTTAAGTACGAAAATGTGTACACATTAAAAGATCACGCATAATACCAAACAGCACAACCATTCATTCTTTTATACAAGTCGCATTTTACAAGACAACACTGGCAGATTGTTAAGTCAGATTTTTTGAACAAAGAACATTACGGCATTACAAATATAATTATAAATATAAATAAAGTATCAAGACTATAAATTTTCTCAAGGGCTGTCATAATAATCTGAATTTTTTTATTAAAATTATTATTGATTTTTTTTTTTTAATTTTTTTTTAACTAGCCTTACACGTGGATTTCACCGAAAATTTCTTTAAAAAAATATGAAATGTAAATAAAAACAAACTAAACTTTTTTAACCCTTTAAAATCCCCTTACGCACTTCAGTGCTTTCGTTATCCCCAGTTTTCATGCAGTTGTTAGGGATTACTCTCATATAATCCTTAGCCAAACTTCAGTGGTCTAACTCAAATACTTCCAAAATATGGACTATGAAATACTCTATTCGTATGGCAGGTGCCACGCCCACTTTTTCGTTATCTCCCGTTTTCATGCAGTTTTTAGGGATTACTCTCATATCACCCCTTAACAAATTTCAGTGGCCTAATTCAAATACTTGCAGAATAAGGACTGTGAAATATTTCATTCGTATGGGAGGTGCCACGCCTCCTACATACAGTCACTCACATAAACAAGTGTATACTCTTTTTTGGCAGCTCTCACAATTTTTGGCTTCAACAAATTTATTTTAACTAATTTATTTGAAGACAGTTTTTTAGGACCTAACACATAAACTTTTAATTTATATTTCAAAAATATGTGAAAAGTTCGCAAAATTTCGACGAGTTTTCATGGAAGTTTTCAAATTTTTTCTCGGAATTTTTAGAATTTTTTTGAATATGCAAATTTGTAGCCCTTTTAATTTCAATATAATAAAGCTTAAGTCTTAAATCCGTGAGAAATTCTACTAAGTTTTGTCATTTTTTTTCCTCGGGACTTTAGGATTTTTCTTCATATACATTTATGAACGTAATTTTTTTTTTATATTGAAAAAGACAATGAAGCCCTTCACAAAAAATTTAATGGTCTACAAATCTGCATACTCAAAAAAATTCTGAAAATTCGGAGATAAAATTTTAAAATTTCCATGAAAATTCGTCGAAATTTTGTGAATTTTTTATGTATGTACATTGTACATATTTTTGAAATATAATTTACAGTTGATGTTGTTATTATTATTATTATTATTTTTTAATTTATGTGAGTGACTGTATATCAAAATATTTTTTGGCCTACGACCATCCCTAGATGCAGCTAGCCAGTCTCGTATGAATATTTAAATTGTAAGTGTTTTATAAGCTTTTGTGAAGGCCACATAAATAGCTTACTTTTTATCCTGGGAATATATACATATATGTACGTACATATATAAAATGTGCCTTCATATTTTTGCGTTCTCAAACATTTCTACTTTCTTTGCATTACCTCTTCAGCATATTCGCCTTGGCGTACGACAGTAAATTGTCTTTGCATTGCTCGGTGAAATAATTTGCAATAATTAAAGTTGTATATCTCACGAATGTCGACAATGTTGCGCGAGTCAGTTCGTTTAGCAAAAGGTCATGGATGACACAAAGGCCATGTTTTTGTGTTAACATAAGAGTAAAAAGGTATGTATGTGTGTGTGTGTGCGTCTTTATTTTACTCACCATAGCACTTGTTGTTTGTGTTTGCATGTTTTATATGGCAAAGCACTCTTCAAGTCTCTCCGCGCATTCCGCTTTTACGTTTCGTCCGTCGTATTTCGAGCTCTTCTACATTTCCGCATTACTCATGCTTAACAATCGCAGTCAATTAAAATTATGGTTCACGAAATTATTGTTATTACCATTATTATGAAGCTGAAAGTTGTCGCGTTGAAATGGCTTTCAAAGTGAATGAGCTTTTGCAAAAGTCGGTGGAGGCAAACGCATTATGGAGGCGGTGAAGCCGTTTTGTTTTGTATAAACACCCGTCATGAATTAATGTATGTATGTATTTATATGTATGCGCATTTGTTTGTTGTAAAAAAAAAAACTGTCAAAACTTTTGTGTATTCGATACAGCGTTGAAAAGAGTACTCCCTAAATGTTGAAGAGTACTCCGCCAGCGAAAAAAGACATAACTTTAGAGTATCTAAAACCGGAATGTCGCTGGTGTAATATCTTTAATTGAAACACTTTTCTCCTTTCCCAAGCCTCTAACATTTTCAAAAAGCTTCAAAGAGTCCTCTCTAATCCGGCAAGCGCTTAAGATCTTGCTTGACTTAATAACTCTTCAGTGAATGTCCCAGTCATTTGCTTAGCTGGGTTGTTAGTATATTTATCTACATGTTTGTGTCCCTACATTTTCATTGTCGCGGATACGTCTCGTACGGATCGTTTGTGTTGTTACGTGGTTTAATCACGTTCATAATTGATATGTCAGCTTGAGTTTGGTTTGTTGTTTGTAGCATTATAATTTATTGTGTGCTCTCCTATGTGTGTGTACTAGCTATGTTTATTTAGCGATTTTTACAATAATGGTATTTGATTTTGCTATTCGACGATTTTGGGGCTAGTTCCGGATTCGGATATTCGATATATTACTTAACGTCCCAAACAAGGGCGGAAAGTAAGACTTTTTTGGATTCCTGTTTCAAACCCTCTTTAGGGTGCAACCCCTCCAACCACTTCGGAAACTTAAAACCAATTTTTAAAAATAAATTTTCAGGAACTCTAAAAAAAAGTTGTTCTTGAAATTTGCTTCTCAAAATCTTCGATCCACCAGTGGTCCCAACAGTGCTGACAGCTAAAAAAAAAAATTGGCTTAGAAGACCCACTTTTCCTGGGCAGTTGCTTAGAAGAACTTTCAGATATTTTTAATATTACTCATAAAGAAAGTAAAATAGCATATGATTCGTAGAAAATATCAAAAATCAAGAAGTTAGAACGTGGTATTGAAGGAAAGAAATTTGTGGGCATTTTCGGTACTCAAAAAAGCACCAGGGACTATTATCCCTAACACGTATGTATTTATCCACATTTACTAACACGCACAAATATACATGTTTAAACATGTTAATATGATAATGCCTTTTGACATTTTTGAGCCCATTTCGTGTTGTGAAAGTACAGCTGCCCTACATATTAAATCAAGCGCGTAAATCTCCAGTCTGATGAGCCCATTTGGAATTGTCAGATGCTTTTACATTCTGAAAATGAATAATAGATTACCTGAGCCTGTAGCTAAAACGCCTTATTCAAGTTTACTCGGGTTAACCCGAGGTGGTAGTACTCCCATGCGATATATGTCCGTCTGTCTGGCTAGCAATTTCGAAGTTTGTCTTTCCATTCCAATTAAGCTTTACTGCAAATTTTATCAACCCAACAATTTTTTTTATGAAATTAGACCGAATCAATTTCTGAAAGCACCTTATAACTGTCATATATAGCGCACTCAAGTTATGTACTGAAGACTTCTTCTCATTTCTGAATTTCAACTGAGAGTAAGAAGGTAATAAACGAAATCCAAATGATGATAAGGTCAATTCCTGGAAAAGACCCTAGATAAAGAATCAGCTCGTTGCCTGTACAAGATAAACATTCAAGGAAAAATGATATAAGTGGACCATTAAGACCAGAAGAAATCAAAGCAACAGGTTTTTTAATTTTTGTCTGTCTGTTTGTTTGTTTGAACGCGCATCATTCAAAAACTGCTAGCTTGAATTGTACGCAACCTTTAAAATTGCAGAAGGAAATGACTAACCTAAAGTATAGGATATATACTATTTCGATAACCCCACCAGTTTTGAAATTATCGATTATTATGTGAATCGGAGATGTTATGACTACAAACGCACTCAGTCAGTTCGCTGTTCTGGGATGCAGTGAAGCGTGGATGGGTTTTCTAGATGGAAATAAGGATCGGAAAGTGACAATGAGGGATCCAGTAAAGTCGGGGATCTTTTTCTTATATTCTTGAGTCATCTATAATAATTTTTAAGTACATATGTATGTATATACTTACCACATTCTCTCCAAATAATTAAAAAGAATTAAATTTTTCTGTACACATTTGTTTATTTTCACATTTTGCTATTAATTCTTAATTTTGATTTATCATAGTTTTCGCTTAATTTATTCAATTATGCATCTAATTAAAATCTATAACTTATCAACTATTATTAAGTACAAAAATACTTACAAATTATTTATAATGTAGACTACAATTACTTGTAAAACATAAGCTTTATGCATACATAAGTACAAAAAAATTCCACTCAATTGAAGGCCAAATCAAATTTACATACAATTTTTTTTTTTTTTTTTTTTATTAATTAAAAGCAAACTATTATAACATAAATTATTATTAACTATATAGCTAACGGTTAATCTAACAGTTATCAAGTCTCTTGTGCATGCAAGTTTACAAATTTATTGAGTAGCAGCGGCGTTGTTAGCATTAGCGTATGCGCTCTCCACTATTTGTTATTGTTTGTTTTTGTTTGTTTGCTATTGTTGTTGGTGCTGCACTTTGTTTTTGTAGTTTTCAGATGCATATTCGTAGTTGGCCAGATTTATGAAGTGGTTGCTTGAAAAGATTAATTTGAGTTTTGTTTCAATATTGGAATTAATTGAGTGAAATGCACTAAGAAAACGGGACGCTAAATACCTAATTGCGAGATATTATAATACTCAAGAATTGCACTTTGAAATTAATAAAAAAAAAAAGAAAATTATGTTTACAAAATATTTAAATTTTATAAAAAAAAATATACTTTAAAAGAATGTTTGTATCAAAAAATGTATTTTAAAGTATTTAGGTTTATATTGAAATTCAAATTAAAACATAAAAAAATATTTTTTACAAAAAAAAATTCATAAAATATTATGATAAAATTTGTAATTTCTATAAAATTCTTAGTGCGAAAAAACACGTACATATAAAAAAATATTTAAATGTGATAAGAATAAATACCAAATCTTGACTCCTATAGAAAAATATCTATTTTCAATACAAAAATAAATTTTGAATTTCAGAAAAAAAAGTTAATAATTAAAACAAAAAAAAAAATTTTAATTTCTATAAAATTCGTAGTGCGAAGATTACAAAAACGATTTTTGAATTTCAGAAAAAAAGCTAATAATTAAAAAAAAATTTTAAATAAAAAAATATTCAACGAAAATTAATTTTACCAAAATCTAAGTGCAAAAAATTATAGTTTAAATAATTTTCTGTATGTGTTACAAAGGAAAACTAAATTTTACACAAAAAGATATTTAAATAGAAAAACACTTTTTCTATATAAGAAAAAAACTTTTAATTAAAAAAAATTAATAAATATGAGCTTGTTTTTTCAGTTTTTATCAAAAATCTAAGTTCAAAAAAAGTTAAAAAAATCGTTTGAATGTGATACAAAGGAGAACTTAGTCTTACAAACAAAAAAATATTGAAATAAAAAAAAAATGTTTACCAAAAAAATGTAATAAACAAATAAAATAAAATTTTTTCTCTTCTTATCAAAAATCTAGTCTATTTAAGTAGAAAAACAATTTTTTTATATGATAACAAAAAAATTAAAAATAAAAAAAAAATAAAAACTAAATCCTAACAAGAAATCTTAATTGAAACACGAAGAATAAAAATGATTTTTATTCCAAAAAAATTTCTAAATTCGAAAAATTTTAATAGAGCTGAATTAAATATTCTTAGATATCAAAAATCTTGAACCAAACAACAAAATTTAATAAAAGCATCAAAAAAATAATTTTTTTACAGAAAAATTTTGAATTGAAAAAACATTAAATTTAAATATAAAAACTTTTTGTTTATTTAGTTTTCATCAAATTTTGTTGCAAAAAATCGCTTGATTCTGATACAAATCTTACACGAAAAAATATTTATGTAAATACGAAAAAAAATATTTTAAATTGTCAAAACAAAAAAATTCAAAAAAAAAAAAATTTTAATTAATATGAAAAGAATCAGAACGCAAAATTATAAGACAGTAAATAAACAAATTTCAAATTGCAA
Organism: Sphenella marginata; assembly: GCA_951509765.1. Lineage (NCBI taxonomy): Eukaryota > Metazoa > Arthropoda > Insecta > Diptera > Tephritidae > Sphenella > Sphenella marginata. The sequence goes on along the minus strand of OX608079.1, from coordinate 12,265,745 downwards.
AATTATTTAAAATTAAAATCAGTAATATTTGCATGCAGCATTTGATATTTACCTCCATTTCGGAATCCTTTCTTTATTAGCTGCTGAATTTGCAAAAACGCAATGAACAGCTAAACTGTTCCAAAAGTAAAATTTCATAATTCTCTATGTCCTAGTTTCAGTTAATTTAATCTTATTGTTTTTGCTTTTGTATGTGTTTTTTATTTTCATTTGCTAAACATTAAACTTAATTACAGTGATCGTTTACTCAACAGCTTTTCGCTTTTGTTTATTGGTCGCATCATTCGTACTCATGGCTGGTGTGTATTACCCAATTTCATTTGATCGAATGCTCTCTGAGTAACTGCGAGAGGAAAAAAGAATTTAAAGCAAATGTGGAATTAATGCTTTGCTGGCTTAAAAAGGGGTGCCCCCCATAAATTCAGACAGAAAAAATTCAGAAATACAATTTTTCGCAAAAAAATTTTCAGAAATCATTTTCAGACACCAAAACTCAGAAGGAAAAATTCAGAAAACTTTTTTCAAAAGCCAAAAATTCAGAGACACATTTACGGTCATGCATTAACCCACTCGTTATCTACATTTTTATTTTTATAACGTTATTATGAATGATTTTTTGGTTAGGTTTGAATGGGTTGTGCTACACTTAATTGGTAAATATTTAAAATTATAAGCCATGAGCGGCCCATACGTTAACCCATTGACGACCTCAATTTTCTTTTAACTCTGAAATCAAATTTTTTCACATCAAAATAGTTTTACATAGGCTTAAATAGTTGATTGTAAGCGTTTTAACCCTTTAAACGCCATGCCTTAACCCATTGGTGACCTAAATTTTTATTTTTATAATTTCTAAATAAATTGTTTTGCCTTTATATTTAGCGTTATAACACGAGTAAGTATGCATTAACCCTTCAGTGACCAATTTTTTTTTTCTTTAGAATTCAAAATCAAAATTTTTATTTTTTAAGGACAGAATAAAAGTCCAAGCCAAAATCTACAAACCCGCCAATCTAAATTTAATGAATTTTTTATCGTATGAAAGAGGATAGACGGTTTAGTAGATTTTCGTACGGAGTTTTATTCTGTCCTTATAAAATATAAGGTCAAAGATAACTTTTATTGCTGGCGAGTAAAACTAGAAGTACGGGGTTTTAACCCTTTGCCAGGCAAGACCGTCTGCAGAAGGTCTTTACTTATTGCGCATTTAAATTAAAATCGTGTGATTATCGTTTGGCACAAGACTGCATTTCAGTAAACAATGAACACTGCTCCCCCATAATTCATAAGAAACCGACTTCATTGGAATAATTTGACTGCTTTGCGAGTTGAAGTGAGAGACGAAGTTAAAAGTGCGGCATAAATAGCATTAAAAATTTTACAAATTTTAAGTGAATAAATAAGTGATTTCGAGTGCGCTGTTTAAGTTGGGAATTTTTTAGGTAAGTAATAATATTGTTAGCTCTTATAATTCTACTTTACTGTTATATCGAATAATAGAAAAATTCGATGCTTTTGAGTATTTTGCGAAGACCGTCTCTGGACGGTCTTGCCCGTGAACGGGAAAAAGTTTTCATGGTTCGGTATTGTAGTGTGACACTAATTTTTTATTCTCACTGATATTTTGGTTACATTTTATACTATTAACAGTTACTTTTATGAGAATTATATATATTTTCAGAAGATGGAAGAAGACGTACCACATAAAAAGAGAAAATATTGTGCCCCCAACTACAATCCATGTTGTCAGTAGCAATAATACCGTTGGTAAAAGAGCAATACATCCTTCGGAGGATATGCGTTATGATAAAATTGACCATATTCCTGAGTGGAGTTCAAAAAAGGCGTGCAAACTGTGTAAAAAATCAGATACACACACCATGTGTTCAAAATGTCAATTACATCTATGCTACTCCAGTACCAAAAACTGTTTTAGAGAGTATCACTCACATGAGTAATATAAAATTTAAATAATAATATTTTTTGTTTACGCTAATGATTTATTTTTGTTGAAGAAAATTGTTTTCTTTCATTTAATGCCTATATAAACTTATTGCCTTTTTCTATTCTTACCCGGGCAAGACCGCCTACAGACGGTCTTCAAATTTTTTGACCTAGCGCCTAAAGAAAACATAATTTTGGAAAACGGATTTCAAATATGAGTTCAGAGTACAAAAATTAACCCGAAATAAAAATTTTCAAAAAGAACATCTTGCTATTTCTCTTTTGCCCGTCTAAGGGTTAAGTTACTATCGGACTTTTTCAAAAAAAGCCAGGAAAATTAATTGTGGCCAGGATATTGATCCTAGAATAATTTTCTTCGCGGTTGCACTATCTAACCCCGGAATTTTATGTGATCGAAAGAAAAAATAATTTTTATTTTCCGTCCCTGCTTAAAAGGCTACCCATGAATATGTTTTTTGTTTTACGAAAAATGGATTGCAAGGCATATTTCGAAAACTATCTCCATATATGAGCTTTTGGAAGCACAGTTGGTTAAAATATTTTTTTTTCTGACAACAGGGAAAAAATATAAAATTTTGACACCTTTGAAATCTATCTGGCAAATCATTTTTAAGAGCACAAATTTTGATTTTTTTTGAATCACCCTAGTATATTTCAAACAAACATTAATTGTAACTTTGAAAATATTCGTTGATTGCATTTATGGAAAACTCACTCAACTCACATAGAAAAACGTTAGCAGGACTAGCAATATTCGTGGTGTTTGCATTCGTGTGGCCAATTCATGTTGCATCGCCGCATGTTGTTCACTCTTGATGATATGCACGAATACACTGTCAGAATCTGTAAGCACAAGCAGAAACAAATAAGATTAATGAAATAATAATTATAATACAAATCTCAAAATTGGCGAACGTTAATCAATCGAAATTGTCAACTAGCCCTAACTTCGAAAGTTGGATCAACTGCATTTTAGGTTGCAGGAAGATTATTTGCACTTGGACGGTCATAAACCCACCACGAAATTTAGGATTATAGTACTAGCCCCCTTGCTGTGGAACAAAAAATTCTCCAGCAAGTTGAAGGATGCCGAGCTTCTCTGCCATTTTTCGGTGTGCTACATCAAGGTTTTCCTATAAATTGGAGCAACTGAAATTTTTTTGTCGACTTCGCATGGCGTCTATAAAGCTTTTGAATTTTTTTTGAGAAGCTTTTCGGGACAAAAATATACTCAGAGAGTTTGCTAAGTTACTGGCGCGTGGAAGCTTCGTTTCAAAAAACTTGTGTTCCCAAAAACAAGAAAAGAACTAGCACACCCACCCGTTATGAAAAAGTCATTTAGTATTTTCGGCTGCCCATAGAACAACAACAACAACAACAAGAACCCTCTCATATTACTTAATTTCCCTTCAAGCGGGGCACGAGGGATCCATTGAGCTATGTGCGAAAACTGAGCTGTGTAGAAAAAGTGTTTACAGGTGCTGCCAGACTTTTCGTTTTGAAATTATTCTTTTAAAAAAGTGTTTACAGGTGCTGCCAGACTTTTCGTTTTGAAATTATTCTTTTAAAAATATTTCCAAACAAGGAATCACTAATGCAAATATTTGAAACTTGAAGCTTAAATGCCCTGGTGCTGGCGTAAGTAAAATTTGTATAATTAAGTTGTTTCTATATCTGGCCTTACAATCCCGAAATCGTAGCATTGGGTAAAGTTACGCTTGAAAAAAATCAACAAAACTTCATTAACTGTCGAAGCTTAAAAATTTGTTGATATGAATATGTGGGCCACTTTTCCAAAAATTTGGTCAAATTTCCAATAGGATTTTCAACTTAATTAACCTACTAAATTTCATTATTTTAGCTACTTGTATTATTGAGTTTCTGATTTTAAAGGTTTTTCGAAATTTTCGATATCGATAAAAGGGGCATGGTTAGAGTTCGATATCGCTCGTTTTAAGCGAAAACTGACCCGACTCAAGAGCATCTCTTGTGACAAATTTCATTCAAATAACGAAATTCTTACTCAAGAATCGATGGACAGACATGCCTTAATCTATTCCGCTTCCTTCTAAGAACTTTAATATATGTAACTCTATATCTATCTATAACTATGGACAAAACTATAATTCCCTGTGTACTAATTCGTACAGCTGGGTAGAAATATTAGATACCAATAAAAACGTATGATATAATTCTTAAATAAATTCCACATATTCAGCAATTAGTAATATATTTTAAATTTCGAATTTTGTTTTCACTTTGTTTGACATATAGCACGATATCTCCGAAACTGGTAGAGCTATCGCATCAAATGATATCTTATACTCTAAGAAAATATCTAATACAGCAACGGTAACAGTTTTATTCAATTCGAACCAGAATTTTTTAAGTGATGCGCGTTCAAACATACTCACAGACAGACAAGAATTTTAAAAACTGTTGATTTGGCTGCTATTTGCCTAATAATGACTCCACCAATTTATTTTACAGACAACGACCTTTTACAATTTTCTCATATGTAGACAATAGTAACATACTATAAATCCCGAAAATCCCGAAATTTTGGTACGGGATTTGTGTCATTAGTAAGTGTCTACACAAATATGTAAGTAAGACACTACTTATGTATGTTATAATGAGTTGATGCAACAACGTTCACACAAGTAGCTTACGCAACTGCAAAACAAAACTGATGAAGGGAATTCAAAGAGGGTGAAGATTTATTGAACGGTAAGGCATATTGTACAGGTGCGACGAATAGTATTATGCAAAAGCTTCAAGTATTGATGAGACGATTATATGCGTTTGCGAGTTTATAAGGTAAGTGGTGGATTTAGAATTCAAAAGGTCATGGATTTGGCAAAAATCCCACCACTATCGGCAGTTTGTCAGTAATAAAGCAGAGATGTAAAAGAATGCACTCTTTTGCGAATAATTATTCATTTTATTTATCGCAAAATGATTCCAGCCATTTTTTTAATTCTTTAACTGGGACTTAAAAAATGAAGTCACCATTCAGACTTCATTCTGCGACTTCGAATTCTTATTCTCATTAATTTTTTGGTTATTCGTGTATTGCATTCATTGAATAAAAAATCTCACTGAAGTCAACTGAAGTCATTTGGAGTCATATGGAGTCATTTGGAGTCAATTTAGCTGTGGTATATGAGACATGATCGTAAACTATTTTTGTTGCAAATAGTTAGTGACTTTACTCAAAAAAATGAAGTCAGTAAGTGACTTCTCTAAATGACTTCAAAGTCGTGACTTCAAAAAGACTTCAGACTTCATTTTTTTCATTTAAATTAGTCAAAAAGCGAGTCAATGAGTGCATTCGAAATTTGAAGTCTTTGAATAAGACTTCAACTGATTGCATACGCATATGAATTCATTCTTTTACAAACCTGTAATAAAGAAATATTTGACATTTTGGTGGCGACATTTGAAATTATTTGTTATTCATTGGCTTGCCTAATACTTTTCGTCATCACTGTATATAAACATGTATCTATGTATATGGATGTGTTTGCTTACTTACTTGAATTATCTGCAGCGCATGTGTAATTCCCTGAATCCCTATGCAAAACGCGTGATATCGCCAAATTGCTTGTCTTCATTTGCTGCTCCGATACGACGCGTATACCACCGCGCGTTGAATCGTTAATTAATTCGCTGTCCTTGTACCACATCATATGCGTATAGGGCCCAGGCGCTTGCGGTGCGATGCACGTCAAATTAATGTCGCTGCCACTTTGTATGAAGAGTTCACGATTCGAGAGGATTTGCGCTTTTGAAGCTATGCGATAAAGGTAACCAAACAAAATCAGCAACGTTATCATCAACCAAGCAACCAAGCAACCAATCAACAAACGAAAGGAAGCCCACACACATGCGTAAGGTGTGTGTGTGAGTGTTAGTGTGTTTATTGTTGTTGTTGTTATTGTTGTTTTCGAGCATTTACCAATAATGGCATTATTGTGAAGGCGTTTGCATTGGTATTACATTTCATTGCGGTAATCAACGTTGCGATAAAGTTACAACAACAACAAAAAAAAAATAGGGAATGAATGTGGTAAGAAGAGAAAAAAAAAAGAAAATGGAAGATTAAGTCGAATACATAGTAGATCAAATGTGTGTGATTAGTCATATAAGATAGGCAGTAAATGAGCACTAATTGAATGGTATGCAATATTTAATCGCATGTCGGTTTAATTACTTGTCAGAGTGGGGAGAGTCAGAGTGCTTATCGGCATGATGCAATGTCTGTCATAAGAGATTTGATGCTTCACAAACACTTTGTAAAGTAAATTTTGTAAGAATGAAATATTCAATGAGATTTGTAAAGTGCTAGAACATTGCAAACAACTGGAGCGCTCATGGCAGGCAAAAGAACTCGAGGCGACGAGGCTAAGAATGTGGTGGTTGGTGTGGTCTTCTTGAACTGAGTTTTTTTTTCAAGCTATGAATTCGCTTCCTTAGATACTAACACCACTGTGATGTAAAATCAGACCTGTTAAATAATGATTAGTAATCGTAATGATTACCGGTTTGATTGATTATTTTCCTGAGAATCAATTTAATGATTGATTACCAATTAGTATACATTTTTAATGATTTTTCTCGAAAACCAATTGAAATAATCATTAACAATTAAAAAATCCGTCTAATCAATTGATTACTAATTACTAATCAAATTTAACAGGTCTGTGTAAAATATATTTTTTTTTTAAATAATTTTAAAATTAATTACGAATAAAAGCAACAGAGCTTAATATTAACTTTGAGCGGTTTCTCATTGCTAGTTGAGTTATGAGCTTTTAAAATTGTCAAACTTTTGAATTAAAAAAAATTTCTTAAATATAGTTTTTATTTTACTCCTAATTTCGATTACTCAATTAATCGATTAATTATGATTTCTGATTAATCAAAAAGGGTGTTTACTCTATTAATCAAGATTTTGATTACTCAAAAAGAAAATTAATTGATTAATCGCCTTTTTGATTAATCGTTTTTTGAATTAAATGATTAATCATATATTAAAAAATGAAAAATTTTGAAGTTCCTTGATACTTTAAACATTTGTAGCATCTTCGACATTTTGTCCATTTTCTTAAATTTTTTATTTTTTTTTTTCAAGACCAACTTTCACATAAGAAAATGAGTAAATTAATGAGTTTTTGATTAACCATTATTGAAAATACTCGAGTAACGCTCGTTTTGATTACTCATAATTTTGATTAATCAAGTAATCGATATGAAAATTTAGTTAATCAACTTACTCGATTAATCGAATAAAGGCACAGCTCTATTTTTTATAGTACTGAATTCCCCACAAAAAAAAGTAAGCATCAAAAATTCTCCAGAACTTGTTTTATTCTTTTTAGCAACTCTAGAACTATTCAGAACTGCATAGAACAGCTTTTGTTTATATTTTTCGTGAGACTTCTGCAGCCAACTTCACAAACAGTGGCTCACAGTCCAAATGATATCCCGCAACAATTTAAATTTTCTGTAGGAATTATTTTTTAATATTTTCGATAATGTCTTGAAAGTGTTCCTTAAAATTTGAGAGAACTAATAAAAGCTTAGAACTTTGTAGAAAATTTAGTAAAATTCGATGAGTTTTTGCTAAAATTTTAAATTTTTCATCAAGAGTTTTGTGCGTTTTTTTCAAGTATGCAATTTTGTAACTCAGTACAAAAATAAACTAATTTTAGATCGTTAAAGTAATAACCAGATATTTGGAAATTTTTTTCATACATTTTATAGAGTGAATATGGCTTAAAGAAGTTTATGAGGCTCACATTACATTTCTTGAGCTAGAATACTTATCTGCTCAATGGACAATTTATACATACATTGCCATCCAACATCTGTCGGTTGAGATTGTTTATTTAATTAAGTTTGAATTACTAAATTGTATCTTTGTCCAATACAATTTCTAAAGCTTTCTGACTTAAAATATCTGTCCATGTAACTTCAATTCTTCTTAAGTTTTGTCCTTTGAAATTGATAACAAGCTTGCTAAATTGCCTGAGATAACATGTTGTTGCAACATGGCAATTTCAAAAGAATCGCCAGTAGAGATGGCAAGAAGTAACTATGCCAACTAACTGGGCACTCTACACCATCAATCAGCTTTCTTCTTTTTTATGTTTAAGCGTATTACCATGCCAAATCGTCAAATGGTTGGAAAACATTTTTTTTTAATTTAAAATTTTTTTTTTTGTGGAAATTAAGCAATAAAAAGTAAAACACCCTACTGAAAATTTAAGGATATATTTAGATATGCCAGAAGTATGATCAAAAAAATTTAGTTTCAAAATTTTTCGTATTCGATTTGAAAAAATTGTGAAATCGGTAGTTACAAATTTGTAAAATTAGAAATTAAAATTTTTTTTCAAAATCTTTTTTTTTTTTTGGCGCCACTAGTACACCCTTAACTTACACCTTAAAACTTTTAGTTGTAGAAGGTTTGACGACAAAATTAAAGAGTAAGCTTACATTTTTTCGAATTCGAGTTGAAACATTTTTCAAATTAGGGATTACAAATTTTTCAAACTAGAAATTAAGCATTTTACTTTGCAAAACCTTTTTTGTCCCCTTTAAAGGGTTTAATGTATATTTAGCTACAATTGATTTCTAAATATTGAAAAAATTAAATTAACAAAACAAGAAAATGAAAAAAAAAAAATATTAGCTTTTGAAAAAAAATATATAATTTTTTTTGTAGAGCTTCTTTTCAAAATAAAAGAAAACTCCCCAACAAATTTCATTCAAATCGAAAAGGAGTCGTTTCCCACTATTTGACCAGTTGGCATGGAATGTCAGTCAAACAATATTCATTATTGCTCTTCTTTCTAAATAACATTATGCGATACTTACTCACAACCATAAGCTTATACGCTTGACTGATTTTCGGTTCTGTCGACACCTGACACTCATAAATGCCAGCATCGCGTGGCTGCACCGATACCACTTTCAACACCCATTCATCTGAGTTATCGATGTGTCGCGCCAAAAATCGCTGATCATTCGTATACGTCATTATGCCGATAGTCAGAATATGCAGATCACGTTTGCGTATCCACGAAACGGCACGATCACTTAAATTTCGCACACGACAATGCAGTCGTGCAGTTGTACCGACCGCAGCTATCACTTCACGGTCGGTGGTGTTTTCGAATATTGGCTCACCGCTACTTGCCGCACCATCAAAACTATCCATAATTGCATTTGTACGTTCGAGTTGTGTCAGCGATGCTGACGATGTGGATGATGGTGACTTCGCTGCATGTAATGACATTGATTCAAAAATAGGTTGTGACAGATGGTGTGCAGTTGGACGTGGTGGCGTTTGCGGTGCTGATATGCGACGATGATGCGGCGGATGTCTCGTTGTAATATCAAATTCTGAAAAAGATAAGAAATAAAGGATATCTATGGTTCGTAAGCAGCAGGGAAATTTTCTAGAATATTAGATTACTGAAAAGAAATAACGAACATGGTATGCAATAGAAATGGGAGCTGTAGATAAATAAAAATAAAATAAAATAAAATAAAATAAAATGAAATAAAATAAATTAAATTAAATTAAATTAAATTAAATTAAATTAAATTAAATTAAATTAAATTAATTTAAATTAAATTACATTAAATTAAATAAAATTAAATAAAATTAAATTAAATAAAATTAAATTAAATTAAATTAAATTAAATTAAATTAAATTAAATTAAATTAAATTAAACTAAATTAAATTAAATTAAATTAAATTAAATTAAATTAAATTAAATTAAGTTAAATTAAATTACATTAAATTAAATAAAATAAAATAAAATGAAATTAAATTAAATTAAATTAAATTAAGTTAAATTAACCCTTTCCTTCCCATGGTAGCCATATGGCTACCAGATTTAAAAGTTCAATTTAAACGTCAAGATTTCAAATTTCTTCATTTAAGGGATAAAATATGCTAAAAAGTAACACTTTCTACTAATTTATTCCTTATGTTTGTAATATTGATTGGCAACATTGAATAGTTTTCACATATGGTTGCCGGTCCACGTGTTCTTTGCATTTGTCTAGTTTGTAAACTACAATTTAATAAATTAAATACAATTCATTTGTTTATTGGCATACAAAAAATATTATCGTGTAAGTTAAAGACTGTAGAATAGATTTCAGCAATAATAATGTGAAAAGTGCATACAATAGTGATAATATGTTGAAAAATTGGTTGGTAGCCATATGGCTACATTGGGATTAAACGTATGCTCGAGAGCTAATTGTTTTTACATTATTTCATAGCAAATGGCGCACGCTAGAAAGAGTTTGGTGGGTAATCAAAGTGAAATTTTAAAAATACTAGAGGGAGATGAATCAGAAGAGGAATACGTTGAGGAGAATGAGGACGAATATGAGATTTTAGAAAATGTTTTGTCGGAAGCATTGATCAACACCTATGATGATCATACAGAAGAGTCAGCTAGTTATTACAACATCCTTGGGTAAGGTTCCAAATTTGAACATCCAATTAATCTGAATTTTCTTTTCTTTATTAATATTTGTTAATCTAGGGGGAAAAAACCTTGAAATCACATCCGAAGAGCTTCAAAAAAAATAGAGACTACTCCCAAGTCAACTTACCGGGAACTGAAATGGCGTAAGGCTGACATCGAATACTTTGAAAGACATTTCGAGTCAACCTTTTCTGAAAACCACACCGAAAAACCCCATTGCAGTATTTTAACAATTTTTTTCTGACAAAATTCTTTCCCATATAGTTTACCAAAGCAATCTTTATTCCGTACAAAATTCACCTAATACCCCATTGAATACAGATTTTGCTGAAATGTCCAAATTTATTGGAATCAATTTACTATCCAGTATAGTAAATATGCCACAGTATCGATTGTACTGGGCTAAATCCACAAGATTTCCACCTATTGCTGATGTGATGCCAAGGAATAGATTTCATATCTTAAAAAAGAACTTTCATTTAAATGATAACAACGAAATGAAACAAAGATCTGATCCGCAGTATGATCGTCTTTTCAAGATACGCCCATATTTGACCGCCGTAAGGGAAAACTTTTTGAAAGTTAAGCCTAAGGAGATGAACTCCATAGATGAGGTTCTTAGGAAGGCCATCCGATAAAAACAACGGTAGCCCAGTTCCAAAAAGACCGAGGAAAGCTTGTACTAAAAGGCCCATTCCAGACGTACAGTATGATGGTGTTGGCCATACGCCACTACCAATCGAGAAGAAAGAACGGTGCAAATATTGCAATAACAGGGTTTCATTTTCTAGAATTAAATGCAAGAAATGTAATGTTGCTTTGTGTTTAACAACAAAAAAAAATTGTTTTGATATGTTCCATACCATGTAATTGAAAAACAAAAATTTAATTAAATACTTCATACAACCAAATATGTTCAAATTTGTATGCATAAAATCCCAATGTAGCCATATGGCTACCAACCCGTATCACCCACAGAGACACTTATACGAAAAAAATAATAACGCAGGGTCATTTCTAATAATATTTCTATAAAAAATATCCGTAGTTGGATTTTTTCCACCATCTGCATCTTAATTTGGGAAGGAAAGGGTTAAATTACATTAAATTAAATAAAATTAAATAAAATTAAATACAAACAAAAAACTTTTAATAATTAATTAAAAAAAACTATTAACAAACCCAAAACTAACAATAATTTTTCGCTGCAGAAAAAATTATTAATAGGTCTATGCTCGAACCAGGATACTTAAAATAAAATAAAATAAAATAAAATAAAATAAAATAAAATAAAATAAAATAAAATAAAATAAAATAAAATAAAATGAAATGAAATTAAATTAAATTAAATTAAATTAAATTAAATTAAATTAAGTTAAATTAAATTACATTAAATTAAATAAAATTAAATAAAATTAAATAAAATAAAATAAAATAAAATAAAACTAAATTAAATTAAATTAAATTAAATTAAATTAAATTAAATTAAATTAAATTAAATTAAATTAAATTAAATTAAATTAAATTAAATTAAATTAAATTAAATTAAATTAAATTAAATTAAATTAAATTAAATTAAATTAAATTAAATTAAATTAAATTAAATTAAATTAAATTAAATTAAATTAAATTAAATTAAATTAAATTAAATTAAATTAAATTAAATTAAATTAAATTAAATTAAATTAAATTAAATTAAATTAAATTAAATTAAATTAAATTAAATTAAATTAAATTAAATTAAATTAAATTAAATTAAATTAAATTAAATTAAATTAAATTAAATTAAATTAAATTAAATTAAATTGAATTAAATTAAATTAAATTAAATTAAATTAAATTAAATTAAATTAAATTAAAGTAAATTAAATTAAATTAAATTAAATTAAATTAAATTAAATTAAATTAAATTAAATTAAATTAAATTAAATTAAATTAAATTAAATTAAATAAAAAATAAAATATTTAAAAATGAAGTAAAATAAAAAAAACAAAAACAATGACACTTCAACAACTTATATGATTTACATGCATACATATATCGTAAAAAAAAAAATATGAAATGTATACAAACTTTGATATGGAAAGTAAAACAAAGCGCAGTAACATCAAGAATAGCAAACAATAAAATAAAATAAATACTATGGTAAATTTACATACCTATATATGAAGTTCAAGTAAAAATTGAAATCCTAATAACTCAACTTTATTACTCCCTAATATTTAATGGCCTCTTTTCAATTTACAAATATGCTATCTAGCAACATCCGAACTGAATAAATAAATGTAATTTATTTAAGTTACTATGGTACATTGAAAGATTTTAGCTGGCTATAATTAAAACTTTCTCCTACTCTATAATTAATACATAATGAGCTTGATTTATGAATACGTTATCGTTTCTATTTTGTTTGTAGAGCTCTTGCAATGTTGTAACATATTTTATGAGGTTAATTGTAGATACATACATAATAGCTAACAAATAATAAGCAATAAATAGTATTCAAATATTAGTAGCCATACATACTGAGTCGGCAAATTTTGTTTGATTTTGAAGGTATTGTGTGAACAATGGTACAATACAAGGATGAATAAGAGGATTACAGAAGTACATACATACATATGTATGAATCTCATTTACTATTTTACTACTCTTAGATCTTTAGGCTGCTGTTTCTAAGAAATATCAAAAGAGGGATATGAAGATAAGAACGCAATTTAATCTTTGAGACTGTCTTTGTATGCAAAATGAAATAAATAAAACCGACTTTGACTATTATTAGGTCCCACCCTGGAACTATTATCTGTTGTATATAGATTTATTTTGCTTTGTTGATTTTCCGACAGCGTGGATGTACATACATATATTGGAACGCTTTTGGTGCTATTCACTTTTCTGAAACTTTTTTGGGCCATTTTGGCAAAGGTAAATCAACTCTCGATACTCAAATTCCAAGTTGAAGAAACTGCAATTTTGGTGAACTAAATTCTGGTTAGAAATCATAGAGTTGCCTTGCGTAGCTTAATCTACTTTTTTCAACAATTTTCTCTACACCTATGCATCTTTTTTCCTCTAGCTAAGCCCATTCTGACCAAATTTAAGCCTAGCACGTTATGATCTAAATAAATTGCATGTTTAAACTGAGGCTGGAGTTGGGCTAAACAATTTTCACCATTACTGTAACAATATTCATAAACAAGTAAACAAGATCAAGCAATACTTTTCAAGATTTTCGGCGTTAAGAAAGTTAAAATATCAAATAGGGTCTGAGGAAGATAAAACTTGAAGGTAAATAATTTTGGTTTTTTAAATTAAAGAAGGAAGTTTTGTCGGCATTTCCTAATAGTTGGGCTTATTTACAACCAACTCTAAGGCCCGGTTTCACCAGCTCGACTTAACTTAGTTAAGTCACGATTTTCACTTTTTCAGATTCACCATCTAACTTAACTAAGTCACAACTTAGTCAGCCTGCCAGCTGACTTATCCTCGGCTAAGTCAGTGTTGCTGGCATTCGAAACCCATACGTCAGAAATGTTACTAATTTGCTTTGTGCACCGTCCCGGTTGGAAACTTTGCCATGCATGACTTTAACGAGGTAAGCGTAGATGCACGTTAACGCTTGTTTGGAAGCATGCAACCATTACCAAACCATCGTTTTCAATTAAGCACTATTTTACCACCTTCCAATCAAAGGGATATGCGGCCTGCGATCTATATATTCCTTGGTGCATTTCTATACATTATTATTTCTCAATGGGTACTGGTATGAAAAATACTACTATGTATAAAACAGCTGACCGGGTTGTTGTGGTGAAAACTATTTAAGTTGCTAAGTTGGTGAAACCCAAAAGTAAGTTAGTCGCAAATCTAGACTAACTTAAGTCGCGACTTAGTTTTAGCCTTAGTCACGCTGGTGAAACTGGGCCTTAGTATTGCATTAATATTATGATAGTGCGTATTCAGCAAAGGGAACATACGACTAATGGGTTTGATCTTCTTATATACTTTTGTTAAATTTTATACCGCCTTGTGTTGGTGTCGACTTAAAATAAAATAAAATAAAATAAAATAAAATAAAATAAAATAAAATAAAATAAAATAAAATAAAATAAATTAAAATAAAATAAAATAAAATAAAATAAAATAAAATAAAATAAAATAAAATAAAATAAAATAAAATAAAATAAAATAAAATAAAATAAAATAAAATAAAATAAAATAAAATAAAATAAAATAAAATAAAATAAAATAAAATAAAATAAAATAAAATAAAATAAAATAAAAATAAATTAAAATAAATTAAATAAAATAAAAAAAAAAAATGAGTGAAATGTTATTCGTTATTCAAGAAGTTTTGTGTGATGAGAAAAATGTTATTGATTATTTAAATTTTCGAATAAAGAATCAAATTTCAGCTTTATTTAAAATTTTTAAAATAAGAAATAAGCACATCCAGATAACTCAAAACAATACCCATAAGGTTTTTTTTGTTAAATAATTTCTATATAAATTGATATGCATTGAGTTGATTTGATTCAAGTTCGGTATCACTGCTGGACAATAAACTCTTTTGGGGTAGTTCGGTATATTTTTAGGGATCATTTTGAGTTATTCTCAGGACAAATTTAGAATTGATTTAGGGATCCTACTTAGACTTTTTCAAGGAAATTACACCAAAAAAGTTCTAAAATCAACACAAAATAGTATCAACAATAATACCAAAAGGATCCGAAAAAGACTCAAAAAAATCTATAAAGCCCTATTTCAATTTTTTATTCAAAACAGCACCATACTCGTATCGGCTGATATATAAAATTTTTTAAGTTATCTTGGACCTTCTTCAACCGAATTTTGAAATACGGTCTTAACGAAAAAAGAATTTTTTAGGGCGTTTTAAAAAAAAATATTTCATCGAATGTTATTCAATTTACTGTCCCTACTATTTTATTGATCGCAACTGTCTACATAAACTTATTATGAGTATCTAACTTTAGCGCTTACCAAGTGCGTCTATTTGGCTCCTTTCAACGTTTGTGGTTAATCCGAACACAATCAACATCATTGCGTATTCCAGCAACATTTCATGCGAAATTCAAATTGTATGTATGTTTTCGTTTCGTTTCGGTTACGTTCGTCGATTATTTGATTATGCTGCTACATTTGGTAAAAACCAAAATGTGAAATACTTAAGTATAGCGTCAGCAACGATGTCAACAGCTTGCTGACGCCATGTCGTTGAATGTCAAAATATGTTGTTTATGTACAGAAATGAGTTGACAAAAATAACAACAACAACACTATTTACTAATATTGTTGACTCGTTTGATGTACTCGTTAGTTGGTTAGTTTGTTTGTTTTTGTTTGTTATTTCAACTGCTGTCAAAAATTTGTGTTATGTTCTGGCAACTACTGTAATGATGGCATCTGAAGGACATCGCGTCTTTTTTCAAATAACGCTGACTGTTGTTGTTGTTCAAAAACTGATGAAACGTGAGTTAGTGTTGAGTGGTTTTTTTTTTTTTTTGTCATTAATTTTTCCAAATGAAATTTAGTCTAAAGAGGGGGGAGAAATTGTATATTTAGCTTTGGTTGCAGGATTTTTTTTTGTATTTGTGACACTAATTTTTTTATTTTTTTTTTTTCAACTAAAGGTCAGGTCTTTTTTTTTATAAAATTTACATATTTTTCATTTCACATATTTGTTTATTCACACACACAAATTCACAAACGATTTAATTTTTTATACTTTTTTATAATTTCCTTATAATTTTTTTTTAAATTTTTTTTTTTCAACTTTTTTTAATTCTCTGTTATTTTAGTTTTTTTTCTTTGATTTCAGTTTTTATAATTTCATTAACATTTTTTTTTATTTTTTTTAATTCACTGTTATTTTAGTTTTTTTCTTTGATTCCATCATGCCTCCACATAACCTTGCATGTAGCTGAGTTTTATTTTGTTGCTCTTCACGTTTTCGTGTTTACATTTGCTTGAGTTATAATTAACATACTTTCTACCCTGCCAGTCATCACAGCACTAAGAGCACATTCAATTGAGATAATTAAAATTAAAAGTAGTTACATTTTTGCACACTCAAAAAGCAGCACTTGATTTTACTCCGTTGCACAGTCTTCACATTCATTCAAACGTGAGCCAAGGTCACATTTACTGAAACTGTCATGGTATGCGTGCAGTTACATATTTACAGAAAAAAAAGTAAAAACATTTGATGACTGTACGATTATAAGTGTGTGAGTTTAAAGCGACCCAGCAGATCAAACCAACTCTTATAAAAAACGTTTCTCGGCGTTGCCGCATAATAAAGTTATTCTAGGCACTCATAGGCAAAGAACATTTTAATTGGCGAGAGTTAAGTAGAATATCGCCCATGAACAAAATTTGGGCCAAATGGGTTAAACAGTTTTCTAGATAGAAGAGCATTTAATTATACACGAAAATATTCATTTTATAGGCATAGCTGGTAACCCTAGGAAATTACCCTACCTATACAAATTTTTATTTTAAATTTGACGTTAAATATATTCACATTAACATATTAAATTTCGTCTAGGTGGCAACTCTGTAAAAACCTTCATACTAGTAAAACTTCTATAACAGAACTTAGAATGTCAGAAAAAATCTTACTACAAAATTTCACAGACTTGTGTGAAGTTGTTTTCGGAATAATAGCGTATATTAAAAGGAAAATGTACTATATTATTGCTGGCAACCCTAGCTGGTAGCCATACCTGGAATTTTTTGTAGACATTCGACGTAAAATCCCTTTCGTGTTGATATATATACATACATACATACATACTATTATCTATATCTAATTTGATATTTTTTTGTTTCAGATAGGTGGCAACACTGTAAAAACATTCTAAGATAATTTTTGCGATTGAAAATACTTAAAATAATAAATATCAATTGGTAATCCTAGCTGGCAACCATAACAAGAAAAACTAGCTTTCCTTGATATCCATATAAACCTAAATAATTTCACTTTTTTAATGACCTTTTAAAATATTTTAAATTGCACCTATGTATATGGCAACTTCACGTTGCAACCCTGCCTAGAAATATACTAAAAAATTGGCATATCTTATTTTATTTAAAAAAAAAAATCAGACAGGTGTCAGCCCCGCAGAGTATCCGAAGTTCTAACACTATCCAAAATTTCAATCGAACTCGGGTAATACCGTAACGGCTAATACCGGAGTAGGCAGTCCTTTTCCGGATGTGAACTCTAAAGCACTATCCCACAAGTTTCGGGAACGATTTCGTTGCCCAAAGAGCCGATAGGCATACATACCTCGTGCATATTCTAAGTACTCTAAGTCACAGGAGTGATTGGTCTGAATGGAAGTTCCATGAGATTGTAAGCGTCGACAATATTGCATCCCTCAGGTACATTTGGGACCAAAGATTTTAGGTTAATTGCTTGGCAGATGTTCTAGCTTCTCTAGTTTTTTATGAATACAAACTATCCTTAGGCATGGAATTTATTGCAATCATCATCCACTGATAAAGGCGCTATCCTTTTCGATGGAAGATACAATTGTATATTGATCGCCTGGAAGCTCTTCATTTGACCTTCTTCTGAAAAAGGTTTGCATCTCAAAGACCACAATGGACCAATATTAAAGATCAAAGCTACCTGTTTGGCACTTGTGTTTCAGAGGTATTTGCGCGGGATTTACCTCCTCAGAATTGCAAAACATAAAATATATCTTTGAAATACTTCCTAAGCTGGTTGCGAATTACAATAGCATGCAATGTAAATGAACTAAACGAAAGAAATAACCACGGCGTAAGTCGCTTATCTATTTTCGGCGATTTCATTGAGAAATCTGTGACAACCAGTGATCAGTATGTGGAATAGTTTCGCCTTTGCTTTCGTCATAATTCGTTGCACAATAACAAACGACAAGCATTGATTGGTCAGTATGCTCATAACGCTCTCACATACGCAACAAGAATTTTGTTGACGAGGGTAAGAATAGAGAGCGAAGTAGCGTTTCACGATTTAGTAATGAGTAACAGACGTCAAAAGAACAATTTTGAGAATTGTTGCCAAACTGTCTGTTTGTCTTAAAGTTTGTACGTGCATCACTCAAAAACTGCTGCATTGATTGAAAGGCAGATTACAACGATATTTAGTTCATGGTCCAACTTAAACTAAAATAAATTTTTTTGTTGTTGTGCTGTAAACAGTGAGGGGAATAAAATTAAGCTACAAATGTAGCTATACACATGTACGTATGTGTAGTGAAATTGTGTGCCGCAAAAAAAAGTTATGACCACCCCCAATTTGCAATCGAAGTTTCGAAGAGTTTTTACATATTTCAAAATGTTTGGTAATTGTATAGTTATACAAATTTTATAGCTATTAAATTCTAAGAGTCTTAACACTAGCACTTTGTGAGACCAGAATTTAAAAGTCCTCAAAACTGCATACTAAGAACTAATTTAAGAATTTTTGCTTGAAATTCGAAGCACAAATAATCAAAAAATTTCTATGAAGACGCTTTCAGTATTCTTAAATGAAACTAGAAAACTCCGCAACGCTTCACTGCGTTACAGAATTAATAATATATTGTTGCCAATTTTAATGATTATAACTTTGAAACTAGTCGAGTTATGAAACACAATCACCTTACTTCGTGCAGCACTCATTAGCACCTTTCGTTTGATACCCGCATTGTACTAACAAATTTTGGATCACACTGGTTCACATATTGATCGATAACTCAGCAACTAGTTGAGCTATGAAAATAAAATATATCTTATGTTTTAAGTTATACATCTAGTAGTGCAAGGGTGATAAATGCATTTAATTTCATCAAGCAGTTTTTGTGTGATACGCGCACAAACATACAGACATTTGCACAAAAATTCTCAAAACTTATTTTTTTTGGATTTTAGTGGCTTCATAATGATTACTCGAATACATTTTTTTTTGAATATCTGCAACTTATTGCCAAGTTATATAGTTCGTTATATACTATATTATATTATATTATCACTTTCACTAATATTAATTTCCAGCAAAAACCACCTTATAACTTTTCCTTTTAAAAAACATGCCATTAAGGAGCATTTGCTATTTTAATTTATTTTACAAAAATTAAGCTTTAAATCGAAGTTAATGTAAAATTCATTGTTTATGTGCAACGAGGCGTACTAAATTTTTTTTTTTGTAATTTTTAATTTGCTTTTAATTATTTTTGTATTTTAATCCTTTGTTTAAT
>OX608079.1:12237022-12238308 GCA_951509765.1 Sphenella marginata | reverse complement strand
ACAAAAAAAAGTAAGCATCAAAAATTCTCCAGAACTTGTTTTATTCTTTTTAGCAACTCTAGAACTATTCAGAACTGCATAGAACAGCTTTTGTTTATATTTTTCGTGAGACTTCTGCAGCCAACTTCACAAACAGTGGTTCACAGTGCAATTCGTTATAGGATTTTTTTTTTAATATTTTCGATAATGTCTTGAAATTATTCTTTAAAATTTGAGCGAAATAATAAAAGCTTAGAACTTTGTAGAAAATTCAGTAAAATTCGATGATTTTTTGTTAAAATTTTAACTTTTCGTCAAGAGTTTTTTGTTGTGTTTTTTTTCAAGTATGCAATTTTGTAACTCAGTACAAAAATAAACTAATTTTAGATCGTTAAAGTAATAACCAGATATTTGGAAATTTTTTTCATACATTTTATAGAGTGAATATGGCTTAAAGAAGTTTATGAGGGTCACATTACATTTCTTGAGCTAGAATACTTATCTGCTCAATGGACAATTTATACATACATTGCCATCCAACATCTGTCGGTTGAGATTGTTTATTTAATTAAGTTTGAATTATTAAATTGTATTTCTGTCCAATACAATTTCTAAAGCTTTCTGTCCTAAAATATCTGTCCATATAACTTCGATTCTTCTTAAGTTTTTGTCCTCTATTTCTTAAGACTTTGAAATTGATAACAAGCTTGCTAAATTGCCTGAGATAACATGTTGTTGCAACATGGCAATTTCAAAAGAATCGCCAGTGGAGATGGCAAGAAGTAACTATGCCAAATCGTCAAATGGTTGGAAAACATTTTTTTTTAATTTAAAATTTTTTTTTTGTGGAAATTAAGCAATAAAAAGTAAAACACCCTACTGAAAATTTAAGGATATATTTAGATATGCCAGAAGTATGATCAAACAAATTTAAGTTCAAAATTTTTCGAATTCAAATTGAAAAAATTGTGAAATCGGTAGTTACAAATTTATAAAATTAGAAATTAAATTTTTTTTCAAAAAATTTTTTTTTTTTGCGAAACTAGTACACCCTTAACTGTGTTAAAACTTACTTAGTTTTAGAAGGTTTGACGACAAAATTAAAGAGTAAGCTTAATTTTTTCGAATTCGAGTTGAAAAATTTTTCAAATTAGGGATTCCAACTTTTTAAAATTAAAAAGTAAACATTTTATTTAGCAAAACCTTTTTTGTCCCCCTTTTAAAGGGCTTAAAGTATATTTAGCTACAATTGATTTCTAAATATTGAAAAAATTAAATTAGCAAAACAAGAAAATAAAAAAAAAAAT
>OX608079.1:12222022-12229522 GCA_951509765.1 Sphenella marginata | reverse complement strand
GCCCACTTTCTATATATATAATATTTTCGAAAATACAAAAAGAGTGATTATTCAGTACATAATACACCTATAAGGATAAAATTTGGTGTGTACCTTAGCGTTAAGGCAAAAAAAAAATTTCTGAAGAAATTTTTAAAAAAGGGCGTGGCACCGCCCACTTTTGATTAAGTCAAATTTGGAAATATTATTAATCATAAATCAAAAACCGCTCAAGATAGGCAAATAAAATTCAGCACACATATTTCTATTAGTACAGGCAATATTTCGAAAAAAAATTAGCGAAATCGGGTTAGGTCCACTCCCAATTTTATACGAAAGATTTTGAAAAGGATCATGGATATATTGAATATGCCATAACTTTGCTTAAACTAGCTGTATATCATTTCTATTTCACCCCTAAAGTGTTCGTGGGCAAAGAAAGTCGAAAGCACCAAATTTTTGGAAAATGGGCGTGGCCCCGCCCCTTTATGGGGGATTATTCCACAAAACTTTCCATGCCATAACTCCGGTAAAAATTGAGTTATTGAAGCGATATTTAGAGAAAGTGTTCAACATATAAAGCTAACTCTTTGCTGAAAAAATTAACAAAATCGGTGAATGGACACGCCCACTTTTTGAACACAGTTCCAAAAAATTTCTTCGTAAAATTAAAATCGCGATATTTCCTTAATTGTATAAGTTATATAAATAAGATTTTACACACATAACAAGCTTTTTCAGCAAAACAGAACTGTATAAAAATTTTGTGGATTTTGGTGAAGTAGGCGTGGCGCCGCCCACTTTTTAGCATAAAAGGTCAGCTATTTTCAAAAGCAATTGCTTGAAATTTCAAGAAGGTATTTCAATGAAAGTTGGTGAGATGCTTCCCAATAGTATGTAGTATACTCCTGCCAAAAATTACGCAAATCGAATAACAAACAAGGAAGATTTACGGGCAAGTAGTTAACACCCTACTGCCTTTTTTTTTATTAATTTTTTTTATTTTCATACCTTTCATGAACATGGGGAAAGCTATTTATATTTTGTTATTTAGTGATAGTTTAATTTACCACTCACAAAAGAAGTGTTTTTAATCGAAAACAATCAGTTGCCTTTATAACAAATTTTCAAGTATGTATTAAAATAGACCTGAGTAAATTAGGATACCAAAACAGATCACTACTAGGTATTTAATGTTCGGTTACACCCGAACTTAGACTTCCTTACTAGTTTTTCTTTGATTCCATCATGCCTCCCCATAACCTTGCATGTAGCTGAGTTTTATTTTGTTGCTCTTCACGTTTTCGTGTTTACATTTGCTTGAGTTATAATTAACATACTTTCTACCCTGCCAGTCATCACAGCACTAAGAGCACATTCAATTGAGATAATTAAAATTAAAAGTAGTTACATTTTTGCACACTCAAAAAGCAGCACTTGATTTTACTCCGTTGCACAGTCTTCACATTCATTCAAACGTGAGCCAAGGTCACATTTACTGAAACTGTCATGGTATGCGTGCAGTTACATATTTACAAAAAAAAAAGTAAAAACATTTGATGACTGTGTGATTATAGGTGTGTGAGTTTAAAGCGACCCAGCAGATCCAACCAACTCTTATAAAAACGTTTATCGGCGTTGTCGCATAATAAAGTTATTCCTAGCACTCATAGGCGAAGAACATTTTAATTGGCGAGAGTTAAGTAGAATATCGCCCATGAACAAAATTTGGGCCAAATGGGTTAAACAATTTTTGAGATAGATGAGCATTTAATTATAAACGAAAATATTTATTTTATAGGCATAGCTGGTAACCCTAGGAAGTAACCCTAGCTATAACATTTTTTATTTTAAATTTGACGTTAAATATATATACATTAACATATTAAATTTCGTCTAGGTGGCAACTCTATAAAAACCTTCATACTAGTAAAACTTCTATAACATAACTTAGAATGTACCAAAAAATGTTACTACAAAATTTCACAGACTTGTGTTAAGTTGTTTTCGGAATAATAGCGTATATTAAAAAGAAAATGTACTATATTATTGTTGGCAACCCTAGCTGATAACCATAAATTGAAATTTTTTGTAGACATTCGACGTAAAGTACCGTTCGCTTTGATATACATACATACATACATACATACTATTATCTATATGGGTCAATTTCAAAAAAAACGTACACAACGAGTTTTTTTTTGCTTATTTTTAAAGTTTTTCCGATTCGCCTGTAAGAGTGGCCAATTTATGTAGAAATTGATGAAGAATCCGGTGGGACCTTTAGGCTCTCAAAAAAATCAATATTTTTGGTTTTTTTTTAGGTTTTCTATGATTTCTATCTTGAGCGTCACACACCAAATATGTATAAAAAATCGCTGAAAATGCAAAAATATTTGAGATTCAAGTTTACTATGTTGTTCTTTTGTTTTTCAAGATTCACTTTTGCCAAAATCACCTTTTCGAGTATAAACACAAAATCACGATTCACCTTGATTTTTTTTTTTTTTTTTAAGTGACTAGTTATTTACAAATTTTAAGATGAAAATATGTAAATTATTGTTAAAAAGAGACTTGAACTAAGGGGTTACTTGCAAACAAATAGGCTTGTAACAATGTATTTTAAAAAAACTGCATTTATAAGCGTTTTAAGGAAAAAAACTGAGTGTGACGCTCAAGATATTTTGTGACGATCAAGATGAAAATATGTAAATTTTTGTTAAAAAAAGACTTGAACTAAGGGGTTACTTGCAAAGTAATACTCTTGTAACAATGTATTTAAAAAAACTGCAAATATAAGCGTTTTAAGGAAAAAAAAACTAAGTGTGACGCTCAAGATATTTTGTGACGATCAAGAGATTTTGTTGCACGTAAACAAGAAATAATGCCAAATTTAAAGTGTAACGAAAAAAAGTTTATTTTTTACAAAAAGTAAATAAAAGAAAACAAAAATTCTTCAAAAAACAAAAATTTTCATACCAAACTAAACATGTACATACATATTCTTTGATGTCTTTAACAAAAGTTAAAAAAAAGGAAGTAATTCTTGAAGAAACTTATACACATACGCGCTTTATCGAGCTTTATTTTCTCGCTATATTTTCGTGCTCTTTCCGCCGCCGTTAATTTTGTTGTTTTACTCTTGAAAATTAAAAAATAAAATCAAAATTAAGCATTTTAAGCTATGAAGCAATATGTATGAAAAGTGATGCTCATGAAATGTTTGCCTATTTTGGTTTTTTCCGTAGGCAATTTATTTCCCAAATTCACAAATTATAAAAAAATGAGTTGAGACCATGTAAACAATGATTGTCAACTTTAATTTTTTACATTTAATATATTCACTTTTAAAAAAATTAGCGTGACGCTCAAGAATTTTTATCGCGCCCTTACCATGGTGCTCACAAAAACTACGCAAATCCACACTTTTTTTAATAGTTTTTGTTTTCGCTTTTTCACTATTGTAATAATTAAAGTTTGTACTTTTCTTACGTTATTTACTTTATTTAAATGAAAATTGAAAACTGCTAATATTTCTTGATTTATAAAAAAGTGACGCTCAATGCAAATTGGGGGGACAACTGTTCTTTGCAACGCCAAATTCGCACTAATTAATTTTTGACAACTATATCAAATCAAAACAAAAGAAAGATACCCAATAATTCGAAAACTGTTATTAAATGTTGCCCAGTAACTTTTTTCTTGATTTTATTTTATTTTGTTTACTAAAAATTCTAACGGGGGACACATGCTTTTGTATGAAAGGAGTCAGAGGGAGAAACAAAACACCATACTGAATAAACAAAAAAACAAATATACAAATTTGAGAATTATGTTTTTTTGTTACATATTCCTCGGTGATCACTGTCCCATTTTTGTTTTTTTTTTTTAAATTTGTTTTTTACCTAAAATAGTAGTGTAAAGTGCGGGGACACAAAAATTGCGTTTTTTTTGAAATTGACCCATATCTAATTTGATAGTTTTTTGTTTCAGGTAGGTGGCAACACTGTAAAAATATTCTAAGCTCTCTTAAGTTGTGGATCTAAGTTTGTTGTTGGATGTAAGATAATTTTAACGATTGAACATACTTAAAATAATAAATATCAATTGGCAACCATAACAAGAAAAACTAGCTTTCCTTGATATCCATATAAACCTAACTAATTTCACTTTTTTAATGACCTTTTAAAATATTTTCAATTGCACCTATGTATATGGCAACTCCACGTTGCAACTCTGTCTAGAAATACAATAAAAAATTGGCATACCTATCTCATTTCATTAAAAAAAAAAAATCAGGCAAGTGTGAATCCCGCAAGAGTATCCGAAGTTTTAACACTATCCAAAATTTCAGTCGAAATCGGGTAATACCGAAACGGCTAATACCGGCGTAGGCAGTCCTTTTCCGGATGTGAACTCTCCAGCACTATCCCACAAGCTTCGGGAACGATTTCGTTGACCAAAGAGCCGATAGGCATACATACCTCGGGCATAGTCTAAGCACTCTAAGTCACAGGAGTGATTGGTCTAAATGGATTATTGAAAGTTCCATGAGATTGTAAGCGTCGACGATATTGCATCCCTCAGGTACATTTATGACCAAAGATTTTAAGTTAATTACTCAGCAGATGTTCTGGCTTCTCCAGTTTTTTATGAATACAAACTTCTCTGCCTAAGAATCGTCCTAGTTTTGGGTATTAAAAAGGGCTGCAAGTGCCTCTATGAGCTGTATGCAGACTATGTCGCAAAATCCAACGGCTGCATGCGTTAGGTCATTTTTAGCGAATATACGTACGTATATCCTTCGGCATGGAATTTATTGCAATCATCATCCACTGATAAAGACGCTATCCTTTTCGATGGAAGATACAATTGTATACTGATCGCCTGGAAGCTCTTCATTTGACCTTCTTTTGAAAAAGGTTTGCATCTCAAAGACCACAATGGACCAATTATTAAAGATCAAAGCTACCTTAGAAATGTTTGGCACTTGTGTTTCAGAGGTATTTGCGCGGGATTTACCTCCTCAGAATTGCCAAACATAAAATATATCTTTAAAATACTTCATAAGCTGGTTGCGAATAACAATAGCATGCAATGCAAATGAACTAAACGAAAGAAATAACCACGGCGTATGTCGCTTAACTAGTTTCGGCGATTCTACAATTTGTGCTCAATTTCATTGAGAAATCTGTAGCATCCAGTGATCAGTATGTGGAATAGTTTCGCCTTTGCTTTCGTCATAATTCGCTGCAAAACTAACAAACGACAAGCATTGATTGGTCAGTACGCTCATAACGCTCTCACATACGCAACAAGAATTTTGTTGGCGAGGGTAAGAATATTGAGCGAAGTACCGTTTCACGATTTAGCAATGAGTAACAGACGTCAAAACAACAATTTTGAGAATTGTTGCCAAACTGTCTGTTTGTCTTAAAGTTTGTACGTGCATCACTCAAAAACTGCTGCATTGATTGAAAGGCAGATTACAACGATATTTAGTTCATGGTCCAACTTAAACTAAAATAAATTTTTTTGTTGTTGTGCTGTAAACAGTGAGGGGAATAAAATTAAGCTACAAATGTAGCTATACACATGTACGTATGTGTAGTGAAATTGTGTGCCGCAAAAAAAAGTTATGACCACCCCCAATTTGCAATCGAAGTTTCGAAGAGTTTTTACATATTTCAAAATGTTTGGTAATTGTATAGTTATGAACATTTTATAGCTATTAAATTCTAAGAGTCTTAACACTAGCACTTTGTGAGACCAGAATTTAAAAGTCCTCAAAACTGCATACTAAGAACTAATTTAAGAATTTTTGCTTGAAATTCGAAGCACAAATAATCAAAAAATTTCTATGAAGACGCTTTCAGTATTCTTAAATGAAACTAGAAAACTCCGCAACGCTTCACTGCGTTACAGAATTAATAATATATTGTTGCCAATTTTAATGATTATAACTTTGAAACCAGTCGAGTTATGAAACATAATCACGTTACTTCATGCAGCACTCATTAGCACCTTTCGTTTGATACCCATATTTTACTAAAAAATTTTGGTTCACACTGGTTCACATATTGATCGATAACTCAGCAACTAGTTGAGCTATGAAAATAAAATATATCTTATGTTTTAAGTTATACATCTAGTAGTGCAAGGGTGATAGTTGCATTTAATTCTATTAAGCAGTTTTTGTGTGATACGCGCACAAACATACAGACATTTGCACAAAAATTCTCAAAACTGATTTTTTTTTGGATTTTAGCGGCTTCATAATGATTACTCGAATACATTTTTTTTTTTTAATATCTGCAACTTATTGCCAAGTTATATAGTTCGTTATATATTAGACGAACCAACTAGATCACTTTCAATAATATTAATTTCCAGCAAAAACCACCTTATAACTTTTCCTTTTAGAAAACTTGCCATTCATGAGCATTTGCTATTTTAATTTATTTTACAAAAATTAAGCTTTAAATCGAAGTTAATGTAAAATTCATTGTTTCTGTGCAACGAGGCGTACACAATTTTTTTTTTTTTTTTTTTTGTAATTTTTAATTTGCTTTTAATTATTTTTGTATTTTAATCCTTTGTTTAATTAGCATTAATGCAGTCAGACACAGTCACGCGCATACTTTTATTTGTATTTGCACACTTCACTAAAGCATTTATAATTTATGATATTTGATTTTTGTTTTACTGCTTTTAGAAATAACTAATGATAATTTCCATTATTCGCGTATTTGCTCTTAATACCACACAAAAAGCACAAAGGACTCACAAATGCGTATAATTACATTTCTGTGTAATCAGTGATGGTTAGAGTAATGCATGTTTTGTTGCTGTTGTTGTTGTTGTTGATGCTTCAATTATTTCGCTGACATTAAAAGCCGGAAACTTGCCACATTTTCATTAGCAAAATATAATATTTCACTTGAATTTAAATTTCCGCTCAATGAAATTCAATGGAATTGAATTCAGGTGTATGGAGCACCCACGCCACATAGCACTAAGTACAAGACATTGAAATTCTTTTATATTTTTTTTTTGTTTGCTTTTGTTAACCAGAAAATTCACTTTATTTTTTACACTTCATACACTTTGATGGCTTCAAAACACCACACACACACACACTGATCTGGTGTTTCGATACCACCACACTTCCACATCCGGCAGATACTGAATTTATTGTTTAGTTTTTTTTTTTTGTTTTTTTTTTTTTGCTTTAGGTGCACTTTTTTCTTGTTTCTCTTTTTTTGCGTGCCCTTTCCTTCATTTATCAATCTGCTGGTCTTTTCTTCTCTTACGTTATTAAACACTTTATTTGTTGCGCGCTACAATAACGTTTGAATGTCCTTTTACAAGCACTTACACTAGACAACTAAATACATTAGAGCGGCATAGTAAGGATTTAAGTTTATGCAATGTAAAGTTCGTATTGCCCCGAAAGTATTAGCTCAATATGCCGATGAAATTGAAATTCTTAATATTACTATGAAACTAACAAAACGATGG
>OX608079.1:12209522-12219522 GCA_951509765.1 Sphenella marginata | reverse complement strand
AAATTCAATTTAATCTGCAACACACACATGTTAAAACGACTTAAGCAAGGATGGTTGCTTACACAAAAGTAAATTTGCCAAAAATTCCACTAACCTCTTCTGCATGTGTGCATGCAAGTATTAATTTACGTACGTATGGGTGGACAACCAGCAAAAAAGTGCGTAAGCAGACGTAAGGAATTAGAATACAATGAAGGTGTACGAAGTTTTCTGCTTAGAGCTAATCCACTTCGCAACGAGGCGCACGTTTAATAAAATTTTATAGTTTTTTGTTTCTTTGTTCTTGGTGTAGCAGAATTCTTATAATGATTGTATTAAAAGCTTGAATGAAAAATATTCGAAACATTTTCTTAAAAATATCCAAGCTTTTAAAAAAAATTGGTTTTTTCGATTTCTTCACTTTTATTCTAAGATATTGAATTATTTTTAAACCCCCTAATAAAGGAAAGAATGGCGGTCCTACTCCTGACAGATTTCAATTCTCACCTACATTATAAACTCTTTTACTCAACGAAAAAATCGTTCTATAAGCGGAACATTTTTTGCGGAGCATCACCTAAGACGTATGAATTCCTAACTTATATTAAAATCGCAACGATGTCAGAACACTTTCACAATACAAGTCAACAAGGAATATCAATATATGAACGATATACCAATAACATTTGTTGCAAATTGAGTTGGAAAATTCAATAATATCGATATTGTGACGTTAACCCTAATATGGAAAGAAGAAATCTAGTGAAAAATAATATGAACCAACATATGGAGTATGTGCATGTTCCCACTCTTACCATACTTTTGGAGATAAGCGTAGAAAAAATAAGAAACAAAAAAAAAAAATAAGTACAACATCAGGTATGGAATACGCTTGTATCACAAAAAATGAACTGGGCTTATCTAAAGCAGGAATGTCAAACAAAAACGAACTATGACAGAGTTAAAAAGAAACTTTTTGGCGCTGGGATAAGAGCAGCCACGACGAGGTTAATACATTTACAAGGCTACCGACATATGTTCAGTTAAGTTATGACAGGTTATGTGAGTTTTAAGAACATTAATTTCTATTTCCAACAAAACAAGGAGAGAGATGGAACTTTGATATAAATAGAACACACATAAAATTTTGGGAAAAATACATGCGAATCAGCGCGTGCCGCCAGATTGTAAGACAAGCGCGCTTCATTCAATTTAGAAGAGTGCCAAATGGACTACAACAGGTTTAGTCCACTTAATATACATAGCAAATAGTATTATAACTAGCGGCTTGAGATGCCTAAATACTTGGAAGAACCTCTCTCTACAAATGTGTCGAAGAAATAAATTGAAGTGTAACCATAGAGGGCCCCACGGATAAATTCCAGAGCAAAATTGAACGGAGCATACAGAATGTCATAAAGCCTGATCAAAAAGAACTCGTTGACCTCGTCCATTCGTTTTTACATTTTAAAGGATGCACTGAAACTAGACTTAATAAATAATATCATCGAACAAAACCAAAGGTTTGAGGCTGTAAAACTCACAAAGAACAACACGATCGTATCATTTCATGAAAAGGGTTGATCCCATCGATACCCCTGTTATCCCAAAAAATAAAAAAATACACCACTCTACAACAAAAAAAAAAATAATATCGTATTTCTGCAAAAGTTTCAAAACACAAAACAATTCCCAACCCATTTTGGAACAGCAACTTTCTAAATGAGACAATCAAACTATACTTACATATGTATATGATAAATATATATTTGTATCCGTCTCGTTTCACCTTGCACTCGTGCGGGTTTGCTTATTTAATGCTTCTTTTCATAAAGTTTTTAAAAAAGATGTAGTATATTATCGTTTGACAGCAAGTTATTCAATAAGTTTTTATGTTTTCTTGCTTTTATTGGCATCACAAGTGGTACGACTTTAAACATTCACTTATGAGTAGTTCGCTTCCTTTTCCGCAGATAAGAAGATTATTATTCTTCGCAAAAACCTAAAAGAGTTACAGTGTTAACTCCATAGTTTTGACGCTCATAATTTAGTGATGGTGTTAATTCATTCATTGAGAACTGGCGTCGATAAAAACCTTAGCGTCGCTGAGTATCTAAAAATGCTATTAGCAATTATGACAGTGCTGCCATACTAACTTCGAGAGAGTGCTACCAAATCATTAAAAGATATTTCGTGATTTTTTGTTTGCTTTGTTAATTGCACTTATAAACAATTATAAATATTTGGTTCAAGTTTTTAGTTTCATTTAAAAAATCGTTAGTGGTGCCAAGTTACCGCAAATAAAAATTTCAGCGGAATGTCTTAATAGCTGAAGCATTTTTAACGACGCGTGCTTTGTCGAAAATAATGTAGACAATATCTGGTTTTCATATATTTATCTGCTACAATGTTATAGTGACATATTAAATCAGTGCTTCCAAGTTTTATGATATCGTTTTTTCCTCTACATTTTGCAAAAAGTTTCAAGGACTTTAAGCAATTTAAGGAATAGAACAGAAGAAGTATGTATTTATATCAGTGTGCGTTGATCTACTACCTAAACATAAATCTGGTTGTTTGATATTTGGAAGAACAGTGTTGCCAAATATAGCCGATGGCAGTTCTAAAATTGAAAAAAAAAAATTTCTGGTTATTTTTTTTTTTTTAATTATTAAATATATTTTTAATTTAGGGACGATCGCCTTAGTATTGGAAGCTGTTGCACTATTTTTTTTTTTTTTGTTTTTCTTTGTTTTTGTGCCCATTTTAGTATTCAGTACATTATTCATACTATCATGATAGAACTGTAATTGATTTTGTCATACCTCACATGCAAAGGTCACATATGTACATACGTACATTTTCGCTTTGAATTTTGAATTACAACTTTGAAAGGATTACAACAGGTGTTGCTAAAAAGGTTCAAAATATTTGTCGACCCGCAAGGGGTAAGCGCTTTCACAACACTGCAACCCATCCAGCTTAGTGGTTGTGTTGGTAATATTTTGTATTTGTAGTGCTTTCACGCACGCCGTTGTATTGTTTATTCTTTGTATAGAAGTTTTCTTGTTGTGCATTTTTTAATTCCTCTGAGTTTTCAGAAATTCCAATATTTTTTATTTTTATTTTTTTTTTTGCTGTGAAGATATCGGCTTGTCGATTGAGTTAATGCATTTGGGTATGCACGCACATAGCAAACAAACTTACATACATAGCTACAAAGAAAAGCGGATGCGTTGAGCAAACACGTAACAGAAAGCGCAGAGGCGTTTTAACAACATCAATAACAGCGTGCTAGCAACAAAAGCAACGCGAAAGGCGTTATGCTGGCGAGAGGGAGAAAAAAGACATGAACCAATTCATCAGTTACAGATTTGCAACAACAACAAAATTGCAGTAGTAGACAGTGGCGTAGTAAGGCTGTGCGCTTAACATGAAAAGGGTTGCCGTTTAAATAAAAATAATTTTGTAAAAGTGTGAGGGTTGACATTTAAAGAAAAATATTTTTTTAAAGTGTGAGAGTTGCCATTTAAATAAAAATAATGTTTTGAAAGTGGGGTGGTTGTTTGCATAGAAATAATTATTTAAAAGTGTGAGGGCTGGCATTTAAATAAAAATAATTTGTTTAAAGTGCGAGGGTTGCCATTTAAATAAAGATAATTTTGTAAAAGTGTGAGGGTTGCCATTTAAATAAAAATAATTTTTTTTAAAGTGTGAGGGTTGCCATTTAAATAAAAATAATTTTTTAAAAGTGTGAGAGCTACCATTTAAATAAAAATTATTTCTAAAAAGTGTGAGGGTTGCCATTTGAATAAAAATAATTTTGTTAAAGTGTTAGGGTTGCCATTTAAATAAAAATAATTTTTTTTAAAGTGTGAGGGTTGCCATTTAAATAAAAATAATTTTTTAAAAGTGTGAGAGCTACCATTTAAATAAAAATTATTTCTAAAAAGTGTGAGGGTTGCCATTTGAATAGAATAATTTTGTAAAAGTATGAGGGTTGCCGTTTAAATAAAAATAATTTATTAAAAGTGTGGGGGTTGTTTGGATAAAAATAATTTTTTTAAAGTGGAAGCCTCGGGTTTTTACTCAACACCGACTTGCTCAATTTTGATAATTTTTTTGTTTTGAATTTTTTGGTATGGAAAAAAATTTTAACTTCAAAAAAGTGTTGCCAGATGTTAGAAAATACAATTTTGTTGTTTAATAAAATTGATTTTAAAATTGCAAGCGTCATCTGAAAGAACTTGACAAGTATAACTGTCATAACATATCATATTTATAAAAAAAGGGTTGCCACCTGTTGAAAATATCTGTTTCGGAAATTTTTCATGCGGAATTTTTGGGATTTGTCGTTCTTTCTTGTTCCAAAATTTACCTAAGTTATGATCGAGCTGTTACCCCACATGTTCCACCCTTTGTGTGTGTTTGGTTTTACAAGTGCAACAACAACGACAACAGTTCAAACTGTCAATATTTACATTCGCTACATTGATGCTTTACAAGTGTGTTGTTGTAGATAGTTTGCTACTCCTAGTCCTGCTGCTCTCACTCAATCGGTAGTTGGTGTCTTGTAATGGAATTTGAGGCGCCATTTCTTTGTAAAACTTTTCCGCCAATATGCTAACAAGTAGTGTTGTTGATTGTTTTTGTGTTTGGGAAAGTTTGCTTTTGCGTTTTGGTAAGTGCGCGGAAGGAAACGTAGTAAGTTACGTTGCGCTATTCCACACTTCTACTCTTAGTGGGTGGCGGGTGGCGGCATATTCGCGCCCAACTAGGTATTTTTCGCTTAATTCTTTATCACTTACTTTCCCATACGAAATATTATCTTCAATCAACTCTTCCAGGCTAAGAATGAAGCGTGTTCTCAGAAATACGAGATAAATTCTCGGCAGTTCTGGAGATCTACGAATCCGCGAAAATAGTTCCTAGAGGGCAACGCCCTTTGAGTAAGCGTATCTTCAATGTTGGGGAAGTCTACTAAATCATAGGAAAATACTCTTGCTAGACCAAATCGTAAGAAGACGAGTCGTTCATCTGAACTTTCGTTTGGAACACATAAGGATGCTCTCCTCCTATTTAAGGATGCTCCACCCTATTTCAAAATTCGGAACTGTCAAAAAAAAATGAGTTTCTAAAATGCGCTAACGGAACGAAAAATTCATATATTTTCAGCTGAGATAGAGCGTTTTTGAGTCGAACTTTGAATCAGGACGTTTTTTTTTATTTTATTTTATTTTATGAAATATTTTGAAATAGGGTGATCTTCCACTCAACAGTCGATAGCTAATATTTTTTAAACTTTTTTGATATTTGAAATATATCATTTCCCGCATTATATTTTTGATTAAACTTAATATTGGAATTGCAAAAATTAATAAATAAATAAATTATAGTACTTGTCGATGTTATCTTTTTTTGTTTTTAAATTCTTTAAAATTTCACTACAAATTCGCCGATGTAAATTTCAATTTAAAAAATCATCCCGCATTGACATAATTTTTCCATTTAATAACTGATGGTTTATAATTCGAAACTAAATCTTTTCGGCGGATTAAAACAACTCGCATAGATAACAAATACTTAAAATGTATATTACTTTAGCCATCACTAAGCAGCAAGGATAATATTATTTTAAAAAACTTACTATCCTATATAAACATATAATAAAAGAGAAATGTATGTGCAGCAATTTCGCACAATCAAAGACTTAGATTTTATAACAACAAATGAAACAAATGAAAAATGGTATGAAAATCAAAGCAGACACTGTGCCATAATGCCCATACAAAAATTGTTTAGCGCTAAAAAACGAGTTGATTGCAAAAACAAAAAACAAAAAAGAAAAAAACAAAAAAAACGAAAAAAGAGAACAGAAACCGTGTCGCAGCTGCGGCAAAACAATAAAAATCCTACAACTGAAATCTACAATACTCACATGGCTTTATGGTGTTACTACTTTTTGCCTTAAATACTTTGCCAATATAGCTACTAGAGATAGATACGTACATAGATACATATGTATGTATGTATATATGTAAGCAGTTATGTAATTTTTTTTTGCTGGCTTCACGCTAACCGCTCGAACCACAATGTACCGCAATTCAACCTCGAATTCGCTTTCCAAACCAAATCGACCAGCATTTTATACAATTCTCGTGTTACTTTGCTTGGTTTTGTTGGGCGTCGTTTGGTTACCTAGTGTTTTTTTGTTTTTTTTTTTTTCCTCTTAACCAACGCGTTTTATTATTGCTTGGGTTTTTGGTTTTAGCTTTAGCACTTTGAGCAGCACAAAAAGCCATTGCATGGCTAGAGTTAAACGACAAGTTCTTCAAAGTATTAGAACTGATAGACACGATACCTATATATGTATGTATGTGTATGTTGTATGTACTCTGTAGAGAGAAATTTTGTAGTGCTGGAACCAAAACTCGTTTTTGCTTATGATATTTTAGATAGTTCCAAATAAGTAACCCTACAGCTTGGATCTGGTATACTTATCATTACAATTTCTTTGACTCCGAAAATTAGCAGAAAAGGACTAGAACTATAAAATAGTTGTTCCAGATTGGTTCGATACACTTTTTCGAAAAAAATATTTTTGGAGTGATTATTATTATATTCAAAGTATATAATAGTTTTTAGTAACTCATTCTAAAGTCAGTTCTTATTTGTCGCTTGATATCCAGTTATGGACCAGTAATCTGTTTCACTAGTTATTAAGTTCCTTTCATATCCCTTCCCTATAGTTATTTGCTACTACAGCGATATCAAAACAGATAAGAGTTTTTGTCATTTTGCAGCCATTTCGTCATTTTGCTTATTCAACTGTATGAGACTACCGGAAATCGATTGTTATTTTAAGTTTCGTTTGAGATTTGTTATGATTATCTGCTTTCCTTTTGTCCCCAGTTATAGACGACCACAACAAGCTAGTAAGTGCCTTTGCATTGTAATGCCTTTTTATGTATGTAAGTTTTATTGGAATTCCCGATACTTAGGTTTATGTAATTTTAAGTGAAAGCTTTCAATCTAAATTTAAATTCCGTTTTAATATTTATGATTAAATTTGCGAAATTCGATGGGATTACAAAAAAAAAAAAAAAAAAAAAGCATGTCTTAAGCGCAGATGCGGCAAAGCATTCAAATTGTACAATTATACTTACATCGCGTTATATGTTACTAGTTTTTTCCTTAAATATTTATAAATAAGTATAAATTTTTAAGTCAGTAGTAGTTTAGTGCAAAAATTCTTGTAAAATTGAAAAAAAAACTGAAACTTTGATATTTGGGTTAAAAGTTTTAAGGTGATACCGGAGTATGTTATTTTGTAGCCTATGAAATTCGAGCCATATAACCATAACCATAACCATAACCATAACCATAACCATGACCATAACCATAACCATAACCATAACCATAACCATGAAAATAACCATAACCATAACCATGACCATAACCATAACCATAACCATAACCATAACCATGAAAATAACCATAACCATATCCATGACCATAACACTAAACATAATAATAACCATAACCATAAAAATAACCATAACCATATCCATAGCCATAACCATAACCATAAAAATAACCATAACCATAACCATGGCCATAACCATAACCATGACCATAACAATTAACATAACCACAACCATAACCGTAACCATAACCATAACCATGACCATAACAATTAACATAACCACAACCATAACCATGACCATAACCATAACCACATCCATGACCATAAAACTAAACATAATAATAACCATAACCATAAAAATAACCATAACCATATCCATAGCCATAACCATAACCATAAAAATAACCATAACCATAAAAATAACCATAACCATAACCATAACCGTCGAACTGTTAAGGATAATCTCTTTTAATATACATATACATATGTATAAGTATATAATAGCCAGGATTATCCACGCATGATGTGATCAATTTCGAATAAATAAATAATTTCACATAAACACGTTAATATTTGCTTGTAATGCGAACTCAACTCTCGTTATCAGAATAAAGTTTTGGTTGGTCTTAAAAATCATAAAAACAAAGCACACGATTAAACACGTTCAAGTGAAGGACAACATGAACTTTTACCAAAGTTCTACATAGATATGTAAATTTCGATATCACATTTCCATAAAGTATTAGATACATACATACATGTGTCACAAAGTTCTAGCTCTCAATGCTTCTTGGAAGCAGTCCGTATTTCGGCATTAAAGTTAAAAATATAAATTCAAAATGTTTGTACAAGCATATTCTTTCTTTTTCTCTTTATCAAATGCAGTTTCAAAGTTATAATCTTTCCATCTAAACAACACCTAAAAGCAAAATCTTTGTAAATTCAAAATAACACATGCATCAATGGCTCTGTTTGTCTACAATAAGAATGCAATATGTATGGCAAATCTAGATAAATTATTGGCTTCTCGTATTGTAAACAAATACATATGTATGTATATGTGAATGCAAATATGGAATAGTGATTTAATAACAAACACATTTATATGTTTACATTACAATTCTGCATCTTAATATTTTATTTAAAGCAAATACGAAACTATAAAACAATTTGACATCCTGCTAACAATAACCTTAGGATTATTTGAATATCTAGTCGCATATGTAAGAATTGAGCTCAGAAAGGACTGGGAATAACAAAAGTATATTTAATAAATATATCTATCTATGAAGGTATGTATGTTTTATTACTAAGAATGTGTATTAAGCTCTATATTAAATAATCAGTTTGCATATTCGACTTTCTTTTAAAATGAAGGTGGTACCGACCATAAGCACCAATTGCATACAATTTTATATATGGCAAGTTATTAAATTTAGATATCACAGACAGTTGATGATAATACCTTTCACATTGCACCTGATATTTCGAGAACATGAGAAGATTAATTGAGTGCTATTAAACTAATAAAAATATAAAAAAAAGAAAATTAAACTTAATTAAATTAAATTAAATTAAATTAAATTAAATTAAATTAAATTAAATTAAATTAAATTAAATTAAATTAAATTAAATTAAATTAAATTAAATTAAATTAAATTAAATTAAATTAAATTAAATTAAATTAAATTAAATTAAATTAAATTAAATTAAATTAAATTAAATTAAATTAAATTAAATTAAATTAAATTAAATTAAATTAAATTAAATTAAATTAAATTAAATTAAATTAAATTAAATTAAATTAAATTAAATTAAATTAAATTAAATTAAATTAAATTAAATTAAATTAAATTAAATTAAATTAAATTAAATTAAATTAAATTAAATTAAATTAAATTAAATTAAATTAAATTAAATTAAATTAAATTAAATTAAATTAAATTAAATTAAATTAAATTAAATTAAATTAAATTAAATTAAATTAAATTAAATTAAATTAAATTAAATTAAATTAAATTAAATTAAATTAAATTAAATTAAATTAACTTAAATTTAAATTGCATTGTGCATGTAATCGCTGTTATACCTTGGAAATCCCGCTAAACGTTTGCATACTTTTCTTTTTCAAATCACCAAAATGCCAATCATAAATTTAAAAATATTTCCTTTTAAGGTTTATCATAGCTTTTTATCTCATTTATCCTAGCTGAAGCTTTTCGAGCTATTTAAACATCATAAACACTACTTTTCTGTACGTTTATTTCAAAACTCTAAAGCGCAAAATTGTTGTCTACGGGGCTCTTACATACATATGTATTGCATGTACCTGTGGACCTTTTTATATATATATGTGTGTGTGTGCGAAAGTTTTTTTCATACCCTGCAGAGAACTCATTAACTGACTATTGAGGCAAAGTTATTGTGCAGAATCCAAATATTCGAATAAGAACTAGTGCGTTAGTTATAAGTG
This sequence comes from Sphenella marginata, assembly GCA_951509765.1. Taxonomy (NCBI): domain Eukaryota; kingdom Metazoa; phylum Arthropoda; class Insecta; order Diptera; family Tephritidae; genus Sphenella; species Sphenella marginata. The sequence continues at coordinate 12,209,644 of OX608079.1, read as the reverse complement.
ATAAATCAGCAACTAAGTAACCATAATAAGAAGTTTTGAAATAGTTCCTACAAAACATGATTTAAAGATTTGTTAAAAAATTGTTGATGTTTCACTTTATTTGTATTATTATTATTTATCAA
>OX608079.1:12199522-12204522 GCA_951509765.1 Sphenella marginata | reverse complement strand
TCAAATTGTTACTTAAAGAATTGAAGTTTAAACTTGCAAACATTCGACAAAGTGAAATTGCAGTGCGGTACATTAAAAATATTCATGATTTCTTAAATTGAATTGAAAGTTATTGACGTTGCGGTCAAAGCTCACACAAATACATAATTCAAAAACTTAAAAAACGAAAAACTTAAAATTGAAAAAGTCATACAAAAATAACTAAATGACAATCCACAAAAGGAGATAACTTTTGCCAAGAGATGATGTCACACAAGGCTAACTTGTCGATAAAGTTGGTCAACTATATAACTTGCTGCTGAGAAGCAAATAACAACAACAATAAAGTTTAAATCATTTTCACAACGTATTGAATGAAGGAGAGGTCATACTATGTGTGACAGAACAACGGTTAACAATTTATTCATGCAAATATATACATACATGTACGTACATATATAATTTGAAAGCATACATATAAACACAAATTCATACATTTATGTATATATATACTACTGGTCAGCTATTAGTACGTGGCTCCGTATAAATATGAATCGGCTTGTCATATAATCAAGGTTTTTTTTTATTTGTTTTTTTATTTTTTTTTTTACCTTAACTTTATGTCAATCACATTTTTGGATTGCTGTCTATTACCTCATCCACTACATGACAATTGTAGATAATAGTTACTTCATCTGGAAAATATCCTTGTCAAACAATAAAGAGCTCACTCAGTATTATATGGAAATAATATTTTTTGCACATAAAATTTGCCCAACATTTGCACTACAAATTCGTTTCAATTTATGCGTTATATAATACATAAAATTGCCAATTACATAAATTAAATGGGTGCTACCGGGTGCTACCATTAACCACAAAGGGAAATTGCGTTCAAGTGGCATACGGAAAATTTTTGTGCCTAAATGTGGTTATGTGAAAAGTTTAAAAAGTGTAGATATATATATTTTTTTTTATTTCATTCATATTTATTTTATATACGAAGAGTTGTATATGGAGCTGTAAAAGCTTAGCAAAAGTTATGGTAGCAGAAAAAAAAATTTAAGTGTTTAAAAACGTTTCTGAAAATAATTTTTTTTTCTCTCCACAATTGTTGGTAAATTCAAACCCTACTCTCTGCAGACTGTTGTTGTTGTTGTTTTAACAACTGAACAAAGGCTTCGGGGAGTGTTGTCGAACTGAGAGTGCTTGGCCGGATATGAGCCCGGTTCCCTTCAGTACTCCCTGGCAGTACTACCCGACTGTCATGGTAGCGATTTTGTATGACCAGTGGAACCTTCTAGGGCATGCGATCCCTTACTCCATACTACGGTTATTCCCAATGGCGTTTAGCTCAGCAGGCAACTGATACCGCATTATCTACTATAATGTTAGACTTAGTTCTAAAAAATTTGCTTATGCCACTTGTTGCACAAGGAGACTCGCTTTCATACTCGACATACATAATTGCTTCACAGTGATGTGGGTGTAACAAACACTTTTCACGAGCACAGTCGAACTGAATCCAACTAAGACGTACCACGGTCTATACACAATATGTTCTTTTTAATATTTACAACAACGTATGCTTCGCTGCGTTCGAGCTTGATAACATATATACATACATATACAGTGTCGGACAATACAATCGCACCCCCTTTTTGTCATCCAACTAAAACAAAGACGTCCAACAAATAAAGTTTCAGATAATTTCATATAAAAGCTTGACTTATGTTGTACCAAACGTCGTTCAAAGCTTTACTAAAAGCTTTGCACAAAATTCAAAATAATTTAGCAAATTTTGACATAATTTTTCAACTTTTTTCCTCGGAACTTTAGAAAAATTCTGAGTACGCAGTTATGTAGCCCATTCAATTTGACTCTGACAAAGTGCAAGTATTAAGTAGCTCCGACAGCGCTTTGATTTTTAATAAATTTTTTTCCGAACTAAGTTATGTATTTTCTCCATATAAAAAATAATGTTGTGATTTCGTTGTATGGAGAAAAAATACACATAGAAAATTATTAAAAATCAAGGCGCTTTCGGAGCTACTTAATACTTGCACTTTATCAGAGTCAAATTGAATGGGCTACATAACTGCGTACTCAGAATTTTTCTAAAGTGCCGAGGAAAAACGTTGAAAAATTAGGTCAAAATTTGCAGAGTTATTCTGAATTTTGTAGAAAATGTTCAACAATGGATTTAGTGGTATTCATTACAACGTAAACGATGTTTGTAAATAAAATAAATCGAAATCGCATATGAAAGACGTTGTTGTTATAGCTCGATTTTATATAGGGGGTGCTATAGTATCGTCCGACACTGTATATATATTTCATAACCAGATTAATTAGCCTTTATGACAAAATGTTTACAACATGCTTTTACGTTTTTGTCGATTTAGCGTTCTGGTGTGACTTTATGCATCAGCATCTTGATTTAATTTTTGTCTTCCTTTGAGCTCAGTAATGGTATAAAGTGAATTATTGTAGATTATGCTTTTGTGCTACTTTTATATTATTTGTCTAATGTGTAGGTATGCATCTACATTGGGCGTTTAAAAGAAACCCAACAGGATAATCAAATACCAGCGACCGCGCTTTTAGCATCACAACTGGTAATTATGTAGTAAAAGTCTCAAATTGATTTAGCTGAGCTGAATTGTCGATGCTCTTGATAACGAAGAACCTTGACTACGATCAAGAGTACTCGTAATAAGGCGTAGTGTAGTCACTGCTACTCCTCTGTATGGTGTGCGGTCTCTAGCTTTATGTTACAGACAACATGGTTCATCAACTTAGTGGGACCAGAATTAAAGTGTTTCTTCTACAAGAGGGCTGATATGTGCCCAAAGATGAGCAATGGGTTAGTGTAGAGGGCGTTAACGAAATGTTAAGATAGAAAAAAAGTGTGCGATATAAACATGAAAATATTAAAGGGCGTGTAGGAACATTATTTTACAGGTTGCATATCTCTAAAAGAGTTCAGGGTAGGGATTTAAAAAATTAGTATGCAGGAGGTATTCAATATCAATACCATACTCACAAATGAGAGTTATGTGAAAAAGAAAAAAAGTTTACAACTAAAAATTTTCCTGCATGGTTGTAAATAAGAAATCCACAAAATATACCGAAATTTATTATTTACTCATATACATACATACATACATACATATGTATGTACTTATGTGTGAAGCAAACTAAATATTTGTATGTAAATATAAAAAAAACATTTCACATCTGAAATTAATTGCCTGAAATCATGACAGATTTGCGGTTGGTTAATTAAGCCCAATGAAACATTATTTCAATACATGACGAGCATACCAAGTGCGATACAGCCGCAGGGTAGCCGCAGAAATCAAACAAACAAAAAAAAAAAACAAAAACAAAACAAAAACAACCAACATCAACGCTATTCAACGGCTTTCTCACGTCAACATTGTTTTTGTTTTGCTGACATTTCATTATGTTACGTTATTTATCTAGAAAAAGTAAAACAAGTTTTGTGTGTTGGAATTGACTTGGTTTTATTTATTATTATTATTTATTAATATATATGTATGTATGTACATCTGTTGTTTTGACTGCCATATGGACATCTCACTTAAATAAGTTACAGACGGAGAAAAATTAATATTAATTATATAAATTGTTTAAGCATTATTAACACTGATTTGATTGGCGTTTAAACGAGTAGACGATTTTTCTAGTGAAAGTATGGGAGCTATGGTTCCCACATAAACTCAGAAATACATTTTTTCAGAAAGTCAAAATTCAGAAGTCAAAATTCACAAGTAAAAATTTTGGAAGTAAAAGTCCAGATCTAAAAATCCAAAAAGTAATGAGACGGCGGAAAAAAATCAAATTTTGTGCAAAATTTTATACAACCTTACAAATATTTACAGCAACTCCTATTTAAAGAATTTGATTTTGAATTCTAAAGAAAAAAAATTGGTCACAGAAGGGTTAATGCATAATTACTTGTATTATAACGCTAAACAACCGGCAAAAAAAATTATTTAAAAATTATAAAAATAAAAATTTAGGTCACCAATGGGTTAAGGCATGGCGTTTAAAGGGTTAAAGCGCTTACAATCAACTACTTAAGCCTATGTAAAACTATTTTGATGTGAAAAAATTTGATTTCAGAGTTAAAAGAAAATTGAGGTCGTCAATGGGTTAACGTATGAGCCGCTAATGGCTTATAATTTTAAATATTTACCAATTAAGTGTAGCACAACCCATTCAAACCTAACCAAAAAATCATTCATAATAACGTTATAAAAATAAAAATGTAGATAACGAGTGGGTTAATGCATGACCGTAAATGTGTTCCTGAATTTTTGGTTTCGGAAAAAAGTTTTTTAAATTTTTCCTTCTCACTTTTGGTTTCTGAGAAATGATTTCTGAAAAATTGTTCCGAAAAATTGTATTTCTGAATTTTTTCTGTCTGAATTTATGGGGGGGCACCGGCAGCTATAGTGGTGGGCAACCCTCTTAGACAAAATACCATCTACGTGTATGACTTCTTAAATGGAAAAGTAAGAGAGCTGGGGTATACTCGAAAGATTTGTAAGCCAGCCCTGACTCGTGAATTATCTTCGAAGCAGAAATATATTCCATACAAAAATCAGTTGGATTTCTACACAAGCCTTGGCAGCCTTTATAATCTAAAATCTGATATGGTTCGAAGTGGCCGAACATCGCTAAATTCTCTGGATCATCTTATATATAAAATTCTCCTTTCACAGTTTTCGTTCCCATTCTGCTCCGAAACGGCTTGACCGATTTTAATGAAATTTTGTGAGCGCATTTAGTAGGTCTAAAATATGCGTTTAAATTGCTTTAATGTCTTACAAATCGATTTCAATTTCATCATTTAAATAACAATTTGTAAGTGCGTCCTGCTAAATCTGTTGTTAAGCTTTGCGTGGGATTGTAACAATTTGTCATAAATAAAATCAATTACCTTAAACGAAGTGAAATAAAACATCGCACCAAAATAGCTATTTACATAC
>OX608079.1:12174028-12199322 GCA_951509765.1 Sphenella marginata | reverse complement strand
ACTGTTTGCGAGATCATTACAGAATAATCTCACTACTATTTCCGGAAATTTTCGAAATTTCTTGTCTTTCAGTAACATTTTCAGGACTCATTAGTGCTGTATATAATGCGATATAATTTCGGGATTTTTTTTGAGATTTCTTCAGTAAAATTTCTGTTGCATTTTGGGGTCATTTGTTCATTGCTTGCAGTAGATTTTCAGTACTATTTTACTAATTTTGAAACTATTTCTAGATGGAACCCAAAAACTATTAAAATTATTCTAAAAATATCTGAAAATGTACCAAAATCATACTAAAACGAACTAAAAAATTTTTGAAAACAGTGCAATGGCTGTAGGAAAAAAAAATTCTGTAATATTGCATTACAACAAGTAAAAAGCTGAGATAATTTGCATTGATAAATCACCCATATTTTTTTTTTTAAATACATTTTCAATCCCGGTTTCTGCTGCACCTACAAAATCAAGAGTTTCTGCAATTCTCTTACCTATTTTAAATATATCTTTATGAAACTGTATATGAAATTTCTCCTATTTGCTTAGAGATGTGTTGATATGTACTAAATTCAAACATAATGTATTATTAAAAAATAGTGCCTTATATAAGTCTTATGTAATTTTATCCTAAACCTTATAATTCATGGTATGGAAACGTATGAAAATTCTCACAATTTTTGGGCTGAGTTTTTACAGTAAGTCAGCCAGAAAAGCGATGCGGAGAGTAACAAAATCTTGAAGTCTCATTCGTTACTATTTATAATGTGTTACAGAAATTTTTGGTGGGCATGTATATACACACAACTATATGGGTAAATATTTGTGAGTAACTTTGCTGCACGCATTTCCAACTCATTTCAAAGCAACGCGTAATCAGCTATGAATCCAACTAACCTTTAATTTACGTGGAAATTCGACTCATGTATTCGAAGCAATATTGTTAGTGAAAGCATTATTTTGCTCGTATTCTTTTTGTGCGCAATATCAACTGAAAGTTAATTTTGATGAATTTGTATGTACATAGAATAGCATAGAAAGTGCAGTAAACATTAGAGATGGGGGCTCTCATAGGTTTTTCTTTGTAGATTTTTCTAATGATTAGCATGTAATTGGTGTCTGTTAGGAGAAACGTATACTTTTCCTCCGATTTGATAGGGATTTGTGCTTTTTGATTGGTAATCGATTTTAGTTGCTTTATGCCATTGTAAGCCACCACTAGGCGTCTAAAATCGATAGATAGTCGATATAAAAACACTCATCCCTAGTAAAGTATCTACAACGGCATATCAGTTTGCACTAACGCACGACTAACCCCCACTCTACCATATATTTGCCAAATGACTTTAATGAGCCACGTATGTGTGCGTTAAATGCCAAAGTAGGTTTTGGTTTGTTGTAATGAATCGTTTACAGTATGTAGGTTCAACCTGTGCATGCAAATGAGCTTGCAAAATTTCAGATTGGCTCAAATAGTTCATAGGCAAATTGCATATTTATTGGAATTCAGCGGAAATTGAAATTTGTAATTAAAGTGAAAATAAATGAACGGAACGCCATTGGTTGCATTTATGACAAAATAGCTGTTAGGTGTTTATATAATTGTTCACACCAATTGCTTAGACATTACAACTTTGTGCACCTCATATTAATTGCAAGAGGAAAAACGGGTTGAGGAAGTTCTAGGAAGTATAATTAAGAAATAGAAATGTTTGCTAATTAAAACTGCTCAAATGGGGTTAGAAACTTGCCTACCATATCAACTCTATTTTCTACTTGAAATTAAAATTCACGAAAGCTAACAAGATATGCGATGCTCAACATTAAGCTGTCACCTGAACTAGAGCACATACTTATGTATATCCCAAGCTAGAAGGACGAATTTAACAAAGGTTTTGCAAAATTTACTCAATTCTTTTGTTTGAATGAGTGTTTATAGTTTAGTATGACATAAACAGATTTGAAAACGTTGCTTCTGCATTAAAAGCTTTCATATTAAGCTTGTTGGTGTTTCTCTTTGTCTGTACTTAAGGTAGAGCTTTTTTTTTTTTTGTTTTGAAAAATTATCGATTTCAAAACTAATAATGCAAAAATAATCAATACACTAAGGTGAAAATGCTTATTGTTTTGAAAAGCTCACGAAAGCCCTTAAATATTTTGCAATTTTTTTAACCGAAAGCTTGACTGATTAACGACAAGTTTTCTGAAGGTTTACACATATGTATAACCTATTCAGCTACATAAAATTAAAAATACTTTGCAAGAAAAATGACTAAAAAACACATCGTTGTTGTTGTAGAAAACGCAATACACTCCCAACGGTTTTTGCCGAAAGCTCCGAATGTGGGTACTAATTTGCTCAGAATGCATCCAATAGTAGTACCGTTCAACTTGCATGAGAAAAACTACGCAATATTAGCGCCATTCACACTGCTTAGCCAAAGAGTTGACTTTCGGTCTTGTGTTTCCAAGTGCGCAACTCATAAGCTTTAAGCGATAAGTGACGTCATTTGGAAAGACCTAGAAAGGTCAATCATGCTCTACTTGCTTTTTTCATCTGAGATAGGGTCACTTCTCTGCTAAAGAATTCGCGCGTCGAGAGAAGAATTTGAGGGAGGAGTTTGTTTTTTTAATTCGAGCTTTCATTCCACCCTAATATGCAGCCGTTTATATGTATGTAAGTGTTAGAATTGTGGTCATTTATTGCGCATACAAACCGGATGGACATTATTTTAGCTCGCATAATAAATCTGTCGTATGAGTTAATGGTTTTTCTTAAAAATCATGCAGAAGTACACATGTATAAATGAAGCACATACAGTTGTGTGCAATATATTAGTAGTGAAATTAAATTAGATATCATGGGACGAATTGTTTTGAATAATTTTCTACATAATCCACATAAAATAAAATTCCAATGTTTACACGAAGTACAGGAAAGTTAATTAAATTTAAAAAAAAGGCACCAAAATCTGGAAATTTCTTAGAAAAATTTTGCGTATTCGAATTAATTTTATTATAATAATTCGCAAGTCAGAACTCGCTCAAATATTTCTCTGTATTTTTATTGTACAGGCTGTTAAAAATTTTCTTCCATAAAAAATTAAAATCTGTTCATGTGTTGTATAAAGGAAATCGCTCAACAAGCTCAGCAAAAAAAATTTAGAAAATTCAGAGAAATTTTTGAGCAATTTCTGACTTGCACATCATTGTACTTAAATTAATTGTGCCACAAAACTGTGTACTTAAAAGCTTTCTAGAAATTCTTAAAAAAAATTTTGCAGCTTTTGTTGCCCAATTTTTAAAGTTAAGTTCATTTCGATAAACTTGGTGTTCTATTCATGTGGATTCTGCTTTAGAACTAGATATATTTTCTACTACTATTTTATTGAACACAACTGTATGTGACGGTGTTTAATCCACTACTTGTGATAGAAAAAATAGCAATAAATTATCTGAAAGGAAATGGAACTCAAATGGGGCTAAACTGTGGTTGAAAGTGTTCCGGAATGGTAGAATGAGCGATGCTAAATTTAACATATCAATATACCCACGTATGCATGATGGATACACTGTAAAAAATGTAGCAAGCTAGTAAGCACTTACGAATAAAAAAACGAATAAAAAAAGAAAATTAAATTTTTTTTCAAAAATTTAAATTTCGTTTTAAAATTAATTTAGAAATAGTTGCTTTCAAGCTTTTCCAGGCTAATTTTTTTTGTTTTTACATAAATTCGAACAGAAAACATGTACAATTTACAAAAAAATAGACAGAAAAAATTTATATTACACTCACAAAAACAAAAAAATTTTTCTGGCTATTTTTTGGTGTTTTTTTTTTTAAATTCAAACATTTAAAAATGTACAATTTACACAAACATACACTGAAATAATTAAATATTAATCTGAAAAATTGTTTGTAAAAATAAAATGTTAAACTAGAAAACCACTTCAAAGGCCAAGTATGTTTGAAAGCGTTTTACAACATTATTTTGATCAACAAAAATTTTTTGCAGTGTAATATAAAATTTTTTACAGTGTATATTTTCAAAAACCGCTTATTTAACTACCATACTAATTAAAATAAAACTTAGAAATCGCGTGAGCCATTTCATAGTAAGCGCAGTTCTATTACTATAATTGTTCGATAACTTGCCACGCCCACAATTTTAAAAACATGTAAATTCCTGCGATAAATTGATAGAACTAAACGCTTAATTTGTCTTCCAGTTTTTTTAGCTTACGACAAACTAATTTTCTAACTTAGATTACGTATCGAGATGACAAGCAGACTCCTCGTTTGAGTATACATAAATACATACATATATATGTAAATATATATACGGATATGAAAAAAGTTATCGGAAGCAATTTGTGCAATATTCGTTTAGAAATATTATTTAAGACTTAACACTTCATTGCACATAAATTTCATTTACTCACTTCTTTCTTGATTATCTTGATAAAATAGTGAGCTGCTATTCAAATATGGAATACACACACACACACATACATACATATATAAACATATATGTTAGTATATGCATGAAAATATGCTCCAATGAATTGTGGCATATGTTTGCACGAATGGGAAATTAATTTTTTTCATATTTTTATGAAAGTCAAATATCTCTAGAAACAAACTTCCGCTATCGTATGTTTGTAGGGCAGAAGCAGGAAAGTAAATAGACGCATCAGTAAGCATAATAAATTAATAAAGACGAATTGCTAATTCGATATACATTTTTTTTTATCTCTAGTATATAGTTTTTTAATTTTATAATTTGGAAATATGCCGTTTTGGAAAATTAAAATCTGGACTTTCGTTTAATCAGTCCTCTGGAAAACAACAAGAGATTAAAAAAAATTTAATTTTTTTGTGGCAGTCTAATATAATTTTTTTTTTCAAATCCGGTGCTTTCTCGAAAACAATTCGAACTACATATATGTGTAAACTTTCTTTCATATTTATATTTTATCTTAATTTTCAAGATCTCCGGTTTAAGGGTTGCCACTAAGAAAATTTTTGTCAACAACTCAAAATTAGAGTTGCCACCTTATTTTATTATTTTCTTCTTTTGTGTACTTCCTTTTATCTCACCTATCAATGAAATTTTGGATGTTGGTCAAAACTCTCTTCGGATTTCGCACTCACGATTTTTTATAGGGTTGCCAACTATATGAAAATATAAAATAGTTTTGAAAAGTTATCCACTTTAGGTTGACAGTCAGGGCTTTTTTCGAGTGAAAATATGAAAAAAAATTGTTAGCGTTTTGCCTAGAAGAAAGTCAAGACCTTTAGGTCCTTAAAAGAACCATAACCTAGAACGATTGCGAAATTGGTAATTCTATCGGCGTTTTAATGGAATTTCGTCTGATGTCAGAATTTCATTCAACTGCATATCTCAGTTTAAAATGGATCTGATTTTGGTTGAGAAAAAAATTAAATCCAAAAAAACAAATTCAACAACAATACAATACATAAAGCTATCGTTTACATTATAGTTGATCCTTAACAGCACACAAGAGAGCTACACCAACAACTACATACATACATACATAAATACACTGCGCAAAGTTAACAATGGCAGTGGTGTTGATATGTCGATAGAGAGCATGAATTATTTAATTGTATATTAAATTACTTTTTAATGATATAAAGATAATAAATATTATTTTCAAGCATAAATAAAACTCATTTGTGGAATTCAAATAGAGCTATTCAACGCTGTACAAGCCGTGAATCAGCAAAGATGTAGTACATACCGCTTATGATTGGCATATAAATAATTACTTTACACAGTTACAGCCAATAAAGCAACATTGTGAATGTTTTTGTTAATAGCATGTATGTACATATATACATTAGACTGAGCGAAATAATTTTTTTTTTTTTTTTTTTTGAAATTGTGTTGATATTATTTTTTAGAATGGTGAAAAAAAGATCAGTGCCTGACCTTCAACTGTGAGATGTGCTGCAATAACGTTTCGTTTAGACGACTTAGCAAAAGCTTTCGCAATTTTGAATGCTTCTAAGGTGAACTCTGTATGATCAGCAAAAAACCACTCCAATTTACAACAAAAAAAAATAAGTAAAGAACTGCTCAGCAAGTCAAGCGTAGAAAACTCCCAAATGCACGTTTGCAGGAGCAAATTGCCACTCCCTACCCTGCCCACCGGTGCACGTCTTTTTATGAGGCGAGTGGAATAATCGTGTGAAAATAAATTTATAATCTACTCTCGCATACAATACCGAATGTAAAACAAATGACCCACTACCACAGCACAGCTGTATAGTATACGAAAAACTGACTGGATTTTATTTATGAGTCGAACAAAATTAATTTATTACGTTCAGTAAAATATGTCACGTATACGCCATGGCCGCCCGGCGCGTGCATATGGATGTATGTAAGTGCGAGGTGAAACATATTACCGGTATATTACACGGATTGCCTGTTTGTGTTATTGCTTGTTATTGTAGCTGTTTTACTATCACATACACGTGCATACATGTAAACAATTCTATATATTGGCTTTTCTATTTGCTTGCATTGTTTTTGTTTGCGTTTTCCGTTGAAACGCATTTATGGTAAGTTGCAGTCACTGCCATTTGTTAACTACCATGTTGTACTATATTTTGTGTATAAAAACAAATAAATGTGCATATTTTGGTTTAATTGTAATTATATGTAGCTAAACAAATATGCAGTTTTATATTGCCATACTCGCATAATATTTGTCTCACTATAAAATTTTAATAAGTTTCAAACGAATCGTATGAAAAGGCTTAATAAATTTGCAAAAAACAAATAAATATGTCAATTTAGTAATGATAGGGAGTTCGTGCTTTGATTTTGTACAACTAATGAAGTTACAAGTTCTCTTTTCACACGACCTATTGAACCTCTGCTGAGTAAATTAATTATTCTGTCAGTGGCGCTGTCAGGATAAATTTCTATACCTGCTCCCCGAATTATTTTATTTTATTTTATTTTATTTTATTTCATTTTATTTCATTTTATTTCATTTTATTTCATTTTATTTTATTTTATTTTATTTTATTTTATTTTATTTTATTTTACTTTATTTTATTTTATTTTATTTTATTTTATTTTATTTTATTTTATTTTATTTTATTTTATTTTATTTTATTTTATTTTATTTTATTTTATTTTATTTTATTTTATTTTATTTTATTTTATTTTATTTTATTTTATTTTATTTTATTTTACTTTATTTTATTTTATTTTATTTTATTTTATTTTATTTTATTTTATTTTATTTTTATTTTATTTTATTTTATTTTATTTTATTTTATTTCGTTTTATTTTGTTTTATTTTATTTTATTTTATTTTATTTTTATTTTATTTTATTTTATTTTATTTTATTTTATTTTATTTTATTTTATTTTATTTTATTTAATTTTGTTTTATTTTATTTTATTTTATTTTATTTTATTTTATTTTATTTTATTTTATTTTATTTTATTTTATTTTATTTTATTTTATTTTATTTTATTTCGTTTTATTTTATTTTATTTCGTTTTATTTTATTTTATTTCGTTTTATTTTGTTTTATTTTGTTTTATTTTATTTTATTTTATTTTATTTTTATTTTATTTTATTTTATTTTATTTTATTTTATTTTATTTCGTTTTATTTTGTTTTATTTTATTTTATTTTATTTTATTTTTATTTTATTTTATTTTATTTGATTTTATTTTATTTGATTTTATTTTATTTTATTTTATTTTATTTTATTTTGTTTTGTTTTATTTTATTTTATTTTATTTTATTTTATTTTATTTTATTCTATTTTATTTTATATTATTTTGTTTTATTTTATTTTATTTTATTTTATTTTATTTCTTGAGATATATTTCTAGTTATTCACACACAATTTCACTTCTATGCATTTTAAAAATTTTAAAAAGTTGGTTTTATCTTCCAATTACGTACTACTTCATTTGTCGGATTCATTTTTAAGCCCTAATATAAACTTTGGTTAATCTGCTTTAATACTAGTTGTAGGAAACTTTCCAAAGCTCTCTCATCCAGCGCTTAATACCTGCTCACTACGAGTACAAATAGCTGAAGCTATTTACTTTTGGAATTCTAGCTAACTTTAAGCGCATAGAGTTCTTTTTACATTTCTCATTTCTGCATTTTTTAAATATGTGATTTGATGGAAACAAAAGGATGCACACATTTATTTGAGAACAAAAGAGAATAGAATGCAGGTGTTTGACATTCAAGTGATATTTACTGGTATGTATGTATGTAACAGAATCCCACCCATTGTGGCTTATGTGGATTAATTTTTGAATATTTTCAACAGTCATGATGATTGTACTGGAAAGTTATCAACATCAAAAATGTAATAAAAAAATAGAAAATATGGCACAGGAATTTAGCCACTATTGTGCTGGGATACACCAATTAAATTTGAAAGCTTCTAAGAAGTACTTTGTAAGTGACTTTTGCTGTAAGAGAAATTGCCTTACAAAGCAATTTATATCAGTACGGGGTATTTCTGCACGTAATTGCATACGGTACTGGTGTAATACAGATCACATTGTCGGTTTTATATTGCAAACAAAATATACTCCACACACTTGCAAAATGCTTCTACCGATTGCGTATTCACGCCTTGTTATTTACGATTGCTTAATTCCCATATTCCCATACACGCAACGTGAACGCCATTACCGACATCACCTACCTTCCACATCACCAGCAAATAATACTGCATTTTCAGCATAATTTTAGTTGCCACTTCCTGCATGGTCCTATGCAATACAAAGTCTTTCAAAGTAAATTCAAAGGACTTAAGTACACTAACCAAGTGTTTCCGGGGAGCGCATGCAAGCGAGAGAATACCAAAATTACGCGTGCTCAAAATATTACGTGCCAGCGTGAAAAGTACGTGCGTTGCTCACGTAGATATGTGTGTGACTAAAATTTGCTGGCCTGATGATTCCTAACGCATGAGCCCTAAAGAAAGTTAAAGCGTGAAAGAAGCGCAAAATGTGGTGTCAGCTGAAGTGCGCTCAACAATTTTTGGGATTGTGAGTTGAGCATAACTATCATATCGAGTGATAACTGTTATGTTGACAAAGAGCAGTAATCACAATGTGAGACAAAAGCGTAAATTCCGTTTAGAAGTCATAGCAGCTATCAAGATACTTCGCTTGAGCATAGACTGAAAGGCCAAACCTGTCGAAGAACTACAGCGGGTAGCTAAAAGTAAACACTGAAACTAAAAAGAATTTTGAAATATCTGGCGTTCTACTTTTGCTCATTCACTATGAGCTCCTCAATTTCCAATAAATTCCAAAACACCAGAAGAGGCCAGTTAAGAAATGTCTTCATTAATCCATTGCATTATTTGATGATTGGTGTCTGGAGGCTGTCGATTTGTATTGGTGTTAACCCCGAAAACCAAACGCAATAAAGGCAAGTGTGCTTACGTGACAAAGTTGCTACTACGCATTATCTGCATTCAACACTTGCTTTTGTTCAACGAAAACCTAACTTTGATTGTCTTCTGCCTGTGATGCTCAGAATTTTCCTCAATCAATGCAAGCACAAGAGGCTTCTGAGTGTCATTGTCAAGTTTGTATTATTTTGTTGGTAGCATCCGTAGTGCTAAACGGGTGCAGTTACAGTGCTTTATGGTACACAACTAGTTCAAACGGAAGCAGGGAAACTACTCTTACGGAATAACCATATATTTGCACTGCGAAAGATAAAATAAAATAAAATAAAATAAAATAAAATAAAATAAAATAAAATAAGATAAAATAAAATAAAATTAAATTAAATTAAATTAAATTAAATTAAATTAAATTAAATTAAATTAAATTAAATTAAATTAAATTAAATTAAATTAAATTAAATTAAATTAAATTAAATTAAATTAAATTAAATTAAATTAAATTAAATTAAATTAAATTAAATTAAATTAAATTAAATTAAATTAAATTAAATTAAATTAAATTAAATTAAATTAATTTAAATTAAATTAAATTAAATTAAATTAAATTAAATTAAATTAAATTAAATTAAATTAAATTAAATTAAATTAAATTAAATTAAATTAAATTAAATTAAATTAAATTAAATTAAATTAAATTAAATTAAATTAAATTAAATTAAATTAAATTAAATTAAATTAAATTAAATTAAATTAAATTAAATTAAATTAAATTAAATTAAATTAAATTAAATTAAAACAAATTAAATTAAATTAAATTAAATTAAATTAAATTAAATTAAATTAAATTAAATTAAATTAAATTAAATTAAATTAAATTAAATTAAATTAAATTAAATTAAATTAAATTAAATTAAATTAAATTAAATTAAATTAAATTAAATTAAATTAAATTAAATTAAATTAAATTAAATTAAATTAAATTAAATTAAATTAAATTAAATTAAATTAAATTAAATTAAATTAAATTAAATTAAATTAATTAAATAAAATAAAATAAAATAAAATAAAATAAAATAGAACAAAATAAAATAAAATAAAATAAAATAAAATATAATAAAATAAAATAAAATAAAATAAAATAAAATAAAATAAAATAAAATAAAATAAAATAAAATAAAATAAAATAAAATAAAATAAAATAAAATAAAATAAAATAAAATAAAATAAAATAAAATAAAATAGAGTAAAATAAAATAAAATAAAATAAAATAAAATAAAATAAAATAAAATAAAATAAAATAAAATAAAATAAAATAAAATAAAATAAAATAAAATAAAATAAAATAAAATAAAATAAAATAAAATAAAATAAAATAAAATAAAATAAAATAAAATAAAATAAAATAAAACCAAATAAAATTAAATTAAATTAAATTAAATTAAATTAAATAAAATAAAATAAAATAAAATAAACTAAAATAAAATAAAATAAAATAAAATAAAATAAAATAAAGTAACCTAAAATAAAATAAAATAAAATAAAATAAAATAAAAGTAGTTTCACATTCGGTATAGCACTTCAGAGCTAGTTCTAAAGCCAATCACTGGTTCAACTCGATTCTGCATTTCCTGCAGGGTATGCAGTTTGAGCGGTGACACATACGTGAAAGTACAATAGCAATTGCTGAGCTTCGTGCACATATTTGCCTTTGGATATCGAGACAGTATATACCGCATTATCAGCAACAATGTTCTGACGTTCATTTGTGGCAATGACTGGCAGCTTTTCTTGCTGTCATTTGTCACAAGCAATCTTGCTATTGCGTATGTGTTTGAATACAAATAAGCCACTTGATTTTTGTGATTACGATGTTATGGTGTTTTGCTATATTTTCTGTTTGTTGTTGTTGCAGATAGCTACCATCAATGTTGCCAATATTGTATTTGATGTTGAAATGAACTGATTTCCGATTGTAGTTGTTGTACTCGATGCAACTATAAAAAAAAAACTAAACCACGATAAAGTAATACAAATGATCGCTTAGATGTATGTGTGTGTATGTGTGGGAGTTCCATATACGTGTGTGCATTTTTTGCACAATCGCTGTTGCACCCGGAAATTGACAAAAGGTGATGGTTTTAACCTCTTCTATTGCTTTCATACAATTTCTGTGATACAGAGTTTTCTATTCTTTACATCCGTTGTGAAACGAAGCCAGTTACGAAAGTATTGCAAGCAAAGATGATTGTCGTACCGGAAGTAGCTGCAGAAGCAACATTCCAATGTTTCATTTAATACATAAAGCACGTTCATTATAACTAGTCTGGCTATCTTTTCACTCTGTTTGCTTTTTGCCCTAAAAAATGTGACTAAACAAGTCGTCGAACTTTTTTTTTTTTGTTTTGCTAGCTACCCCAAAATCCACCTCACTCATTACTGGGCATTCTTTTCTCTTCTTTTAAGTGTTTTTTCTATTTATTTTAGCATGCACTTAAACGCTTTTCAATTACATATTTCACTTCTAGAGATCGTGTGTGAGTGTGTGTGCGTGTGTAGATATAGCTACAATTTACACAGTTGCCACACCTGCCATGGCACATTTTGCCAACTCTCCAAAGCTCACACACACACACACACACATGCACACATTTAGCGAATGCATGAGCATTTATACAAATACGCCACACTTGTCTCTCGCACTTGATTCCTCTGAGTAATCGTTTTCATTCCTTCACACTCGTTGTGAGCGCCATTGCAAGGTGTGCTGTTGCCTCGCAGATTTGCTTCAATCACTTTTATTGCCTGCATTTTCTCGACTTTGTTTGCAATTTACTCTAATTTTCAATTTTGTTCTACACATGTGGCACCTGTACGCTTATTTTGCACCTTTTCCGGTTTTGCTCTTATATTTGTGTGAGCTTTTTACGTGGCTTTAAAGTGTGTGAATAAGTTTTTGAGGAAAATATATTTTTATAGCCATTTCGTATTTGGTTGTGTAATATTTTCAAAATTAACTGCAAATAAGTTTTAATAATCCTTATACATAGCTTTCGGTAGATGCCCTATGAAGCCAGTGGTGTGGTCAATGTGAAGGCACAGACTCTTCTATGGAACCAATTTACTTGGGCTATCCATTTGTGTGAGTCTTAGAATCTCCTTGGTGACCAGTTGGTAAACTGTTTAGCAGCTCTTGCTAACTGACCTAAGGAGCTCATTGAAGCTGGAATATATTTGCAAGTTCTAGAACATCGTGAGCATCATCGTCAATCCAAAGTCTAGAAAAAAAATATGTTGTCTACCCAAGTGAAGCGGAACTAATTCTTTTCACGAAGATTTAAATGACAAAAACATACTTGATACCCTGATAAACTTTCCTGAGTAGTTGAAAGCAGAGAGCTTGGGTTAAAAAGCTCTTTAGGGAAGCCATTTGTATATTTCCTACTTTAGAAAAATTGCATACCTCGGTCAGAAAATTCTCAAGCGAAACCAATTTCTGACAAACTTTTTATGGCCTAAATAGATTCAGAGTCCTCATAAGCTAAAATCAAGAATCAGGATTAACAGTTGCTGAAATGGCAATTAAGGTATCAACCTGCTGAAGAAGAAAGGCTCATAAATTCAAAGATCTAAAGTGCGTATACAGACCTCGAGAAGTAGACGATTCAGAACAGATATTCCTCTAATATTAAAGTACCTGGGCGACCGAGACTTGCCCGGTATTTTTCGAATTTTCAGCATAATCTTACTTACTAAGAGCATAAATTTCCAAAATAGATTTCCAAAATATCGAACACTAACCACAAAAAGTCACTTAACATACATTGGCGACACCTGTTGTGTATTAAATATTCTGGTTGGTATACGGCCTAAAATACCTTTCATTTGATACCCATATTGCCATATATTGCTTTATATTTAAAAAAAATCGGAAAGGTGGCAACCCTCTAAGCTTCCTTTAGTGGCAACATCCAAGTAGAAAATCTAAGAAATTTCATCGAAATCGGTTTAGCAGTTCTCGAGATAGTGGTCGATATCTGAAGGAATAAATAGAATGCGTTCAGGTGGCAACCCTAAGTGGCAATCCTACTCGGAGATATTTTGGTTGGGATACGGCCTAAGATACCTTTCATTTGATACCCATATTGCCATATATTGCTTAGTATTTAAAAAAAAGTTGATATAGGTGGCAACCCTAAGGACCACCCCAAGTGGCAACACCAAAGTAGAAAATCTTAAAACAAAGCATAGTACCTGTGTACCAAATTTCATTAAAATCGGTGAAGTCGTTCGGGACATAGAAGTTATAAGATATGGGTCAAGGAGCAAGAAGTGCTCAATCAAAGTGTCGGCCAAGTCACTGTCGATAATTTTAAAGAGAAAATAGTGGAAGCCCCGCTGTGCGGAAGCAAATTAGCAACTTTGCAGAAGTCCTCCTCGAAACCTATACTCAGCTACAAATAAGACTACTAAAAAATGAGAAAAGTGGTCCAGGAGTAAGTCACGGTGTTTATATTTTTTTTTTTACGTTTTTTTTTTTTTATTTTTAAATACACGGTTGGTACGATTACTTTAGCTCTGGTTCATCCCCAATTGAAACAAAAAATTATATCGACCCAAGTGCCGCGAGAGTGTTTTGCTGTAACTTACCGAACCCTCTAAGTCAGTAATGGTTAACGAGGTCACATCGGGTGTCTAGCTCCACCTACTCCAGTTGCGTCACCATGTAAGGTACTCGAAGTATCCAAAAGTCTCAATTACTAAGACTCTTAAATATCTTTTTCTATACCGATACTTTGCTATATTATTAAGATGAGGCTATGGATCAGCATGTAGGGGGCCTAGATAATATTTGTAGTAGGTCCTAAAAGGTGACTACAAACCACGACCTAAAGGTTCGTCGAGGTCGTCAAAAAAGTCGCTCCCGCTGCAGCCGAACTACTACCAAAAGGTGCATATGAGATCCTCATATAGTTACCAAAGTAGTATCCACACCGGCAAAGTTCCCCGTAAACCTTTGGCAAGTGCTTTTTGCCGTTACACAAAACAAATAAACAAACATTCAACTGGCCAACCATGAAATCATCCACTTACATACATATTTCCTGCTTTGCATACAATCACTGCACTGCAAACAAAGATACAAAATCAAATCAAAACCTAAGCTTAGTGGCAATTGAATATCGTTGGAACTTGGGTAACTTGTTTATCTGCTGTTTGCTTTGCATAATGTTACGTATACGCCATGGTCCCTGCGATTGCGATTGCTACTCTTTTGCATTGTAAATTTGTTTGCTAGTTGCGCAATTGTTGTCATTTCCATTCACTTATTATTGCTTCTTTTGGATTTTTTGTATGACTTCATTTGTGTATATATCTATTTGAATAGGTTAAGAATACAATACTATTTGTATGTATGTTTGTACAGTTGTGTGCAATATAATAGTAGTGAAATTAAATTTAATATCGTGCGACGACATAAAAAGAAGCTTTTTTTTTAATTATTTATTTTTAATATATCGATAATTCAGTGACAGAATGCATATAAAATGAAATGAAAAAGTTTGGGAGAGTTAATTGAATTTTAAAAAATTGTTATCAAAATCTGCATTTTTTTTTTCGGAATTTCTAGAATATACCTGAGTATACAATCTTGTAAACTAATCAATTCCAGCAAAATAAATTTGTTCAAAAATTGTTGTTGCAACATTTTGGAATCATTTTAAGTATACTTGAAATTACTTCAGGATCTTTTTGGGTCTTATTTGGATTCGATTCCGAATCATTGCAGGATCATTTCGGGATTATTGTCGGCCTTCCACTACACCGTTGTTATGAATTTTTCCGGGATCAATTCAAATGGTTTACGGGACCACATCGGGTATTTTCGGCAAAATATCGAGACTCTTGAAGTCATTTAGGGCCTTTTTGGCACAATTTTTGGGACCATTTTTGGATTCAATTCGGAATCATTACAGAACCATTTCAAGATAATTTTCGGGACTCCTTAGGGACCCTTTTCGATACTTTTTAGACACTATTTCAGAACAGTTTTTATGCCTTTTTCTAGCTCGTTTTTGTATATTTTGCCGGTGTTGATTCGCATGGGTCACGGGACCACTTCAGGACCTTGTCGGGATATTTTCAGGACTGTTATCGCATTATTTCGAAATCATTTTGCCGAACTTTTTACATTATTCATCATCGGTTAAGAACTTTTCGGAACTGTTTTCGGTACTTTTTTGGAACCAGAGTTTTGTCTTTTTGCAATCGATACGGGAATGCTAAAATGGTCTAGTAAAGATTTCGAAAAAGACCTGAAATGATCTCGAAAAAATAGGCTTTACCAAGATTAAAGTATTTCTAAATGAAATTCAGAATTTACAGAAATTTCTGTTCCATTTAAATTTTGTTTCTGCGTTGTTCCACTCAAACTCTTCTAACAAAAAAATACTGAAAATTTTATGAAAATAGTTTCTAGCTTTAGCTAAAACTGCACACTCGTAACTTTCCTAGAAACGATATTCACTAATATTTTACTACCATTATTTTGAACACCGCTGTATACTTATTTCATACTAATTTTTTCGCAAATCTGTTAAACAACTTTAAATTCAGCATTATCCACTTTACTAATTTAACAAAATGAATTTTAATACGCTTTACATTTCAAAACTTCTAAAACCGCATGTAATTAACGCTTTTACCGTGCTTATTAAGCTTTTGAAAAATTGTAACTGTCGTTTCGTCGAATTGCTTATCGCATTAGCACAGTTCATTAGCGCACTTCAACTCACAAAACTCTACTCATTCATTTATATTAAATGCCAAAATATGCAGAAATGCATAAATCCGAATGTCGAAATTGTCTAACTTTGCTGAAAGTTGCATTTTTGCCAAAAAAAAAAAACATAAAATAAAAGTTTGATTGAATAATAGACAATGTAATCCAAAATGCCTGGAGATATGCGAATAAATTGCTGTTAATGAGTCAAATGGAATTATTTTGGTGGATTGTAAATGTAGCCGAACTTTGTAACTATTATTGCTGTGTAAGAGAATGGAAAAGGCATTGGAGAAATTTTTATTATATTTAAGGACTCGTTTAAGGACGCTGAACATTTATTTGGTGTTAAGCTAAATTCAGCAAGTGGTGAATTATGAAACACAATCTCAGTAAATTAATACTTCATTGGAAGAGATCTACAATATAAATTCGCAAACTGTGGAGAATTGTCCCAAATTACGGCCAAACTATATAACTAAGTTATAAACAATAATATTTGTATGGATAACTATAACCAAGCTGAAGTGCAGTCAATCAAAATAATTTAAAAACAAATTAATTTTAATGCAAAAAAATCAGTTTGAAAAAAACATCAACACAAATGCCAGACACATATTCACCTACATAGCCGTTATTGTGTGAGCAGACATGTCATGCATATTACAACTCGTGCGATCGGCTCTCACTGTGAGTGCGTTGAGTTGGTAGTGGACCAATGAAAAACAAGTATTAACACCATAGCGCCACTCTTGTTTGAGTGAACTTTTGGTGAGTTTTAGCTTTAGTTGTTGTTTAGTTATTGCATTGATTGCTGGTTATGATTCGCATTTCGAGCGACTCTCCTGAGTGCGCGAACAGTTCTATTCTCGGGCGAACTCTAGTAAGGAATAATTTGTTGATATATTCTAGGCTGGAGTTGTTTTCAGTATGAGCGATGCTTCCGAAATAGAGTAACGGTCACTTTCATATTTTAAACCGCGCTAGTCATAGTCTTATGTCCAATTAGAATGCAGGCTGTTTCGGGTTAGTTAGAGCGGCAGCGGCTTTCATATGAATTGGGCACATTTAAGTTTTTATCGAGAGGCATTCTTCAGACTGACAATATTTATAACGCCTCGGATGTGAAGTGTTTTTAAAGTTTGGCAAATAGTCAGTTAGCTTCTTTTTTTTTTTTTTGATAAGTCAGGACATTTCTCCCCTGACTTCAACTTTCTCTGGTGGGGCATCTGTCTGGAAATGGAAGATGGGTAATCGAGTTCTTCCTATCTATCAGCTAGTTTGGATAGCAGATGGCAAGAATTAGTCTTTAAACGAATCGTCGTGCGTTTAGGCATTTGGTAGAATTTTTCGGTCAGTATTCCTGTTAAGCGTATCAGTTAGAATTTGTCGGTCAGTATTCCTGTTAAGCGTATCAGTTAGTTTTCCATGCTGAGCACCATTGTGGAACCTATAACGAAATCAGTGTTTTTTGGCATCACTGTCCAATAGAAAGTTAAGTAAATGTTTGGCTTTTTGATCAGGGGTGAGAAGGCAGGCCCTGTGTTTCCACTTGGTAGGGCATCCATAATTATTATTGAGACTAAGTGATCGATATTTAAAAAAAAAGTTAACAGACATCGATATATGTATGAATAAAAATAGATAAAATATCGATTTATTTCGAAACCAAAAAAAATGTATTATTGAGAGAATTTTTCGATAGAACCAAGCACTATTTTTGACGGCGCAGCTCATGCTCAGTGCATCGCAGTAATATTATCTCTGTCTCTTTCTTTTCGAAGAAATACTATCCTCATTAACATTTCAACATTTAACATAATTGATCGCATCGACTTCATATCATCATATCTACAATTTTCAATTTATGAGCAAGCGAATACGCTCTTCCTTCGTTATTTTACCGTTGTACTTGTGCACGCTTAATTTGCTGCATATTAAAGCAAAAACGTTAAGAGGAAATGAAACGGAAGGAAATCGGCGTCAAAGCGCTCACCAACCAAGCGACCAGCCAATCGAACCAAACACGAATGTACAAGCAAAGCAGTCATTAAGCCAATTCACTTGACTTTGAATAAAAATGCACATTTACTAGCTATTGTTGTTGTTGCTATTGTTGTCATTGCAAATTCGTTGAGTGGCTGCTTCAGCCATAGAAAAGCGAAAACTCAACAACTAAGTACAACACCAACTCTCGAATGGAACAGGTGAAGTGGAAATGTAACGTCAGAAATCAGCATCAATTTATGTATGAGTATGAGTGAGAGTCTATGTATGTGTGTGTGTCTATGTGTGAGTGTCGGTGTATGCTACATCTTGATATGAATTCCCTGAAATGTTTGTAGCATTCGTTGAAACGACCAACGATAGTCATCTGCAAAATGTATTACGGATAGTTTTAGAGCTGCTCTTGGTCGTATAAAATTTCTCCAACTTTAGCCATTAATCATTTAGGTCAAAGCAAATGCAAAGTCGCATCGTTCGTTAGGATGAAATGTGCCAATCGTAAGATTTAATATATATATGGACTTTGTGTGGGAAATCAGTTGCAAAATCTTAAAACTAATGAATGAATTGAAGTGTGCGAGCAAGGCAAGGAGAAGGTGGTGAGCGCAGGAGCTTACTGAGTTTGAGCTTGGACTATGACACTTACAAATAAGTAAAATTGAAATTAAATCCAAATAGATATTAGGTTCGTATTATAATTTTGGAAGCTTCGTAATGAGATAGCTTTGGCTGGTAGCTGAATGAATATCTCAGGCCATTCGTTGCCCTCTCTAATTCAGTGTTGAAAAAATAAAAATTGTAGCTGGGTAATTTAGTAGGATTTGGTCGAATTTAGTAAATAGTAAATTCTGTGGTCGAAAGTCATAACAACCTAAGTCGAGTTAAAAAATTATACCAGTAGAAATTTCTTCTAGCGATTTTTTATAAGAAAATTGCTTCATAGTTTTACCAAACGTATTATATTTAATCGTTTAGAAAGAAAATAATATGAGACCGATAGAAGTTCTGCAAAACTAAGCTTTTTTGTTATTAAAAATCGTCAGAAGAAATTCTGATAGGTCTAATTTCTTAACTCGACTTAGGTTGTTATGACTTGTGGCCACAGAATTATAGTAGAATTAGGGAGAGTTCGGATCAAGTTTGGAGATCATTTCTTGTATTTTTTTGGATAATTTCGAGACCTTTTAAGAATGATTGCAGGCTGCTTTCTGAGTTCTTTTCATGACTGTCTAGGAGCACTTTGGTGCTTTTTAATATTATATATGCATTTTTCGGGACTTTTTCGGTATCAATTCGGAATTATTTTATGTATTTCATCTAAATAGTTTTCGATACCTTTTTGAAAGCATTTCCAGTCCAATCTGATTTTTTAGTCTTTTATGGGATCAATTCGAATGGTTTGGTTTTCGGGAACTTTTTTGGCAGAATTTCGGGACTGTTGTTTCAACATTTTGGAATCATTTTCGATGCCTTTTTGGGAACATTTCAAGACCCAACTTCACACCTTTTAATATATGGGTTTTGAGTCTTTTCCGGATCAATTCGAATTGCTTATTTTTCGATAACCTATGCGACCTTTTTTGGCAGAATGTCGGGACTGTAGTTGCAAAATTTTCGGTACTTTAGAAATCACTTCAAGATCTTTTTGGGACTATTTTTAGTCTTTTTTGGCATCAATTCGTTTGGTTTACTGGACCACATCTTGTGTTTTCGGAATAATATCGAGATTGTTGTTGCATCATTTTATAAGCATTTTCGGAATAATTTAGTGACTATTGTAGCATTATTTCAGGATCATTTAGGTACTGTTTCCAATATGTTTTTATGGTTATTTTTGGAACTTCTTCGGGATCGGTTTCAATACTTCCTAGACACTATTTCATAACCAGTTTTGGGTATTTTTCAATCGTATGGCTTTTGGGACCACATCGGGTATGTTTTTGACATTTTGCGTTGAATTATTTCAGAATCGTTTTCGAATTTGTTGGAACTGTTTTCCGTTTTTTTTTTTTGGAACTAGTGTTGAGTATTTTTCGGAATCAATTCGGCAATCCTGAAGTGGTGGAGAAACATTTCGAAAACCATACCGAAATAGTAGTGGAAAAGCCCTGAAATGATCCCAAAATATAGTATTTACAAATCAAATTCAAAACCAGTGTAAGTTAATCAATATTAGTCCAGCTGTATTGGAGCTACTCATCGCTTCAAATTCTTATTTCTTTCGCACAAAAATGTTTGTATGAAAAACATAATTGTTGAATGAATTTTTGTTTGCAAAGTTGTTTTTTTTTTCAATTTTTTCAATGCCATCATCTCGCCTGCTTTATAAAGCTGTCAAGCCGTTTATTGCCTTCTTTTTATTATGTGTGCCATCTTCAAGCTTTAATATTTCTGTTACTCCTTGCTGGCATCAGTTTGTATGTGACTGGTCTTTGATCGCCTTACGGCTCATACTTTTCAATTTTATAGCATCAATTTGTGTTAATATTTCGGGTGCTGCTCGGCGCAGCCGCTTTCGATCTTCATATTTGAGCAGCTTATGGAGCCGTTTGAAATCGTTAAAATGTATGCGTGTGTGAGTACACATTTTAAATAACTAGTTGTAAACTATCTGAAAACTGGTTTCAATGATAAACAAGCAAGAGAGCGTAACGGCTAATAATATCAATGGAAATAAGGTCACATGACTTTATTTCACTACACATATAAACTAACGTTATAGCTGTGAGACTATTTAAGATGCGTTATTATTTTTTGTTAATTGACTTTATTTCACTTTGCGTTGTGACATAAAGTCAATTGGTATTATTTTCGTTGATCTTGTTGCATATCGTCCAAAAGCGTCAATTTTCTATTTTAATATAACCAGCTCGTGTTTTTGGCAGATTCCAATTCTCAAATTTCGGTAAAAATTAACCACTCTCGTACTAGTCCAAATTAGACCAAATAAGAAGTAGTTCAATTGTTTTTATAGCTAACCTCACATAGTAGAGGTCTCAGATTGAACCTTTTGACACTCTAAAACTATCAAATTTTCTTAGCACACAACTGACTTACTTTGGCCTAGTTGAATACCAGTCACAATAAACTCTACTTCTAAACTAGTTATCTTTCTGGTCAGTTTAGTGTTACGCTGCCATGTATACTCAGCCATTCACCATTGACAGCCACCAACAAGCTACTTGGCCTTAAAAAATCTCATACTAGCTCATCCATAGCCATGTGCTGAGCTTACAGTTCGCAGGTCCCATTGTACGCACGTGTTGAAGGTCAATTTAGTGTGCGACCAAAAATTTATGTTCACAATGATAATGACGTGGAAAGTCTTTAATGCGTTTTATGGTTTGGTACATTTAAAGTTGCTTTACACAAAATCAGTTACCAAGTGTGAAATGTGAGTGGCGAAACAGCAGAAAAATATGAAAGAAAGTACATAAGTACCAACTGAAATTAAATTTTAGATTTGCTGTTACGAGCTTAAGAGAGCGTTGCTAAGATTGCATGCGTGAAGCAGTTGGATTTAATATCAAATATGTACATATGTGCATACTTATACATTTATGTGAACTTTGGCGTTAAGTTGAAAACAAATGTCTGCAGACGTCATTAGAAAATATTTGTCTGCCAATTTTGTAATATGTCATAAATTATGAAGCACCGTAGGTACATATATAAATTGAAAGCATTTTTTTATTGAAACAAATTCAATTAAGGTGGAAAATATGCTCAATTTAAAGCTGACAGTTGCATGAAATACCTTGTCGACTCGTATTTTTATTTTTTCTGGCAAGCAATATATTAAAATTTTGGCGAGACATTTTTTATGGTTAAAATTTAAGTCCTTGCCAAATTAATTAAACAAAAATCGTAAGAACTCTTAATATTTAAACTTGGAATGTCAACAATTTTTAATTTTTTTTTTTTTAATTTTGAAATTTTCTTGTGTTTAACCAACCAACCGTAGTTAAATAAATTTTGTAGCTGCCACCATTTTTATACCCAGCGTACTAGTACTAGTACAAGGGTATATTAATTGTGTCTACATAACGGTACTATGTAACGGCACAAAACAATCGAGTTAGATATAGAGTTCCATATATGAAAGTTCTTAGGTTGAAAAGAGGAATTGATTAAGGCATGTCCGTCCGTCTGTCCGTCCGTGTACACGATAACCAATAATTTTAAATTTAATAAATTTTATATCGAATGACATAGGATTGAAAATGATTTTAAGCTAAATTATGCAAGACCGAGTTGCCACCAATTTTTTTTTTTTTTTTAAATTTTCAAATTTTCTTGTCACTGAGATAAAAGTCCTTTGCGAATAACCAATAATTTTAAATTTAATATCGAATGACATAGGATTGAAAATCATTTTAAGATAAATTATGTAAGGCAGGATTGCCACCAATTTTTTATTTTAATTTTTAATGTTCAATTTAATAAGTTTGGTAGTTGCCACCAATTTTTTTTTTTTTTTTTTGAATTTTCTTGTCACTGAAATAAAAGTCCTTTGCCAATAACCAATTATTTTAAATTAAATATATTTTGTATCGAATGACAAAGGATTGAAAATCGTATATACGAAAGTATGTCAGACAGAGTTGCCAAATTTTTTTTTTCATTTTTTCTTTAATTCTTTTTTTTTTTAATGTAAACGTTAGAACTTTTATTTTTTCAAGTGCTTTCAAGTGTTTTCTTTTTTTTTTTCTTTTTTCTTTGACATATCATCCGTCAAAGTTTTTGTTAACTGCCTACCCTCGACATTTAGAAGATTAAAAATAAAATAATCATAATTTTTATTTTCTGTCCCCTTTCACCTCTTAGCCCATGAATTGAATTGCACCATCAAGTCTCCAATATTAATAAACGTTCATTTTGCTCATCATTGTGTGCCTTTTCTTGCTTATGGCATAAGAAATAAATTGCTTTTCTACACACATTTTTTTAGATAGTTGGTGGCACACCACAATCTGACGCAGCCTTCGTAATACGTCGGAGTGTTGATCGTTTACCTCAATGAACCACAGAAGGCACTCTTGTAATTGACGGTCCCACGCTTGATAAAGAAATTAAGAGAATAATGTTTTAAAGCTTTATCGTGTGGGAAGGTGTTTAAAAAACAAGCCCAACGAGTTCAAATATGAAGTTCAAAAAAAATATTAATTTTCGAAAAAAAAAAACAAGGTTTCAAACTTTCATTTGATTTGTATGACTTCAAGCCGTGATTGCTTTTTAGTTTAAACACAGAGCTTTCTCTTTACATATCTTTCTCTTTTCAGAATTACTCAGCTCTCATGTGCTTTATAATATCAGATTTTTATTTTTTGCTTCAAAGCAAACACTGCATTCACGTGAATTCCTTAAACGTTCTTCATGTATTTAAGTTTTTTCCTCACTTCGTTTTTTTATTTGTTTTTCACATGACCAGCAGCGTAAGCTCATTGAAATAGCACAAATTGATGTTTGCATATCAAATAGTAAAAACAACACCACTGCGAATACCCAACGCCAAGGAAAGTTGGCTAACATTTTGCATTTTCGCGGTTAGTTACGCTTCATCATCGCTTCAACAACTAAAATAAAGGAAAAGAATTATATTTAAGCGCATTTATACATATGTACATTGATTTAAAAGCACAGTAAATATGAAAAAAAATAAAATAAAATTTAAATAGAGCGATAAAAAGGGGTTTACTAGATACGAAGAACTAACAAAGCAATCAGGGATAGCGTAAAAAAAAACTATAAAGAACTCTTCTCACTGATGGTAGCAAAAATATTCACTCTGAGCTATGCTTCTTGTAGATGCTTGAGCATACTCCTAATAAGAGATGGTATGTTAGATTAATCAAATAAAAAGTAATAATAACGAACAATTCGGTATTATTTTTTGCGGAAAATTATGTAAAAATCTTTATGAAAATTGTGGTGCCCCCCATAAATTTAGAATCAAAAATTCAGAAACACATTTACGGTCATGCATTAACCCACTCGTTGTCTACATTTTTATTTTTATAACGATAATATAAACGATTTTTTGGTTAGGTTTGAATATGTTGTACTGCACTTAATTGGTAAATATTTAAAATTATAAACCTTGATACGTTAACCCATTGACGACCTCAATTATCTTTTAGCTCTGAAATCAAATTTTTTCACATCAAAATAGTTTTAAATAGGCTTAAGTATTGATTTTAAGCGTTTTAACCCTTTAAACGCCATGGCTTAACCCATTGGTGGCATACATTTTTATACTCATAATTTCTAAATACATTTTTTGCCGGTATGTTTAGCGTTATAACACAAGTAATTAACCCTTTGATGGACAATTTTTTTTTCTTTAGAATTCAAAATCAAATTCTTTAAATAGGAGTTGCTATAAATACATATTTGTAAGGTTCTTTGGCAAAGTAGCCTATCTAAACATTTCTGAATTTTGACTTTCTGAAAAACAAATTTCAGAAAAAGGTGTTTCTGAATTTTTGTTTTCTGAATTTAAGGAGGCAACTGAAAATTGTACCGAAAACGAAAAAAAACAGTCCCATAATTAGATCGAAAAAGTTCTAAAGATTTCCTTAAAAATAATATTGATAATGGTCCGACAAAATACCCGAAATTATACGAAAAATTTAAAAAATTGTTCTAAAAAAAAGGCCAAAAATGATCCCGAAACTCATCCAAAAATGGCCCAATCTTTTCGAATAATGCTACAATGTTGAATATCCTTTCCATCAATAAACAAATATCGATCTATTAAAAACAAAATATGTTCTTAACTCTTATTCAAAGAATATATAAGAATTTCGTTTTCATTAAAAATCGAAGAGCACATATTCTTGAAAAGCGATTCATTGTTTCTCTGCTTCCTAGTTCCGTATAAAACCAAAATTGAGGTTAGTTTACATAGTAATTAATATTGGCAGCAATCATGCTTCACTCATTAAAAACTTTAACTACAAAGCTAAATGTATGGGTTTGTATTCGGGATACCAATTATAATCCAACAAGCATTTTTAGGTACTGAGAGTCTCGGTATTTGTTACCTAAAAGGGATTTTCGGGATTAG
>OX608079.1:11946528-12169028 GCA_951509765.1 Sphenella marginata | reverse complement strand
CCCCTTTTCAAAAAATTTTGTTAAATCCGCCTTAGAACATATAAATCAATACATATTGCAAATTTTATCATTGTAGTTGCTTCTGATATTGAATTCACCCGTTTTATACGTTTTTCGAAATTTTCGATATCGAAAAAGGGGGCGTGGTTGTCATCCGATTTCGCCCATTTTCAATAGCAACCTACCTTGGCCAGAAAGTAACCTGTATGCAAAATTTCATGCAAATATCTCAATTTTTACTCAAGTTATCGTGTACACGGACGGACAGACGGACAGACGGACAGACGGACGGACATGCCTTAATCAATTCCTCTTTTCAACCTAAGAACTTTCATATATGGAACTCTATATCTAACTCGATTATTTTGTGCCGTTACATAGTACCGTTATGTGGACAAAATTTATATACCCTTGTACTAGTACTAGTACGCTGGGTATAAAAATGATTAAGTAATTTCTATTCACGACAAATAATAAGTCGTTTCGAAAGCAAAAGACATAAAGTAACATAAAATAACACAGCCTGTTATAATATATTATGTGTATCAGAACATATTATCGCATAGCACAGCATATACATACATACATATGTAGTACGTTTGAACATATGTATGTATGATTTAATATAACATTTGTTTTGATTTTAAGCACGGAATTTTACATATCGACAGCCACACTGCAAAACCCTGTATGTTCAAAACCAAAAAGTTTTCAGGAGAGCGAAAAAACTGTGAGAATTATAACGTATGTATATGAGCGACGGTTATTTCATTTCACTACTGGAAAGAAACGGGAAGTTGTAACTCGATTTTGACTGCATTTTAATGCGTGAAATATCACGATCTATGGGAAAGGCTCAGAACCTTATTTTTGGAAAAATAGTGACTTACGGGGTTTTGCAGTGTGGCTGTCGATATAATAACTTAGCATAATATAAAATAAAATCTCATAATGTAGCAATAAATAACAAAATATAACAGAGCTTACCACATCATAACACAGCATACGATTTGCAACGTAAATTTCATCTCTCTTACTCATGTGTACATACATACATGGGCGCTGCAGCTGACTTTGTTTTTGCTCTTCAAATACAGTCTGATTAAGGTTTCACTTGGTTTTTTTTTTTTTTTTTTGGTTGTTGTTTTTTCTTCTTCCTTTGCTTTGTGAAAATTGTACAGCTACAGCTGTTTCTTTGTTGCAATTGTATATTGCAGCATGCTGAGCCAAAATGTTCTCTTTTCTTGGCAGTTTCTCAAAATGATTTAAGCGGAAGTGTGCTCAACTATCGCCGTTCCTTTATTGTTTTGTGCAACGGATGAACAAATTGGCTCCGGTTGTCGGTACAGAACGTTCGCCCAGACGTACACTCAGTTAGATAGTTAGTGATTTTTACTTAATTTAACTTCATGCACTAGCTGAGTTCACCTGGATATGACCCGAATGATGGTGTTTTGGGTGGGCTTAAACTGCACATAGCACCTCAAGTGGACGTGACGCTAAGATAGCCATCTTTAGAAAGAGATATACGTAACTTTAAGCTATGGAATTGAAAGAATTGTATATAACTTAAGGCCGTTTTTACCATGCAGAATTAACGTTAACTGTCAGTTCAATTGAATAAAATCTTCTAAGCTGCTATTTGTCTGAAGAAATGAAATGATGCGCTCTAAATACGTGGGCTGCGGATATTTAAATTAAATCGTCGCATTATCTTTAAAAAATTATATAAAAGAATAATTTATAGTCGCGATTATTACTAAGCCAATATAGTACAAATTAACAGTTTTTAGAATTTTTGTATGTCTGTCTGTATGTTTGTGCGCGCATCACACAAAAACTGCTGCATGGAATTGAATGAATCTCACACAATTGCATTACTAGGCATCTAACTTAGAATTTAAAATATATCTTATTCCGATAACTTGACTACTTTCTGAGTTATACACCAAAATGTGGACCCGAAACACATATGTTAGTACAATATGAGTATCAAATGAAAGGTGCTAATGAGTGCTGCAAAAAGCGATATGACCAAGTTCGAGATCTCAATTGATTTTGTGGATATAATTATTCAGATCGAACTCAGCCCACTATATGTTCTGAGGTGCAACGAAGTGGGGTGGAGTTTGCTGCTTATTACTAACTATGAAAACTCACCTCAACGTTTTGAAACATTCCGGAAGACATTTGACTCATCTTTCCATTCGCTTTCAAACAGCTTACACCTGCGTATAATCTTCTAACCTCTGCATTTGCCTATTTTTTGTCATTCTCTTAGACTTACACTTTTTTTGAGTGCTATTAGCACAGCTTTTAAGAGATTTTGAGCCAAAACTTACACATGAAAATTGTACAAAGACGCATTTTATGACTATAACCACAAAATGTTAATATTGTAAACTGAAATGAAATTGCAACAATATTCAAAACACTCAATCTTCTTTAAATCTCAACTCCTACAAAAGGTAAGCAAGAGAATGCAAGCGCAAGGGATAACAACTACAACAATTAAAAACTAGTTGTGCATTAGAAAAACAAACCATTTTCGGTATTAACAAGTCTTTAACTTATGTAATATATTTCATACAAGAAAACATGGACAAACTCGGTGTGTTTCCAAGAGAGGAAACGAATCCAACGTTTTGACAGCCAAAGCTCAAAAAGTAGTTGATTTAAAGAAAAATAAAAATTAAGTACATATTTTAAAAAATAAACATGAAAGTAAATAAAAGCATATGGGTGTTTCCATGAGAAGGTCAACCACGACTGAAAAAATTATATGACCAGAAAATGGGTTTTAAGACGAATTATTAAGGGAAAAGGAATTGAATTTTTATAAAATGGAAGTATTTACAGCTTGTTGGTATCTTAAAACTCATAAACGGAAGAGTAAAACTGAGATTTTCTTCAACTCAGTTTTCGCAAATTGAATCAACTATTTTCTCTTCCGAATTACTTAAATTAAGAGATTTGAAGTAGTGCAAATACATTTTAAAATTAAATTAACAATGCCAACTACTTACAAAAATGAGAAAAAGAGAAGTTTGAACTCGAATAACGGTATTTTTTTAATTTACTTTTGATAGTATACCTTTGTCGCGTACGTTATGCAAAAACATTATTTTTCTATATCATTTGTGTATTGACAGTCGCAAGTAATAGAGATTACAACTCCAAATCAAGAGATCTTCTAGTTAAATATATTCGCTGAAATTTTCTTTTGAATAGAAGTAATACAAATTGTATTACCCTTTAAAGTTTGTCGCATACGTTATTTTAAGTATGAATATTTTATTGTAATACATTAAAATCGACGTTAAAAGCAATTTTTTCAATACCATTATCCTGAATACATAGGTGCAGTTTAAAAATAAGTTTATTTTAACAAGCATCCCTTATTTTGTAAATAAATTTAGCTGCTAATATTTTGGATGGAATTTCTTTGCCACCTCGCATGGCAAAGGCGCTGTGGATGGAATAGGTGTTGTTATAAAGAGAAAGGTGTGGCAAATAGTAAAAGCTAATAATATAATTTTACCAGATGCTTTTTCATTTTATAAATACGCTTGTGAATATATCGATATATTCGTCGACAGTCAACATACATATAAATACTGCTCGAACGGCATACTCCGTACGAGAAAATATTAGAGTTTATGTAAATATATAAAGAATGTATATCAACAAATACATATGTTATGAATTCGATTTTATTTTCATTATCATATAGTTTTTATAATAAGAATACATTTTTATTTTGTTTCCTAATTAAAGTGTAAATTTCAAACAAAAAACATTTTATCAGGAACCGAAAATAATTGTTATTTTTTTCTTTCAGAATTCACATTATCATCAGATTTATTTTATTTTAGTCATCGTAACCAATATAAATGAGAGATTTATTTTTTTGGTTACGAATAACCCTTATCGCAAGTAATAAATTTTTTGGTTATCGGTGACCCACTCGACAGCAAACTATTTTTGCTGAATAGTGGTAAATTTTTCCTCGAGGAACTTGCAGACATTGGTCATGCCACTCCAGCAACTCAAGTTGTTTTATATTGTTTGAATTTTTTTGCTACCGATAACCAAAAAAATCATGTTACTTACAATAATGGTTATTGTTAACCAAAAAATGTTTCTCTCATTTATAATGGTTATGTTGACCAATATAAAATATGTATTACGGTAATGGTTAATTATAACCAATATTTGAATACATCAGTATTAATGGTTAAATGGGACCTTTTTATCATATTTCTTATAACAGTTACGTCCCTGCATTTTATTATTAATATACTAGAAAAATTGTCGCGTACGTTATGTCACGTACGTTATTTAGTTTTTTTTTTAAATAATAATATAAAGAGACGATTTATCTTTAAATATGAGAGGATTGTAAAGGTGCATTATTTAGCTTAGGTTACGAATATTCAAAGAAATTAAGAACTGGCTTGATTCGCAGACTTTCGCATATATGTATGTGCACAATATAAGCACTTCCGTTTTTGTCGCGTAAGTTATCACCTCATTTTGAACGGATATTTTAGACACCAAAGCTTTCAGGGCGACCAATTTTTTTCCAAACATACTTCTTTTTAATTGCAACGTAACTGTATTTTTATTTTCCCGAAAACTCGTTTTATGTGAGATTTATATTACTCCAAAAGTGTACGAATGTCGCATACGGCTGCATGGAAACACCCATATGTTAAGAACCACGCCCACTTTTGATAATCGTTGCAAAACTGTACCTACGTAGTTAAAAAATCCGCAGCTCTGAGAGCAAAGAAAAACATAAAAAAAAAATAATCCAAACTTTAGCTTCGTTACTTATTTTGGTATTGTTTGTTAGGGTCAGTCACCCCTTTTCCCCGATGCGTCTATGGCCATGTATTTACCAAATAAAAAAAAAATTCCAAATTCATACCAGAGTGTGTCTTATTTGTATGAAGGAAAATACTTGTGAAGCTACAAGGCAATTATCTTATGGTGGTATTGGTGTTGGCCTACTACAACGAAGGTTGTTGTTGTCTAATGGCCACGATCACTCTGAGAGATACAACGAAGGTTTCACTTTTAAGTGAGGGGGTAGGTACTATCAAAATGTTTGGAAAAAGTTTTTTCAAAAATGGAGTCGCCCCACGGTAGTGATCGTCAAGGCTCCGATTGTATTTGTTTCATAAAAAACCATCCCGGTAAAAATGTACAGGGAAGTTGTAGGTCCCACCTATTTGTAGAAAAAGCTTGAAATAGCACATCACAAATTGGTAAAGAACTTATGTTTAAAAAAAGTTTTTTTTATAAAAAGTGCTGTGCACCCTAATGCATCACAATTTATGTTAAACATATGAAATCGTGTATTACGGTGATGATGTAGAACAAGGCAAGATTTATTCTGAACAAATGTATCTGGTTTAGTATACTCTTAGTTTTAAACACAACAACAAGTTGTATGTTAGTTCTTGATAAGAAATATTTACCACGTTTATGTTAGATCGGTTTTGAAATTGTTATCAGGCCCTGAAAAAAAATTTTTTTTTGACAAAAATTTTTTGACAAAAATTTTTTTTTCATAAAAATAAAGTATTCTTTTTTTCAAAGGCAACTATTTTTATACGGTCGTGATCGATCGCACAAAAATTTTTTTTTTCAAAATTATTCGAAACATGACTTTGTGTAGCTAATTTTGAATTTTGTGCAAATTTTATTTGTGCGATTTTTTTTACACGGTCCCTATAACCCGCATAAAAAGAGGTTTGACTGTACCTCAAAGTTCAAATATTAAAAAAATTTCAATTTACCTTATTATACGTATATGTATAAAGTATCTAAAACCAAGATGGTGTTTTTTTTTTCTTTTAATAAATTTATGCATTTTCTAAAAAATTTTAAAGACGTAATTTTAGTTTTCAGATACCTTTCTAAAAAAAATTTTTGTCATTATAAAATTTTCTTTATCAAAAAAATTTGTTCAGTGTATTATAAAATTTTTAAATTTCAAAGTACCTAGTACCGTAAATTTCAAAATGTTTCGAAACCTTCCTTCAACTTCTTTTTTAAAAATGCCCCCCTTTAGAATTTTTAAAAATAATACTTTTTTCAGATTCCGATTCAAAAATGCACTATCTCAGGTGAGAATATAAAAAATTTTCATTCTATATAAAATTTTTTAAAAATTCTTTTTGAGATAACGCGTTCTACAAGCCAGTTTCGAAATAGTGATGAAAAAAAGAAAAAGAAAAAAGAAGAAAAGCTAGAAAAAAATATGAATTTTCCAAAGAGTTTTGATGAAACAAAGTAATCCATCAAAAACCATCTTCTTGCACTACTGCACTTTTTCGCTTTTACATAAAGGTAGCATTACAAATTTCTTTAATACAGTTTTTCCAGCTAAATATTCTATACGCACACAACCTTTCCTTCCCAACTGTATTCTACAAATTTAAAACTTCTGCTTGCTTCTGGGTATTACAAAGCATTTTTTTACTTTCCTTACTTTGTACTGTGCAGCGTGTAAAAGTTTATCAGCGAGAGTGGGAGAGAGCAACAAAGAAGAAGCAGGTGGACGAAAAACATAAAACAGCAAAGCACTTGACAGCATTTTGAAAAATTAAAGTAGCCTCAAAAAGCTTACAAAACACATTGGATGAGAGACTCGACTAGCAACGGTAGTATGTTTAAGCTGATGGAAAAGTGGTTCAGTGAAAAATTGCTTAAGACTAGTTTTGTGCGAGCGGGGAAGAAATAGAAAAATTGTGTGCAAATTGTTCAACAAAAATTTTGCTAAGAGTCAATTGAGGCATTTCGAGTGCAGAAGGCAAAGTGAAATTCAAGTGGAACTTGAATTAAAATACCTCAAAATGGAGGGGTGAGTTTAAATCTTTTAACGATCTTAAGAACTAAAATTCACAAGAAATTTGAATGCACATAGCATGCAACGGTAAAGGATTAGATGAAGGTGTAGAAGAGAAAAAATTTTTTTTTTTTTTTTTAAATATGTTTTATTTGTTGTATTGCTTTGAATAAGCTTTTGTAATATGTATGTGGGTTAAATTAAAAAAGCTTAACTAGAACGACTCTGCTTCTAAGATCAATAAATATTTTTGTGAAATTATTGAAATAATTTGTATTTCAAAAACCTTTAATTCTACAGCAAATGTGTGTTAATGCGTAAGTGTATGTAAAAATCTCAAATACTCATAACCCATCTGACTGCACAAAAGTTATAAGAATTTCTGCCATTCTGTTCGTGCTCGCTTTGGGGTAAGTAAATTCCAAGTTGCACATATTTGTAACACTTTATGTTGGCTCACGCATGCAGCAGGGACGCAGCTGCTATTTTGTTTGCATTTTATGAATGTAGGAGTGGCAGCAGTAAAACATATAAATGTAGCGGTGTATTTAAATACTTTAGCAAATATAATAGTTTCAAATTGTTAAACATTTGTAATTGTGGTAAAACTTGAAGAGTATGTGCGACTGAAACATTTGAGTGTGGTGCTTGTGGTGAGGTAAATACAGCTGAGGTGCATTTTTACATTTTGTTATAAATTTTAAGAATGTACTTTTTCATGTGTGTTTACTACGTGCGTATTAATGTTAATGCAAATAACCGTAAATTAAAATTTAGCTTAAAGTGCACCGAGATATCATAAAACTGAAATAAAATAAAATAATAACTGAAATAAAATAAAATAATAACTGAAATAAAATAAAATAAAATAAAATTAAATTAAATTAAATTAAATTAAATTAAATTAAATTAAATTAAATGAAATTATATTAAATTAAATTAAATTAAATTAAATTAAATTAAATTAAATTAAATTAAATTAAATTAAATTAAATTAAATTAAATTAAATTAAATTAAATTAAATTAAATTAAATTAAATTAAATTAAATTAAATTAAATTAAATTAAATTAAATTAAATTAAATTAAATTAAATTAAATTAAATTAAATTAAATTAAATTAAATTAAATTAAATTAAATTAAATTAAATTAAATTAAATTAAATTAAATTAAATTAAATTAAATTAAATTAAATTAAATTAAATTAAATTAAATTAAATTAAATTAAATTAAATTAAATTAAATTAAATTAAATTAAATTAAATTAAATTAAATTAAATTAAATTAAATTAAATTAAATTAAATTAAATTAAATTAAATTAAATTAAATTAAATTAAATTAAATTAAATTAAATTAAATTAAATTAAATTAAATTAAATTAAATTAAATTAAATTAAATTAAATTAAATTAAATTAAATTAAATTAAATTAAATTAAATTAAGTTAAATTAAATTACATTAAATTAAATAAAATTAAATAAAATTAAATAAAATAAAATAAAATAAAATAAAATTAAATTAAATTAAATTAAATTAAATTAAATTAAATTAAATTAAATTAAATTAAATTAAATGAAATTAAATTAAATTAAATTAAATTAAATTAAATTAAATTAAATTAAATTAAGTTAAATTAAATTACATTACATTAAATTAAATAAAATTAAATAAAATTAAATAAAATAAAATAAAATAAAATAAAATTAAATTAAATTAAATTAAATTAAATTAAATTAAATTAAATTAAATTAAATTAAGTTAAATTAAATTACATTAAATAAAATAAAATTAAATAAAATTAAATAAAATAAAATAAAATAAAATAAAATTAAATTAAATTAAATAAAATAAAATAAAATAAAATAAAATAAAATAAAATAAAATAAAATAAAATAAAATAAAATAAAATAAAATAAAATAAAATAAAATAAAATAAAATAAAATAAAATAAAATAAAATAAAATAAAATAAAATAAAATAAAATAAAATAAATTTAAATGAAATAAAATAAAATAAAATAAAATAAAATAAAATAAAATAAAATAAAATAAAATAAAGTAAAATAAAATAAAGTAAAATAAAATAAAGTAAACTAAAATAAAATAAAATAAAATAAAATAAAATAAAATAAAATAAAATAAAATAAAATAAAATAAAATAAAATAAAATAAAATAAAATAAAATAAAACAAAATAAAATAAAATGAAATAAAATAAAATAAAATAAAATAAAATAAAATAAAATAAAATAAAATGAAATAAAATAAAATAAAATAAAATAAAATAAAATAAAATAAAATAAAATAAAATAAAATAAAATAAAATAAATTAAAATTAAATTAAATTAAATTAACTTAAATAAAAAAATTACATACAATTAAATGAAATTATTCCACAAGGTGGCGCTTTGATGGAGATTATGTCGGGAATAACTTCATAATGTTTTTTGACATTTACGATACAAGTTATTTGCTGTACGATCCTTGTAAATTTTACCAAAACTAAAATTTAATAATTAATTTGAGATTAGCACGACTTATGCTTGGCTAGGTTCAATGCAATACGTTACCTTTCAAGGTTAACACTTATTGAAACGGAAAGAGCTTTAGCTCCGTAAAAGCTTACGCTAACTACATACATATGTAGCTCGTTTCATTTTGAGTAAGATACTTAGTAAGTACAGAAATAGAACTTACTCATGCAATTATACAAACGTCGTGCTTTTTATTTATTAAAGTCAAGTTATAAATATAAAAGTCAATAAGTTTTGTCGATTACTTATCGTATTTTGTCAATTAATTTTCTTTCGTTGGCTTAATACACTTTTGAACAGATGAAGGATGACAGGTGGCTCTTGGCCAAAACAAAACTGCAGTGCAACAAAAAAAACCTTTAGCTCTTTCACGGTTATCATTACAAATGTACGTACCAAGTTGATAATTTTTTTCCTCCCCAGAATTCTTAAGAAAGACATATCGTAAAAGTATAGATAGAAAGCTTTAGTGTCTTAATTGATATCCGTTTTGACGCAAACCAGTTGCGGATGTAGTTTACGTATTCTTCTTTCTTCTTTTTCTTTCACTCAATACTTTTTTTTAATTATAGTTTACCAATTTTTAAATATTTCATCGTCAAGGGTAGACCAGCTCAATAATAATTTTCATATAAAAAAATAGTATTTTTTTTTGTTTTTTTATAGTCAACTAAAAATGGCTGAATATTTATTGCCTTTTAAACAATATTAAAAAGCAAAAAAATCCGCTTTGGAAAGTGAATATTGAGATAGGTAATTGCCGAAATGGCACACCTTATATTGAGTAGAACATTGTAATTAATAAATTTATTCATTAATTTTTTTTTTCATATAGTCCTCATGATGATCTCAGATTGAGATCAAAATATTGAAAATAAATAAATAACAACAAAAATTTTGTTGTTTTATTTGAAATAATCCTAGAGCTCAGAAGTAAATAAGTAATATATATATTTATAACGGCCAATAAACAAATTAATTAAAATTTAGAATTTTAATTTTAATTACATAAGTGGGATAGATTTTTTAGTAAGAAATGAAACGAAGCACCCCTTAAAATGCTCGTACATATGTATGTTGTCAATTGCAGTTATATAAATGATTGGAAAGTCATTAAATTTATAATAACTATGAAATTGAGCTAGCTCTAAGGCACAGCCAAGCTTTTATGTATATAACCATACACCAATACATACATACATAAATACAAGTTTGTGTTCGAATAGTATTCATAAAAATATTTTCGTGCACGAGTGCGTCATGCAATCAAATTTAAGTGCATAGATTTGCTAGGTATGGAAGAGTATTTGATTCTTTTGACTAACTACAGTAATTGAGGATAAGTTCATAAAAGACCAGCAAACATAACGTGTTTTGTTGTATTCCTAACTTCCGAGTGTCTAATTAAAATGAGTACGTCTTAATATTGCTCTCAACCGACCTCTGTTATTCGCTCTAAACAGACTGCACAAATATTTCAGATATTCTCTCAATATCAAAGTTCATCTTTTCCAACATATTTTTGGATACAAAAATTATTTCCCCGTTTTACGCAGTTAGCATCCAAAACTTAGTTAGGGAATTTTAAATTAAGAAATTAAAGCCTTTCTCCCGATTTCGAATCGAATTTCGATTTTCAATTTAGCCCTGTTCGTATATCTGTTCGAATGCAAGCTAGTATGGGGCCGCCATTTTGAAATATATTAACCATTTATCGAAACCAGGAAGATCGGGCCAATAAAACTCATAGCTTCCATATAATCGATAGTTTCTATAAATATAGTTTGGGTTAAACAGGTTAAGACCGTACAATTTTTATCGAATAGCATTTTCTAACTCTCGACAATCCTGGCATACATTTTCGAAATAGGAAGTACCAAGTTTTTTACAATCGAAATGGGAATAGATCAAATTCGAAGGGAACAGCATGGAACTAGAAGTTTTTATGTGTTCTACTCTTCTTGTTAATAGACTTGAAACTTCTCTCTTCTTCACTTTACCACTTGTTGTTGTTGTTGTTGTTAGCAGTTAGTCACTTTAACACTCTTCGCTGTCACTGTCATTGCGCTAAGGTTTGCTGGGATATTTCGTGTACATACATACATATGTACATATATATATATTTATAGATATCCTTACAAATTGCTGTACGACTTGTGCATGACCATTTTGAAAATATGAAAATTGACCAATTTGTGGTAAGCGCACATATAATTTTTATGGTTACTAACATCTGTATTTATATTATGCCATTGGGTAGACTTAAGTGCATGAGATAACAAAGTGACATTTTCTTGTTGAAGTTTGGATTTTCACACAATGGCATCATACACGTCTACTTATGCTAGAGTGTGTGTGTGTTAGTAGAGTAAGGGTTAGGCTTACCTTACTTGTATAACAATTAGAAATTATTTATTTCTTCATAGCCATTTTGTGGTCAATTTCTTATTGCTTTTAAGTGATTTTAGGTGGGCTGCTACAAAGTGATTTGGTCTTAGACCCTTGTTAAAACGTCATAGAATATGAATTAATTATATTTTAAGATAATTATTTGTACATTAATGGGTGGTTTTTACAATTAAGCTTGAGCTTTAAGCTTATTTTGTAATTTGCATTTGCTCTCTTTTTGTGTGCAAAAGTTTATTTTTGCCGCCTTCAACTGAGCAGCTTAAATAGTTTTAAGCACAGCAAACCCTGCCACTTGCGTGTGTTTCATATTTTACCCTTTGGAACACTTGTTTTGAGTATGTCATTGACCTCAGTGAGGGACCATAAATGCCGCAGACAAAATTGGCTTAAATTCAGCTAGCATGAGAATGTTGGGCAACATTTATTTAATTTTTGATTACATAGTCAAATATTCAGTATATTAAAATCCAAAACCGGCCATACAGGTTTTGCTCGCTGAATAACGATTTCGGTAACAGGAGAAGAAGAGGCCTCCAGTGGGATAAAAAAAATAAATACATACATGGAAGATGAGTTGAACTCCTTTGTTGTTTCCAATATTTGTCGGTTATAGCTGAAAAGGGTAAACGATAGTGATTGGATACGCATTGTTAGGTTGACGATGTGATGGCGCTCTCATGCTCAGTGCACTTCTCTTTCTTTGGGAGCTGAAATTGGGA
Source organism: Sphenella marginata (assembly GCA_951509765.1). Lineage (NCBI taxonomy): Eukaryota > Metazoa > Arthropoda > Insecta > Diptera > Tephritidae > Sphenella > Sphenella marginata. Next base: position 12,156,508 of record OX608079.1, on the reverse strand, counting down.
ATGTATTCGGCATTTTATAATATATTGAGCTTTTGTTAGAACCAAAAACATCGCAACGCTCATACAAAGCTCAACATTCGAAATTACATATTTTTTTTGTTGTTTGAAAGGATGCGAAAAAAAAAATCAAAAAAAATTAAAATAAATTAAGAAACTTTAGACGTCATTATAATTTCAATGAACATGAAATGGTACACATAATAACTTTGGTCCAATGTCTCGAAGTATGAGATGAAGAGTAGATAGATTCCTTGAAATCGACAGAGAGGAGTTGATAATTCTTTATGGCTCTACTCTTCGATTTTGGTATGACGCGTGATTTTTCCCTCAAGAACTTAAGCACGTTCTTCATCTGTAAAGCCAATTTGGAAACAAACGTATTCTTTTTCTCAAGGAGTGGTTCAAGAGTTTTGGTTGTGAAGGAAATTTTTGATTTGAGAGTCAAATTTAAAGTTCTTTTGGAGTAGATCGACATTTTTTTATTGATGCCAGGAAAATAAAAAAATTGTAGCAGAGTATTATAGTTCAATTTAAGTTAGTTAATATTGAATTTAGGAAAAAGCTTATTCTAGCTAAGTTAGGCAGGGTGTCATCATTTCGCGATTGCTTTCGGATTGTTTTCAGAACTATTTAGGACATTTTTCGGGACGTTTCCGGCATCACTGCAGGATCATTTCTTGAATGTTTTCCTGATTTTCGCCTAATTTTTTTCGGGATAATTTCGGGATCACTTCGGGAGTGTTTTTTTTTTCTTTTTCGCGATGAATTCGAATGGTTTTCGGAACCATTTCGTTGTAAAATGGTGTTTATACTCGCATAATTTCAAAAATAATTTCGCTTTTGTTTCGAGACCTTTTGAGATCAACTACGGAGCACTTTGGGATGATTTCGGGATCCCTGCCGCATAACTGTTAGATCGTTTTCGGTACTATTACGCTACTTTATCAGGTTCGTTTCGAAAGTGTTCTCTTGTCTTTTATGGGACCATTTCTTGGTCTTTTTGGAATAATTTCGGTATCATTTCGGAACTATTTCGGGACTTTTTCGGTATCATTTCAAGCAATTCTCTTTAACTTTTTGTTATTATTATAGGATAATTTTAGTATTGTTTTGCGGAACCCTTTCGGGATAATTTCAGACAAATTCCGGAAATTTTTTTGCGACGTTTTTGGGACCTTTTCGGAGCTTTTTCGAAGTATTCTTGATAATTTAAGCGTCTTTTTTAGAACATTACTCCAAAAAAATATGCCGAAGTGGTTTCTTAATGAAACAAAAACTAAATAAAAATGCGTAATAAACTAAAAAGTTCAAAAAAAAAATTTTATCATTTCGGAGTTAGCTCTTAAATCATTAATAAGCTGCCCTGCCCTCCTTAAAATCTTGAGATTGAGATTTTCCGACCCCGGTAGCCAGTTTACCATTGTTGTACTCTTTCAGATTGACTTCTAAAACAACTCTTTAAATGTCTTCAGGTTTTCCATAAGAAGTAGCACTCAAACTTCTACCTAAATTCTCTTCCCATACCTATATATATATCGCATATATACTTATGCGAGAGAACTCATATTAACTTGGCTATGTGCCGACTGCGTATGCAAAATTTAAAAAGCTGTTTCTGCGCCAAATTGCTAGCATATGTAGGTATTTGTAAGTGAAAAAGTGGAATCCTCTTGGAATTGTAGTGACATTTTATTATTTTCGTATGTTACACCTTACTCTTGCATATGTTAGTGCTTTTCACAAATTCTTGGCTGCTTACTGCCTGCTGAGTTGCTCATAATGCACAATATGTTACAAATATTTATGGCTTTATAAAGCTTTTTTTTTGCACTCCAAGAAAGGAGTGACACCGTAGCTGCTTACAATGCGTAAATTGAAAAAGATATGCAAAAGGTGAATGGTAAGGCAGAGAATGCGTTTAACTTGTATTATTAAAAGTTTTTTGACAGTTTTTATATGTTACTCCATATATCTAACACTTAGGCATGGAGAGCCATTTCCGTATACAAAATCGTTGAAGAATGCGCCCACTTTTTCTATATATAGAATACACATTTTATTTTTATTCAAGAAAAATTGTTTGCAGCGCTCACTGTTGAGTTAAAAAAAATCACAAAAAAAAAAACAGTTTTTGGAATTTTTGTGTGTTTGTCTGTCCGTTTGTTCGCGCATCACTCCGAATTCGCTGAATAGAATTAATTGCAATTAACAGCGTTACATTACTAGTTGTCTAACTTAAAGTTTAAGATATCCTTTATTCTGATTACTCTACACGTTTCAGAGTTATCGACCAAAATGTTGACCAGGGTGATCGAAAATATATTACTACAATATGGGTATCAAATGAAGGGTGCGAATGAATACTCTACGAAGTAACGGGAATTTGTTTGACAACTCGACTAGTTTCGGAGATATACTCATTAAAATTGGACTCAGTCTATAAGTCCTGAGTCTTTTCAAAGCACTGCCGGGCAGCTTTTATGTATTTGTTGAGAGCGATCATTGCTTGCACTAAGGAAAACTTTCCAACCTCATACGCAAAAACCCCTGTTTGGTATAAAAATAAAAAAAATGTGCTCAGCATCTTTCATTACCTGTTTGCGAATTGTAAGAGCCTGCAGTTAAATGAATGAAAGAACTGCGTAAACTATTCCGAAAAGCTATGCATGTATGTATGTATATGTGAGAGAACTATTTCGTGTTGCTAAGTTTTGTCGCTCACAACAGATATAAGAAGAAGCATTTTTGCAATATAAAACGCTTTATCGAATAGAATCTTCAAACTCCCACTTTTCCTTAGAGCTGTCATAAGTTTTTCCTTTGCGCGCATTGCTTCTTCCCTACTCTTCCCTTCTCTCTCAATCACAAGCTATCTTTTTCTTAAAAAAAAAACAAACTTTTCAAACACAAATTCGAGCGCTTGTAATGCAATCAGCTTCTTAATAGTTTGAGATAAGACTTACTAAATGCTTGCTTTCGCTACAAACACAAGAAAAGTGTACTCAGCTCAAGCTGGATTTCTAACAATTTACAACAACAAAATGCTAACTTGAGTTGAGCCACTTGACTTATCCGCAACCAAATCAACTTTGCTGCTAAAGAAAATATTGAACAACTTTTTTTTTTTGTTTTTGTTTTTTATTAATTCTTTTTTAGTTTGACTTTTTCAGTTTCAAATTTGTGCCAAATAAAAGTAAGCAACAACACAATTTTTTTTATTTTTCTGGTTTTTAGTTTTGCAAAAAGACACAGCAGAAAACTTGAAAACAATCAAAAAACAAAGAGTAAATAATTCAAATAGTTATTTTAGTTTACTGCGCCAATAATCGTATTTTATTTCATGCACGTTTTTTTTTTTTTTTTGTTTTTGTTTTTGTTTTGTGGTCGTTCAATACTTTCGCTTAGCCAACAAGCAAACCACAAAATGCATTCGCAGAGACCAAAAGTCAAGCAGACCAACACACACGCGCACTCACTTTCACACACACACATACACGCTCTCACACATACATACACACACACACACTTAGCCCTAGACAAGTTGGACATGAAATTAGTTAAGCGTTGCATTTACTCCTAAAGTTTATTGAAAATAGTGAAGCTTATTGGCAAACTTCCACCAAAGGAGTCAATTTTGTTATTTACACAGCATGAAATTAAGCGTAGAATAAGAGAGACGCTAAGCTTTTGGCAAGCCAAACTGGCAGTGGACGTGCATTTGTATTTTTATAGCGCAAAAAGAGAATTGAAAAAATCTGAATTTACTGGGCTCTGTGGCACAAAGGCTGGACGCATTTCAGATAAAACACGATTTTAATTCAATATTTTATGAATAGTTCAAGGCTTTATTATGAGCTTTGATGGCGCTGGAGCTGTTGTAGAAAAAAGTTAAGAAAGCCGTTTCTAGAACCATCTATTAAACCAGCTAAAGGAATCGAAGGACCTCGAAACTTTACACGCCGAGGAGGCAGCCCAGGACTTACTTAACTGGCCTGCCGTTTTTTTTAATAGTAGGAGCAATGTCTAATACACCCCACAATGTCTGGAAACTTTTACTTTCCCCTGAAGAGAGCGAGTTCAGTTTTACTCTGACGAGGGCCCTTTTCATTCATCTCCGGAACCCAGCTCTTTGCACTCCATTACTCTTGTTATAAAACACAGATGGATCGACCCCGAAAATTACCAAGCCTTTGTCGACAACCGCTGCCCGCAAGGACCCAACTACAAATGATCTGGAAAGACCCCTCTGTAATTTTAACTGCCGAACGGAGTACCACTTCAGTTGACCGTCATTGCAGTAACCATGATGCGCTACCCAAACCAACTCCCCAGGAATCTAACTCCAGAACAAACAGACGTTCCAACATTGGATTGAAGTCCTTGGCAACTTGGACCACATTATAACTATTCGGAATGTAGCTCAACCTTAAGTAGTTTGTATAGATGGGATGGGTGCTTGGCTGTAACAGAACATCCACAGAGATCTCACAGCAGAAATACCATCAGGTCTGGCGAATATTTGGTAGTAAAAAGAGTCAACGATATCCAAGTTGCCTTTCCTTCAGAGGGATGCCTAGCGAACCCAAAAAGCTAACTATTGGAAACTCGACGTGATGCGCTTACCACTCAAGATTTGCAGTGATCTAGCGCTGAGTACCCCATTGAACTTATTGGAGTACAAGCCACAGCTTGCACGTTTGAAACGGTTAAACGTGATTCTACTAGGACGCGATACATTCGGGGAAAACTGAACATACTGAAGATGGAGTGCTTCAGAAGGATACTTCAACGCGATATTCGGTCGAACAATTCCAATCAGACAATAAATGAATGGAAAACTTTCTCTCTTACTGAAGTAAAAATCACGTCTTGAGCTAGTATCGGGTCTCCGAGTGTATGATGGAGAGCCCCCACTTAATTCTCATGAGAAATGTCGGCCCAAATCACTAACAACCTGCTGTTGCCTACGTTCAAGCCAGTGGTCGGCGTTTTTTTTTTTTTATTTATTATTAATTATTTATAATTGCTCTTTCATTCATTTTAAATCGCGAATAATTTACTATCACATAAAACAATCAACAAAGCGACAGTACGTTCCGCAAGTGCTTTTTCGCTCTAATCACAAGAGTGTAAGAATGTATGTGAAGAGCGTAATACCCACACGGGTTAGGTTTGCCGAACAATGGTCCAAGCACACCGCCATTACGGGATCATCAAAACCAGTACACAGAATCTTGGCCTATTCGTGCTATCCTTAAAATCGTTAAACATAATAAGCAATAGAAAATATGCATTAAACAATTCGGCAGTCAAATGTTCAATCGATCCGGATTTCTATGAAAAATGAAAAGGAAGTTTGCGTGTGCTGCACACAAACCAAACTTGAGTTATCGCCTTGAAAGAAGAATATGAATTAAGACCCTAGAGAAGAGCGATAAACACGTACTTGTTGCTCAGAGTGGCGCAATGCTTTATTAAACCTGCGTGTGTGCGTGTCCATTCATGTTCTGCGGCACCAACAAGAGCAAAGAAAATATATTTTAAGTGCCCCATTTGTGGGTCTTAGCCAGTGCAATCAATTTTCGTCAGCAAAGGTAAACTTCTGTGGTATAGCCTGCATATGTATGTATGTATGTGTGAGTTCTTGCAAAAATATGTGTTTGTTTAACGTTCACTGTGTTACAGCGTAGTGGATATGGAAACAAAAACAAAACTAAAAAAAAAAAAAAATTGGGAGAAAACCATAAATTTTTGTGAGAAGTTGCATGATTTCGTGACTCAACCACCCTCTGCCATGCGATTTGCTTACTCCTCTATATCTTTGCCACTTCCTACTTTCATTCGTAACATTCGTTTCTTGATCGCATTTCCTTTTTCCTCCACATTGAGTTATTCTTTTGTTTTTGTTTGCGTTCTTGATTTGTGGAAATTTATATGATACAACTGTTTTCCGTGAGACAGTCAAAATGCACGAATTGATGATTGTGCAGAGTTCGTGTGATGGATGTGTGTAAAATATTTTGCATGTATGTATGTATGTATGTATGTATATTAGAGTGGGTCAAAGAATTAAAAAAAAAATAGTTTTTTTGAATTTTTTTTTTTTGGAATTTTTACTTTTTTTCCACACCTTTGAAGCAAAAAAAAATAGCTGGATGAGATTATCAACCTAAACTAGAAAGAAAAAGGAATATTCATATATATATTTAAATGAAGAGGAAGCGCCAAATAAGAAGGGAAAAGAGTACAATTTGTTAAATTTAGGAAAATGAAATTTTAAGCAGGACAACGCCTTCAAACAAAGTAAAATTACAACTTCCTAAGATTTTGTATCTTTTTTCCTGCCACCTCTTTCTACGAAAAGTGGGCGTGGTTGCATTTCGATTTGGTTTTCACTTATCATACCTACAACAACAATAAGAAGTCGCGAACAAAGTTTCATCAAGCATTTTATCGTAAACTGCTATGAAGTTATTAACAATAAATTTTTTCATTTATGTATATGTAGGCGGCGGCACGCCCATTTCAAAAAGTTTTTAAAAATTGTTAATAAAATCATCAGTTCATTGAAATTCCCTCGTTATGTCTGTATAAGTGAACAAGCTTTGATTTGTTAGTTTTTCCTATTTCACTTTAAAAAAACTTGAGTACAAAAGTGGGCGTGGTCGCCCAACGATTTACCTTATTTTACTTGGATGTACTCTACATAGTATACATGGAATCAAGTTTCGTAATTCTAGCATAAAAGGTTCCGTTGTTATTCACAGTCGAAATTTAAAAATTAGTTTACCGAAATGTGGGCAGTGCCACGCCCTTATTAAAAAATTTGTTATAATCTTCAAAATAGTTATCAGTTAGATAGAGGTATCAAATTAAATTATGTATTATATCAGTTTTTATTATTAAATTATCTCATGTTATATGTGTTTCGAAATTTTTGTTATGGAACAAAAGGGGCGTGGTTACTTGTCGATTTAAAACATTCTTTATAGCAACCTATTTTTGATGGAAAGTAATTCCAAATTTTATTCAAATATCTCTGCAATGCATTCTTCTATTCATTTTTAGAATTTTGATATATCGAACCTTTTAAATAATTTTAGACGGTTATAAAGTTCCGTTATAAGGACAAAATTATAATACCCTGTGTCTAGTACAGCTGTTTTTTATACAAATTATATCAAATGTGCAAATATGAGAATCAAATAGAATGTACCTACTTTTCGTCATGTTTCAAAAAAAAATATGTCTAGCTAGAGTTGCCACATAATTCTATTATCATACATATTATTTCTGTAAGGTCATTTTGTGTTTGCTCCTACTTTTCTGCTCTCATTTCGAACCAATATTAATAAATAAGGTGTGTGTGCTTTTGTTTAAGCGTATTTTATAAAAATAAATTTGTTTAAATAAACCATTGTGAATGCACAAAAAAATAAATTTTTACTGCAACGCCACTGTGAATCAAAGACTTTATCTACTGGGTTGTAGATGTCGCTGGTGGTAGTGGTGAAAGTCTTTGATTAAACAGAACAGTGGATTTAATAAGTTAAACTAATTTAAGGTGGTGGAATTTCGACCACGGGATATACTAGTTTTATTTAAAACAAAACTAAAAATTAATTGTTCGAGGTCATATGTTTAAAGAATTATACAATATTCATATTCGATCGAATTGCAGAGTAGCGTCGTTTATTAAAATCCACTTTTTTTAATTCAATTAGAACAGCGTTTCAAATAGATTAACAGGATGAGGACCGTGAAGTGTACTGAGTTGAAATAGTTCCAGTAAAAAAGAAAACGAAATGTAAAAATATTTTAGCTTTGAAGTAATAATATTTTCCTTCTAGTGCTTCAGGTCTGGTTCTTATTGGGTTAGTTTGGCTTTCTTCTGAAAATTTATACTAATTTTGCATTGATCAGTTTTATGAATAGTTTCATATATATTTATAGAGATGCGTCTGATGGTTTTTTCATCACTATTCAAATTATAATACACCCACAATCATGGTTTCAGTTTTAATTAACGTAATTTTCTCATTTAATCACAGAATAAATATGTATACACATACATTTAAACACATACAAATAAACAAAAATCTATTAAATACATTTTCCCAAACATCCCAGAATATGAAATATATAGATAATTTGAGAAGAAAATTACTTTAACCAACATTTTACGCTTCTGTAATTAATTCAATTAAGTTGAGCATTTCGAAAGGCATAATCCACTGAAAGTTCAATCTGATGAAAAGGGTGCTAAGAGCTCTGCATGCAATATAATTGATGGTAGATTGTTAACAAATGATTGTGATTCTTGAAAGGAAAACAGGCTGACTTTTTGTATACGCAACAGGATTTATGTATATATCCATACATATACTAGATATACTAATAAATATAGAGATAGAAATAGAGATAGAGATAGGGATAGAGAAAGAGATATTGACAGAGATATAGACAGAGATAGAGATATATATAGAGAGAGAGATACAGATAGAGATAGAGACAGATATGGTAGAGTTGAACATAGATATAGATATACAGATAGGGATAGAGACAGAGTTAGAGATAGATATAAAGATAAAGATAAAGATAAAGATAGACATTTAAATAGGGATAAAGATGAACATCGCTATAGAGAAAGAGATATTGATAGAGATATAGACAGAGATAGAGATATATATATAGAGAGATAGATATGAGGTAGAGTTGAAGATAGAGATGGATATAAAGATAGGGATAGGGACAGAGTTAGAGATAGATATAAAGATAAAGATAAAGATAGACATTTAAATAGGGATAAAGATAAACATCGCTATAGAGAAAGAGATATCGATAAAGATAGACGTAGCCATGACAACAGATAAAAATATAGAAATCAGGATATAGATAGGTTAAATTAATAATAATGTAATATTATTAGAAGTTGACAATTTGCTAACAATGAAAATTTTAATTATGCAACTTTTTAGTTTCTCTGAACTATTTACAGCGAAGCTTCAAAAGTCTCCACGCAAATAAAGACTTGATTTCCATTTTTAATTAAGAATTTTACTTCACAATTAGTAAATCAACAATAAATGTACGCATGCCATCAGAATTAAATTCACTTACATAACTAACGTCAACCACAAATATTGTGATAAATTATTTTATAGCCAACATTTAACGTCACTCAAAGTTATTATGGGAATTTTGTGGCTGCGCAACTCGGCTGTTAGAATGTGTGTGTCCTTGCGTTTGACATGCTCGTTTGCGAAACAGTTAAATTTTCGGAGAAATTGCTGCACTCCATGCTGGAAGGTAAGTGGGCTACAGGATGATGGGTAATATGCACGCGCGGGATGTAATGAATGTGGTTTGTTTGTGTGTGTGTGTGTGTGTGTGCATTAAACTGGGTCTATTGGATATGTTAAGGTTTTGAAAGAGTTATATTAAAAGCGTAGGAATTCGATTTCTTTGCTGGAGCTGATTATTTCCTAAATGGAAGTGATGTGATGCGTTTGTCGAGTTTAGAATTGATTACTTTTTATGTAGGAAAATATATTGAATATTTTTTTTGTCAGCGAAACAAATTGTAATCAAACGTTTAAAGTTTTAATCAAACAAAAGTGTATTTTAATATTTTTCTCTAACACTTTGGACAGCTATTCTATAGAAACACGCCAAAATGTGTTTTAAAAACATGTTTTTTCAAAAATCAAAGTATCAAACAAACTTTAAGTTTGTAATATTGCTGCAATCCTGTAAACATAAACTTCGAAACAAGGGACCACTTTTTAAATTTTTTACGAACCAGTTTAAATTGAATTTAATTAGTATATCTGTATTCCCTTTGAAAGAACAAGAATAAGAAAAAGGAGATAAAAAATAAAAAGAAAGAAAAGGAAAAATTATTTGAAAACAGCAGAATGAGAAAGAGCTACATAAAAAAAGACACGAAAATAAAAACGTAAGAATAAAAAAGATTAAGAATAAATTGTTTTGATGGCAAACAATGCTGGTCATTCTAAAAAACAATTATGCCGTAACTAAAGAGCCCTTAATTAAGTCCAAATAAATTTTAGATAATATTATTTTTTGCATAAGACTGAGTGCTACTTTATAAATGTACAGTTTCTTAGAAAAATACACTCAAATGCGAGCATTTTATTATTGTTCCTGATTATTTTATGAAGTCATAATGAACGCTTAGAGGTATTATACTCGTAGCACATCAAATTTCTCAAAATTTTTTTTGTTTAATACTTTTTAATAAGTGTAAACATTTTTGTACAATTTTGCTATTTGATAGTTGTAAAATAAAAATTAGTAAATCTAACTTTCTGTTTCTAGTTTGTGATAAAAGTAAGCATAAAAACGTAGTGTTAAATTGTAAATAATTGCTTTGTTTGAATAATTCACGCATGTTGAATTTAAACTGTTTTTTTGAATTTGGTTTTTGATATTTGTATATTATTGCCGAGTCATTTTTCATTGTATTTTTGTTGTAGTTAAATTGGAGTCACTTTTTTTTGTAATTGTTTTTGTGCCTCTCTTTTCTTTGATTTATTTTTTTCAACAATTGTTTGCGTTTTTTGTTGAGTGTCAGAATACAGTGGCATTCAAACTATGCGCTCTCTTGCTTTTCAAACTTTTAGAGTTGCTTTGTTAATAAGCTAGCCCTCATTATTTATTTATATTTCAATATGAGAGGGAGCAGCGTGATATTTAGGGAGGGGTTGGAGGTGTTCTGGCCACCTTGAATGTTTACATATATAATTTTAAATCGATAATTAAAAAAAATCTCAAGGCCAAGAATAATGATTATTTTTTATGAAAATTATTGTTTTTTTGTTAGTAATTTTTTTTTTTAATTTTTTCTTTTACAAATTTTTTTTAAATTTTGTTTATTAATGTTTTTTTTTTCTTATTTATTAACCACTTTTAATTGCTTAGAAGAGGGAAATTTAGAGGAAAAGCTTGTTTATAATTTTTTTTTAATATTAATTATATTTTTTTTATTGTTTATAATTTTTTTTTAAATTTTGTTTATTAATTTTTTTAAATTTATTTCCTTGATTATTAACCGCTTTTAATTGCATAGAAAAGGAAAATTTAGAGAAAAGCTTGTTAAAATTTTAAAAATAAATTTAAATTTTAAATTTTAGTAAATTTGATCTTTCCTTTACAGTTCATTGCCGATCTTTATGAAATTTTTATGATTGTTTGGTAATCTTAAACATATTTTTCCTTTTTCTTAACTAGACTAGCTAGATCTTTAAAAATGTGTGCTTCTTTCTTAGCCTATCACAAGTAAATTGAATATCAATTAAAATCTCCCATTATCAATTTGAGTTTCCTCAATACAAATTGACATTTTCTCATTATAAACTGGAAAAGGTGTAGCAGGCCTTCATGCGTTGTTCTTCCTAAAAATCAACTTGCCTGCATATGAAAATAGCTACACTCTCTCCTCTCATTTGTTGCTTCGCTTTACTTTTACACTCGTTTTTCTAGCTATTCCTTCCAGTCTGACTCCATCGAATACGACTTTTGGCACCACTTCCGTTGAACTAGATTGAAATTTCAAAAAAGTTACAGCATTTGGAAAATTTGAAATTCACTCTTATTCAGCTTTACAATTACACAAGCAACCCAGCTTAAGCGAGAAACATGTCAACCTTTAATATATTCCTACCCTCTAACCAAAAATGTATTGCATATTTAAAGTCCTTTCACCTTTGCTGTAATAAAAACATTAATTATGTTGAACTCCTAATTAATGCAACTCTACAAACCAATAGCGCATTTCACTCAATTGCTTATATACCAAATATGTATAATGAAGTAAATGAATAACTACAATTCTTAGCTGTAAAGACATCATACGATTTTGTAACAGTTAGTTGAAATAAAGAACTTAACCAGAACGGTCACGCGTTTTTAACTCCGCTGCGGTAGAGAATCCCAACAAAGGTTATGGGCCCAGATAGTGAAATCTGGTGTTTAATTCGGGAGACTAAGATATACAATTAAAGACAAAGTTTTTGTTTAATTTAAATTCGGTTGATTTGCTTATCCGGTGTTAAAAGCAATAAACGCGGTAAAATGGCGAACGTATTATCAAATATAGAAAAGCTAAGTGGTGATAATTATTCCACGTGGTGCATTCAAATAAAAAGTTTGCTAATAACATTAGATTTGTGGGCTGCTGTGGTGGATAATCCTCCAGAGTTAGAGGCTGCAAAAGCAGCATGGTTAATAAACGATAGAAAAGCGCTTGCAACTATAACGCTTGGTGTGAAGACAAGTGAGCTTATTCATATTAAAAACTGTGTTACGGCGAAAAGTGCTTGGGACGTTTTTAGCGCTCTTTATAAATCAGACACAGCATGTCGTAAAGTGAATTTATTCAAAAAATTAATTCGTTTTAAATTTTCAAGTAGCGAAAAATTTTCAGGGCAATTAAGAGAATTTTGTTGCATTATTGATGACTTGAAAGAAGTAGGCATAACGATGGAAGATGATTTTTTATCCATTTTGCTCTTATGTTCGTTACCAGACGAAATGGAAAATTTTGTGGTGGCAATCGAAAGTAGGGACACATTGCCAAAATTGGATAAACTCACAGCAAAAATATTGGAAGAAGAGCAAAGGCATGGTGACAAATCGGGCGGTGGAGAAATAGTTTTCTCAGCAAACGAAGTCAAAAAGCGGTACGGAGTTGGAAGCAGCAGAAACGTAAAGGCAAGCAGAGGCAGTAGCGGCGCTAGCAGTGGAAGAGGCGGTAGCAGTGAGAGCAGCGTAGGAGTTGGCAGAGCCGGCGGCAGCGGTGACGAAAGAACAAAGCAGAAAGATAATAGAAAAAATTACGAGCATAGCAAATACAGCAACGTCAAATGTTTTCGTTGTGGGCGAAGAGGGCACATACGCTCACAGTGCTCTTCCTCAGGTAACAACTCATTAGTAGATGAAAAAGCTTGGTCACTTTTTGAAAGAGAGAGCGATTTCACCGGTACTTGGATCATCGACAGCGGAGCTACATCGCATATGTGCAAATACAAAAACTCTTTTAGTTCGCTTGTCCCGCTTAAGCATAAAATTATTTTAGCTTCTGGTGCACATATATATGCAGAAGGCAAAGGCACGGTAGAAGTAAAAACAAACTTTACAACAATAAAATTGTGCGACGTTTGGTATGTGCCTGACCTACACTCAAATTTTTTCTCGATAAGCAAAGCAAGTGAGGGTGGTAATATGGTGACATTTTCAAAAAATTGTGCGGTGGTAAAAAATAAGAACAGTGAGACAATATTAACTGCTAAATTAGAAAGCGGAATTTATGTCGCACATATATTAGCAAGCAAAAAGCCAGAAAGTGTAAATGCTGTTAGTGATGATGTGAGTGATTGGCATAGGCGGTTTGGCCATATAAATGCAAATGATTTAAACAAGTTAGCAAAAGAAAATATGGTGAACGGTTTAAATCTTAAATTTCCGAAAAAACTCGATTGTTTTACATGTGCGGTCTGTAAAATTCATAGCAAACCCTATGCAAGCTACGGCAAAGTGTATACAAAAAATGCGTTAGAATTGGTGCATACGGACTTGTGTGGACCGATCGGTATAAATTCGGTTGGTGGTGCATCATACTTTATGACATTGATAGACGATTATTCGCGATATACAGAGGTTTATTTTTTGAAAAAGAAATCCGAAGCATTTGAAAAGTTTAAAATTTTTGCTGCGACCGCGGAGAAGCAGATAGGCCGCAAAATAAAATCAGTTCGAAGCGACAATGGGAAGGAATTTGTCAATTCCCAGTTTAAGCAGTTTTTCAACGAAAAAGGTATTCGACACCAAACTACGGTTCCGTATAGTCCTCAGCAGAACGGCGTAGCTGAAAGGGCTAATCGGACATTGGTTGAGATGGCGCGTTGTATGCTGAATGCGTCCGGTTTGCCTCAATCGTTGTGGGCAGAGGCAGTGAGTACAGCGGTATATTTAAGAAATAGGTCACCTACTAAGGTTTTAGAATCTGTAACACCTTATGAGCGGTGGAATTTACGCAAGCCATCAGTTTCACATTTTAAAACTTTTGGTTGCGATGCTGTAGCCTTACAAAAGGGTCCAAAACCACGCGCAAATAAGTTTATGCCAAAGGGGGTTAAATTAAAGTTCGTTGGTTATCATGCGTCAACGAAGGCTTATCGGTTGATTAACTTACAAACAAATCGAATAACACTTGCACGTGATGTCATATTTTTTGAAGGATCGTTTGAAACTGATGCGGCAGATGTGGAAAACCGAGAGGATCAATTCTTCGTAGAAGGTGAATCAAATCAAAACAACCAACAAATGAATGAAATGATTACGGAAGGTGAGGAATGCAGCAATAAGGAAGAAAATGAACCAGCTGAAGAGGAAGAAGAAGACAATGATTCGGAGTCGGAGTATGAGGAAATTCCAATGGCCAACAATAAGCGAAGGCGGGGAAGGCCGACATTTATACGAACTGGCAGTGTAGGAAGGCCAAGGAAGGCTTACTGTACTGGCGCTGCAGATATGTTGAATAGTGTAGTGGATAATCCGAGCACGGTAGACGAGGCATTAAACTCGAGTGATGCGGAACAATGGAAGGCAGCAATGAAGTCAGAATATGAGTCGCTGATGCGTAATGGCACTTGGGAGTTGGTAGACAAACCCGTAAATAAAAATATTATTGGTTCCAAATGGGTATTTACCATAAAACGAAAGCCTGATGGTACGGTTGAGAAATATAAGGCAAGATTAGTTGCATTAGGGTGTTCTCAAAAATTCAACGTTGATTATAGTGAGACATTTGCTCCAGTGGTACGCCATTCAACTATTCGCTTACTGTTGGCGTTAGCTGCAAAACACAAATTGCTGGTAAATCATGTGGATATTGTTGCTGCATACCTGAATGGTGATTTGGAAGAAGCTGTCTACATGTATCAACCTTCAAGGTTCAAGGACGCAAATAATCCAAATAAAGTGTGTAGGCTCAGGAAGGCTTTGTACGGTTTGAAACAAGCTGGTCGTGAGTGGAATCGCAAAGTCACAGAAATATTATCAAAAATTGGGTTTTCAAGGTGTAAATCAGATCCATCTGTATATATTCGTCGCGAAGAGAAGAATGTTAACATCATCGGTCTATACGTCGACGATATGATACTAGCGTGTTCCAGCAAGCAAGATATGAAGGATATAATTCAAACTTTAAATAATTATATCGAGGCGGTCGATCGTGGTCCAATATCCTTTTATCTTGGGATGGAAATTGAACGAGATGGTGATCGTGGTGATATAAGTATACATCAAACAAAATACGTTGAACAACTTCTTCAGCAGTGGGGCATGGGCGATTGCAAGCCCGCAGCTACTCCATGGGCAGCTGGTACGGTGTTGAGAAAATGCGAAAATAAATGTGACGACCTGGAAATTAAAACTTATCAAAGCTTAGTTGGTGGGCTCATGTATCTGGCAGTCATCTCTCGTCCAGATGTTGCCCATATTGTTTCAAAATTGTCGCAGTACAGTTCACATCCACATAAAGAGCATTTACAAGCCGCCAAATACGTCCTCCGATACCTAAAGAAAAATCCTTGTGGTAAATTAACTTTTTCTGCTAATTTTGAAAATTTTGTATGTTTTACAGATGCAGACTGGGGTAGCGACAATATTGATAGGAAATCGTACACGGGTTACGTTGTCCTAATGGCAGGCGGAGCTGTAGCCTGGGAGTCGCGCAAACAGTCTGTGATCGCCTTGAGTTCAATGGAGGCGGAATACATTGCAATGTGTCAAGGTACGAAGGAGACTGTATTCCTTCGAGGACTTTTATGCGAGCTGGGTTATCATGAATATACAAAACATCCTACTTCAATATTGTGTGATAATCAGAGCGCGCAGTTTATGGTAAAAAATCCGATGGTTCAAAAGCGAAGTAAGCATATTGACATTCGCTATCACTATATCCGAGACAAGTACGAAAGCGGGCAAATCGAAGTGGAATATGTTCCGACAACCGAGAATGCAGCCGATGTACTAACGAAGCCGTTGGGAAAACAAAAACATAATTATAATTGTAATTTAATGAATATTACTTGAGATGTAAATTTTGAATTTCTATGCACGAATTTGGTTTGAAGGGGCGTTTGTTGAACTCCTAATTAATGCAACTCTACAAACCAATAGCGCATTTCACTCAATTGCTTATATACCAAATATGTATAATGAAGTAAATGAATAACTACAATTCTTAGCTGTAAAGACATCATACGATTTTGTAACAGTTAGTTGAAATAAAGAACTTAACCAGAACGGTCACGCGTTTTTAACTCCGCTGCGGTAGAGAATCCCAACAAATTACTTACTCTTCTTTAATATGGAATATTATTATCATAATTTATGAGTTTCTCCAGCTTCCTTTTGCTGTTTGTAATTGTATTGATTATTTAATAAGATTATAGTGCTCAATGAATACTATTTGCGTATATGTAATAAGAGACATGTAAATTATACGATATTGTGAGAATGAGGTATGCAAAACAGTGATGCCAACTGGGCATATAAAAGAGGGAAATTTCAAGAAAAAATTTTTACGAAAAAAAGTGAAAAGATTTTTATGCTCAAGAAAGCGCACTTAATCAATATTAAAATAATTTTAATGGTGGTCTTCGGCAGAATAAAAGAAACCGAAAAAAAAGTTTTTCAATTTTCAGCTGTTTTTCGGTTATTGTTTTCGGGTATCAAGTAAGAGCTGTTTGATAATATTGAGTGTAATTTTCACCCAACTTTTGATTGGTCTCTGAAATTTAAAACCTCTCCGACAGTAGACCAGCAAGTACAGAGTGGTATGCCATTTAATTATGTAATATACAGTGGTGGCTATAAAAGCGGGTTCAACTCAACTTGAGCATGTTTTAAAATATAAGAAATCGTATAATAGCCACACCCACTTAGGCACCCAATTGCACAATTTGTTTGGCATCATTTATAAACAACAAAAATTTTATTCACCACAATCATTTTGACAGCTGCGAATTCTGTTTCGAATGGATAACTTACATTTGTAATTGCTCGTTTGATTCGTAGTTTGTGACAGCTGCACATTTACAAAATGACCAAAAGCAGGAGCAGGAATTAACGAAGAAGATGGTTGGATATGCTGATTATTGAGCAGATCTGTTGTATATTAAATAAAATTGATAAAACAGGATTATATTCAGTATGTGATGTCGAATGCTACAGCAGGTTTTGCGCTGACCATGACGTCATTGTTGACAATCTTGAAGTTATTAAGCATTTAAAAATTAATTTATTATTGTAAGAGGAATTGAAATAAGAGCATGTGTGTATTTAAAAACAGCAAGACTTTCCTAGCTTGAAAGCTGTTAACTAGGGATGTGTCTTTATTCGATTAATCGATTAAGTTGATTAAAAAAATTTTTAGTTAATCGATTACTTGATTAGTAAAAATTATGAGTAATCAAAACGAGCGTTACTCGTTTTTTTTCAAAAATGGTTAATCAAACACTGATTAATTTACTCATTTCCTTATGTGAAAGTGTGCCATGAAATAGCTGAAAATAAAAAAAATTAAAAACCAAAAATGCTTCAAAATATTAGAAAATAAAAAAAATTTTAGGTGTTGTCCTATGGCCAATGGGCAAAATATCGAAGATGCAACAAATGGTTGAAGTATCAAGGAAATTCTAAATTTGTGCCGTTTTAATACATATATGATTATCTAATCATTTTATTCAAAAAACGATTAATCAAAAAGGGGCTTAATCAATTAATTTTCTATTTGATTAATCAACATCTTGATTAATCGAGTAAACACACTCTTTGATTAATCAAAAATCATAATTAATCGATTAATTGAGTAATCGAAATTATGATTAATCAAAATTTTGATTAATCAATTAATTGCACAGCCCTAATTTCAACTACTCTTTTTAAATGGGTATCCTATCCTGCTAATAGTCTCACAATCTCACAGAGAAATTGTACTATCTTCTCTGCTCACTCATCGGAATTTATGCTTCTCCTTTCCAGCGGTGAAGAAAGTGTTGTTTGTTTCATGTGTTGGCAAATCTTTTTAAAGTAAAAAGCCGCTAAGAGCAACCCGTTGCGAAAGCAACTGTTTTTGTCATTTAATTGAAAAGGTTCTCGTCAAATCACTTCACTTACAGTCGCGTGCTGTTTCGTGTTAGTATTATGTAATTGCAAAAACAATCACAAAATTTTGTTTCTTTACCAGCTGTTTGCTTTATTTTATTTTCCCTCAAATACTTCCGTCGTCAACTTACTCTGTCATTTGCATGCTAAGGTCAAAATGCGAGCGGCATAAAAATTATCAACGCTGCTTAAGGAATGCATAAATTAAACGAGTAAGAAATTTTCAGCTCCGTTGCCAATGAATATCTTTTAAATACCTTGCTGTGTGAAGGGCGTGGAAATACGACTTAAAATAGTTTCCTTTTTTTTATACCAAATTTTTTATAATTCAGTGAAGTTTTAAAAAAATTTAAATAGGTGGCAACGCTCTGAAAACTTACAAGTGGCAACACTTTAGTAGGAGTGCTCGAAATTAACTAATTAACTTAAAGAGATTAAATCATTAATACCTGTCAATGAGTTCTCTAGTTAAAAGCGGTTATGATAAAACAAATTTATAATTAGATTAGGTGGCAACCCTTGGTGGTAAGATTACCTTAACCTTTTTGTGTTAGAATTAGACATCGATATCTTTCGTTTGGTATCACTTTTGGCATATTTCATTTCAATACAAAAAAGTCAAACAAGTGGCAACACCTTAAAATCGTCCTGAATGGCCTAGAGATGCGTAAAATGTAATACCACACATAGGAAAAAAAATTTAGTAAGAACTTTTTGTGAGCTAGGCTAAGCTCATTTTTCTAAATTTTTGATAGAGAATGATCAAGTCTTTGAGGCTATCAGTTTTGATTTGTGCTTATTGTGCGTTGTCGCCCATTTTGAATATACCAAGAAAAGGCGAATGGGATCGACTGAATAAATTTCTCTATACATTCTTTAGAACTTTGATATATGGAGCTTAGCTATATCGACTTTTTTTTTTCTTTGTTTTTTTTTTCGAATAAATTAACTTGGTTCAAAAAACCTACGATAATAAGTATAAAATTTTATTTTTATTTTTATTTTTATTATACAAAATCTCGCTCTATAGAAAAAACTATAGCATATTTTCTTTTAGTGCAGCTGGGTATAAATGAAGATATTTTAATGCTTTACAAACTTTGCATTTGCAAAACTTCTTAAGATAAAAAAATGTCATACGCTGCTGCTATTCACTTCTCAAGAAGAAGCGAAAGTTCTATTTCAAAATTTTGTAAAATCTTGTAAGCAAGCCAGTTACGTTATTGTGCTAGAAAATCTACATCTCCGCTACACAAAAGCTTCCAACTGCCAGGGTGCTAGTACTCACACTCACCTTTTAAAGCTCTATCCTTTGCTGTTACTAACCTATGTACGTGCCATGGCTATTGTACGCTTTGTTCGAAAGTGAGCGCTCTTTTCCATAACCTGCATGTTCTGAGTACACAATTACCTTCTTTCGTTGCTTAATAAGCAGGCACTCATAGCAGTACTACTATCTCACACACGTGCGTCTACTTATCTACTATTTATGCGGGGAAACAACCTATCCACACCCACCTCCACAGAATCACACCTTTTGATGTTACGTATGCCTGTTTACGATGTTGATGCTAGCAAGTCAGCAAACAATTTTTTTTATGAAACACAGCATTTGTAGAGTGCTGAAATGAATAGGAAAAACGTATGGGGGTTATCGGAAAAGGGGGCGTGCCACCTTACCACCATGCACACTTAATTTTTCAAGCTGAATATCCATAAAATCGTTTTAGGTAGATCCCTAACAGTTAGTGTGGAGATAAGCTATATCAATTCAATAGTAACGGAAAAAAATTGAAGTTATACGAAAAGGAGGCGTGGCACTTCCCATACATACTTAATATTGAAAGCTAAATATCTATAAAAGGGTTTAGTTTAGGGACATAGAAATCAGTATGGAGATACACGATACAAAAACAAAGATATCAATACAACGTTCAAAAAAAAAAAAAATTATTAAAAAGGAGGCGTGGCACCACCCATTCGTACTAAACTTTTGATGCCGAATGTATATATGTATATAAAAGTGTTGGTGTTTGATCTATACACAATAAAATTGTGAAAAACGTAAATTTTCTATTACAAAAATAATACCGGTGTAATAAGAATTTTTGACAAAAAAAAAAAAACAAACAAAAAAATAAAAAAAAACAAACAAAAAAAAAATTTAAAAAATCTTTAATCTTTTAAAATATCGTGATATTAATAGAGCACTTGCAGTAGCTCATCCAGTTTATTTTCAATTTCAAGTTGCAAAACATTTAACAAATTGTTTGCTGGGTTTTCAAACCCTTTGTGCTTCAAGCTGGTATTTAGGCACTTCCTGTTATTGCCACCCTTTTGACTATGCGTTGTCAAGCAACGACAGTTTTTTTTTTTTTTTTTTTTTTTAAATTTTGAAGTTGTTTATTTAGAATTTCTGTCACTTCCTCTACGTATTCTGTATGTGTATGTGTATGTGTTGGTGTTGGTCTTTGGCTTTAACAGCAAAACATTTAATTTATGACGCCATATTTGCTGGAGAGAGAAAGGTGTTGTGTGGTTATGACAGGTAATGTGGTTAATGTTTTTATGGCTTCAGCAAACAATGTCAGCAGTACAAGTTTCGCCTTTAATTAATAACATGCGCAAAAACATCGGTGAAAGGGTAAAAGCGCGTAATCCGTAATTTAGTTAAAGCTTTTATTTGTTCACCACGGCTTCTGAATAACAGCGTTCATTTAATAGTACAATTTTTAACAAATAGTTAGGTTATGTTTAAAGACCAAAAAGGGCATATTTGTCAAAACTTTGCTTCATTGCTCAAAATTGAGTAAATTTGTGTTAAATTGATTTATGTAAATAGACTAAAAAGTAAATAATTCAATTAAAAAAACACGTATAGCCCAAAATTAAAAAAAAGATTTTCTGAAAAAAAATTTTAAAATTTTAGTCTATACATATACCATGATGCAAAAAAAAATGGTGGTCCAAAATTTGAGGCGAACTTCAATTTGTACAATTTGAAAAAATTTTAAATTTTCTAATGTTAAAAAATTTTAAATTTTCTTATGTTAGAAATTTAAAATTTTTTTTTTTTTAATAATTACTTTATAGCTCTAAGTGCCCCGTTAGAACGAAAAAAAGTTTTTTTTTTAATTCATTAGCTTCTTAAATATTAAAAATATAAACTTTAACAACAATTCGAAAAGAGACCAAAATCCTAAATTAGCATTTTGCTTGATATTTAAAAAAAAAAAATATCTTAAATTTGTTTTTGTACGTTTTGTGTTAAAAAGCAGTTTTACAAAAATTTCATTCAAAAAGGAATTGATGGATTCCCACCACATTTTGGTTTTACATAGAATGACACCGGGGGCGGATTCAGCATTTTTTGGGGGTGCGGGGAGGCGCTTCCACATTTTTTATGCATTTTCGAGGAGATTATTTGTCCACAGTTGCAGAAAAGTATGACTTTTTGGATTCAGAAGGGAGACAAGGGAGTTTGAACCCAAAAAATACGGCACCCCTGAATGACCCATATATCACTGCAAGTGTTATCATTCCAAGATATGAGAAGTTCTCAAATAGATATGCAAGTCATTGGAGGTCACTTTGTGGTATTACTTATAATTTTTTTATATGGTAAGGCTGTGGAACATTTTATACAACTTTTACGGGTATGGCAATGCTGGCCAATCAGATGTCAAAAAGTTGTTAAACACACGAAGTTAAGAGCAGTGAAAACGTGAGTTATCAAACAAATTTCAGAGTAGTGCAAAATTTTTAAATAAAATGGAATTTAAAATATATATTTTCATATGATTTGATATAATTAAAAAAAAATTAATTGGGGTACTATTTAATTGCATAAAAGCAAAAACTTAAAAAAAAGTGAGGTTAGGCAGGTTTGCTGTTACTATTTTGTGGTTCGAATTTAAATTGATACTAAAGAATTACTCAAGTGGCGAGCTAAGATTATTTATGTATACAAAAAAGTAGTAACAAATTGAACTAATACCTGCTTGTTTGTCTGTTTTGGATAAAAATTCACTTTAACAGCACGCCATTCACAATCGCTGACTATTTGTGGCTGACAAATCTTCTACATTCAAAAAATATTCCCTGCAAAAAACCGAAATACTCCGTTCCATACTCCATTGAGTACTCCTTAAGGAGTATCGGAGTACTCCAACACTTATCCTCGCTCATATAAAAAAGGTGGTCCAATTTACATGGCGATGGCCGGTAATTGGATCACCTAATCCGACTCGGAGTACTCCATTTCTTTGCTTTTGAATACTCTATAGACCACCTACATGAGAGTACTCCCAAAATACTCCTATTGGATTACTTTATGGAGTATTCAACAGCAAAGCGAGAGAGGGAGTAGGTGGTCCTCAAAAAGAACACCTACTCCCTCTCTCGCTTTACTGCAGAGTACTCTATAGAGTAATCTTTAGGCAGCATTTTCAAAGTACTCTCACATAGGTGTTCCATAGACTATTCAGCAGGGTGCTCCGATATGGATAAGGTGATCCAATCACCGGACATGGGCTTATAAATTGGACCACCTTTTTGTGTGAATGAGGATAAATGTTGGAGTACTCCCATACTCCAACGTTTTTTACAGGGTTACTTATTGCACGCACACACTTGCACACATACACACTTAGATTTCTATTAATCGTGCATGGACATGATCATGTTTATAGGCAATAAATTAGAATTACCAAACATAAAAGATTTAACAAAGCAAACTAGCCACGCATACAAACATAAATAAAAACATAAACAAAGAACAAAAAAAAATATTAATAAGCTTGCTTGTGCTTGAAATTTAAGCTCTTTGATAAATTCCTCATAACAATTTATGTCTTAAAGGTTGCTTATAGAATATTTCTTGCGATGTATTTATGAGTTTATGAATTAAATGTATGTGTGTGTGTGTGTAAATGTATGCCAGGCAGTGAATTCAGTTACTAGCTCACAATAAATGTAACTAGTCTAGGATGCATTCGGGATGAGTCGCAAAGGAGGATGCGACTAATATCGTTACAGTTCTGATCACTTCTCACATTTGTTTGAGTATGTTTTATCGAGTGACCAATTGTACCCATTTATAACCGAACAAAAACGAAAGAGCTAATCCACTTTATACCCAAACGAGTGCCTTCAACTCCTAAAAGTATGCAACAAAAACTGAAATTGACTTAGACCCCTTTAAGTATGCACCAAAGACTGAAATTAACTTACACCCCCATAAGTATGCTACAAAAATTATGTGTATCAGCTTTTAGCCAACTGTGTACCAAAGGTATCTATCGATCCCAAATCGCTCTCTTTAGAGATTAGTCACAGGAATGTGAGAAATAACTGGCTCAACACCAGATGTAAACTACTCATTGAGAATTAGTTCTGGATAAACTAGAAGCGCACCAGTTAAGTATAAGGAATTCTCCCTTTACAGTTATCACTGGTGTGCATTAATAAATAATTTTGCTTGTGTTAGCACAATTTGTTTTTGGGATAGATTTATTAATGGACAAGAAATATAGCATTAAATTATATTAATATTGGTATGTGAGTGCGTGTGAGTTCATGAAACATGATGCTTAAACCCCAAACAAAAAAAGACAATTCAACATGTTTTGTAGACTAACCGAGATTTGGTTGTTTTGTCGAGTATAAATCAGCATGATTTCTCAAAGCAAAAATGGTTTGTCTAGATATTTGTCTAGTTTATTTTGAATAACTATTTTGAATAACTACTTGTTCGTTCGGTTCCCCCATAAATTCGGAAAACAAAAATTCAGAAACACATTTTTTCAAAAATCTTTTTTTAGAAAGCCAAAATTCAGAAGTAAAAATTCAGAATGTAAAAACTCAATTGAGATAGGAGATAAAAACGTGAAAAACACAAAAAAAATTTATCACCAAAGGGTGTTATGACGCTAAACATAACGGCAAAAAAATTTATTTCAGAATTTAACAAAAAGTACAGGCGTTTAATGGGTTAATCCATGATCCAAATATGGGTCAGCAATGTAAACATTTAATTTTTAAGTGTGCAGTAATAGATCTAACATAAATAAAATTTCAGAATTTATAAAATAATGAAATGCTACTCTGAGGTGAATCATTTTATTTCGTTATTAATAAAAATAGTTAAGGTAGTCAATGGGTTAATGCATGCATTTTAAACTTCAAATATTTACTATTGAAGTGCAGAGCAATTTATTTTTTCATATAAAAAATTATTTAGAAATTATAAAAATAAAAATTTAGGTCACCAATGGGTTAAGACATAGCGGTTAAAGGGTTAAAGCGCTTAAAATCAACTACTTAAGAGTATGTAAAACTATTGTGATTTGAAAAAATTTGAGTTCAGGGTTAAAAGAAAATTGAGGTCATCAATGGGTTAATGTATGGCCACTCATGGCTTATAATTTTAAATATTTACCAATTAAGTGTAGCACAACCCATTTAAACCTAACCAAAAAATCGTTCATAATATCGTTATAAAAATAAAAATGTAGATAACGAATGGGTTAATGAATGACATGAATAAGTGTTTCTGAATTTTTGATTCTGAATTTTTGGTTTCTGAAAAATGATTTCTGAAATTTTTTGTTCTGACTTTTGGCTTCTGAAAAATGATTTAAAAAAAATTTTTTCCGAAAAATTGTATTTCGGAATTTTTTCTGTCTGAGGCGGGGGCACCGCCTTCGTCATACAATCTCAAGCTCTTTGCTCGTTTTTTTTTTTTTTTTTCATTTTATTTGAAACGCATAATCTTGAAGATACAGTGGCAGACAAAACTATGCATACCCCCTTTTTTGTATGTTTTCACCAACTTCGGCTTCAGAAAATTCATTTTAACTATTTTCCTGTAAGAGAACTTATCAAGATCTAATACAAAAACTATAAATTGAATTTTAAATATGTATGGGAAATTCGCAAAAATTAGACAAATTTTCATCAAAATTTTCAACTTTTTTCTATGAATTTTTATAATTTTTTTGAAAATGTAGATTTGTAGCGTATTTCATCATTTTAGTCTGACAAAGTGTTTGTTTCAAGTCTGTAAGAAAGTTTCCTGATTTTTGGCGATTTTTTTTCTGAAGAGCTTTTATGTTTTCTTCTATACAAAAAATACTATGTTTATAAATTTATATGTACTATAGACTGAAAAGTTAATAATAAAATATTTAAAAAAAAAAATTTTTTTTTATTTAAAGATTTCACTTTGTGCAATAAATTAATTTCTTCCCAAGACATGATCAAAACCAAAAAGGGACCACTTCAAATACAAAGCGATGCAAGTCACCCATAATCTAAACCGCACTACTAAATCTGCTAACTTCTAACTACAACAATTTACCTTATTTCGCTTATCTACACAAGCATTTGTTCAAAGTCTACTCTTAAAGAATAAGTGAGATAGTCGTATACACATACATACATATATATCACAAAACATTTCAAGCCTTCTTAACCTAACAACTTTTCGAGTTATAGCAACTTTAATTCAATTTGCTTTGCTGTTTAAGTATGCGGCACTAGGACTAGCTGTTGCTGTACGCCTACTAATTACCATTGGATTAAGTTAACAAACAGAAGAACAAGCGTTTGAAAACTATACAAGAGAAGTGAATAATAAAAATTAATAAGCAAATAAGAGTGTATAGAGAGAAAAGAAATCGTGGAAAAAAATAATTTTTTTCTTTTGCAAAATGAGTAGAAAAAGTGTAAACAAAGCATACTTTAAAACGCATTCAATGTCCGGTCAACAAGTTTAATTTCCGGTGCAGCAGTTCAACCAAAGAGTTTGTTATAACTAAATAGAGGCAGCCACTGGAGTGCCAGCAGCATTGAAACTATTCTAGAAATGGAATGGAAAAAGCTCATACTCAGTTGGGGTCTAAACAAAATAACTGAGAATGGCAGTATGAAATCAGAATCGAAATGATGGCTGTGAAAGAAAATAAAATACAAACGAAACAAATTTATGAACATAGTATTTTTTGTATGGAAGAAAACATAAAAGCTCTTCAGAAAAAAAATCGCCAAAAATCAGGAAAATTTCTTACAGACTTGAAACAAGCACTTTATCAGACTGGAATTGAATGCGCTACAAATCTGCATTTTCAAAAAAATTCTAAAAATTCTGAGAAAAAAGTTGAAAATTTTGATGAAAATTTGTCTAATTCTTGCGAATTTCCCATACATATCTAAAATATAATTTATAGTTTTTGTATTAGATCTTGATAAGTTCTCTAACAGGAAAATAGTTAAAATTAATTTTCTGAAGCCGAAGTTGGTGAAAACATACAAAAAAAAGGGGTATGCATAGTTTTGTGGGCCACTGTAAATATTAACAATACTTAGAATGCTAGATCTACATAGAGAGCTATATACCTCCATAAATAGTAATAATTTGGCGCGTTGTAGCGAAGAGGAGATTAAGGCCGTGCTTCTCTTTCAATTAGTAATGTGTTAACTTTTATTTTTCACTACAAATTGGCGTAGCTTCGTACGATAAGTGCCGAAGTAGCTGTATTTTGTTTGAGAAGCTTGTTGGGCCCGAAATGCAATCGGCGTGCTTGCTGGCCAATTCCCTGTTTTCGAAAAACTTTTTTCAAACATCAACTTGATCGGTGATAAATATTGAATCTGCTCGTGTGTATTCATTTAATTTTGTTTTTTTGTTTTTTGTAATATCAACAAGTGCTTCACTTTCCGTTTGCTTACTTTCCCCCGTCATAAAGTTCTCTGCCTCTGAACTGTTGTAGCATTTAGACTATTGAAAAAGCTTTTTGTCTTATCATAACATTGTTGTTTTGTTGTAGGTATATCATTATTTTGCAAAATCTTTGCTTCCCTACTTAAATATCTAAACACTTTAAGACTGTAAGAGCAGACATCAGCTGAGTATGGTTAATGACAAGCTCGTAAGCTCATGCAATTATAAATCAAAAGTTTACGTTTTTGGCTTCAGATCGATGAGGCAATTGAAATTGAAAATAATACGAGTGTTTTAAGGAAGAAGAAGTGAAGCGAATTCAAGGAAATTTTTTTTTATTTTTATTTTTTATTTGTCTCTAGTTTTCATCTAAAATTCATTTGCTAATTTCATACAAAAAACGTAAGAAAATGTAGGTTCTTGTTGAGTCTGATAAAAGTCTAGTAGTGAATGCGGATTGATATTGGTTTACACACTCTTTGCACTACCAAGCGGGCAGTACTGATGGGAATGAAATAGTTTATGAGATCACCACTAAAGTCTCGGAAATAGATTTGTAGAGAGCAGGGTTGTAAAAGAATGCAATAATATGCGAATGCAAACAGTTGAAGTCTTATTCAATGACTTCGAATTTCGAATGCACTCATTGACTGGCTTTTTGACTAAAGAATGAAAAAAATCTGAAGTCTTTTTGAAGTCACGACTTTGAAGTAATTTAGAGAAGTGACCCCATTTTTTGAGTGAAGTCACTAATAATTTGCAACAAAAATAGTTTAAATAGTAAATTGACTTCAAATGACTCCATATGACTAAAAATTACTTCAAC
This sequence comes from Sphenella marginata, assembly GCA_951509765.1. Classification (NCBI taxonomy): domain Eukaryota; kingdom Metazoa; phylum Arthropoda; class Insecta; order Diptera; family Tephritidae; genus Sphenella; species Sphenella marginata. The sequence goes on along the minus strand of OX608079.1, from coordinate 12,128,765 downwards.
TGACTTCAATGATACTTTTTATTCAATAAATGCAATACATGAATAACCAAAAAATGAATGAAATGAAGCATTCGAAGTCGGCGAATGAAGTCTGAATGGTGACTTCATTTTTTAAGTCTCAGTCAAATAATTAAAAAAATGGCTGCAATCATCTTGCGATAAATCAAATGAATAATTATTCGCAAACGAATGCATTCTTTTACATCTCTGGTAGGGACTAGGGCCCATATAATATTTTTTGGTATGTAAAAAATTGTTCGCACATTAGGATTAATTTATGTATATAATTTTCAAAAATTTTGCGAAATAAAGAATTTTTAAATTTGTGAAAATTATTTATGAAATGCCAAAATTTTTTCTTCCGCTTTTAGATAAGGAATCGCTATATATAAACAAGCTAAAAATCAAGTTATGGATGTGCAACTAGAGCGCGAGGGGCTTGCTTAAATTATACCAATTTTGGGGTCTAAAAAAAAATTTTTTTTTTTCAGTAATTAGAAATGATTGGAAATTTTTGACAACATAAAAAAACTACAATTTTTTTTTTTTTTTGTTGTATTTTAAATACCATTAAATAATTGAAAATCTTAATAGTTTTGCAATTTTTTTTAAATACCGTGATATTTTTGATAATCGCATACTAGAATAACTCGCTTAAAATTGAAGTTATGAGTTGTGATCAAATAAATATTTTTGGTATTTCAAAAAACTTGAGTAAATTAATTAATTTCTTCGTTCAACTTTTCACATATGTGTCAGCACTTCTTTCAAAAAGCATGTCTATATGTATGTACATACATACATAACTTGCGTAATCATAAAAGTCTACATTAAATTAACAAATGTTACTTTTACTCTTTGGCATTTAGATGCCAAAACTTTAATACTCAAAAGTATGCGTTCAAAAACTTTTCAGCCGCAACATTACCAAAGTTCAATAGTATTTAATGGGCGTTTAAAAAGTCAAACACCTAACATCTTGACAAGTTCATATGTATGTGTGTATGTTTATATGGACCTACATACCGCAGCACACCTTTACACAAATAGAGAGCGAGTAAAACTTTTCTGCTTCAACTAAAATTCATACAACCACATTAACCTATGTATGTACCAGGGTGTTACCAAACCCCAAGAGGCCATATAAAACTGACGCTTAGGTGATTGAGGCTATGCCGCACGAGGGCAGAAGTTTTGCGAATGAAATGCACAAAGTACAAGTAAAAGAAAACATTATAGGATGCAGAGTCATTAAATAAATTTTGTGCATATATGAAACACTCGAGAACAAGGGTTAAGCTTGAAAAAACTAACCTAATTCTCGAGTAATATTTACTGCAAAAGAAAAGTTTTTTTTAGATTTATTGAATTATGAAACAACCGAAATTGCTAGGAAGTATCGTTATTGAAATTTTATAATGCAAAAGCAACAATTTTTAAAATTTTTCGTCCATCTGTCTGTATGTTTGTTCGGGCATCACTCAAAAACAAAGTAATAGAATAGAATGCAAACGTCAACGTTACATTGCTTACTCTTTAACTTAAACTTTAAGCTATACTTTACTTCGAGCACACGTTCCGTTTCGGAGTTATTCTCCAAACTGTGTACTAGGGTGAACCAAAATGTGTTGGTACAATATGGGTATCAAACGAAAGCTGCTAATGAGTGCTACAAGAAGTAATGTGATGAAGTGCAATATCTCAACTGGTTTCATAGATATAATGACTCAAATCGCAAAATATAAATTCGAGAAAAAAATAAAAGTCTCGTTTCGGTGTTGAATAATCCATGGAGGAATGTTTTGGTGCTATTTTGAAAGTATTCTTACGTTGATGCTTCATGGCCTACAGCGGGGAGCAAAGAAATGTGGAACTTAGAGATGGGCTAGCTGATCCAAGCGTAGGATAATGAAATAAGACCGACGGTTTTTTGTGAAGTACCCTGCTATTCCATCGCTTGTTTTGTTGGCGTATTTACTTTTCAATGCAAACATACACACACATACGAGTACATTAATACATACATATGTATCTGCAAATACAGAACCCGAGGCTTGCTATTTCAACTTTGGACAAACGAATCAATTATCCCAGACCTCATATAAAAGTATGAATGTCTAACAACCCAACAAAAAATGATGTAAAGAGTTATGCGAAATAAGAAAGGAAGCAACGGCTAAGGCAAAGGAGGCCAAGGCAAGTCATTATTGCTACTCGTAATATTAAAAGATGAATGAAACTTACTTATAGTCGAATACGTTATTGATATTAATTTTTTTTGCAATAACATTAATTTGATTTGACATTATGACATGTCACCTGCGATATCATCTAGCAGCTTTTGATTGATACGAGTCCAAACAGACAGATAAAAATTCTTAAAAACCCTTAATATGGATTCTATTGGCTTAATAATGATCTCTCAAATCAGTTGAAATAAGCTTTATGAAGAAAAATAATAAGCCTTATATAAGGTGCACATTAATTTGGAGTTTACATACACATACAAATATACCACATTCATTTATATGTACAAGCAAACATTGGCCTAAAGGGCACTGAACTTTTACCGGTGCTCTCAACGTCAATACAAACATCACATCTAATGGTAAAATAAACCAAACAACCAGTCGTCTGCTAAGCATTAATGCAATCAACAAAAGTTTACATTACCTACTGTGCATTCGTACCATCAACGTTGAATTCGCAGACATTTCACATACAGCCATAAAAGTACAGATGTGTGTGTGCGAGTAAATAAGGCGCAAAAGCTTTTAATTTTAATTTTTCTTTTTTTTTTGCTTTTTTTTACATTACGAATTACATTAACAACTTCCCTGTCCAATGAGTCATATGTGACTCACGGCAGTGTATTGAAGTAAGTTCATGAGTCACATGTGACTCATTTTTCTACACAACTTACAGAAGAAGAAGGTCATATATGCTCACATGTGACTCATTGAAAGTGGTAAACATGTTTTTTTTTGCTACGTTCATGAGTCAAATTTGACTCACAAAATTTTTATAAAAATAATATTTTATAATATATGTTCCTATTACTCAGTTAAGCAATACAAAATAATACGTGGGGCATTCACAAAGCGCTTTGTATGGGGACAGGAAAGTTGTTAATACGACAGTAGGAGTATGTGGTGCAATCTGTCGCATTCACAAATGCCTACAAAATGATATGTCGCCGCGTCAACGTCACCTTTCCATGACAGGCATGCCAGGTGATATAAAACAATCAAAAAGCTCTTTAAAACAACAAGCAAATGCAAAATAATAAGCAATTTGTTAAGCGCATAAAATTGTTATAATAATTGAGGTTAAATTGGTTTTAATGCACAGCTGATCACAGCCAACCGGGCATAAAGGGGGGGCGATGGGTGTGGACTAGGGATGCTCTGTTTTTTCGATTTCAAACAGCCGTGAGTTTGCGGTATATCAATTTAGAATACCGCCAACACGAGAATTGAGTAATTGCTTTTTCAGAGAGTTAAGCTTGAGTAAGTTGTTTACCTATTTCACTATCTGGCCTTAGCTTTTAGCCGCTCTTAAGAAGTCATTTTAGTGCCAGATAGCACTTTTTTGCTTGTTTGGAAAATGTTAGAATTGAGCAAAAGCACAAGTTAAGCAAAACAGTAAAGCTTTTAAGCTCACGCAATTCGGTTGCTCAAGCTCAAATTTTATTTGCAAAGCAAATTTCAAATTAAAAAAAAAAAAAACAAATTTCATTTGGTTATTTTATTCGCAAGTCGCTAAATGCAAACCAAAAAAAATTGCTTGTTATTTCAGAAATAATAAAGAAGATGCAAAGATGTACCTACAATGCTTTTGCTCGGTTTGTTCTAATTTTTTTTTATATTTATAAAAAAGCCGATAAATTTCAAAAATCGAGTAACTTCTGTGCTGCAGACAATTGATGAGTAGCGAAGCTGGTAGGGCAATTTATTTCATCTTCGTTGTCAAAAAGCAACTTGTCCTGGCCACATTCATAGCATTGAGCTCTTCATCCATTATAATCTCTCGGAGAAGGTTTAAGTCGTACTGGCTTAGGTTATCTGCTTAATAGATTTTGGCACCATAAGAATGCGAACCTCCCTAATGCTGCCCATTAGCACGGATGCAATTTTGTCAACTAATGATTTTTATGCCTACGTATCTCCCTGGAGGTATTCGATCCACCAAAGTCAACAGATCAGTGCTTACACACTTCGATTTCTGTATTGAGCAGCAACAGTTTGATCGTCACTGTAGTTATAGCGTATTAAAGTTAGCTACCCGAGGCTGCGTCTTAGTGGGAGAACTTCAAATTTCCAAGGTGTTTCCAAGGTGTTTCCACGATTAGCGCCAAGCAAGTAATAATTTTATAATCCCGTCCAGTTCGATGTAAGGCTTCACAACTGTTCTTCTTGTGACTAACCAGTTCGGTGATAAGCACTCAAACTAGATGCATCCCGCTCTCCCGATTTTTTCCGAATTTCTTTTCGGCCTACCGCTGCGGTTCCTAACCTTTTCCTTGGCAGTCACTCTCTCTCGTCTTTCCCTACATCTTTCCCTGCCAAAATCTAATGAAGTGCCAGCCTTATGCAAGCTTGAAAAGCTTTATGCTATGCGCTAGAAAACCTTCATATAATAAATTGCATCTAACCATTAACATATAATGCTTTAACATGGCTCATAAATTTCCCAAAATTAAGTTGAACAAACAAGTAACCCTTTTTGAGTTTCTACCTTAACGGGTCGTTGTGGGCGTGTGTGTTTAATAGGTATTTTCTTTATTTTTTGCTTATTTGTTAATTTTGTGGTAAAATTGCCTGCCATCGAGCGGTAAGCCTCGCATATATCATCAGGTATCAGTGCAAAACATTGTGACAACATTGCCTCTAAAATAGTTTACACCAAAAAGGTGATGAGCCGACCACAATAAATTGCCCACATCTGATGTACTGTGGCTCGTTGTAGGCAATAAATTTTAGATTTATCTTCTTTTCTATATTATTTGTGTGTGTTCCTTTGCATGTTAGATGAACAACGATCAAATGCGCTTGACTCATAAGTTATGTTCGAAAAAAAAAAAATTATATATTTAAAATTAGTATGCAAAATCACGGCAGGGAAATGCAAAGAGAGCAGCAAAATTGAAGGTTTATAATTTAGTAGCAACAGCGTAAAATGGATGGCCACTAACTTTAGATAAATGAGTGGAAAAGCAGCAAGTATTTTGTTTTGATTTTTGCATTAAGCAGTGGTTTTATTGGGTTTTGAATGGGAAATTGATTGGTATAATTCGTTTGAGTTCGTGTGTGTTTTAGAATCTGATTAGAGTAGCTTAAAAAAAGCTCAAACTTTGCCATAACATATCTTCAAGAAAAAGTTAAACAAATACAAAAAGAAAGGAAGTCTAAGTTCGGGTGGACCTTAACATTACTCGAATATCTCTAGTAGTGAACCGGTTTCAAATAAAAGGGCATTACCTTTGAAAATAGCAGAATTTCTGTGCAGAAAAGTGGGCGTTACCACGCCTACTTCCCCCAAGTCCACAACATTTTTATTTGCGTTCAAGTTTTGCTTTTGTGTACAACATCTTATTGATATATTATATATAGTTATAGAAATATTAAGTTTTAAATTCTACAAAATAAAATTACTACTAAACTATGTATGTTAAAAACTGGGCGTGGCTCTCAACCGATTTCGGTCATTTTTACAAAAAAAAACAACGACCTTTATATATTCAACATTTTCGCCCAAATTTTGTTGCGCTAACTAAATTTTTGGCAGAAATTATAGCATGACTATAAAAGTGGGGGAGGTCACGCCCATTTTCGAAAATTTTTATTTTCCTTCGTTCAGGGATACTTCGAAATAGAAATCCAAAAAGGTATAATGTAAAGCTAGTTTACGTAAACTTATTGCCTATTAAATATATTTATAATCCTTTCAAAATCGTTTATATATAAATGTAGGCGTGGCCCTTTGCCGATTTCGCACTTTTTACCGCGCACATTTTGTTGTGCTCATTAAAATCTCTGTGCTGAATGCCTTTTCAAAAATTTACGTAATCAAAAGTGGGTTGTGCCACGCCTATTTTCAAATTTTATTGAAAACTTTATTTACTGCTTTTATATTAATGTACATACAAACCAAATTTTATCCTTAGCGTTGTATTATGTACTGAGTAAGCACTTTGTTTGTAATTTCGAAAATATTCTATGTATTAAAAGTGGGCGTGACTAGTACCCGATTTTTCCCATTTTTAATAGCGCTCAGAGTGCAAAATGCCAAGAAACCTTTATAGCCAATTTCATTAAGATATCTCCAAATTTATTCAAGACAATCGTATCCACGGATAGGAGAATGGACGGTCGAGCGGATGGAAGGATATGTCTCAATGGATTCTTCTCTTTATTCAAAGAACTTTACTAGATGAAAGTCTATATCTATCCGGACTATTTTATTCTTACAATTAGGGTTGTGCGATTAACTGATTAACCAAAATTTTGATTAATCATAATTTCGATTACTCAATTAATCGATTAATTATGATTTTTGATAAATCAAAAAGGATGTTTACTCGATTAATCAAGATTTTGAACAACCAAAAAGAAAATTAATTGATTATCGCCTTTTTGATGAATCGTTTTTTGAATAAAATGATTAATCTTGTAATAAAACGACACAAATTATTTATGTGGTAAATCAGGGCGATCAGACATCACCTTAAAATTTTCTTTAATTTTTTTATTTTTAATATTTTGAAGCATGTTTGGTTTTTAATTTTTTTATTTTCAGCTATTTCAAGGTAAACATTCACAGAAGGAAATGGGTAAATTAATCAGTTTTTGATTAACCATTTTTGAAAATACTCGAGTAACGCTCGTTTTGATTACTCATAATTTTGATTAATCAAGTAATCGATTAACTGAAAATTTGATTAATCAACTTACTCGATTAATCGAATAAAGGCACAGCCCTACTTAAAATCCAACTTTATGTGGGCCAGACTATAATGCAGCTCAGTGTAGAAGTATATGTTGCGGTAGCAAATTTCCACTAGAGTTAGAGTTCACTCTTTACATTTAAATTTTTTAAATTTTTAATGAATAATTTTTTATTCCTAGATCCAGCAATCTTAAATTCCCTAATTTTTTAGCAAAATAACGACAGAAAAACTTTGCGAAGCCATAACATTTAATTAAAGTCCCCTCCAACTTTTGAAACTTCAAACCGTGTTCTGTGAGTGCAAGTCGAATCGTCAAGAGTAGAAAGTTATTACGTGGAGTAGTGTTTAAATAACGTCACCCCTAAGTACCTTAAAAGTTAGGTTTACGTGCCGTTATGCCAATATACTACGTACATACATACTTATAACGGAGTATCGCAGGTGTGTTTGTGTGTGCGAATGAGTACTCAAATTAGAATCAGAAACGTGTAAAAATGAAAACAGCGCAACCCCTCAGTAGTGAGTTCAACTGCCATTAGTTTTGATGCTGTTTTGATTGAAATATAATCATATATAAATGATATTGTTGTTGTTGTTTTTTTTTTTCAATTTTTTTGTTTTTATTTTTGTTGTTATTGTACACATATAGACACATATGTATGAGGCACTTGTAGTCGCGGCACCTTAACTTCATTTACCTTTTGCATATTACTTTACATCCGTGGAAACAAGTAAAAACAGCCAAAGTAAGAGCTTTTTGAAAGTTAAATCGATACCTAGAGAGGAGGGAGGGTTTATTTTGTAGTATAATTGGAGTAATAATAATAATAATATGAACACGATATACCTTCTAATAAATTCACGCCGAGCTTCTCTTTCTAATTTGATCACCTATTTTGTGGATTGGGCAGAGGACACTTAGCTTCTTCTGACGATACCCTGCCTACTTGACTGGAATAGGTTCTTCCGAACTCTGACGGAGCTGTTGGTGTTATGGTTTACCCTTTTAAACTGGGAAGGAAATAATAATCAAGCAAATAAATTTCGTGACATCGAAAGCTGGTATAGAAAAAAATTAGAATATGCGGTTTTGATCCTCAACTTCGACTTTTCTTATGAACGCACAAATAGTACCCAAAATCATTTCCTCAATTCTCTGCTACAAAATGAGCGTTGACCAGTAACCGACAACAAACCCACTCGAATGCAATTTACTATTTTAAAACTATTTTCCTTCATTTAAAGCTCACCGCAAACAAAGCCCAAAGTGCTTTAATTAAGTTTAATGTTGTTACTGTTTTGCACAAAAGTGGCTTTTTGTTTCCGACATTTTTTTTTTTTTCAATGTCTCGTCAAAGTTTTTCCGTAAACCAAATGAAATTTCAAGTGTAAGGAAAATAATATGCGAAAACTAAAAAAAAAAGCCTAATAAAAGTAAAAAACATTACAACTGCGATATAATTCTTATACCTATACACATACACACAAACATATCTACAGTCAAACAAAAGCTTTTTATTGTCGTGCCCATTGCAAGATGGATGGGCACATTGACGCCTTAAAACGAGTGTAAAAACTGTGACCCTGTCATGGAACTGTTGTGGGGCACATTTTTGTGTACTGAGTGCCAGTGACAGGTGTTTCCAGAAAATTGACTGCGACATTTGTTGTGGCGTGAATTAATTAAAATGGGCGGTAGTCAACTTTGTTGGTATTAAATTTGCAAATTTTTACTTAATATAAATGCCTTGTACCGACCGAATATTTAAAATTTGCAAAAGGCAGCAAAACAATGGATTGCGAATGTCAAATATCGACAGCAGAAACACATTCAATGACATTCGCAGAAATTAAATTCATTTATTCACTACTAATTTTGTTTTTTTTTACAGTGAAAGTTGAGATTTGCCTTCAAAAGCTCAGCACTATTACTTTTGAATTTTGCACAACTGATATTAATTTATTTTGATTAACCTCAAAGAAGATAAAACACAGGACAAAGCATAGCATCACATAACATAACATAACATAACATAACATAACATAACATAACATAACATAGCATAACATAACATAACATAACATAACATAACATAACATAACATAACATAACATAACATTACATAACATAACATAACATAACATAACATAACATAACATAACATAACATAACATAACATAACATAACATAACAGAACAGAACATAATATAACATAACATAACATAACACAACATAACATAACATAACATAACATAACATAACATAACATAACATAACATAACATAACATAACATAACATAACATAACATAACATAACATAACATAACATAACATAACATAACATAACATAACATAACATAACATAACATAACATAACATAACATAACATAACATAACATAACAGAACATAATATAACATAACATAACATAACATAACATAATATAACATAACATAACATAACACAACACAACATAACATAACATAACATAGCATAACATAACATAACATAACATAACATAACATAACATAACATAACATAACATAACATAACATAACATAACATAACATAACATAACATAACATAACATAACATAACATAACATAACATAACATAACATAACATAACATAACATAACATAACATAACATAACATAACATAACATAACATAACATAACATAACATAACATAACATAACATAACATAACATAACATAACATAACATAACATAACATAACATAACATAACATAACATAACATAACATAACATAACATAACATAACATAACATAACATAACATAACATAACATAACATAACATAACATAACATAACATAACATAACATAACATAACATAATATTACATTACATTACATTAAATTAATTTACATTACATTACATACGATACGTTATTGCATAAGCAAATCGTTTTGTCTCCTCGTTACGGCTTAGTATTCAAGTCTTAATTCACAACAGCAATGCCATTAAATTTCGTGGCCTGAATTTATGAGCATACTGCAAACTGCGTACGTATGTATGTACATACATGTATAGAGCAACAACAACAAAGCAAAATCACCATAAAATTACTGAACTTTGCAATAAACCAACAAAGTGTTGCTGCGACTAGATGAATATGAACGGAGGGAGCCACAGACTTTGAAATTATGGCGGCGATAACAACACTAAAAACATCAACACGCTAGCGAATATTGATTGCTGCGTCGATAGATGGAAATAAAAGCGTCTGTGAAATATCAATTACTCGCTTGGTTGCTTAGTTTATTATGATGCAGCGCCTTCAGTGAAGTGTTAAATGACGAGCGATGGAAGAGAAAAGAAATTTAAAAAGATGATCATTGTTAAATTTTTGAGAAAATTAACTAAAGAATGTTAGAGATGTTGCTTCAATACGTAATATGAAATACTTACAGACACTGAAACTCTCAGAAAGCACCCGCTGTGTGGTTCCCCAACTATATCTTGCATTGCTCATGTCAGAGACAGACTCGTAATTCTTAATTTAGTGCGTTCAAACAAACAATAAATTACTAATGTCATACTAAGCCAAAATCGTCTAGTCGGTTAAGAGCCAATTATTAAAAAACAACAATACATACTCGCATATGAAGTCCCAACAATCTCATTTAATTTATTACCCTCACAGCAAATCAGTAAAGAGCTGCATACAAAGTTGCAAAAGAAATTATCATTGAGATAAGATAATAGAGAAAATGTTAAATAATACATGATGGAAAAGCAAGAGCAACAAAGCGCAATAAAATTATGCAAGTGTATACAGTGATGGCTAAAAGAAATGGTGCAAAACTTTAACAACTTTTTAAAATACTGATTTGAGCTATTTTTTATCTATGTTCTAGCTATTGAAGGCGATCACAAACTTAATCTTTATTAATTTTAATCTCAATGTTGATATCAATCTGAACGTCAATCTTCAATATCAATCTTCATAACCACGGCAATTTCAATTTTTAGCTTAGTTTATTTTTCTATCCAATCTTTTCTTGCATCGTTATTTCGATATTTTCTCAGTTTCGATGGAAATCTAAACATCAATTTTTATTTCACGTTTCATTTCAATCTCATAATCAATCTCCACCTCAATCTCTTTTTGTTATTCAATATCATTTGAATCTATAACGGCTAGAGCATCTCAACTACAGTTTCCATCTCTGGCTTTTTCTTCATCCACAACCTGAATCTTAACTTATCTCTATAGTTCATCGAACATCAATCTCAAACTCAAAATCAATCTAAACCTTAAATCCATCTCAATCTCAATCTCAACCCTTATCTCCATATTAATTCCAATGCCAATCTCAGTCGCTTGCTTCACCCATTCCCAATCAGTCTCAATCTCGAAATCAATCAATCCCAGTCACAATCTAAAATTCAATGTCAATCTCAATCTCAGTAGTAAAATTATAATCAATCTAAATTTATATGCTAATCTCAATCTCCATACTCGTTTCAATTTAATCTCAATCTCTTGCTCCATTCAATCTCATTTTCCATCTGAGTTACAACCTCAATGCCTATCTTAAGCTGAATCTCAACCTTTATCTCAATCTCCAACACCACCATTTTAAATTTTGTTTCCTTTTTTCACCCGCTACTGTATATATAAATAAAGCCAACAAAATAACTGCTAGATTAAGTAACACCGAGTCCACACACATACATACATACATATATCAAATAAATTATAAACATTGTATCATCATTGTCATAACAACAGTAAAGCAGTAGAAATGGTAACATTAGCAACAATGAATATTGTACAGAGAATTCACTGCATTGCATTGAGTTGAAGAGGACAAGGATTTGATTTATCAAAAACAAGAGCGAATGCAGTAGCGCTCAAGTAGCCAACAGCAAACAGGGCAGCAGTATCATCATCATCATGCTCGTCATCATTTCACAAAAAACACAAACAAAAACACAACCAACACAGAATATCGCTATAGCAAGAGCATGAGCATGAGCACCAGTTGATGACACTGTCAACAATATAACTACTACAATAACAATAACATTATATGTACACTGAAAATGAAAATAAAAAAACAATAACAATGATCCTGAATTAAACTGGCTTGGCCAACCAAACGCTAAAGCAAGCGTATTCCCGCAACGCAATACAACGCTTTGTCATCATCATCATCACATCAACGGCACATCACGACCACTCAGAATATATGAGAGAGGAGGATTTATGTGAGAGAGGGATAGGGTTATGTTAAAGCTGTAGGGGAGAAGGGTGGTGCACTGTGATTTTGCATGGTCCAACGAAAGTGTCATACAATAGGCTTTATGCAAAAGTCAGAAACGGCTTGAAATTTCGAAATTTGTCATGAGAACGTCAAATGAAAGGAGCAGCGAATGCCAAAAAACAACAACAACAAGCAGAAGAATGCATATATTATCCAAAAATATCAAACAACCATACAAAACTGCTACACATGAAAGTACATGAGCTCGTACTAGAGACGCTAGTTCTCTTTTTTTTTTAATGTTACAATAGCGCGATTTTCGGGAGCTTATTTTAAAATTACAGCACTAAGATATTTTGCTTTTGCAAATTTTTCGAACAACCATGCCATGCCATCCTTAGTATTGAAATCATTTAAAAAAAAAAAAAACATTTTTTATATTTATGGATTAAAAACTTGTGACTGCGGCACTTTTTTACGATTTGGAGCTCGAGTTTTTTGAGATCATTTTGCAACTTTTCGGTTTAGTTTTGGAATCACTAGAGTATCACTAGGATACGTCAAAACGGGATAATTTTGGATAATTTTGTCGAATCGAATTGGGATTGTTTTTAGAAATATTTAGGGAATATATTTTGATATTTTTCTGTATCGGTTTGTCATTGTTTTCGATCACGAATATTTTTGCATAGTTTTTGGGACTCTCAAAGGATAATTTTTAGACTAATTTCAGCATCAGTTTGAGTCTTCATGATTGTTTTTAGAATTTAACGACATTTTCGGAATAATTTTTTCACATATTTAAAGATCAATTCGGGACTAAAATAAGAGAATATTCATTTATATATAAATCACACAATTTCCTTTTTTAGCGAAATATTTATAATAATTTTGAGTCAAAATTAGTCACTTATTGTTTTCTGACTGTGAGGTAGGCTTCTAATAACTAGAATTCTTCCAAGGAGATTCCCATTTCAAATATTTTCGCTGAACCATCCGTCAGAAAAATTTTTTGCTTGGTATTTTTTGGAATTGATTCGCAATTGCTTAGGAAATTGCGAGAATTATTTTGGAATAGAGCTTGGAACTTTTTTGGGATAGTTTTGAAACTTTTCGGTATAGTTTCGGAATCACTGTGGGATTATTTTTAGGAATATGTCGGCACTATATTCTGATATTTTACGGAATCGGTTAGTTACTGTTTTCGATTCGGATGATTTCAGAATAGTTTACCGGACTTTTATGGGATAATTTCGTAACTTTTCATAAGTTTGGGTCTTCGTAAATAATTTCAAGGAACATTAAGCGACTTTCTCGGGACCATTCTTTATCTGTTTAAGAATTTATTCGCGACCATTTTCGGGATAGATTCAGCTTTGTTTTCGGTACTTTTTTTTAAGGATCATATCGGTACGTTTCGCCATCATTTCGGAATCATTACGGGACTAGTTCGGTATCACTCAAATAATTCTATTTTAAGGTTGGTATATTTTCTTACTACTTTTATATACATATGTATGTTAGTAGTCCAGCGTAAGTCACAGTCGGCGTTCTCTGCATATCAAAGTCAAATTCGGTTTGTAGCTTCACCACGACAACTTTCGCCATTGTCTTAATTACATTTAAATTAAGGCAATTATAACCAAGTGACACTTCAATATACGGAAAAATTTGAAAAAAAAAGAAAAACAAAAATCGACTGATTTTACAAATCTATATACTCGTACAAATATTTGTAAAGACATCTGGTGTGGGTGGAAAAAGAACAATGTCAATTAAAGTAAAACGTTTCTTAATTGCTACACCATTTACAATGTCATTTAATATTTGCCGCTGGCGACGATAAAGGTAGAAAAGTGAAGGGAATGTAAATGTAAGGTATGCTGACAGTAATTAAGCCAAATACCTACAATAATATCAATATAAATACATACATACGTACACATATAAGGCAACGAAATAATAACAATAATCAAGTTATTACTCCAATGCGCTTGTTAAAAGCTTTCAGGGCATAGCTTTCAAATTTTACGTTTCAACGTTTTTAATAACAAAAGTATTTTCGTTTATCAATTACAACGAAATGAGAATCTGATACATTTTTTGTAATAATGAAATGAAATTCAAAAAATCGTACTACGCTGCACTGCCTAAAGTCAGTCGGTGTTAATATTATGTACATAAAAAGTTAGTGGGGTTGAAAATGAAGAAAGCTCCAATATTTTCAAAATATTTAATTGCGCACTTTTCAACAGCTCAGCTGTTTATTTATCAAAAAAAAAAAAATTTAAAATGCAAAAAGCTCATCGATACATATGTACATACATGCTTGGAGCTTACAGCCTAACGAATGCCAAAGAGTGTGTCAAATCTACGAGGAGCACTGAGAAGACTTCAACAGAAATCCATGTAGATTTGGATACAAGATTGTACTGAAAAGAATTAAAAATATATCGAACCTTATCCGTACAGATGATAACCCGAATGTTCTTCGGCCACCTCTTTCGCAAAAAAAAAAAATAATAATAATAAATAATTTTATTCACTTGCGAATTCTTTCATTATTCTTCTCACACAAGCTCAGCTCCGACATAACTTTTTGCCTCATATTTCCTTTCACTAACAAGCCATCTTTATTCCCTAATCTCTCTTGCTATATGTACATATGTTTGTATCGTACTAGAATCGCTTTTGCAAATTAGCAAGAAAATTGATTATTCAATAGGCTTAGCATTTTTTGTTTAGCAGAACAAATCTCAGATTATAAATGACTTATTTCACCGATACCTAGTTACAAGTTGAATGTATTTCCTTGCTTAATCCAGCATTGTATTTTTTATTACACACTCAGTTTACAAACAGCAAATAAAAAAAATAGCATTTTAATTACTTACAAATAGAAAAAATCCTATCATTAGTACATATAGAGAACGCAAAGCTGTAGTAATACATTTAAAGCTTTTAAGCCCATGAAATCACATTCCACATGACAACTAGCGAAATCTACATGGCGTATACGTAATATTTTATTCATTACGTTTCAATAGGGAAAGCTAGTTTTTTGAATTTTCACATTATCGGGATTTTCGGGATCTGATACAATCACGGAAGTTGGGAAATAGTTGTTCATTTGATTCTAACCCGGGACCATTGCTGGGCAAATAAAGCTTTTGGCAGGTCTACTTGCTGCCTTTCGAAGTAATTTGGGGATAGTTCGAAAAGATAAAAATATTCGCACTTAAGGTGGGCGCATCTTACTTAACAGCAATATAGAAAGAAAAAGAAAAAAAAGGGAAAAGGAAAGAAAAAGGAGAAGAATAAGAAAAATTAAAAAAAGTAAAAAAAAAATATAATAAAAAGAAAAAATAAAAAGAAAAAATAAAAAGAAATAATAAAAATCAGAAGAAGAAGAAAAAAATAAGAAAAAGAAAGAGAAAGAAGAAACTGAAAACAAAAAAAAACAACAAAGGAAAAGAGAAGAGGAGTAAGAAAAGTAAGAAAAGGGAAAAAAGGGGAAAAATATATAAATAAAATAAAAATAAAAAAATAAAAAGAAAACAAAAAATAAAAAAAATAAAAAGGAACCGAAAAGAAAAAGAAAGAGAAAAAGAATAAAGGAAAAATAAGGAGAAAAACAAGAACGAGAAAACGAAGAAGAAAAATAAAATAAAAATAAAAAGAAAATGATAAAGAAAAAGAAAAATGAAAACGAAGAGGAAAAGGAAAAGGAAAAAAAAGAAAAATAAAGAGAGCAAGAAAAATAAAAATAAAAACTAAAATAAAAAGGAAAAGGAAAAAGAAAAGGAAAAGGAAAAGGAAAAAGAAAAAAAAGGAAAAAAAGAAAGGAGAAAAAGAAAACCACACATAGTTGCCCTCTAGCATATGTATATCTAGCAATAAAGAACGTCCCAATGGTTCGAAAATCCCGGAATTTCGTTTCGGTACCCAAAAAAAAATACACATCCATATTTAAATATATGTACGCCTATGTAGTGATTGCACAAAACAAGATAAAATAAATAAAGAATTCCCAGATTTTGATAAAATTTCGTTCACTAAACTTCTTCTTTTCCTCAGAAATACTTTGTTATCTGTACTTTCTACGCCTAATAAACAAAGGTTTGCAGCCATATCAAACAAAAAATCTTAACAAAATACTTTCATCAACGAAAAAGACAAACCATTCTTCCAAAAAAAGCACAAAGCGAGACTTAATGTACGAATCTATTTTACATTTCCGCATTATTAGATTGCTATAATGCTAGCGGAAACAGATGTTCTTGTCGCATTTCCATCATTTTATGTGCAAAACCTTTTCAAAACCATCACTGTTCCTTCAAATAGGACACTCTCATCTACCAAAAAAAAAGGCAATTTTGTCATATTTCTACCTTTTCACACAGATTGCATGATATTTGAACAAAAAATGCCGGACATATGGACATGGTCAAGATGGTGATGATGGCTTGGATGGTAAGGATGTATGCTATCCCAGTAAACAAGCGCATCAGGATTTATAAATTCGTAACACTTTCGAGCAAAAATTAAAAAGACATTCGCAAAACACTTAGAACAATCAACTACTTCATGAAAGCTTTTAAAAAGCTTTCTTTGAAACGTAATTTTCAAAATGCTTTAAAATGGTTTGTTGGGTTTTCATGTCACTTTGCGACATTGGGCAATACTCGTGCGTTGATAATTTCATATAAGAGTGTATGTGTATGTGTGTGCTTTGTGCTTGTGCTTCTCTTCCCGTTTGTTTGCTATTTGATGGAGACACTTGTCTTCTACATTTTGCTACATTTAAGTGCTCTAATTCGTGACGCACGTTTGCTTGCATTGTTTGACCCAAAGACCGTCTTCACTAAGGCAATTTACAAAATTGTATTCTTTTCACAAATATTCTTTAAACCGTATTTCAACTCTTTTGTTTGACCTTTTACCGCAGCTATTTAGTATGACTTTTCTTTTGGGTCCTTGATGTCCTTTCGAAGCCATCAGTTTTTACTTTCTCTATCATTAAGATAATTTTGTGGTACTAATTTGGTTCTGCACAACAATTGGGTATATGTTTGCCTAACGAATTCTAATTATTTAGCTATTAAATCTATATTAGGCGAATTTCAAAAGCGTTGCTGTACGTGATCCTGGCCAAGCAGAAGGCAAGAAAATTACAGCGACAATGTCAACTTTTTTGAGATGAAAGAGCAATTTTTATAAACTGTAATTACGCTGAGGTGGATGGTGTGCTTTGGTGGTAGTGCAGGTGGTTTACCACACTAATGGTCGCAGGTTTAAGTAGGCGAAAAAGTAATATTGAAAATGGGCTATGAGGAAATGCCACGCCCACTTTTTCGTTATCTGCATTTTTTATGCAGTTGATAGGGATTACTCTCATATAAACAATAACCAAATTTCAGTGGTCTAAATTAAATACTTTCAGAGATATGGGCTATGAAGATTTTCATTCCTATGGGAGGTGCCACGCCCTTTTTTTCCTTATCCACAATTTGCATGCAGTTGTTCGGGATTAATCTCATATAACCCCTAACAAAATTTCAGTGGTCTAACCTAAACACTTCAAGAGATATGGACTAAGAAAAATTGCATGCCTATGGGAGGTGCCACGCCCTCTTTTTCGTTATCCACAGTTTTCATGCAGTTGATAGGGATTACTCTCATATAACCCATAACCAAATTTCAGTGGACCAAATTAAATACTTCCAGAGATATGGGCTATGAAGGTTTTCATTCCTATGGGAGGTGCCACGCCTTTTTTTCCTTATCCACAATTTCCATGTAAGTGTTAGGGATTAATCTCATATAACTCATAATCAAATTTCAGTGGTCCAATTAAAATATTTCACGAGACATGCACTATGAAATATTCAATTTGAAAGGAAGGTGCCACGCCCCCTATATATAACAAAATATTTTATAAGCCTATGACCATCCTTAGAAATTTGGTTATGTGCGGCTTACTCGTTTAACAGCCAAGTCGGTCTACACCTACATAACTTGAATTTTATAAAGTACCTATTACGTCATTTTTCAGATATTTCGAGACCTTGCCACACCCAGAATTTCTCAAAAAAGCAAAATTCTAAAAGTGAGGTTATGTTTGTCTTTCCGAACAATTTTTCAATTTAGCGGGGGTATTCCTTAAGCGCTGTTCCCTTCATTAACCGAATTAGTAGTATACGAATGCTTCGCCTTCACTTCCCCGAAATGTATTGCCGTTGACCTACAAACTTTTTTATTTTAATAACACAAGTTTTGAGATGACATGGCGTATACGTAACATTTTTGATATGCACGAAAGCTTTCATGACAATCGGTTTTTGGAAGATGTTGAAGAAGAAAGCAATATACATAAATATGAATATAAATATTTTCAATCCAAAAATGTCAAATCTCTACTTTTGAACAACGCACTTCTACCCCCTCTTAGGTTTATCGCTTACCTCTGCGACAATATGAAAGGAGACAACTTTCACAGATCAACCATAAAATTGATAAAACCAAACGAGTTCTGCCCCCTTACGATTTCGCCGAAAGCAAAGCTCAATATATGCTTTGCCGAAGGGAGTAGTAAACTATAAGAAAGCAATAAAAATGTCATTCGAACTGTACATAGATTACGAGCAGGCGGCAACTTGAATTTTATTACACTAAAATGCTAACCAAAGCATATAAGTCACGTATTAAAAGCGACTTATGTTGTTGTTATATAAACGAAGGGATTAACAAAAGTTTGTTAGGGAGTGTAAAATATAAAAAAAAAAAAAATTAAAAGTCGTGTAGAAGTGGCGCACTTCGAGGGTCGAGTAAGAAAACATTTTTGCTTCACTCACTCAACGAACCTTTATCAGTCCCCTCGTAAGAAGAGTTATGCGCCTGAGTGCGAGTATCATACCAGCTCTTTAATCCAATTCAATAATTATCGACTTCTGTTGCCGAGCACGATTTTGTCGCCTGAAACTAACGCCTTCAGCGCAGCAGTTCAAATTGAGTTGGTTTTGATTTTCTTTTGATTTTTTTGGTAAATTTTTTTCTGCTTGTTCGTTCAATGTTCTTCCTCTTGGCACTTTAATAGAGCTTGCGGTTTCTGAAGCACTTAGACAAATGCTTTAAGGTCATGTTAGGATGATTATTACAATTTTAGTATGCCTGAATTTGGGGGAGAATGGAACTAAAAACGTTGCCAGTTTTCGTTTCGCTCCATCAAAAGAAATTTATTGTTTTTCTATGAAGCTTTAGAGAGACTATTTGGATGCTATCATGAGTGATGGCGTATGCTATTAGAGCAGTATATTCGTTTAGAAAAGGTCTAGTTGCAATGCCTAAGGCAGGTAATAGCATGAAGGAGACTAGAGTAGAGTGCGATCTGGGCGAGCTCAATGGGAAAGTGACAAAAATACTGCTCATGAAACGGGCAATCAATGAACCTCTCGAGTATTGTTAGAGCTCCTTCAACTGATTGCTTACAAAGCCCATTAGATATTAGGCTTGTTGTATAAAAGCGAGCTTAGATTTTATTCCAAGATGACCAAATGACCACACATTTTTCTAGTTTTGACAGGGAAATTCGCTCAAGGTAGGAACGAGTTCATGGAAGCTTTAAAAGTGGACAAGTTCATTGTTGATTCGTAGTTAAAAGCTTACTTTGGATTAGGCGTTTTCTGAGGTGACATCAATGATGCAACGATTTTGACTTTTCCTAGTTTAAGTTGATAGCCAGGGGGCTTCAAAACAAATATGATGGAAGGACGAAAGATTGTTGTATTTGTCGGAGTGCTACAATATCCCGAAAAACTGTTTCAAAGATTTTTTGTAGTAAGAGGCTCCTCCTTCTTTCGTCAAATAGAGATAGCAAATACGTAGATTAGCCATTAAATTGAACATCATTGAAAGCTCCGCACCAGCTGCCGTCGTTTATTCTGCTCTTATAACGGGAACTAATGGCACGGGTGATAACTTGCGTGATCTGCGAAACTCATTGCTTGCACTAAAATTCACCATGATTAAAAAGCTTACCGCCAGATGGCGGTGTTGGTCATGAATATTTTTCAAAGTGTATTGAATAGGGTGCTTAGAAGACTTTTAACTTTTTTCTTAGCTGCTAAAGAGGACACAACTTGAAGCTAATTAATTTTACAAACCATTCCTTAGGTAGCAAAAAAGTAAGGTCTTGCAATTTAACTCATTTCATATAAGAAATAACTGACGAATTCAATGAGATTGTACGGCTTGCTATACTCACTAGAAGAGCTTTTGTAAGTGATTCTCCTACTTTCCATTTTCAAATGGGATAGCAAGTTTTAGCATCATCGCAGCAGCGCCATACCTTAGCGAAGAGGTACGTTGGTTAAAATTTGAGAAAGAAATTTCTTAAGGAATTCGTTGTTGCTGTTACCGAAGTTGTACAGCATAAATGCATCATGATTTCACGGTTTGAAGAAGATCTTAGCTAAAATTGAATTTGCAAGCGTAATTTTTTGTTTTAACCCACCAACACCTTATATGAAAGCTCATCAAGCACCACAACTCCAGTATGCGGTAGCTTAAATGTCTCATTAAATACCACAAGCTTTCACATAAATAATCAGCAACTTCGCACTCAAATATAAACAAACACACATACATACATATAAATACACTTGATCCATTAAACTCTAACAAAGCGACAAAATGCATAACAAATGAAAGCAATGAAAATGTGTTTGAGCTTTTTATGAGAATTAACGCTTTAAGCAATGAAGGCGTCAGTTTTGTTCAAAGTATTCATATACATACATATATACAATCGAATAGTTACGCTTGTCACATAAATTTAATCAATAAATGATGATATTATGCTACCACAGGGCACACACAAAACATTCCAAACATACGCACAAACTCAAATGTGTAAACAATATAAAGTGCTAAGCCACCTATATTAGGTAATGTCAAAAGCAAAATCACAAAAACAAGCAAACTTATGGGCGTAGTTGTAGGCGTGTTTGGGTGCACACATTTGGTACAAACATACAAACGCCCACAAAGCTATCAACACTATATTAGTTAGTGAGTATGTGTGTGTGTATGTGATAAGTATAAGTACTCACAACCAACCAGCTGGAATGCATAGAGATGGACAACAAAGTCACTTGACCTACAATCTTTGCTCGCATCTAATGTTTGAAATGTTTAAGAGGTAAATATCAACTTAACTAGCATAAAGTCAATGTACTACACAATGAACACGAACGTACACACGAAGTCGGTAAATAGAGAGAGAGGTACATATATGACTCTCTAAGTGGCGCCTCGAATTTAAAGATTTCGAAAGGAAGATTTTCCTCGAAGAAAGTATTTTAAATAAAATAAAATAAAATAAAATAAAATAAAATAAAATAAAATAAAATAAAATAAAATAAAATAAAATAAAATAAAATAAAATAAAATAAAATAAAATAAAATAAAATAAAATAAAATAAAATAAAATAAAATAAAATAAAATAAAATAAAATAAAATAAAATAAAATAAAATAAAATAAAATAAAATAAAATAAAATAAAATAAAATAAAATAAAATAAAATAAAATAAAAATAAGTTCCAATTGTACTTCAAATTTAATTTTAAATCTAGCGCTTACATATATCAAATCTGCTCCTAAATCTGTTTCGAATTCTAAATCTGTGACTAAATCTATAATCTATAAAGTCCATTTGCGTAGGTCATTAAATCTTTGAATCACTCAAAGTCACCGGGATCTGATGGAAAAATTTCTTTCCAACTACAGAGATTCCTTGGAACATGGCTTGATAAGTGTGGCAGTCGAGCCAAAACTGGCAATATGTGTGAAAAGGGGAATGCCGCACGAGGGGTGTACTTTCTCCCTTTGTAATTGTATTTTTATACACATTAATTTTTATTTTTATTATTTTTTTGTTTATTTCTTCTTTTTTTTCAATTAAATTTTGAATTTCGCTTAAGTAAATTGTGTATTTGAAAATTTCCATTTCTTGAATTCGTGGGAGCGTCATTCAAATAGTCTAATGGTAGTCACGTGCATATATACAAGACGTCAGGGGGCCATCCAAAAGTAAACAAAAAAAAAATTCGCACTTTCCCCTACACATGGCAATGTCACTCAACCATTCAATACCCACGCAGATGTTAAGCAACCGCAACGACCGAAACGTGGCATGTCCAACGGGGCGTAACGGGGACAAACCTGATATTTTATTAAACATTTATAAGCGTTTAAATGAACATTAACTGTGGTGTGTACTTAAAGGTCTGGCAAATGACAGTATGAATGCAGGGCACAAAATGAAGAATAATGGGCGTGGGTAAAGTGCGCATCTACACGACTCCCAATGCAACGTGAAAGTGTAGTAGATATGTATGTATGTTTGTATGTGAGTTGACGCATGTCCAGCACAATCGTATTGTATGCATGTAACGACTATAATATGCAACTGTAAAAACATAATCCTACTGAGCTCAGCATTATTGCACCCCCGTGTTTCGCTCGAATGCGCTCTTCCATCTCACTATATCAATGCAAGCGGTTTAAGATGAAGGGGCATCATGTCATAAAACTATTTGAGTACTACAGCAATTTAAACTCATACATACATACGTATGTACATAAATATCAAAAAGAAATTATTTTACGCGTGTATGTTTACTTAAGCTACTAGAATGGGAGTTCTCTTCACTTTCAAAATGGGGGCCATTTGGCAGCAAGCGAAATTTAAATAGCTCTCGAATGAAAATGCGGTGTCATTGAAAAAGGCTATTGACTAAAACGAGCAAAGTGGGTACACCAACAATGTACGATTCTTAGTAGGTTGCAGGTAGCTTCTATCACTAATAACATCCTTGTACTTACTTTATTTTATTTTATTTTATTTTAATTTATTTTATTTTATTTTATTTTATTTTATTTTATTTTATTTTATTTTATTTTATTTTATTTTATTTTATTTTATTTTATTTTATTTAATTCAATTTTTTTTTGTTTTATTTTATTTTATTTTATTTTATTTTATTTTATTTTATTTTATTTTATTTTATTTTATTTTATTTAATTTAATTTTTTTTTGTTTTATTTTATTTTATTTTATTTTATTTTATTTTATTTTATTTTATTTTATTTTATTTTATTTTATTTTATTTTATTTTATTTTATTTTATTTTATTTTATTTTATTTTATTTTATTTTATTTTATTTTATTTTATTTTATTTTATTTTATTTTATTTTATTTTATTTTATTTTATTTTATTTTATTTTATTTTATTTTATTTTATTTTATTTTATTTTATGCTATTTTATTTTTCTTAATTTATTTTATTTTATTTTATTTTATTTTATTTTATTTTATTTTATTTTATTTTATTTTATTTTATTTTATTTTATTTTATTTTATTTTATTTTATTTTATTTTATTTTATTTTATTTTATTTTATTTTATTTTATTTTATTTTATTTTATTTTATTTTATTTTATTTTATTTTATTTTATTTTATTTTATTTTATTTTATTTTATTTTATTTTATTTTATTTTATTTTATTTTATTTTATTTTATTTTATTTTATTTTATTTTGTTTTAATTTATTTTAATTTATTTTAATTTATTTTAATTTATTTTAATTTATTTTATTTTATTTTGTTTTGTTTTATTTTATTTTATTTTATTTTATTTTATTTTATTTTATTTTATTTTATTTTATTTTATTTTATTTTATTTTATTTTATTTTATTTTATTTTATTTTATTTTATTTTATTTTATTTTATTTTATTTTATTTTATTTTATTTTATTTTATTTTATTTTATTTTATTTTATTTTATTTTATTTTATTTTATTTTATTTTATTTTATTTTATTTTATTTTATTTTATTTTATTTTATTTTATTTTATTTTATTTTATTTTATTTTATTTTATTTTATTTTATTTTATTTTATTTTATTTTATTTTATTTTATTTTATGTTATTTTATTTTTTTTATTTTATTTTATTTAATTTTATTTAATTTAATTTTATTTTATTTTATTTTATTGTATTTTATTTTATTTTATTTTATTTTATTTTATTTTATTTTATTTTATTTTATTTTATTTTAATTTATTTTATTTTAATTTATTTTAATTTATAATTTCAGGCGATTAATTTATCATTTATTAACTGCCAACATGGCTTTCTTTCGTATCTTTAACACGCCAAAATGGCCGACATTTCAATAAACTTTTACCAAATTGACCCGATAAACACATAAATGTCAACTTAAAAAAGTTATTCACCTCTACCGTTCTCTCAAGTTATACAACTTTATTCTTTAACTCGAATCAAGTAAAACCATTTTAATACATTCCTTTTAAACAACAAAAATATACACCATAAAGTTAAATTGGCATTGCCAATTTCCTGCCTTTTTGGTCATCGGCACGTAATCAAAATATAACCCATATCAACATCAACCGCTTTCCAAAAATGCAATTCACAATGACTTCAGACAGCCAATAAGAAACACTTGAAAATAAAAGAATAAAAATAATAATAAAACGTATAATAAAAGCAAAGTGAATGAAAATCAGTAGTCTGTATGGTGAAAATATCGGAAACGATTGAAATCATAAATCACGTTTGAAGTTGAAATCGCAGGAATCAGCCAAACAGACAAGTAAGGAAAACGTGAATATATAGTTATATATGGATTTATGCATGTGTGTGTATGTATATGTATGTATATGTAGATATTTACATATTTACAAATCCTTGCAGATTGTGTGGGTTTATTCTGTAAATGCCTTAAGGGAATGTTGGGGTTTTTGTGCTGTGAACTCATTACTCTTTAGGTCTTTCAGTTCTAACTCTTGGATGGGTTGTGGCTCTAGTTTCGTTTAAAGTTTTGGTTTTGATTTGAATTCAAGTTTTGGTTATAGCATATAGTTCGAATTTGCTTTCAATTCTTAGTCCTCTTTCGGAAAAAGTTTCATTTTCTGTGAAAATTCCTATTTCAGTTCTGTTTTCAATTTTAGTCAAGTTTTAGACTCCATTTCAAGTCTGTTTTGCAGGTCCGATTCCCATATATTGACGTATACATATATTCTGAACATATTTTTTGTTTAAATTCCCGATTTGATTCTTGTTATTAGTTTTATTCCAATTCCGTTTCTGGTTTTATTTTTAGTTCTACTTCGATTCCGTTTCTGGTTTTATTTCTAGGTCAATTTTAATTCCGGTTCTAGTTTCTATTCCAATTCCGTTTTAGTTTCACTTTCAGTTTTTATTCCAATTCCATTTCTGATTCTATTTCTAGTTTCGAAGTTCAGTTCCAGTATCTACTCCAATTCTTTTTTAGTTTCGCTTCCAGTTTCTTTTCGAATTCCATTTGTAGATTTTCCTCAATTTTTTGTTGTTGGCATTTCCTTTAGGGTGCTCAAAATGACGCATTGGTCTAGTTGCTTGTATTCCTACATCTTCGAAATATTCACGTAGTTACAAAACCTTTGGGTACTTCACTCAAAGGAAGAAACTTCAAAATGTGATAAAGACACGCTAAGCTCTTTGGTAGCTCCCTTTATGTGTATGTACGTATGTATGTGTGTGAACATTTTAAAGATGTCCATATACGAATTGAGCTCTAAAATTGTCCGCATGGCATTGAAAAGTAACGAGCGTAAATGCTTGAGTAGGTAGTATGCTCATTTATCAAACGAAATGCTTACGTGCCTACCTAAGGTGAGCTCAAACGGCGCCATTGCACAGTGACTAAATTTGTACTGATTTTGCTTCGAAAAGTGGTTATCGAAGCGCAATCGAGTCTATAGCATGGAACAATCTTTCAAACTTGACATGATGTAATACTCACATTTCTAATTATATTGATTAAAAATATTGACTATTATGTTAGTCGAATATGCTTTTCAGAATTTTTTATATAAAAGTGGGCGTGGTCGTTAGCACATTTTATCTATTTTTCTCCAGAAAATTTTCTGTAAAAAGTTTAGCTTGTGTCCCGAAATTTTTGTATGATATATGTATTTCAAGGATTTTCCTTTTTGGAAGAATAGTTTTTGTAAAATTGTACAGTGCCCAAGCACATTTTCTAAAATTAAAAAAAAAATCAACTTGAATATTTGTTCCGTACAAAAATATTTTTCCCGCACCACTGTGCGAGCCAAAGCCTGTTACTGCAAGAAAATAAGGCAGTTAAATAATTATATAGCATACCTGACAACCACTTTAAATAAACTCTAAATAAATTTAAAAGCACAAAGTAATATTTACCTATCGATTAGCATCAGCGTTTGTGAGTGAATTATGCACATATGTACAGCTGTGTTCAATATAATAGCAGTGCAATTTGATTGAATTTTTTGGAAGACTACTCATAAAATTTTTGAGTATGCAGTTTTGTAGCCCAGTCAATTTAAGTACGGTAAAAAGCAAGGTAAAAGTTGTTCAAAAACTTTCCTGAATTTTTTTGTATATTTTTCGTCGAGGGTGTCATGTTATATAGTCCTTACAACACATGAACCAAATATAATTTTTTTTTTCGAAGAATTGAAATTTTGCATAGAATTTTCTAAAATGATATATGAATCCTATGTCCTAAACATAAAACTTCTGTAACAAACATAGAAATAGACTATAAGTTTTGGACATTATTGAAGCACAAAAATATGGGCGCGGTACTGCCCACTTTTCCAAAAAATATTTGTAGCCTATGTCATACCCAACAAAGTTTGTAACATATCGGGAAAGTTTAATAGAGATCGATCATAAGCTTTGGTAATTATTAAAGCACAAACAAAAAAAAAAAATGTGGGCGTGGTACTGCCCATTTTTCCAAAACTATATAAATCTTAACCATAGGACACACACATCAAAAATCATTTATTTAGGCAAAATACGTTCAGAAATATGTTGATTTGAAATTTTATATAGCTTGGGGGCGTGGTACTGTCCACTTTTCCAAAAAATATTTGTAGCCTATGTCATACCCAACAAAGTTTGTAACATGTCGGGAAAGTTTAGTAGAGATCGATCATAAACTTTGGACATTATTGGGGCACAAACAAAACACAAAAAATGTGGGCGTGGCAACTCACTCTTTTCCAAATTATATAAATCTTGGATAGAGGATACACATATCCAAAAATCATTTATTTAAGCAAAATACGTTCAGAGCTATGTATTTAGCCACAGTATTTAGGCACAAACAAGACAAAAAAAATGTGGGCGTGGTACTGCCCACTTTTCCAAAACTATATACGGCGTATGTTTTAACCCGTAACACCAAAAATATACTGTGAAAATTTCATAAAATTCCGTTAAGTACTTTGGACACCTATAAAGGACACACATTCATATTTATTTACATTGGGCCACCAAACTGCATAATCAAATATTTTCTAAAAATTCTTTCAAAAAAAATTAGCACATCTTGACGGAATTTTTTTTTTTTTTTTTTTCTAAGTTCAATTTACCTTCCCGAACCATGTTGCAGAACTCTAATGGAAATGATTAAAGACACAGCTTCTTCATATTTCCTAGGACGCTATTCAAATTAATTACACTACTATTCTATTGCACGCAACTGTAATTCCACTATGTACTACATACATTACTTCACTTTCTCTGGCAAAAGTTTTCATTTATAAATTTACAACAAAATGCTTTCAAATAATAATAAATACGAATCGTTATTGCAGAGCAGTCATTTGCTCGACTCAGTCAGTAAATTTACAAATTACATTCAATTCAGGAATGCGGCGTCAAGTAGTACAATTACACGCATCATTTATCAAATGACTCAGGTCACAACAAGCAAAACACAAACAAAACAAACAAGCCTGAAAAGCTTGTAAGCCTCACAAAAATTCACATACATAGCAACAAAAACAAATTGGTCGAAAAATTTGGTACAAAGGGCGTTGATTTGAAAAGCAAAAGAAATCACAAAAATATCGTAGCGTACAAAAATGCTTAATCGTTGAACAAATATGCTAATTTCAATAGAGTGACTACAATTTTTTAGGACAGAAAGCAGAATTTAAGGAAATCTTAAATTTCAGAAAAAGGAAATCGGTAGCAGAGAAATTGTGGCATTCATTCAATATACAGTGGCTTGCCGCGCTGTGGACTATTCGGACCAATTTAAAGATTTTTTTTTTTGTTTTTTTAATTTTAAACTTTTTATCAAGAGTTTTTAGATTTTTTTTTGTGTTTCAAATTTGCTGTTTTCTAGCTCATTCAATTTCATTATGAAGAGTTACTAATTTTAAGACTCGAAAGAAATTACCTGACTTTTTTTTTTTTCTTATAGATTCAAAGAATTTACTGAATTACTTTTCTTGTGTATTCTGCTTTAACGTACACAGCAAAATAGGGAGTAAAATAGCAAAATGTGTGCCTTCCATACACGCGACACTCTTTTTTTTGTCGACTATAGGGACTATGCTTAGCTTACATTTTATGTACGCCCATCTATTTCTGTATGTCAGCTTCATTTTCTTATTCAATTTCTTTGTTTCGCTTGTCCATTTTTCCTCTGTTATCGCATATCAATAAATTATCAGATTTATGCATATAAGTCACTCAAATACATATATAAAACCTACACATTTTACAGGAGCTTATTCATGCATATAGAACATTAGACTGGTATAAAAAAAATATTTTAATTTTTTTTTTCCGAAATTATACCGAAATTATTTTTGTTTTTGTGTAGTAAAATAATGTAGCTGCAAAAAAACCTGCAATTCGTCAAGTGGTTGGAGTAAACAAGCTTTAAGCATTTCTGAACATTTGGCTGAACTTAAAAATTAATATAGAAAGTATATAAATACAGATCATTTAAGGATGTTAAGTTCCAATTCGTCATCATATTCTAATAATCTACCCCCCGGCACAAAAAGTCCTATTTTTGTGGTTTCGCTTTTTGAGGTTAGGGCTGAAATTAGGGCGTTTTCTGATTGCAAACTTTTTTGTTTTTGTGGCTGTAGTATTTTAAGACAGAAAAACCAAGTTTGCGCAAAACCGGAGATGTAAAAGAATGCATTCTTTTGCGAATAATTATTCATTTGATTTATCGCAAAATGATTGCAGCCATTATTTGAATTCTTTGACTGGGACTTAAAATATGACGTCACCGTTCAGACTTCATTCTGCGATTTCGAATTCTTTTTTCATTCATTTTTTGGTTATTCATGTATTGCATTCATTGAATAAAAAGTCTCACTGAAGTCAATTGAAGTAATTTGGAGTCATTTGAAGTCAATTTACCTATGGCATATGAGACATGATCGTAAAATGTTTTTGTTGCAAATAGTTAGTGACTTCACTCAAAAAAACTAAGTCAGTAAGTGACTTCTCTAAATGACTTCAAAGTCGTGACTTCAAAAAGACTTTGGGCTTCATTTTTTCATTCTTTAGTCAAAAAGGGAGTCAATGAGTGCATTCATTCGCATATGATTGCATTCTTATCTATTTAGGAAGACTAAGATTAGATGTGCTGCCAGATGTTTACATTTTAGTAACAATTTTATGAAAATAATATTTCCAGCTGGTATGCGATAAAAATTCATTCCATTGGGTGAACAAAATTTTGGTTTCACAACAACAAAAATATGCTAATTATCTCTAAGACTGACTTTAAAAACAATAGATTAATCCGGTGCCCCCCTTAAATTCAGACAAAAAAATCAGAAATATATTTACGGTCATGCTTTAACCCACTCGTTACCTACATTTTTATTTTTATAACAACGATATAATGAGTGATTTTTTGGTTCGGTTTAAATGGGTTGTGCTACACTTAATTGGTAAATATTTAAAATTATAACCCATGAGTGGCCATACGTTAACCCATTGACGACCTCAATTTTCTTTTAACCCTGAACTCAAATTTTTTCAAATCAAAATAGTTTTACATAGGCTTAAATAGTTGATTTTAAGCGTTTTAACCCTTTAAACGCCACGCCTTAACCCAGTGTTGACCTAATTTTTATTTTTATAATTTCTAAATAAATTTTTTTGCCGGTATGCTTAGCGTTATAACGCACAAAATTATGCATTAACCCTTTGGTGACCAATTTTTTTTCTTTAGAATTCAAAATCAAATTCTTTAAGTAGGAGTTGCTATAAACATTTGTAAGGTTCTTTGGCAAAGTAGCCTATCTAAACATTCAGAAAGTAATGAGACGGCAGAAAGAAATTGAATTTTGCGCAGAAATTTAATTTTTAGAGCTGAATTTCACTTTCTGAACTTTGACTTTCTGAAAAAATGTGTTTCTGAATTTATGGGGGAACCGATTAATCTCCTCATAACTGCTAGTTTAAACAGAATTCCTACAAAAGAAAGGCAGTTAATTTTTTTTTTTTTTTTGCTTCAAGAGCTTAGCCGGTTTAAATCAGAAATGAGTTTAGTGCTACAAAATTTAGCCTAGCAATAACAGAGCTTTAGAAATTAAAGTCAAGATTTGTGACTTTTAAAGTTTTTTTTTTTGACATTTGAAAAAATATATCCATAAAATTAAAAAAAAAAAATTATTTTTTGGTACCGTCTAATAAATAATTATATACACATTTGCATTTCAAGTGGATATGAGAATTTTGGTCGTGTTGGTCAAGCACATCCTTCTACTAATAATACCTTTTTAAATCATTTAATAGGAACAAACACACCGAAATCTAGCCAACAGCTATTCTTAATACCAAAATATATATGTATGTGCATACTTATATATGTATATTTACAAGCAAATAAAAGCAACAGCTGGCTAATATGTATGTATTTGTATGTAGGTTTTTAAGGTATAGTTTTGTTTACAATCGGCATACCAACGCGCCTTACCATTATTTGAGGTTTTCACTGCAAATTTTCTTTCACACTTAGGTAACCCACAAATGGGTCAGCTTATTTACTTAATGTTTGTCTGATTCCTTTTGCTGTAAATATAATCTTTCATCTCTTTAAAAGTGTTTCATATTAGAGAAGTGAAAAGGAAATTGGAAAGAATACTTTTAAGCAGATCAAGAGTTTTACTACAAACCTTCAATTTCAGCGCTATTAAAACGACTAGAGCGGGGTTGGAAGTCTACCATAAAACTCTTTGCGCACTCAGAAGACCTAATCGTAACCAGTGATCAATACAATAACAATAGCTAAAGCTAAGAGGAACGACAAGTTTACTCAAACAATTTCAATTGGTCCACTACCAACTCTTCGCACTCACAATGAGAGCCGATCACACGCGTTGCATCATGTATGACATGTCTGCTCGCACAACAACGGCTATGTAGGTGAATATGTGTGTGGCATCTGTGTTGGTGTATTTTTATACCCAGCTTACTAGTACTAGTACAAGGGTATATTAATTTTGTCCACATAACGGTACTATGTAACGGTGCAAAATAAACGAGTTAGATATAGGGTTCCATATATGAAAGTTCTTAGGTTGAAAAGAGGAATTGATTAAGCCATGTCCGTCCGTCCGTCTGTCCGTCTGTCCGTCCGTGTACACGATAACTTGAGTAAAAATTGAGATATTTGCATGAAATTTTGCATACGGGTTACTTTCTGGCCAAGGTAGGTTGCTATTGAAAATGGGCGAAATCGGATGATAACCACGCCCCCTTTTTCGATATCGAAAATTTCGAAAAACGTATAAAACGAGTTAATTCAATATCAGAAGCAGCTACAATGACAAAATTTGCAATATGTATTGATTTAGATGTTCTAAGGCCGATTTTATCAAATTTTTTGAAAAGGGACGTGGCACCGACCACATATATTTGAAGAAATTTTCAAATTTTGACTCTCAATAACTTCAGAACAGTTTGTGCTAGTATAACGGAATTTTGTAGAGGGCATGTAGGTAGGTAGGTAGGTAGGTAAAATGGCTGCGATCTAGAAAAGGTCGCTCAAGTAGCTTTCTTAGAAGCCGTTTTGATGCCATAAGGACTCGTCGAACCTACTAATAGTAATGCGGATGTATCTCTACAACCAACCAGAGTTGTTTATAAATTCTAGAATGCTAGGGATCCCTATTTCAGACACCCTCCCTAGATTTTCCAAAAAAAGGGGTCCCGAAAGATTTTAATCGTGATCTAGCTAGAGCCGGGCATTTACACAGGAAGTGCTCAACGGTCTCTTTGGTAGTGGTGTCATTACAGCTTCTGCAGTGGTCGTTATGCGGAATACCCATTTTTTCCGCATGCGTGCCAATCGGCCAGTGACCTGTGCAGACCGCTATAAGTTTGTACGTATCCGCCCTGGACCTGCCTAGGAGACTCCTTGTTCTCCTCTGGTCGTACTCCGGCCAGGTGGCCCTTGATATTGCACACGTGGCGATGCCCCTCCACCTACGCTGTGCCTCACTTAGGTAATACTTATGGATGTCTCCCTTTGCTACTGCTAGGGGTACCCCCGTCTCGAGTTTGCTTGCTTCTTCCCCTGATGAGCCCCTACGTGCCAGTTCATCAGCTTTCTCATTACCCTCGATTCCCCTATGACCCGGGACCCAGGTAATGGATATTTCCAGATTATCGGCTAGCGCCGCCAATGCTTGCTTACATGCATGCACTACGCTTGAAGTAGTATGCGGCGATGCGATTGCCTTTATCGCCGCCTGGCTATCCGAGAAGATAGTAGCCTTACCAATTATGTTTCTTTGCTCGAGCGCTTTGCATGCCTGGCAAATCGCAAGAACCTCTGCTTGAAAAACGCTACAATACGAAGGGAGCCTGAATGCAGCAGAGATATCCAGGCTTCCCGAGAATATACCAGCCCCCACACCCGAGTCCATCCTGGAGCCGTCTGTGAAGATTTGTATACCCCTATCACTTATTATCTCGCCCCTCTTCCATTCATTCCTGCTTGGAAATGCTGTGATTGCATTGCTCTCAAACTTCAGTTTGTGAGGAAAATAATCTGTTGAGTTGCTAACTACTCCCGCTGGGAGATCGCTAAGGATACTGCTGTGCCCTTGTTGAGTATCCTTCCAGCACCCAGACTCCCGGAGCCTCAGTGCGGATTGTGCCGATATGCATAATATGTGCAAGTCAATTGGGAGCAGGTTCAAAATAGGATCCAATGCCGCAGTGGGGCAGGTGCGTAAAGCCCCGGTGGTGCCAACACACGCTGTGCGCTGAACCTTTTGCAAGCTAGTGAGGTTATAGTTCTTCCGAAGAGCTTCCCACCACACCACCGAACCGTAAGTCAGCACCGGTCTGACTACCGCTTCGTACATCCACAGCACTATCTTCGGCTTTAGACCCCATTTCTTGCCAAACATTGATTTGCAGGCGTAGAAAGCGATACAGGCCTTCCTCACCCGCTCCTCGATGCACGCTTTCCAATTTAACTTGCAATCAATTATTAGCCCCAAATACTTAGTGCTGGGAGACAGGGTTAGCTGTTGGCCATTTAGCCTAGGGAGTTTGAAGGTAGGTGGCTTGTACCTCCTCGTGAAGAGAAGAAGCTCCGTTTTATCCGGATTCAGCCTAAGGCCACTTTCCTGTGCCCACCTACTGAGTTTTGCCAACGTTTTCTCCATAATCTCGCTCATTACGGAAGGGAAGGGACCCGAAACTAGGATCGCCACGTCGTCGGCGTACGCCACAATCTTTACCCCATTTGTATTAAGTTTTAAGAGGATATCATTCATGGTAATGATCCAAAGTAGAGGTGAGAGGACGCCTCCCTGTGGTGTACCTCTACATACCTGCCTACTAGCCTTTGCTCCCCCGAGCTCTGCTGATATCTCACGCTTTTTAAGCAGGGACGAGATCCAATTCCTGATTGGCTCCTCCACCCCCACCCCCACTAGCGCTGATGTTATTGCTTCGGCTCTTACATTATTGAAAGCGCCTTCCACATCGACAAACGCCGCTAGTGTAAATTCTTTAAATCGAAGGGATTTCTCCACTGTCCGCACTACTTCGTGCAGCGCAGACTCCGTAGATCTGCCCCTTATGTACGCATGCTGCGCCACTGAAAGGACAGGCCCCTCCAGGAGTTCCCGTATGTGTAAGTCCAATAGCCTCTCAAATGTTTTTAGCACGAAGGATGTGAGACTTATTGGCCGGAAATCTTTGGCCAGCTCGTGCCCCCTTCTTCCAGACTTCGGAATGAAAACCACCCTTGTTTTCCTCCATGTGTCCGGAATGTGGTTATGGATGATGCACGCAGCGAAGATCTCCTTCAATTCCTTAACCAAAGATGTCTGAGTCTTCTGCATCATAATCGGGAGTATACCGTCTACTCCCGGTGACTTATATGGTGAGAAGCTGCTTATTGCCCAGGCAATTTTGTCTTCTGCTAGAAGTTTGTCTATAAACATACCAGGTGCCTCCTGTTGCACCCGTTCCCTATTCTGCTCCGCATCTCCGTCACCGTCCGGAAAGTGAGCTTCTATAAGAATGTCAAGGGTTTCCGCCGCTGATCCGGCCCACGTGCCATCTGCGCGTTTCACAAAAGTTTTGTTTGAGTGCTCCCTGGCAAGGATTTTCCCGAGCCTTGCTGAGTCCTTCGTGGACTCAATAGACTCGCAGTGCTCCTGCCAGGATTTTGCCCTTGCAATCCGCACTGCTTTCTTATATTCCCTCTGGGAGATCCTATACTGCTGAAAATCTCCCCTAGTGTGGCAGTCATTGAAGACTTTTCTCATTTTTGATCTTAGTTCGCTAAGGTTTTTGTCCCACCATGGAGGGAAAGTCTTCTTACTCCTTGATTGTGGACAGGAAGCCTTGTAGGCAACCCGAAAACTACTTTCTAGAGACCTAACTCGGTCGTCCAGAGAGTCTGGCGATTGAATGGGTGTTTTGTTCCTACTGAGCCTATCACTGACTATTTTTTCGAATAGACCCCAAGACGTCCGCCTAGGATTCCTATAAGGTCTCTTTATCTCTCTCTCCCAGTCTATTTCAAAGAGGATCATACGATGATCCGACAGGGAGATCTTTTGCGAAACCTCCCAGTTTCTTACCAGAAGTTCATGGGAGTCAGATGATATTGTTATATCGAGGACTTCTTCCCACCCTGCGAAGTTCTCCGAACCGGGAAACACAAAGGTGGGAGAGCTGCCCTTGTTACATAAACGTAGATTATTAGATAATAAGAATTCAAAAAGAGACTCACCCCGCTCGTTTGTCTCGCTGCTGCCCCACAGCGAATGCCTTGAGTTAGCGTCACAGCCGATGACGATCTCTTCTTTACATGCCAGTTCCTCCGCTAATTGTTTCACCTCCTCGGGAGGTGCGGGCCGCTCGTGAGCCATGTATGCGGAGGCGAACGTTAAGCTCCGTCCGCCTCTTGACTCTATCCTGACCACTGCAGTGTCGTATGTGCTGAAAATAGGTAAGAAGAAAGCATTAATGGTATCCCTAACGAGGATGCACGCTCTCGGTTTACCTTCTCCATGTGTGTAAAACAGGTTGTAATCCCTGGTATGGAGGCCCTTGACTCTTGACCGCCATACCCAAGGCTCCTGCACCAGGCAGATATCTATGTCCTCCTCCCTTAGGAGGACCAGAAGGTTATCCGAGGCAATTTTGGCGTGCTGCAGGTTTATTTTATTATGTAGAGGGCATACTATTGTTGTGTTAAATTCAGCTGTAGAAAACAAACGAAATCGCTTGGCGACCACGCCTACTCTTTCATAAAAGTTATATGGAAAGGAGGTGGAGATATTGAAAAGTCCATATCTAATTAACTGATACCGCTATAATAATATAAATTGGTACATACATCAATTTTCATATTCTTTACATTATTTTTGCAAAATTTTGGAAAGTGGGCGTGGCACCGCCCACTTATAAGTCAAGCAATTTTCAAATTCGACTGCTAATAACTTCAGAACGGTGTGAGATAGGTTTACGAAACTAGGTACCAGGCATGTTATGTTTATGTAGAGTACTACCACAGAAAATAAGAAAAATCGGTGAACGACCACGCCTCTTTTTGGACTAAAGTTCTCTGAACGAGAGTTAGGAAACCGAAATATGCAATATCTGTTTAACTGGTAAAGATATAATGCTAAAATTTAGTACACTCATTCACTTGATGATGTTATTAGTGATGTTTAAAGGTTTTTTGGTAATATTTTGGAAAATGGGCGTGGCACCGCCCACAAGTGAATAAACAAAATATCAACATTTCACTATTAACAAGCCACTGTGAAAGTATCATAAAGATCTGCAATGAAAACTGATCTTCAAATAGGGACAAACAACATAATAAAATCCGTGGGCGTGCCACCACCCACTTTTTTAAAATTATGTAAATATTGATTAATGGACACATATATCCGTATATCAAAAAATTTCACAAAATACGTTAAAAGTTATGGGCATGGCACGCCTTCTTTTCCAAAGTTATATATAGGACATGGTATAACCCTTGAAAAGATCGATTGAGTACTTTTGGCTCATGTAAGCGGTTAAAGCTTTATAAGCAAGGGGCGTGGTCGCGCCCCCCAAATACGCTATTGTTTAGGCTCGGAATAGATTGGTTTTTAAAATGGGCGAAATCGGATGAAAACCACGGCCCCTTTTTTTGAAAACTAACGCTGAGTATTTAATGTTCGGTTCACCCGAACTTAGACTTCCTTACTTGTTCAAACTGCTTTTCTTGAATGAAAATTAATTCGTTTTTAAATTATTTTTATTGAGTGCTCTTCAGCTTGGTTGTACTTATCCATACATATATATTATAACTTTAAACGACTTATTCTTGTATATTTGTATATCCACTACTATCTCCCGAACGACTTAACCGATTTTAATGAAATTTGGTACACAGGTACTATGCTTTGTTTTAAGATTTTCTAATTTGGTGTTGCCACTTGGGGTGGTCCTTAGGGTTGCCACCTATATAATTTTTTTTTAAATATTAAGCAATATATGGCAATAAGGGTATCAAATTAAAGGTATTTTAGGCCGTACACCAACCAAAATATTTTCGAGTAGGATTGTCACCTAGGGTTGCCACCTGAACACATTTTATTTATTCCTTCAGATATCGACCACTATCTCGGGAACTGCTAAACCGATTTCGATGAAATTTGGTAGATGGATAGTATGCTTCCTTCTTAGATTTTCTACTTGGATGTTGCCACTAATGGAAACTTAGAGGGTTGCCATCTTTCCGATTTTTTGATTAGGGCGTATACCAACCAGAATATTTAATACACAACAGGTGTCGCCAATGTATGTTAAGTGACTTTTTGTGGTTAGTGTTCGATATTTTGGAAATCTATTTTGGAAATTTGGTATGACTAGTAGAGCCTTTTTGGTTACACTTAAAAAATTGGCTGACTGCTTCGACTGGTGTTCATTTGAAGTACTTCACAACTACTCTTTTTGACTACATACTACCTTTCCACTTTATTAGTATCTTCTTACTAAGCAGAATTAAAAACATTCCCATCATCATAGGGCACCTTGACTCAAACCAGCTTCCATTGTGTGCACTAAAACTGTAGGAAATAGTTCCATAAAACAGACAAAAGACATATCATAAAAAAAGTGAAATTTATACGTGATTACGCTTTGTTTGATTGTTGCTGACTGCAGCCACTTTTTTGTTGTTTTTATTTACGTTTTTATTTCTTCGAATTGTAAGTTGTGCACAATAAAATTTCTTTGATATTATATTGATGCGCTCATGGGAGTTGAAATGATGTGAGTATGAACGATAAGACTTCCGTATGCATTTATGTTGGGGTATAACGTGTATGTACAGTGGCGTGTGAAAAAATTGTACCAAATGCAAAATGGTATAGCTTTGAAATTTGAACTATCAAAGTGAGGAAAGAATGCATAAACCGATTCATAGCTAATTCTTCGCATACGGAATTTCCAAATTTGGCTAAAAAAAAAAAGCACGCCAGCCTTGACCTTGACTGAAAATCCCCAAGTTATGTAGGTCAAGTTATCCATTAATCTCAATGCGGTTTCCTCAATATTCAATATTGCCATTGCAGGAGGGGCCCGTAATGGTACCGAAGAATTTCATTTACGTTCTGAAGAAGTTGGAGTTACAAAACCTCGCTTTTTTACCCTTCACTGCATGCATGGAAGTACGACTTCGTTAGATTGCCAATGGTAATAGTATATGTTTCATGCGTTCAAATCCTTGAATTATCACGAAATGTGCACATTACAACAAAGCTTTTCATTGACATGAAGTTTCACTTTTTATGACAGACGTCTGTATGTATGTTTCTTTTGCTTTATGCAACTCGATATGCTTTTGATCAGTTCTCTCAAATGTTTTACCTTGAAGTGTAAATCGCAATCTAACAACAAAAGTTGTGTGTACAGTGATGTTTCTGTTTGTAGTTGTGAGAAAAAAAAATAAAAAATTGAAACTGGTTCAATTCAATTCAGTCTGATAAAGTGTTTGTTTCAAGTCTGTAAGAAATTTTTTTTCTGAAGAGCTTTTATGTTTTCTTCCATACGAAAAATACTATGCTCATAAATTTGTATGAAAGAAAACACGAAAGCTCTCCAGAAAAAAAATCGCCAAAAATCAGGAAAATTTCTTACAGACTTGAGACCAACACTTTATCAGACTAAAATTGAAATCGCTACAAATCTGCATTTTCAAAAAAATTCTAAAAATTCTGAGAAAAAAGTTGAAAATTTTGATGAAAATTTGTCTAATTTTTGCGAATTTCCCATACATATTTAAAATATAATTTAAAGTTTTTGTATTAGATCTTGATAAGTTCTCTTACAGAAAAATAGTTAAAATGAATTTTCTGAAGCCGAAGTTGGTGAAAACATACAAAAAAAAAAGGGGGTATGCATAGTTTTGTCGGCCACTGTATATAATTTTGGGAAAATTATTTTTGTTTGTTGGAAGCATTCGAGTCTGTTTACTGAACGTGGTTTGTTCGTGACGCCAATACTTTAAAATGACTGAACCAAATTGAATACTTCCTTTACAGAGTTTGTTGGTAATTAATATGCGCAACTGCTGAAAAAAAAAGATAATTAGGGCGTGGCACCTCCCATAAAAATTTCATTTTACATTCGTAATATTTCTAAAAGAGTTCATGTTAGGGACCTGCTTGGTATGCAGATAAACAATAAAAATAGCATACTCCTAGGAAAAAGTAGGTATTATGGGAAAATGGGGCGTGGCACCTCCCATACAAACTTCATATTTCAGTCTCAAAATCTCCAAAAGGGCTCAGCAACAACCTAAATAGTGGTATGGAGACAAACGTTATCAAACGGTCTAAAGAATTTAGCGACCCTTATGTAACTAAAACTCTCTTTACTACATTAGTCAGACCGATACTTGAATACGGTTCTATTATTTGGAACCCGCGTTACCAGGTCCACGTGGATCGCTTAGAATCAGTTCAAAAACAATTTTTACTATTTGCCTTAAGAGATCTTCACTGGGATCCCTTGTATAATTTGCCATCTTATACGAGTCGCTTAAAACTAATTAATCTTCACAGCCTTTCTTGGAATTGTCTTCATGATTAAATTACTAAATGGTTCAATCGTAAGCCCGTTTCTTTTGAGCGAAGTGAACTTCAATGTACCTTCTCGTCCATCAAGACATTTTAAACCACTTATCTTGAAACAGTGCCGAACTAATTTTGAATTAAATGAGCCTTTTCGTTGTTTGTGTCAAGATTATAATTCTCATTCTGGTACGTTTGATATCTCAGACTCACTATACAGCATAAAAAAGTCAATTCTTTCTATCCTGAATACATAGCAACAACTTTTTTTTTCATATCCTTTGATTCTTATCTTTATTCTTAACAATAACTTTTCGCTGTCAACTAATTATTTATTAATTGTGGAATCTTTTGTACTTAGCTGATGAGGTTTTCTCTGTAGCTGAGCAGTTTTAGATCTCGACGATTAACAAACCAAAGCCTTTCAAAGACTCGGCACGAAAGAACAATCCGCGCGTCATGCGGATGCGCCCCTCGCGCCGGTCGGGCGGGATATGGTGGGTAATAATCCGTTGGGCAAAAAAAAAAAAAAAAAAAAAAAAAAATACCATACTAATAGGACTTTTGGGAAAGGGGGCGTGGCACCGCCCATACAAATTTAAGTTTTCAGGCTAAATAGGTATCTCCTACACAGGGTTGGGCATATTTGCACTACCACTAAAAATGCACTACCACTATTTTTTAGTGATAGTTAAAATCAAAAATAACTACCACTAAAAATTTAGTGATAGTGATTTTTGATTTTAACTATCACTAAATATTAGTGTTAGTGAAAATTAAAAATCACTATCACTATCCCTTTTAGTGATAGTGAAAAGTTGCACTATAACTACAAAATGCACTATCACTACAAAATGCACTATCACTAAACTTGTAGTGAGTCATGATATTTTACTAAAAATTTGATTTGATATCCAATGGTAAATGTTGCAAAGTAATTGTGTTACTGTTGCCAACAATACAGTAAAGATCGCTAATAATAATTTGTACAAACATACACACCCACATTGGTGTCCATAAAAATAAAAATTCGGCGTTTAGCTTCCGAAAATCTAAAATTTCTCACAGAAGTTAGTAGTCAAATGGAGTCCAAGTTACTTGAAAGATTTCAAAAATATCTTTATTTGCACTCTGACTCCTGGGATGCAGTTATTGCCGCAATCATCCTCCCCGATATAAAATTAAATTTTTGCAAGGTCTTACTGGAAAGTGCTAATTCATACACTTTAGGCCACGTTCGGGACAAAATAAAAGTATGCGCCATGGAATTTAAAAATAATACCGTTGAGGGTGAAAATAATTCGCAAGCTTCCATGCGTGCTACTAAACTGTTTCTGGAATTCGACAATGACTCTTTAGGTATTTGATCGAATAAAGCCAATCTGTGTATTGTTTATAATAATTTCATTCTTTAGATACAAGTCAATATACATATAAGCTCACATGGCAGAGCCATATCAACCGAAGTAGATTTCTACTTGAACGATGATGATAGCAACATTGATGCTTTACGCCGCTTTCCCACAATAAGAAAGATTTTCTTAAAATATAACACAGCTCTTCTATCCTCTGCGCCAGCTGAAAGACTATTTTCCTTTGCAGGAATTGTTAATAGTAAGAAAAACCATAAATTTTGTAGCTAAAGATAAAACAAAAAAACACTTTTAACCTTTTTTCGAAATCCCGAATGGTTTTCAAGATATTCAATAATGTAGAATTTTGAACCATTTTAAGAAAAATTCATAACTCACGACTCGTTTGACATATGTATATGGACAACAAACAAATTAAATTTTAAATGCATTCTAGGGCTAATATTGCAAATTTGTAATTCCTATTCAGACAGTTGGTATCGAATTTTGTATGTCATAAGAAATAAGAAATGTTCATACAGCACGGTAGGTTTTAAGCATGTTTTATTAAAAGGTTCATGTCCCTCCATTTTTACTTTTGAATTCTCAAATATGCATTAAAATGAGATGTTTTTTAAAAATCTCATTTTCAAAATGTAAAATACCAAATTTTGGGATTTTTTGCATTTTTCAAGAAAACGTTAAGTTTTATCTTAAAACTACCTGAGACCTGAAAATTCTCTACAAAAACGGTGTGAACAGTTTTTATCTAGGAGTCACCAGTTCTAAGATATCGCGATTGCATTATATGCACATAAATGCCACGTATAGACTTTTCTGGATTTTTCTCGAAAACGGTTATATGTATCGAAAAATTTTCTTTTACCATTTGTTCGTCACAAAGCTCCTCATCGACAATGAAAATAGTTATTTTTGTAAACCCTATAGTTCCCTAGCTAGAGCCAAATTTGCTCCATTCGTGATACCAAAAACTAATAGTGGTTTAAATTTAGATATCTTGTATAACGAAATTTCGATAGAGCTAAATTTTTGTGGAAAGCTTAGGTTAACCCCCAGAAAGAAAGCTGCAAGACTCCCATCGATCCCACCTGTGCAAAAAAAGTTAATCGTGGTCAAAGATCCATATTTTAGGTTGGTTTTTTTGGATTTTTCTCGACTTTTGACCACGATTAGGATTCTGAATAGGAATTACAAATTTTTTCTTTTTGAAGCAGATAAGTAAGAGTTCGAAGATAATTGTGTAAAATGTTCACTGCAATAGTAGCCCTAGAATGCATTTAAAATTTAATTTGTTTAAATAATTGTTATCACACACATCTATTGTGAAGAGATAACGTTTCCCTAATACCAAAAAATTTTTGTCCATATACATACATATGTCAAACGAGTCGTGAGTTATGAATTTTTCTTTAGAATGGTTCAAAATTCTATATTATTGAATATCTTGAAAACCATTCGGAATTTCGAAAAAATGTTAAAAGTGTTTTCTTGTTTTATCTTTAGCTACATAAATTTATGGTTTTTATTCGTTGACTCAGTTGACATGGTTTGTGTTTAGGCCACCGGCCTAAATATATCGGTCGCCCCTCGTAGTACATGCTAGTATCTGCCCGAGCAACTTTTTTATTATCTTTTCGCCCGATAACAGCTCTTACCCCTTTGAAGCCTACGAAAGTAGGCATTCGGCGGCGGTACAGAGCTAAGTTTTATCTGAAGGCGCATTCACTTCGATTTTGAGCACGAATCAAATCAACAGCAGCCACTCCAGGTAAGATCAATTCAATTTTCAATAATTTCAATTTCCGTAAACTCACTTAATTATCCACGGTTATAAAATATTAATTGTCCACTTCCATAAAATAGTACTTGTACGCCTTAATTGTCCAATAATTAAGGTTGTACATTATACTCAATAAAGAGATTCACTTATTGTATTGTATTTATATTTGAAATACAGTGTTTTATTATTTATTCATTCGCTGCCCTTTCTTTTACTTTTTTTCGTTACATATTATTACGTGCGAGCAACCCCGCCATTACCCGGGCTCGCCGTAACAGTTTGACTCAATGACTCTAAATTTGAAATGCTGGTATTAAAGAAGGCAAATAAAAATTTAAAAAACTAGAACTTCAAACATATACACACATATATGCTTACTTATTTGATGCATTTATTTATTTACATGAAAAATAATTATAAGCTATTATATTACATCCGAAGGTAACTAGCAAACATGGGTTATCAACCTAAGCTTCCTAATTTTAGTGGTAATTTAGTGCATTTTCCAAGTGGTAGTGCAATTTATTTTCACTATCACTAAATATTTAGTTATAGTGTTTTTGAATTTTCACTATCACTATAAAATTAGTGATAGTGAATTTCAATTTTAACTATCACTAACAAAATAGTGCTAGTGAAACCAGTAGTGCTCACTAAATTTAGTGCACTATGCCCAACCCTGCTCCTACATCATTGCTCATGGCAGGAACATGAAAATTGTTATAAGGATAAATGATATCAATACTATACGCAGAAAAGGGGCGTGGCACTTCCCATACAGAATTGATATTACAGGTGCAAAAGGGCTCAATACCGCAGTAACGGGAAAAAGTTGGGAGTTATTGGAAAGCGGGGCGTGGCACCTCCAATTCAAAATAGGTTTATCAGTTTTTAAAACCTAAACTTCCAATAAGCTACTTAAGTTTGGGGGCGGCCCCAATGTTGCTAGACACAACATCTTCTTAATTTATAATACAAGCACGCAACCACGGAATGTGTCAGCACTTCCCTGCAACATGTTGCGGCAACAAAGTGCTAGCAATAAATCTCCAAACTACCTAATAGACTATCCAATAACCACGCGGTGTGTCATCACTCACATTCCGAAAGAGCAAACGTAAAGCTTTCAGCACGAACGCCCTCTTTTAAATCTCTCGCTCTCTGCCATTTAAACGCTCACCTGTCACAACGAACCAACATTCGTGTTGAAACGCCCGAAACTATGCAACACATGTGTATACTACATGGAAACTTCGTCAATCGTCACCGACGACCTGCACACGAGATAACAAGTTGAGGAGCAAAACTCGCTTTTTTTTTTTGTCTTTCGTATTCAGTTTAGTTGCGTCGTCTCATGGCAAGTAGTAAATGACGCTGTTAACACGGTTAACAGAAAATTCGTTTAGTAAGTCAGTGGGTCAGTGTAAGCGTAACGGTAATGATGGCAACCGTTGTAGGCGCAAGTACTCGTTTGTAGCATTCCAAGCTTTTCACAACAGGAAATTATGTGTTGGCCTTGTCGTGATTCATTTGATAACGTTTGGGGTAGCTCATATGAAATGGGTTGTCTGAGGTTTAAGTTTGTTATTTTATTTATGTTTGTACTGGCAAATAATTGACTTTAAAGTAATATAAATTCATTCTGGCTATTTAGGTGGTACAAGAAATTTAAAGAAAAAAGAAGTGAGGAGGACTTAAATCAGTTAGTATCAGGTGCTGCCACGCCCTTATAACACGCACTTGTTTGTTTCAAATGCATCATACGTCCAGTTTTACATACATATGCCCTTAATTAGACTTTAAGCATCTCTAGCAAAGTGGGAGCTGCCACGCCCACAAATTTTTTTTTCTTTTTTTGATATCCAAAGTTCGCTATCAAACGCTATAAACAGGGGTTCTCTGGGTACGACACAGGCTATATTCAATTTCTGAAATG
Source organism: Sphenella marginata (assembly GCA_951509765.1). Lineage (NCBI taxonomy): Eukaryota > Metazoa > Arthropoda > Insecta > Diptera > Tephritidae > Sphenella > Sphenella marginata. Next base: position 12,084,001 of record OX608079.1, on the reverse strand, counting down.
TGGGTTGTGCCACGCCTCCAGGCATTGATTAGTCGAAATGCGTTGTAATCACGAAATAGTTTGACTCAGATGAAGGATATTTGGATATATATGTATCCTTTTATCAAAATGTATGCCAATTCGGAAAAGTGGGCATTACCACGCCCAGAGGTTTTTGTACTACTTTGTTCTTAAAAGGCGTCTAAGTTCATCCCTGATATTAACTAAATTTTCAGGGACATTAGAGGGCATATCACGAGCTTGAAAATTCAATTTTTAGTAAATCTGGATGAAAGTTAATGAGAGTAGGATATTTGTATTATGAATCATATTTTAGAAACATGGGCCGTACCACTCCCCCAAAAGAAAGAGACTAAATTCGATATATATCTATAAAAACATAAAACATAAAGAGGGAAATAAAAACAAGGGGAGGAAGTGGAGAAAAAAAGAGGCAACGCGAATGGGAAGAAATAGAAAGAGAAGAAGAAAGAGTCAGAAGATTAAGAAGAGAAGGAAGAAAAGAAATGGATCTGAGAGAGGAGAGGGCGAGATCTGAGAGAAGAAGAAAAATGAAGAAAAACAAAAATGAGAAAGGACAAGGATGACGAGGAGGTTAAATACTAAAATTGTTCAGAATGCAAAGAAAAGGCAGAAACAGAGGAGTACGGAGGAACATAAGAACAGGGAGCAAAAAAGGAAATCGAAGTTGGGACAAAAGGAAAGAAAATAAGAGGAAATGATTAGAAGAAGTGGAAAGAAGGAGGAGCAGAAATGAAAGAGACAGAGGAGTAAAAAGAGAAAGAGGAAAAGAAGCGAATTTTAGAGAGTAGAGAAGGAGCAAGACAAATCAGAAAAAACAAGGAAGACGAGGAAAATAAATAATAAAATTGGAAAGATAAAGAATGGAAAGAAAAGGGGGAAACGGGGGAATACGGAGAAACATAAGAACACGATCGGAAATTGTTAGAGAATTGAATAAAATAAAAGGGAGTTCGATTTAGAAGAGAAGAGAAAGAGGTGTAAAAAGGGAAAGTTGAAAAGAAAGGGATGTGAGAGAGGGAGAGGGAAAGCAAGGAAAATTAAAAAGAACATGAAAGAACAGGAGGATAAATAGTGAAAAATTAACTTTTACTGAAGTTGAGATAGGTCGGGTCTGCTAGTTCTATTTGTGTTCTTGCAAATTTGACTATTCCACCAAAATTAGTTAGTGGCATCTTCAACCTTTTATAACTTTTATAATAAAGTGATCGGATTTGTAACACGTTTTCCACTATTTGCCGTGAGCATATTTTCCACAAAATTGTTATGTCTTCTACCGAGTTTCGTCACTCAACCGTTTCGTAAAGGAAAAATCAGTAAGCTTTATTTTTGCTCACTACGAAGCTTCTTCGCCACTATAAACATTGCGCTTTGTCATTGAAGAAAGTCTCTACACGCTTTCACCTTGGTAGCCACCTGATTCTGCACAAACGCAAAAGTTTCCTACGAAAGTAATTTACTCCAAATGCGATAATCTTTTGCCGCACTTTTTTTTGTTTTCGTCTCAGACTGCATTAAGTATTCCATTATATCATACTTAGTAGGTATTTACTTACGCAAAAACTCATTTCTAATTGTTTGTTTAACATTTAATTGTATCTCTGTTTGTCTTCTACCCCGCATTCTTTTGTCGGCAGTGAGTCATTGCATCTTAATGCAAATACTCCTCGCACACAACTTAATTGTGTCGGTTTGCCGTACGCACGAGCTGCAAATCTCTGCAAACCGTTTATCTAACAACAAACATCTTGGAAGTATTATGACTATTGCACAAAGTAGAACCGCATTGCCACAAAATAACTATACAACTCGGCAGTGGTAGAGGAAGGATAGTTGGGGCAAAATAAAAAGGTGTGACTTCTAAATATTTATAGAAAAACAGAAGACATTGCACCCTGTAGGAAAAAGTGGACTGTTGCAAAGGACAAGACATAGTAGGAAGGAGGATAACGAAATAATCGATAATAGAGTAAAAATCGTACAAAATTATCGATAATTGAGTAAAAATCGATCACACAATTATCTATAATTGTTTAAAAATTGATTACACAAAAATCGATTACTCAGTTATCGATAATTGAGTAAAAATCGATCACACAATTATCGATAATTGTTTAAAAATTGATTACACAAAAATCTATTACACAGTTATCGATAACTGAGTAAAATTCGATCACACAATTATCGATAGTTGTTTAAAAATTGATTACACAAAAATCGATTACACAATTATCGATAATTGAGTAAAAATCGATCACATAATTATCGATAATTGTTTAAAAATTGATTACTCAAAAATCAATTTTTTAATTATCGACTATTTTTTTAGTGATAAATCGTTCTGTAAAAAAAACTTTTACAATTTCTTATTCGAGGCAAACTTTTGTGCGACTATTTTATTTTCTGAGTATATTCGGAGTCCACACCGCCTACAGGGTACGCATCCATATTCAAATTGAAGCTGATGTGTTGCAGTGATAGAATACAATGTCGCACGTTGTTAGTGAGCTTACGTTTTCAAGTTGACCAAATTATTGTGTGATAATTTTTCCGACATGGCAAAAACCAACACAAATAGACGAAGAAAATAATACCAACCGATGAATTGCACAGTGTACGATTTTAATCATTTTTGAAATACCCTGGCAAAGATATTGGTCGATATCTGCAAAACGATATGAGCTATCGGAGAGAAAGTCATCTTAAACTGTAAGGTAAATATCTGGTAATATAACGGTGAAAGATTCATTTAATTTAATTATCCAGTTTTTGATTGATGCGCGAACAAACACACAGACCGACTGACAAAAATGCTTAAAATGGTTACTTTATATTCCTTTTACCTAACACAATATTCTCTCTTAAATATCTGCAATGTACATACATCGATCTGTTACAATTTTATTATATATAGAGACATGCCCACATTACTCCAGTTACAATTGATGTACGAGTATAACAGAGGCAATCCCGGAGTCCGTCCCAAACGCGTCTTTACTGTTGAAAGCTATGCGAAAGCCTGAAAACCATCGTCCATGGGATAAACTATTTTTATCAATGTCGCTTCAGACCAGATCTGCACACTAGAACTGGACTCTGTAGAATACCAATGAAAAGTTAGTCGACCCACATCGTATCTTTGTCGATTCCAGAACAATGGGCTTAGAACCAACTTGAAAGGTCTCTCCTAATAAATGTTCTCATATATGGCTCTGTGTAGTGCTGTAGAAACAAACTGAAATCGTTATTGGAATAGAAAAGTTCACCGAAAGATTGATGGTCCTACCAGCTATGCCAAGAGCGAGAATCGAGACACATTCAATGACGGACTTCCAAAGTATGAGATTCGCTGGTGTTTTGATAGATGATGACAGGTTCACCTAGAAGGTCTTTTGATTGACACCCGCATTCTTTCGCAGCCAATATCGGATAGCTCACTAGAGAAATCTCGCTCCCCGACAGGATACCAATGATTGAATTAGCGAATCTTTTAGCTCAAGCCTTGTGAGCTCTAAGGTATTCGGATCCTAGCTGGCCACCTTTCGTCTGCTCTAGAAATGTTTAAGCTCAATTGAATGCTTGCCGATTTATGTATAAAACACACTGTCCATATTGTGGGGTGTAGCCTACCAACAAGCTTTCAGTTATCAAAATTGTTCATGGCAAAGTATCAAAACCGTAAGTGTGCGGCAAATATGCTTAAGTTGCTAATGGCTAACAAACTAAATGTTTTTTTTTTCGGCAAGCAGTTGCAAATATTGTCACATAATATTTTATACGAGATGACCAAGAGGAAGCAATTTTAGTTTGTTGGCCAGTTCAGCTACTAATTAAAATGTCAAGCCGGTTGGTTGTCCAACAAACGTCATATCTACCTACAAAAGGGTTAAAGCACAGACCGATATATGTACCCACCACTTTAGTTAAACCACTCGTTATTTTAATCCCACACTCAAACACACACTCACACACACACTCTCAGACAAACACTCTCATACATACACTTGCGAAAACACAAATTGAGGTCAAATACATGAAATAACTAACGCAAAAAGAAAAATAAACAATAAAATAAAAATTACAACAGCAACATGAAAAAAAAACAAGCATTTCACCAAAGCCCCATTGTAACCTCAGTGCTGATATGAATTAGATTGTGAAATGTGAAGAGCGACGAGCCATTGCAACAGCTGTTGGCGTGGGTGTGCCTGATGTGTTCTTGCTCTGTTGAATGAATGAACGTTAGATTTTCACTTTTGTGTGCAATGCTGATGCCATTAAACTTTTACTGCTTTTTCATAGTTTTTTTCTTTGTTTTTGTGTTATTGTTTTATGGCAAGTTTTTTCTTGTTTTATTTGTTTTTCACTTTTTGTTACAATTTGTCCCACAACGAGTATTTAGTTGAGCAGCTTAGACAGCAGGCTTGACACTTTACTACCCTCAGTTGAATGCTTTTCTTTTTTGCACTTTTTTGTGGTCCTTGTTGTTGTTGTTGTTGTAGCACACATGACAGACAGCATTAACCCAAATTGATCGAATATGACACATTCTATGGTAACTGGGATGTTTTCAAACAAATTTTTTTACTCGAATGAGGACGGTCCCTAGAGATGGCGCTAATCATAAAAGAAAATCGGTTAAGTACCACGCCTACTTTTAGGTAAACGTTTTCTAGAAGCATTAGAGATGAATAACATATACAAGATCTTTGCAAAAAAAAATCTATATAATTTCTCTTCTAGTTTCAAAACATTGTTATAAGAAAGAATTTGCAAAAATATATAGTTTTGAAAAATGGGCGTGACAATGTCCCTTTTATGCAGGGGCATTCCACAACAAGTTTAATGTTATAATTAAAAATTATAAAATAAAAACGTTACTGCTTCTTGTGCAAATGAAAGCACTTAGTTCGGAGCCACGCCCACTGTTTCATACTCATTCTAAAAAATCAATTTGTTTTTCAAAATTCGTAAAATATTTCCAAAAAATTCGGACGGAAATTGTGCTGAGTAAGATGGAATATAATAGAAGATTACTACAAGGTTGATATATAATTTTCTTTTTCATCTGAACTTAGACTTCATTACTTGCTTATTAATTGTTTCTTTTTTTCAAAACCCGCCAAAAATAAATTAATAAAATTCTAAAAGCATGAAAGTAATTTAATTTTTATTTAATTCACCAAAGTATTTGTGTTTGAGAAAAATTGCGTTGGTATGTTCTATTATGTAAATTCCAGTATTACAAAATTAAATCCCAAAAATGCAAAAAAATATGATTATCATCAATTTCTAGATACACACAAATATGTAACTATAAATGTGGTCATCGCTGTACATCAATCTTTGACCCGCAATTTCTTTGTACTTTGCATATTTTGTGTTTGCTGCGCTTTATATTTGTTGTGCATCGAACGATATATAAAAAAACATCCATCAATCGTGAATGCACATTCAACCAAAGCCAACATTTGTAGTAGTGGAAAAATCAAAATTCACTTTGTCACCGTAAAAAATGTGTGTGAAATAGTTTCAAAGCGATTAAAAATAAGCTGGCTAAAGCAAAAAAAAAAAAGTTCAATATTTTTGAAATTGGGTTTTAAACTGACGGTCGCATGTGGCCGCATTTGTGTGTGACGCATTTTTGCACTAAGCTTTATTTGATTTTTTTTCCATATTCTCCACTAACGGCAATAAAACTAATTAAATGCAACATAGTTGAGGAAGAATTAGTTATTATTTTTTTTATCAAAAACTTGGGGGACTGAAACTTCATTCCGTGAAAAATTGATTTTTTTATTGAGTTCATTTCAAAAATTCTCGATTTCACTGGTATTGTTCACAATTATAATTATGTATAGATTAAAAACACCGTTTCTGTGCCTTTAATAAATTATCAAGGCAGAAAAATGTAATTCGATTAGCAGATGCCACGCCCCTTTTTCAAGTGAGTATAGTATTGATATCGTATATCTGCCCTCTTTTTGAGATATTCAGTTTGAAAAATGAATGTATGGGAGGTGCCACGCCCCCTTTTCCGGTAACTCACATTTGACAGAACGTTTCCATTGCATTTACGTGGTTGAGTTAGAAGCCAGTCGATATGTTTATACCAATTTTGTTGTCCCTACCTTAAACCCTTTTGGAAATATTCAGCTTAAAAAAATTAAGTTTAATGGAGAGTGCCACGCCTCCTTCTCCCATAACTCCCACTTTTACCGTAAGTATCGCACGGATAACGTATAACCAGATAACAATTTCTGGTGAGCCCCCTAAAAGCTGCCACGCCCCCTTAAAATTTTGTTTACTAACTCTAATTGTTATATTCTGAAATTAAAGCAGCTTTATTCACCAAAAAGCACTTCCTCTTTGTGTTTTTGTCCCAAAAATATATATCTGCTGCGTACCTCCTAAACTAACATGAATATTATGCAAAGCGCAAAAAAAGCAACATTTCATACGAATTTGTTTACACTGCACTGGAAATATGACTCTGGCTAACCGTGCTGCATTAAAGCTGCTCTCTGCCGCTCTCATACCGGCACTGCCATTGTGAGCGTTTTGCCATTTCAAGGAAATGTTAACCGATGAAGCAATGAAGCGTAGAGTATCTCATGCATAAATGTTAAATAACAACAAAAATATTTTGAAACGAAAAAATGTGTTTACTGTGTGCAGTACGTCACTACAAATTCATATGTAAATAGCATCCATCAACTCAGCTGCAGCCATAAAGCTCCACAAGATTTTTTTTTTTTTTTTTTGTTTAGTTGAATGGTTTTTCATTTTTAGTCACAAAAAGCTTTGTTAGTTTGTGCTGATGTTGCAATTTCTGCAAAAATTTTATATTTAAAATAAAAAAAAAAAAAATATTTGTGATACCAAAAAGAGATAAAGCTATGTATGTACATATGTATGTATGTGTTATTGGTGTATGAAATTTCAAATATTTACAATTTGTATACCTTGTGCAGCTTTAATAAATTTTTAAAATGCTGATATGTAATAAAAAAAATAAAAGTAAAAGTAATTTTCATTTGCTACCTGTGATGTTACAGTCTCTGTTGATTCAAGTTTGTGGCGCACATTCCCTTTTGGCTTATATACATTTTTTTTTTTTTTTTTTTTTCAATAAAGACAGTAAATTTTGGTACAAAGCAAAGTGAAATCTTGAAAGTTTAAATCATTTCCTGAAATCAGTAAACTGCAATGAACTTGAAATAAACAAAGTACTATACAAATTTAAATTTTTAAAGACGTAAGCAAATGCTTAAAGCAAAGATTAATATATGTGAATTTTAAATGTGAAAATTATTCAAATTTAAACTGTTTGAAAATATGTCTCCCCTTTTACGACCAAACCATATATCGAACGTATTAACAATTAGGTATGTAGCAATAGAGCTGCTCAAGCTACATTGACATCAAACAAAAAAATTTTCAAAAAACCTAACTTTAGTATGGAAAAATCAATTTCTTGGTGACACCTTTACAAATGCAAAGCATTTATTCATACAATAGAGCTAATGCTGTATAAGTAGCTGACCTGTTAAATAATGATTAAATACTAATCGCAATGATTACATTTATTATTTTCATAGGAACCCATTAAAAGATTAATTAAGAATTAGTTTAAATTTTTAATGATTTAGAGTAAAAATAAAAAATAAAAAAAAATAAAAAAACGACAAAAAAACCAACAAAAAAAATTATCAAAAAATAATTTAAAATAATTGAAAATAATCAAAGAAACTAAAAATATTCAACAGTAATTCAAATAAGTAAAAATAATTAAAATAAATAAAAAAAGGTCATGATGTTTTTATGGTTATTCAAAATAATCAAAAAAATTAAAAACAATAAAAAAAAACAAAAAAAATAATAAAAAAAGTCGAAAATAATCAAAAGTAATCAAAATAAAATAAAAATGATAAAAAAGTCATGTTTTTTCACGAATATTGAAAGTAATCAAAACAAGTAAAAATAATTGAAATAAATAAAAAAAAGTAAAAAAAAAAATCGAAAATAATCATGATTTTTTCACGATTAGTGAAACAACCAAAAAAAGTGACAAATAATCAAAAAAAATGCAAAATAATCAAAAGTAATTAAAAAAAATTCATGATTTCTTCACGAATATTGAAAATATTGAAAAAATTGGAAACAATAAAAACACTTAAAAACAAACATAAATAATTACAAACAATCATAATTTTTTTTTTATTATTTTTGATTATTTCTAACTATTTTTTGATTATTTTTAATTCAATGAATCATGATGTTGATTTTTTTTTTTCAAATTTTTTTATTTGTTTTATTTTTTTAATTTTTTTAATCATAATAAATTAGTAATTGCTTTTTATCGAAAACCAATTAAAATAATCTTTACCAATTAAAAAATTTATCTAATAAATTGATTAGTACCTACACATCCAATTTAACAGGTCTGATAAGTAGTCATAACACAATCAAAAAAGGTATTTTGTGAACTCGCCCATCTCAAATTTTGATTAAATTTTACTAGAGGTACACAGCCTTATTTTTAAAAATTTGCTTTCTCGAAAAAATGTGGGAGTGGCAATGTAACGAATGATTTGAAAAATGAAGATTAAAGCTCTGATTACTACTACGGAATATCTTAAACGAATTCAAAGATAGATTAAAAAGGTATTTAAATCTGCCTTCCAAAATATACACTGTAGAAATTTTATAATACACTGAAAAAAATTTTTTTTTTTTAAATAAATAAAACTTTGAAGCTTAATTTTTTTTTTTCTTGCAAAGTAGAAAAAAACGTCATTTTAGTGTTTGGATATTTTATATATATGTATATGTATTCAAATGGAGCTTAAAAAATTTTTTTTACGTTCTGCTGTCGATGTTCGGTTGGCTAAAAGGCCTTTTTATTTACTTCTCACACAATTGTTCAACATCTAGCCGTTTTCAGAGACCTTATCTCCACTCCGTAACTTATTCATTTAACAATTTTTATCTTATGTCAGAAATTTGTTTCAGTCCAATGTAGCTGCTTGGGCGTTTGGGGAGGACTCTTTATACTATTTTTATTCTTTCACAACCCTTATCTATAACTAAATAGCCTCACCGGTTCTCTCAAAATATTTAACAATACATTAGCATGCAGCATTTGTCTTAGATATCTTTGGTCAATCACTAGGCCATTTACCAAAATCTTTGCTAATTGAATTTCGAGCTCAACAAGCCATCATATTAATTACACAGAATAAACAATAATTAACATAAAAGCGACATTTATGCATATCAGAATGAATGATGCATATTTGAATATATTTATGTATGCAAATAAACGTTACGAATATAAATCAGAAATACAAACAAGCCTTACAATCAAATAAAAGAGAGGGGGGGAAATAGAAAATATAGAGAGAACAGCACGGTTGAGTTTCCGTAAATGGCGGCGATAGCAATCAACAGGCAACTAGTAGACTTCAAAGCAACAAGTCAGAACTAAGGATAGGGATGATAATATGAGCGTAGCGGAAGCACCAACAACAACAACAACAACAAGCAAAACTCTTAATGGATTGCACGAGAAACTGAATATAAAACCAATGAAAGCTTTCCGCAACTTGAAGTTGCTCTGTTGCTGCTGCTGCTGCTGCTGAGTGATTGAATGAATTTAGCTGAGATGAATGAAAGTTATAAGACGTTGATAAATGTATGTGCTTATCTATATACATATAAATGTACATTAGATGGGGCAAAAGAAAATTGTATTCACTTTCAAAAACTCCAGCATGAATCAAATAAAAATTAAAGTAAATTTTGAAAGCGATTGAAGGGTCTGAAAATGCGTGGAAAATGTAATCAAATAATTTTGAAAAGCTATTTACTATTGAAGCTAAGAAAATAAAGTTACTTTTTGTAACCTGCAATGCCTCAAAAAGTCCACTCACTTCAATCGTAATACGTTTTATACACAAATTAACTTTTAGCATTTCAATTACTTTGGCGATTCCTTTGAAGAACTGTAATTGGAAATTCTAATTAACATTTTCCATTCCTTGTAATGTAATTGAAAGGTTTTCAGTTACATTTTCAATTACCTTCAAAACCCATTACTTTTGAAATTACAATTCCACAAAGTAATTTTTTTCAATTCCTTGTAATCGATTCCTTGTAATCGAGCCTCAAAAAAAGAAAATTACTTTCGATAATTTTTTTTTTCAGGAATTAAAATGTAATCAATTCCTTTCTGTAGAGCAAAGTAATTGTAATAATTACATGTAATGAAGAATTGACGGTAATTTAATTCCTAAGGTAATCATTACAACCCAGCTCTGCCTATTCTTAAGTAATACCAATAAAGTTCCAAAAAAATTATTTTTCAGCCCAGTCTAATATACATGCTTAGCATATACTTTCACAAAACATAGTAGAGTATGTACATAACTTAAGTGTACGCGAGCTATAGCAACACAATCATTGTCTGGTATGGCAATATTCTAACGGGTAGACTGCTTGCCGCTGTAAACGTTGCTCTTAGCAGGACCGGGCTACTCAGTATCCGTTTCCTTTTCACGTCTTCGTGTGCATTTCTGTATGCAAGATATTTTAACTAGGTATAATCTGCTACTAAAGTGAGCCAAGAAAATGCTGAAATGCGAAAAGAACAAACAGAAAAAAAAATGCAAATCAACGTCAACACTGAAGAAGCAATTTCACCAAGGATATAAGCAATAAAGGTTTTCAATTGTTTACCAACATGAAATGTCAGCGCAGTCAACTCAACCATAACCAGTAGTTTCTAGTTAATGCAATGCAAAGTTCAAGCTGAAAATATGTGGGGCACTTTGCTATTCGTATAACCAGTTGTGATAGCACACGGGTTAGTTGCAATTCGTGCTTGAATTTGGGAAAGCTTTTGTATTGAGCTTAACAATTGGAAAACTTGATTGGTGGCCATGTGTGTGAAATAAAGGCTTGGAACCCCAATTTCACTACAGTGCCAGTCTGGGTAATAGACCCTAATAATCTATAGAGTCTTAAGCATAGCTTTCTATGACTCTCAATGAGTGAAAACATCTCTAACCTTAGCTTTTGCAGCTATAAATGGTCAGTATACAAATGTTCGATCGAGTTTCAGGGTTACCGGAATTTTTTTTTTTTTTAATAAATAACATACCAATATATATAGGTATATAATAGAACTCGATGGCAACCCGGTTTTCTAACTCTACCTAGATATATTTTTCCTTGAGATTTCACGTAAAATACCTCTTGTTCGATACTGTTACTGGCATTTCGCATTAAGTTTGAAACAAAATTTAAAAAGCTGGCAACCTTTTAAAAAACATAATCAGTGGCAGCACCAAGCCAGATCTGATGTTTGTAATTATGAAGATATAGACCTACTAATAAGTATACCAAAATGATCAGGGCAATGAGCTGAGTCGATTTAGCCATGTCCGTCTGTCCGTTCGTCCGTCTGTCTGTTTAAACGCAAACTAGTCCCATTAAAGATATCGTCAGAGAAATTTTGGCTCACTCGGCTAAGCCGGGTTTCTGTCGGCTTAGTTCCTATATGTAGGTACTCATATTTCTACCTATTATATAGCAAACAATTTTTTTTTTTTTTCATTTTTTAATTCACTCCCATCCGGGTATAAAAAATTCAAATGCATACGTACTTAAACCATCGCACTTGTTAAGCCTCATCGTATGCTTGCCGGTATGTATTTTAAGTCGATTGCTCGTTTTATTGTCGGCCACCACCTTGAGCTCACATAAACGATGCAAAGTGGCAGTGATCAGGTAAAATATGCCGGTTGAACTGTTTCTGTGCATACACTCATACACACAAACACATGTAAATATAAAAATGCTTCAAGGTATTTTGATGGCTACGTAAAGTATGCGACATTTCTCAATATGTTCTGGTATTACCATTTGAAGGCTTTTGTTGTCATTTCGATTTGGAATCGGCGATTAGAGCTGATGCTGACAGTTTAGATTTCTAATGCATGTGTAGGTGTGTTCGTGTGTGTGTGTGTGTATTGTTTCTTGACTACCGTTATAGCTGGCTATGTGTGTATGTGTATAAAAATGCAAAAGTGAGCTCCTAGCGCAAGGGAATATTTCCATGTTTTGCAAATGCAAATATCCGGCACAAAAACAAAAGCGTTGTAAAATGAAAAAAAAAAACAATAATAATAATAGGAATATTGACGTTGATGGTGAAGATGGTGATGTTGAGCGAAATATATGCACATAATCATGCCGATGACGTGTGTACGTATGCAATGCAGGAAATATTTCTTGAGATTGTGGTATTTTTCATCGCTTTAAGAATTCTGCGTAGTTGATTCAAAAATGTCTTATTTTAGTAAAATAATGGAATATTACAATTGAATGATTTTTTTTAGAGGGTTGCCACCTATCTGAAATTTTTTAAATGAAGCGAAGTAGGGGAATTTGCGTATCAAATGAAAGGTATTTCCCAGCAAATTTAAAAAAAAAGAACATGCCTAAGGAGAGTTGCCACCTGAGAATATCTTATAACTTTAGACGAGCTATTCAGATTATCACGAAAACTGCTCAAGCGATTCGTTTAAAATTTGATATGTATATAGAATACCCCAATTTAAAATTTGTTTACTTAGGTGTTGCCACTTGAGTTATTTTTACGGGGTTGCCACCTATTTGACATTTTTTTTAAATGAATCGAAATATAGAAATATGGGTATCAAATGAAAGGTACTTCCTGTTTAAAAAAAAAAGAATATGCCTGAGGAGAGTTGCCACTTAGTGTTGCCACCTGAGCTTATCTTATAACTTTAGACGTTCTTTTCAGAATACCTTGATAATACTAGTAGATTTCAAAGAAATTTAGTATTTAGATAGAGTACCACATTTTACGAATTTTTACTTAGGTGTTGCCACTTGAGTTATTTTTACGGGGTTGCCAACTACTTGACATTTTTTTAAATGAAGCGAAATATGGTAATATGGGTATCCCATGAAAGGTATTTCCCACCAAATTTAAAAAAAAATATGCCTGAGGAGAGTTGCCACTTAGTGTTGCCACCTGAGCTTATCTTATAACTTTAGACGAGCTTTTCAGAATACCTTGACACAGGATTTCATACGTATATGATATTAGTATGTAGATAGAGTACCACATTCTACGACTTTTTACTTAGGTGTTGCCACTTGAGTTATTTTTACGGGGTTGCCACCTATTTGACATTTTTTTTAAATGAATCGAAATATAGCAATATGGGTATCAAATGAAAGGTATTTCCCTACGTATTTAAAACAAGCATGCTTGAAGAGCGTTGCCATTTTGTGTTGCCACCTGAGCTTATCTTAAAACTTAAGACGAGCTTTTCGGAATATCCCGCCAGTGGCTGAGCAGATTTCAAAACAAATTAGTAGATAGTGTACCAGATTCTAAGAATTTTTACTTAGGCGATGCCACATAGTTTATTTTATGAAGCATTTTTTTTTTTAAATAAAACGTAATATGGCAATATGTTTACAAAACGAAATTTAGGGTTGCCATGATTGAAAGGCAGCGGTACTGACCATAATTCATCTCTAAGTTACAACAAAAATTATTTAAATTTGGGTCAAGTTATCTTTAATTTTGTAAAAAGCGCTAAGAACTGATTTCTTATCAAAGCGTCACACTGCGCTACTTCCACTTCACTTGTTTCTGTTCTTCTTTTACAAAAAACTCTAATAGCATTACGAGTGCCACAGCTTTTCATCAACGTTTTTTCTCTTCTTCGGATGCACTGGCTTTCTTTTACTTTGTTTCTCCTTTTGTTCGCAGTCAGCGCCTTTAATTAATTTGTTCAAATTGGCTCACGTTTTCGTAAGATGGCAGGTATGATGTCGGCAGACCACGAGTACAAGAAACCAGCAAACGTGCCAAAAGTAAAAATTTCTTTGAGTTGTATTGAGTGAGTCACACCTGCATGAAAGGGCATGAAAGGTAATTAATGTGTAGGTGAAGATTGTAGTCGATTGGTTAGTATGTAAACGCTGATTTTTGTGTGATCGTAATTAGAGGAATAGTCATCTCTACATTTAAGAATTTAATAAGTGACGAGCAATCCAAACCTCAAGGGAGTTCACCTCTGTTTTTCGATCGTAGTCGAGGTCGCCTCACGCTCTGAATTTCATTCGTGGTTTCTTGTCCTTCCTTTATGAAAGCTATGGTTTTAGCGAAAAGAAGTTAATATCACTTAATTTTACAAAAATCCATATAACAAAATTTTTTCTTGCAATCGAAATTCTTCCAACCAACCTAATACAAATAAAGGGTTCAGGTGGTCAACGCTTAAGTGAGTACTTGCTCCTGATTGCTCGGTTATGTACAGCTGTGTTCAATATAATAGTAGTGAAATTTATTTGGATATCATTCGTTGAAATAAAAAGAGCATAACATAACCACATAAAAATAAATTTCCAAAACTTACACAAAGTTCAGAGCTGGCTCAAAAATTTTCCTCAATTTCCAGAATTTTAATTGCATAAGCTGTTCAAAATTTTTTTCCATACAAAATTCCATTTTGTTCATTGCATGGAAGTAATCACTCAATAACCCGGAGAAAATTTTTTTTCGAAAATTCAAGGAAATTTTTAAACAATTTTTTTTGAAATATCATGGAAATTTTTGAACTAATTTCCAGCTTGCAATTAATTGTGCTACAAAAGTACATACTCACACATTTTTTACAAATTCAAAAAAAAAAATGCCAGTCTACCATAACAATTTTTAAAGTTTAATTGACTTTCCTGCGCTTTCTGTAAACTTTGAAATTTCACTACTATTATATTGCACATAAGTGTAGGCGCAGGTGTAGGAAACTGTAGCTGCATGTAACCTGACCTGATTCGTTTAGTTGCCAGGAAATTTTTACTTTGCCAGTTGTTCTATGTTTTCAATGTTTGTCTTCTTCTTTTATGTCATTTTTGTTTTTTTTTTTTCTTTTCTGTTTTAGTTAGCGTTTGTGACTCAATTGTCTATTAAGCAGCTTAATAATTAGCTCACGTTTATGCGATAAATGTGACATACATACATACAAGAGTATTAATAGCAATTATATAAAGTCACTAGAATATTTAATTAGAGTAAGGAGTGGAAGAATATGCGACAATGGAGGAATTGTAGCATTACTACATTCCCACTGCAGTGCCCCAATCTAACTTAGAACAGACATAGCTTTCGATGTCTTAGAATTTTCCATAGTTTCTCTGGACAAAACCTCCTATGTACATAGTTATTTGCTGTATTTAAAAATTCTGCTTATGGAAGGACCAGCTCATTGTTCAGCACCAAACACTTTTCTTCTTTTGCCTTTTCTATAGTATAATTGATTTTACAAACTTGATGGCTAAAGATTTGCGCTCTTACTTCAGCTCCAATTTTGTCGTTTCGTTGTTGCTGAACTTGAAACATTTTGATATAAATTGAAGCTCAAGTCATTAACTTGAGCTTCAATTTATATCAAAATGTTTCAAGTTCAGCAACAACGAAACGACAAAATTGGAGCTGAAGTAAGAGCGCAAATCTTTAGCCATCAAGTTTGTAAAATCAATTATACTATAGAAAAGGCAAAAGAAGAAAAGTGTTTGGTGCTGAACAATGAGCTGGTCCTTCCATAAGCAGAATTTTTAAATACAGCAAATAACTATGTACATAGGAGGTTTTGTCCAGAGAAACTATGGAAAATTCTAAGACATCGAAAGCTATGTCTGTTCTAAGTTAGATTGGGGCACTGCAGTGGGAATGGAGCTTAGGATTATGTCATGTCGCCAGCTAATGTTGGAGTTAAAGTGGAGCTTCGGATTACGTATTTTTCACAGTTTTGGTGAGTGTAATTTTTATGAATATGATAGGGGTTATGGTTAAGGTAAAGTTTACGGTTTCGATTAATTTTCCAATTGCAGGTGAAGTCAAATATTACGGTTATGCACATGTCACTGTGGCTGTCATTGAGATGGTTAAGTTTTTGTTTCATGAGTAAGGTTAAGGGTTACGGTTATGGTTACGTTTATGGTTATGTTTACGGTTATGGTTATGGATGTGGTTACAGTTACGGTTATGGTTAGGTTATTGGTATGGCTACGGTTATAGTTATGTTTACGGTTATGGTTAGGTTATCGTAATGGTTATGGATGTGGTTACAGTTATGGTTAGGTTATCTGTATGGTTATGGATGTAATTATGTTTGCGGTTAAGGGTATGGTTATAGTTATGGTTATGGTTATGGTTGCGGTTATGATTAGGTTATGGATGTGGCTACAGTTATGGTAATGGATGTAATTATGTAGGTATGGTTATAGTTATGGTTATGCTTAACTTCTCATTTCTATAGAGCATTTGCTGAAAGAGGAGTGCTAAGTTTTGCTCACCCTTGGCTGTAGAAATTTTTCGTTTTCTGCACTGAATTTAATTAACTAATTTGATTTTATTATTTCATTATATACATATGTATGTAAGTATGCTTATACCAAATTGCCCTACAGCTTAACATAAATCAGTATATTCCACTTCACCTGCTAACATTTTCCCTACTTTTGGATTTATCTAGTTGCCACTTGTCCATTGTCCTGTCTACGCTTCGCCTAACCAACTAAACCACTGCAACACGGGAAAAACTCATTTAAACCACTCTGCTACAATTTGACAAATGATGACGCCACCTTGGCTGTCACTTGCCCACTGGTTTGCTGGTGGAAAATGAAATATGACTTACCATAACAACGTGTCTTGTCTTGCCATCAGAGTGGAAACTTGCGAATGTTACGAGTACAAAGCAAATGATGCACAAACCAAAAGGTAAAAAAAGAGGGAAAACTTTCAACGCTAATACCAACGTGCACACAAACTAAACGAATAAACGCATTACTACAACAACAATAACATAACAGCGTGTAACAATAACTCGTACTACGAGCGCATACAACATAAATGAACTGAAAGCCATATGCCGTGCACCCCGAAAAATGCAGAAGAAAGTAAACAACATGGCGTACAATTAATCACAGCTCAAGCAGTTAGAGACAAGCTGTGTGATATGCTGATAAAAAATGACAACAACTGCAGCGAGATATGATGGACTTGGAATGGTGGTTGGAAATAGATATCTTGTAAGACTGCGTCAAACAAAAAAAAAAAAAAAATATTATAAAAAATGGGCGGTTGGTTGGTCATTGTGCAGGTTGGACTTAGTTAAGGTGTCAGTCAGTTGTGTTGATGTCTAAGGCCGACAGGTGATTAAGTTGATGATGTTAGCTTCAAAGTGTCACAATATTTTGTCACTTTGTTATGTCGTTTGGGTTACTTAAATACATATGGAGGTGGTGTAAATGGACGGTATCAATGACAGCTGGTGAAATGCTTTTGGCATCAAGAAGTCAATGACTTTCAAAGAACCCAACTATTAAAAATAATGGAGAGGGTGAACTTTAACGTACATATGATGCAGATTAAAAAGTTATTTTATTTGAGATATTTTAGATATTGTGTTAAAAAATAAACAGCTGATCTAATCAGTGTTGCCAACTGCACTAAGAATCAGTCAAAATTGTGCTTCAATACAAGGCACAAAATTTGTCAGTACCTGAGTGTGCCTTACTTATTATCAGCAAATGGCAGCAAACTGATGGCAACTCTTTTAAACATAACTGTGTTAAATTTATTAAAGTAATTTTTACCAACAACAGCAACGAAATGCTGTGCTGTTCATCATAAATGCAGGCATTTTATATTTCTTCGATCTTACACAAGTTGTTCCCCCAATTTACAACAACACTCCAACGCAGCTCGTTTTTCACGCCAATGATTCATGACCTCAATAAAAAATTAAAAGTAAAAATATCTACCTTGGCAGCTTGTATGAACTTTTTAGGCCAACATGACATACATACATACATACATACAAACCTACATAAAGCAATGCGTTAACATTATTCTACCCTGTTACACTTATCTGGTAATACTTATGCGCCAGACTGTATGCCAATGACTATATAATTGTGTCGAGACGGCATAAAAATTACGGCAGTAAAAAGCGCAAATGTATGCCATTAAACAAAATACTCGAAACACATACATATGCATACATAAAAATGTAAATATACTACACACATACATATGTATGTAGGCACTCGTGTAAATGCAACAACAACTACCAGTATTTATTCATTTCTTCATGCGAATGCACAAAAGCTATGAAATATTTACAAATACATACGCAAACGATTATATGCAAATGCACGTTTTCAACAGTGTGAAATGGTTTTGCTTTTTTCTATACAGAAAATTCATATGTATTTACAAAAGCAAAATGTCGAGTGCTGTATATGACTAATTGCAAGGAGAAACAATTTTGCATGTACTCATGTATGTACATATTTGCAAGTGCTTACATACATACTTAACCCAAGTGAGAACACAAGTTGTGAGCAGTGAATAACGAAATCTTGCAAGCGCATGTAAGGCTGTCAAAGGAAAGGTGGCTTTTGTTGCTAGCACTAAGCATTTCACAAATACGCTTACATGTGTATAAATACGCATGCTGAACATGTTGGGAAACCTTGAAAAGTTATGCGTATCGATATTTCCTTTCAAGCTTTAACAAAAAAAAAATGTGATAAAATAAAATAAAATAAAATAAAATAAAATAAAATAAAATAAAATAAAATAAAATAAAGTAAAATAAAGTAAAATAAAATAAAATAAAATAAAGTAAAATAAAATAAAATAAAATAAAATAAAATAAAATAAAATAAAATAAGATAAAATAAAATAAAATAAAATAAAATAAAATAAAATAAAATAAAATAAAATAAAATAAAATAAAATAAAAAAAAAAATAAAATAAAATAAAATAAAATAAAATAAAATAAAATAAAATAAAATAAAATAAAAGAAAATAAAATAAAATAAAATAAGATAAAATGAAATAAAATAAAATAAAATGAAATAAAAAAAAATAAAATAAAATAAGATCTAACAAAATGAAATAAAATAAAATTACACGAGAAAATACTTTCTAAGTTTAAAAAAAAGTTGAAAAAATATGTCCAAATGTCGAATTAAAAAATTTCTTGTAATTTTGCCACGGTCTAGTATATGTACATCTGTACATATACATACATATATATATCATACGTACGTTGCATATAAGTATTGGAATGCCAATTCTACTCATTTCCTCTTAATTTTTGTATTATCATCATAGTTCTAGTTCTGGTGTGTAAGTTTTCAGCTAATTGCAGCTAGTAACGCCAACGGCAATGGCACTGAGCTGCAACAAAGCAGCACAAATCGCAAATTGTCACATGCAGATAACAAATACGCTGGCAGGTGCTAACAATCTGCATGTTGCACGCAACAATACAATCTGCGATGAGCAACGACATGCAACTAAAAAAGCGCCTGACACAAGCACAACAACAGCAATTAGAACAAAAGCATAAAAAGGACAACGAAAACACAACCCAACAGCAAAACATGTTACAACCGCAAAGCATGTTGACAGCAGAAGGCAGCGAGTGGGGGACGAGGAAGTGAATAAACAGCAGCAAAAACAACAACAATGCTGCTCATTTACGTTTTATGCTACGGGGTAATGTGCGAGTCAAAATTTGCATGAAAATGTGGGTAATTGCAGAATATGAGGGGGAATATGTTGAAAAACAAAAAAAAAAGTCTTTACTAAGCGAAACGTACCTACGCTGCTGGCGTGAAGCATATCTGTCAGAGTACTTGTCATGGTTAGTTGTTCGAAAGTATATTATGTACGGGATACATATGGTTTATATATTTCCTTATTGGTGCCTCAAGAATGTTAGAAAGTGAAAAAAGGAGGCAACGTTATTTTATTTCTAACATGAACATAAACTAATTTAACTACAATTGTGTTGTTCTTGCTTCAATAATAAATATTCCTCTTTTAACAACATTTGGGTTCAATGCGCTCCAAAGCTACTGGGCCCTTACTCTATAGTTCTATTGGAAAGAAAATTTGATCGCGTTCGAGTGTCTCAAAAATTTTCGAGTTAAATGCATTAGTTGCTCTTGTCTCATTCTCTGCCCTTCGGATTTGATCTATTCCGCTTTCCATTTCAAAAATTTGGTACTTCCTATTTCGAAAATATTTTCCAAAATATTCGAAAGTTGGAAAATTCTATTCGAATCAAAAAATATTTAGCAATCGCTGTTGATAGAAAATAATCGTGGAATGCTAGGTATGTGTGCAATTTTTGTGAAAACAGTGATGTTTACCATCATCGAATATGTTTTAAAATAAATTCGATCGAACTGCAGAGTACCGATATGTGTTCGAATCGATTTTTGCTTTTCGAGAAGAACAGCTTTTCGAACAGAAGTGCAGCGGAAGGTCTATGAAACAATTTCAATAAAACTTTCCTCAACTTTATATAAAGGATGCTATTACTATCAATATAATGAGAGGGCATGGCTTCACAAGCAATTTAATTTTTTGATACTGAAAAAAGTATTCGTCTTCAAACTCGTTAAGGAATTAAATGCGATTAGTCGCAAGCATTTATTGATTGACAACAACGAAAAAATTTAGCGCATTACCTCCCACATAAATATTATTTTTCAATGTAAATATTTTCGAAAGTGAGTTTTCAAAATTTTCGATATCGAAAAAAAAGGGGCGGGTTTGATGATTTCATATCACGTTTAATCGTAAACTACCATAATCCTTTCCTTTGTGCCAAATTTCATGCAAATAGCTATTTTTACGCAAATTATCCCAAGCACAGACAGACATAAGGGCATAGCTCATTCGAGAATATGGTGATTCATTTGAGATTCATTTCCATAAATGGAAGGTACGTGTCGTATACGTAACGCAAACTATTTTAAATTTAATTAAATCTAATCATATGAAGTTTTGAGTTTCTCAAAAACTTTTCGCTGAATAATTTAGGAGGAATCAAGCAATTTACATATGTGCGAAAAAAGTAATTTATAAACAAACCAACATGCGAAGTCTTTTTGAGTAATTCCAACACATTTTTCACGAGTTTCTAATAGTTTGTAAACATTTGAAATAAATTACGCTGAACTACTTGTTTTATTTTAGACACATATAAATATATTTACACAAAAGGTTTTGCAAATATTACTAAACATATGTGAACAGTTCAAATACCTTTATAAGTATGTATGTGTGTGTAAAGAATCCCGCCAAATGTGAAACAGACTAACCAACTCAATTTCCACGAAAGTTGACAGAGCGGCATAAGTGAGTGTACATGTGTGTGTGTGCATGTATGCGTAGGATTACTGTAGTAATGCTAAATAATTGTGTATTACTTCAAAACTGGTCTCAAAACACAACCCCAACAAGAGAGATGTGGCTCTCTAGCTTTACGAGATGGCAATTGTTAGATTTCCTTCAGAAATATACCAATCTGAAACCGAGCCCAGAAGCAGAAAAGAATTACCTGCAGCACTGTTGAACTATTTTCATATATTCAATTAACAAAGATATCAAATTTTTTGTATAGTTAAGGTACAAATTTTCTCCCATTCCAACTAGTCTGAGTTAACTTAAAAAATTCTAGTAAGAAACTACTTTTCCCATTGATAAAATATTTGTTTCTCTGCCTTATTGCTCTTCCTACGAGCAACTTGATAAAAAACAAATTGTAAAATAAGCTCAGCTGAAAAACTTTTCCTGGATTCATACATTCAATTCGAAAACAATCTCACTCCCTCTTCGTATAGTTGCGGCCTCTTTCTCCACAATCTCATTTTGTTTTTGAAATATGCATAGCTTTGCCCTTGCCCTTAAACATATGCCTTTTATCATCGTACATAAATGTCACAGTAAAAGTGTATTCATAGAATTTATGTTGTTTTGTCCTAGGATGTCACACTCAAAACTGATTGTATGATATGGTAGACTTGCTTCCACACCATACAGATCCACATCTCCACTAAAACTTATACATAGAAATATACAAACATTTGTGCATGGAAATTAGCATACATGCCGCCAAAATGACGGTCGAATTGTAAAACGTTTCTTTCTATTTTATTCGTCACTTCCTTCTTCCATTGTAAGCCGGACAAAGTGGCAGTGCGTGTATGCTTAAAGTTTTAGTTTTCGTGGTCTGGATATTTAGTTTAGCTACATATATACCCCGCTGTCAACTCTTTCTACATACCAGAAATTATAAATATAATTTAATATTAGTTTTATTTTATTTTATTTTATTTTATTTTATTTTATTTTATTTTATTTTATTTTATTTTATTTTATTTTATTTTATTTTATTTTATTTTATCTTATTTTATTATACCCAGCGTACTAGTACTAGTACAAGGGTATATTAATTTTGTCCACATAACGGTACTATGTAACGGAGCAAAATAATCGAGTTAGATATGGGGTTCCATATATGAAAGTTCTTAGGTTGAAAAGAGGAATTGATTAAGCCATGTCCGTCCGTCCGTCTGTCCGTCTGTCCGTCCGTGTACACGATAACTTGAGTAAAAATTGAGATATTTGCATGAAATTTTGCATACAGGTTACTTTCTGGCCAAGGTAGGTTGCTATTGAAAATGGGCGAAATCGGATGATAACCACGCCCCCTTTTTCGATATCGAAAATTTCGAAAAACGTATAAAACGGTTTAATTCCATATCAGAAGCAGCTACAATGATAAAATTTGCAATATGTATTGATTTATATGTTCTAGGGCGGATTTTATCAAATTTTTTGAAAAGGGGCGTGGCACCGCCCCCATATATTTGAAGAAATTTTAAAATTTTGACTCCTAATAACTTGAGAACAGTTTATGCTAGTATAACGAAATTTTGTAGAGGGCATACTATTGTTGTGTTAAATTCAGATATAGAAAATAAACGAAATCGCTTGGCGACCACGCCTACTTTTTTATAAAAGTTATATTGAAAGGAGGTGGAAATATTGAAAAGTCCATATCTAATTAACTGATACCGCTATAATAATATAATTTTGTACATACATCAATTTTCATATTCTTTACATTATTTTTGCAAAATTTTGGAAAGTGGGCGTGGCACCGCCCACTTATGAGTCAAGCAATTTTCAAATTCGACTGCTAATAACTTCAGAACGATCTGAGATAGGTTTACGAAACAAGGTTCCAGGTATGTTATGTTTATGTAGAGTACTACCACAGAAAATAAGAAAAATCGGTGAACGACCACGCCCCTTTTTGGACTAAAGTTCTCTAAACGAGAGTTAGGAAACCGGAATATGCAATATCTGTTTAACTGATACAGATATAATGCTAAAATTTAGTACACTCATTCACCTGATGATGTTTTTTGTGATGTTTAAAGGTTTTTTGGTAATATTTTGGAAAATGGGCGTGGCACCGCCCACAAGTGAATAAACAAAATATCAACATTTCACTATTAACAAGCCACTGTGAAAGTATCATAAAGATCTGCAATGAAAACTGATCTTCAATAGGGACAAACAACATAATAAAATCCGTGGGCGTGCCACCACCCACTTTTTTAAAATTATGTAAATATTGATTAATGGACACATATATCTGTACATCGAAAAATTTCACAAAATACGTTAAAAGTTATGGGCATGGCACGCCTTCTTTTCCAAAGTTATATATAGGACATGGTATAACCCTTGAAAAGATCGATTCAGTACTTTTGGCTCATGTAAGCGGTTAAAGCTTTATAAGCAAGGAGCGTGGCCGCTCCCACCAAATTCGCTATTGTTTAGGCTCGGCATAGATTGGTTTTTAAAATGGGCGAAATCGGATGAAAACCACGCCCCCTTTTTCTAAAAACTAACGCTGGGTATTTAATGTTCGGTTCACCCGAACTTAGACTTCCTTACTTGTTTTATTTTATTTTATTTTATTTTATTTTATTTTATTTTATATTATTTTATTTTATTTTATTTTATTTTATTTTATTTTATTTTATTTTATTTTATTTTATTTTATTTTATTTTACTTTATTTTATTTTATTTTATTTTATTTTATTTTATTTTATTTTATTTTATTTTATTTTATTTTATTTTATTTTATTTTATTTTATTTTATTTTATTTTATTTTATTTTATTTTATTTTATTTTATTTTATTTTATTTTATTTTATTTTATTTTATTTTATTTTATTTTATTTTATTTTATTTTATTTTATTTTATTTTATTTTATTTTATTTTATTTTATTTTATTTTATTTTATTTTATTTTATTTTATTTTATTTTATTTTATTTTATTTGATTTTATTTTATTTTATTTTATTTTATTTTATTTTATTTTATTTTATTTTATTTTATTTATTTTATTTTATTTTATTTTATTTTATTTTATTTTATTTTATTTTATTTTATTTTATTTATTTTATTTTATTTTATTTCAGAACCGACATAGTCCGATTTTGAAGCCCGCATCTGGCTATATAAAGCTCAGCTCTACACTTTTTTTCATTTTCAATTTCATATTACACTTTTATTTTTCTCCTTTACATCAAGTAGATGAAATTCCCGAAATTAGGACAATTTTTCATTTTGTCTCCGCAATTCTACAGCGAATATAAAAATGGCTCAAATATGTATGTATAATAAAGGTTGAGTTAAAAGCGAGGGTTGGAGGACATACTTGTACATATATGTATGTATACACAAAACATTAGATTGGGTAACAGAAAAAAAATTATAAAAGTTCCCTTCTAAATTTGAAACTGATGTTGAAAAGAATAAACAAAAAAATTTATTTTGCTGTAAATTTAGTATCTGACATTCGATTTCTTTTCGATTCCTTTTAAAATCATTTTGAGCTCTCTTACTTTCGTCAGCTAGATCTAGGAACGACAAGTCGCTCAGCTTATGTAACGGTGCTTACACAACTTTGGAACTCAAGGAATATTGGATGATAATATAGAGCTTCTTAGTTCTTAAATTGTGGCTCATCAGTTGAATAAATCGGACATTAAATAACAAACAATAAAAACACACTTCATCAGGTTTTGTAAGGATCAACCAAAGTTTTATCAAAACCCTCTCAACATAACCTCCAAATTTGCAACTTTTTTTTATTTGAAAACTCGCCCAGTCTAATACACATATGTAAGTGTATGTCTGCCAGTGTACATACGACTATGAGCAGCTGAGTAGCTAACAAATTTGTTGAGGCATTTTATGTAGTATTTTATATGGATTTGCAAATGTTCAACAAATTTATTTGCTCAAACTGAAACTTTTTGTACTAAATTCCTTCAGGACGGACACATATGCAAAGCGTAACTATGACATAACCACACAAACTTGTAACACTCCAGTCATATGAGCATAATAGAAATGTCAAGGCAATTATTTAAAAGGAAAATGTTTTAATAACATACAATTTCTGCCACATAGAGAAAGTGAGATGACTTTAAAGTGGGTCAACTTAGTGCGGGAGCTGAAATTTTTTCACTTGACTGCTTTTTTTCAATAACTCAATTATAATAATAACAACTTATAATTTGAGTTTTTGAATATTTTTATACTTGAGACCGCTGAAAATAAATTTCAAATTATGTACGTTTCATAGAGACCGCTTCTACTCAGCTAAGGAAAAATTTATTTTTTTTACTACAAAACCAAATCGTGAAACAAGGCGACAACCCATAGTGAGACTCCTTTAATCTTTTGATGGCGGAGACAATCTATCACTGGTCTCAATATTTGTTATCATGGAGCAACTGCGAGGACCTACATACGTCTAAGGAAGATGAGATGACAGACTGGGTGTATGACAGAGTAAGCAGTTCTTCCTAGGATATATGGCCCTTCCTATAAAAACAACAGCGTGTGAAAAATTAAAAAGAAGGCAGAAATGAACTATGTTGTTGGATTGACTTAGCTTCCACTAGTAAATCGATTTGGCATTAGTTATCTGTAAGTAGCCACCAGTTTAGCGCTTTTTTCGGCAACTGAGTAAATCTTCCAGAATGATTGATGGCGATGATGATCTTCCAAAAATCGTGTAAATAATATCTAAAGGAAGATTTCCGCCATTAATCGCTTTAGTCTAGAGTTGATTATAATTCAATAAGTTTGAAATTAAGTTTTATTTGTGTGGCATACTTAAAGGGGCCAATGCTAGTTTATGTTGCATACTTATAGGAGTTGAAAACACAAGTTGAAAAGAAAGTAGATTGCCCATTTTGTACACTTTCGGGTGTAGATGGTGGTGGAATTTGTTGTAGTTGTTGTTGTATTAGCAATGGCTAGACCACTTACCCCAGCACCCGGTTCTATGGTACCCTGGGTACAATTGGTCTCTTTATAGGACAGTTTACCCATACAAAGTGACCAGAAGTGGCATTAGTAGCATCCTCTTTGCGTCTCATCCTGGCTGCATCTTAGACTAGTCGCATTTTTTACAGGGTTTGTATATATGTAAGAGTGTAATATATATGTATATGTAATCATAATCTTCGTAGTAAGTAGTTCTATCGGAAATTTCTAATTTATAACCGTTAAAAGTTTTGATTGTTCAAATGCTGCCGTAGGCTTGCCTGTCAAGCGTATACTACTAATAAAGACTCTATCATATGCAGATAAATGTGTGTGTGTGTTTGTGTGTATAAGTTTGCATGACAATGTATGCAATAAACAACTTAATGAAGCCACAAACCGACATATTTGACATTTTCATTACTTAAAGTTGAAAGGAATTTCATGTATTAGACGTCATAAAAGCTTCGCTAATTAATTTACAACCCACATACTTGTACATATGTATGTATATTACTCAGGAATTTTTTAGTTAATTTACACTATTTCCACACAATTATGAAAATTTAGAAGTTTGAGGTGAAATGGAGTATGGAACAGTGGTAATCATGTGAACTTTTCTGGCAACCCACTGATAGGCAGGAGTGTAATTTAACTTTAATAAATATAGATATGGAATTTGTATAATTACCAAGAATAAATTAATATGCCGCAAATTATGCAACAATGATTTATTGTATGACTTATTTGTTTAAAGTATAATTAATTGTGATTTGATAATTTGAGGCCTTGACGCCATCAAAAAAGAGAAAGAATAAAAAAAAGTTAAAGCAATGGAAAAAAGCAATTGGAATCGAAAATTTAGTCTACACTAGTTGTCAATACAATATGAAATATTGAAATATCTTTATACCAATTTTCAGTTCCCTACCTAAAGTGTTTAATTTGAAGTTAGTATGTGAGTTGCCACGCCTTTTTTTCCGATTACTAGTTCTCGTGTGTAGGGCATTGTTATCAAATACTTCCATACCAAAGAAAAAGCTACTAGAGAAGATTGTGACCGTCTCTCTGTACTCAAGTCGCTCTGTTTCACTCACTTTTCCATGGATATTTTAATTTCTTTTAAGAGTTTATCCAAACTAAATTATATGTTCAACCATAAAACTCTTGGCGCACTCAAAAGCGCTGTCGACACTGCTTATCATAACCACTTGTCACACCTTTAGAGAAGCCGAGTTGTTTTTTTTAAGTTATTATTATTTTTTATTTTATTTTATTATTTGGCTCAGGTTCTGACGACCATGTTTGCCTAAATGTTCAAAATTGTTCTTTGGAGAACGAGAGGGTATGTATGTGTTATTGGTGGCGAGCACTGTTGGCTCTGAGGCATGGCGCGATTGGCTTCCTCATTTTCGCTTGGAAAACCCACACCTTGGCTTTCCAAAACATAAACTATATCTTCGAAATATTTTATAAGCTGATTGCGAATTACAATAGCATGCAATGCAAATAAAATAAACGAATGAATTAACCGTAGCTTATGTATGTATGTATGTCGCTTAAACACCACTTATCAGTGCAATAACAATAGCTAAAGCTAAGAGGCACGACACGCTCACTCAAACAAGAGTGACGCTTTGTTTTTCATTGGTCCACTACCATACTCTTCGCACTCATAGTGAGAGCCGATCACACGAGTCGTAACATGCATGACATTTCTGCTAGCACAACAACGAGCATGAATATGTGTGTGGCATCTGTGTTGGTGCATTTTTATACCTAGTAGTGCTTCGCACACAAGGTATATTAACTTCATTGGCCTAACGGTAGTATGTAACGGCATAAACGAATCGAGATATTTATTGACTTATATATATCAAAATGTTCAGGAGGAGAAGAGAAATTGATTGAGCCATGTCCGTCCGTCCGTCCGTCTGTGAACACGATAACTTGAGTAAATCTTGAGATATCTCAATGAAACTTTGTATGCAGGTTCCTTTTTACATATCTCTGAACGGTATTGAAAATAGGCAAAATCGGTTAAACGCCACGCCCACTTTCTATATATATAATATTTTCGAAAATACAAAAAGAGTGATTATTCAGTACATAATACACCTATAAGGATAAAATTTGGTGTGTACCTTAGCGTTAAGGCAAAAAATAAATTTCTGAAGAAATTTTTAAAAAAGGGCGTGGCACCGCCCACTTTTGATTAAGTCAAATTTGGAAATATTATTAATCATAAATCAAAAACCGCTCAAGATAGCAAAATAAAATTCTGCACACATATTTATATTAATACAGGCAATATTTCGAAAAAAATTAGCAAAATCGGATTAGGTCCACGCCCAATTTTATACGAAAGATTTCGAAAAGGATCATGGATATATTGAATATGCTATAACTTTGCTTAAACTAGCTGTATATCATTTCTATTTCACCCCTAAAGTGTTCGCGGGCAAAGAAAGTCGAAAGCACAACATTTTTGGAAAATGGGCGTGGCCCCGCCTCTTTAAGGGGGATTATTCCACAAAACTTTCCATGCCATAACTCCGGTAAAAATTTATTTATTAAAACGATATTTGAAGAAAGTGTTCAACATATAAAGCTAACTCTTTGCTGAAAAAATAAACAAAATCGGTGAACGGACACGCCCACTTTTTGAACATAGTTCTAAAATATTTCTTCGTAAAATTAAAATCGCGATATTTCCATAATTGTATAAGTTATATAAATAAGATTTTACACACATAATAGCCTTTTTAAACAAAACTAAACTGTAAACAAATTTTGTGGATTTTGGTGAAGTAGGCGTGGCGCCGCCCACTTTTTAGCATAAAAGCTCTGCTATTTTCAAAAGCGATTGCTTGGAATTTCAAGAATGTATTTCAATGAAATTTTGTGAGAGGGTTCCCAATAGTATGTAGTATACTCCTGCCAAAAATTACGCAAATCGAATAACAAACAAGCAAGATTTACGGGCAAGTAGTTAACACCCTACTGCCTTTTTTTTTCAATTTTTTTTATTTTCATACCTTTCATGAACATGAGGAAAGCTATTTATATTTTGTTATTTAGTGATAATTGAATTTACCACTCACAAAAGAAGTGTTTTTAATCGAAAACAATCAGTTG
This sequence comes from Sphenella marginata, assembly GCA_951509765.1. NCBI lineage: Eukaryota > Metazoa > Arthropoda > Insecta > Diptera > Tephritidae > Sphenella > Sphenella marginata. The sequence goes on along the minus strand of OX608079.1, from coordinate 12,054,558 downwards.
CCTTTATAACAACTTTTCCGTTATTAAAATAGACCTGAGTAAATTGGGATACCAAAACAGATCACTACTAGGTATTTAATGTTCGGTTACACCCGAACTTAGACTTCCTTACTAGTTCAAACTGATTTTTTTGAATTAAAATTAATTTGTTTTTAAATTATTTTGATTGACTGCACTTCAGCTTGGCCATACTTATCCATACACATATAACTGTTTATACCTTAGATGTATTGTTTGGCATTAGTTTGAGAAAATTCCCCTCAACTTGCGTATTTACTTTAAAGATGATATCTCCGATTTCATGTATAAATTACTGCTTACTGAGTGGATTCAAATAACAAAATATCATGAACATGGCAGTCTGTGGAACTGCAGTTAAATTTATCCCCCTAATTTTTAAGGTATTAATGATTTTAAATCAGCTTAAGGTTAAGAATGATAACTTTAAAATTAAAATTTTTTTTTTTTATACCTTCTTTTTAAATATTAACAACTCTTATTTGTATAGTAAATTTGTAGAAACCCGAAATAGTTTACTTTAAAGACTCATTCTAAAAGCTGCAGTAGCCGAATATTGACATGTTCTGTTAACCATTAGCCTAACAGAACGATTGTTTGTTCTTCAACTGAACTCTTATTTTTATTTATAAATACTCAATTCAACTCTGTACTCTGCTTCTACTTGCAAAGTCGCTATAAAATCGCTTCAATAATATATATGTATATTGGTTAGTTCAAGATCATACCCAGGTTGTAACACTTCCTTCCGGAATCACATAAAACTTAAATAAATCCCCTAATATTTCTTCATTTTTAACTTATGCAAATTTGTAAACTAAAATACCAACTCCTAATTTATGCAACCGTATTATATTAAAATTTAAGAGATAAAATTAGAACATTAATTGTTTTTAATTAGCAAACATTAAAATTCTTGAAAAGTTCGAAAATTTACAAAACGAATAACGCATTTTTGGTATGGCTTTTTTTTTTTTTTTATTTTATCTCCCAAAAATGTTAAATTTCACGGCACGAATATGCGGACAAACCAGTTGACCACATTCCACCGCTTAACAAGAGCATCAACAACATCGAACATACCTACCAACAAAATTTGTGCTGGCCGCCATTAACACCTACAATTTTCGTTTACCAAATCGCTTGTGGCATGTTGCTTATGTAAATCACATGGAAATGCGCAAGCAATAAGCTGATTGCAAATATGTCTATGTATAGCTGGATGAGTGTGTGTGTGTGTATTTGAGTTTGTTTCGGCACATTACATCGTTTAACTGTAATGGCTTGTAATCGGTTGCCTTGTTACCTAAAGCCACTGCAGCCATTGATGTTGTTGCCAAGGCAAATTCTCTTGCTATTGATGTTAATGTTTGTATGTATGTAGCTTGTACGTGTGTAGGTGCATATGTATTTTTGTTGCTGCATATTTTATTCGACTAATTAAAATATGTACTTACATTAATTACTCGTCGTAATTGTGTTTCATTTTGGTTAAATGTGGCCGGCTTTCTTGCATTCCATTTCACCGGCACTCTGACCACTGATCTGTCTATTCGCTGAATATAAAACTTGTGTTGGTTCTTTTTTTTTGTTTTTTTTTTTAATTTTAAATACTTGTTATTGTACAGCTTTTGCGTTTTAAATATTCAAAAATGTATATAAAAGTTAATAGCGGTAGATAGCAATTGCTTAATTTCAGGTTTATCGTAATGCTTTGCTTTTACTTTGGTTTCACTTACCGCAGAAATTGCAACAACAACATGCGCATTAACTTGTTTTCAGGCAGCGACTTTAACAGTTATTTTCTAACCTTTAATTATTTATTAAATAGATAGAAGGAATTGTTGTTTTGGAAAAAGAGAAAGGAAAAATTTTGATAACAAATTTTGATTAATTATCTATTGAAGAAAATCATTTCAAAATAGAATATCGAGGGATCGGAAGAAGATATTTCAAACTATATTTCAAAGACACCCTCTATTAGAATTGGTTTGAAGAACGCCCTTCTAAGAACTTGTTTCAAAACGCTAAAAACATTTCCCTTAAACTTAGACTTTTAAAATTTCTGTTTTATGAACTACAAAAACGCCCAAAAAAACACACACACTTGCACATTTAGGGGTTAAACCTGCCCGCAAGCTTCAAGGTGCTATTTAGAAGTAAACAAAATTTATTTAAAAAAAAAACTATTTTGCAAAAAAAAAAATTGTTTAATTGTAATTTTAAAAAATTTTATATTTTTCAAAATCGAAAACATTAAAGTTCGCCAATTAAATGCTTAACATTTTTTTTCATATTTTTTTTTCACTCCTACCCAAAAAACATTTCAGAGAACAAATTTGAATAAGTTTGTGATGAACTAATTAAACTCGATGAATAAAAAGTTAAAAAAAATTGAAAAAAAAATTATAAAAAAAAAAATTACAAAAAAATTAAAATACATGTACCTATTTCAAAAAACACAACACACTCTTCTAAAAATGTCAGATCAGCTTTACAAAGTTATTGGCGTATTTTTTTTATCGATTTCGAAATCTGAAATGGGAAAGTAAAAAATTGTGTTTTTAAAAATTTTTTATTTTTCGATTTCGAAAAGTCGAAAATGGTCTCAATTGGAAATTAAAAGATTATGTTTTTAAATTTTTATTTGTTTTTTTTTTTCGATTTCCAAAAGTCGAGAATGGTGTAAAATTGGAAATAAAAATTTTTTTTTTTGTTGTTCTCACGTGTAGATAATATTTTTTTTATTTAGTTTTTAAAATTGTTTCTTCATTTTTTTCGCCTACGTACCCTCTTTAAAAGTGCCAAATATTATTTTCTTAGCTACAATAGCTTCCAAAATAATAAAAAAAAGAACTTGAAAAAAAAAATTAAATTTTTAATATACATACACTTTGAAAAAACAAATTTTTTTTTAATTTTTTTTACTTCACCACAAATTTGTTTTATGCTAAAACAAAACTCTTGACCAAATTTTATTCAAACAGCCAAGTGTAGATTTCAGCTATTTGACCTTTTAACATAGAGAGACACATCGGACCATACCCTTCTCACCAAAACTTATACACAATTGAGTTGGATCTATAATTTAAGTTGGTTTATCAATTTTTTACAGCTTTTATTTGTTTGCTTAACAGGAGTATTTACCACATCAAAAAGTTCCATGCAAATATATTTAAAAATTTTTTAGTATTATTTTATTTCAATAACATCAAATGGCATTTTACGAATGAATGCGCAAATGACTCAAATGCAACTCTTTATGAAAGCAAATCAACTAAAATACTCTTTAGAAAAGGTGTCATATCTGTGGTTTATTGAAAGAAAAAAAATACAAAACAGCAGAAATCAATTTAAATTAATCGCATAGCTTTTTTTTTTTGATTGCTATACTAGTGATTAAAAAATGGCTAAAATCGGATTTGATTTTAAATACCACATTTTATTACATGCCTACACACTTAAGCGCTTACATATGCACACAATAGAGTTTTTAAGTTAGCAAAGGGAGTGTGAGCGATTTTTAATTAAAACGTGTTGATGAATGAAATTCAATTGCATGCAATTCAACACTTTGCACTTATTCAAATAAATTATATATGTAGGTATATGTTATCAAAGGGATTTTCTTTATGTGTCAAAAAAACAAATCGTATTTATAGTTTTAGTTTAGTAAATATTTTTGAGTGTTAATGATGGGAATGCGGTTTTTTTTCCAATTTTTACAATCACGGGATTTTAGGGGGATGTCAGCAAAGCTGTTAGATTGAGATTACGATTAGTAATCAATTAGATTAAATTTGAAAAGTAATGGTATTGATTACATAATTCTCTTTTTAACAATTCCTGATTATTAATTAATTATGATTACAAATAATCAACAAATATATAAGATTAGTTAGGATTACGAGAAAATAATCAAAAATAATCAAAAGTAATCAAAAAAAATAATTAACTACTGTCAAGGACTATTTTTGATTACTTTCGATTATTTTAATAAGGAGAATGCAGAATCATGAAGAATGCAAACAGGATATCAATTATCAAATCGATGAACATCAATAATAATAGCGAAAAGTGAAAAAATAACAACTAACATAAAACAGTATTGCTATAATTTCGCAAAATAAAAAAATAAAAATCAAATACAGTCAAAAGTAATCATCGAAAGTAGTCGAATTATTTTTCGATTACTTTTTAGTATTTTTGATTATTTTTTTGTAATTTTTATTAATCTTGATTATTTTGCGATTATCTGTAATCGTGTTCAATTAGTAATCATGGGAGTCTGAAAATAATCGTAATATAATCATTACTTCACCTCAAACAAAAAAAATCGAATTACTAATTATTATGATTAGTAATCATTACTTAACAGCTTTGGATGTCAGTTTACTATAACAAAATTACAGGGTTTGGGCGTTTCTTGAAAAAGTTGTCTGACAAAAATTCTATGATTAAATTTTTTTGTTAAATTTTGAAATTTTTGAGTAACTTTTCTTAGAATTATTTGAAAGGTAATTTTTTTTATAACATTTCTAAAATCTGTATCAGAAAACAATTTTTTTGTAATTTTTTTTTTTTTTTGTTAAATGATCTAAAAAACCAATTTAAAAGTGTCTTTAAAACGGAGCATTAACTATCGCAACCTGTTCTTAGTGTATTAAATAGAAAATTTGTACATTTTAATTAAATTAAAATCATTTTTTGTGAATTCCGACTTTTTTTTTTTTTTGTTTCTGCCAAGTTATTTTCGTTGTTTATATTATTTTTTTATTTCTTTAAAGCTACTTAAAATCAGCTGTTCCAGTTTCAAGCGCCACTGGTTATGAAACTATTTTCACATGACATCAATAGTTTCCAGTGGCTTTTTAACTATGTATTATCAAACTGCCGGCATCAGTAGTGTCTCATCAGTGATATTCAAACGCTGTTATGCTTTTTTATAATTTTATTATGTAGGGTATTACTTTTTTTGTTTTATTGAATTAAATTCATCTCCACATTGTAGTGCCACTGATATCTCCTCCAACCGAGTTTACCTTTTCATGGAACAATAGGCATGAAAATTTTCAAACAAAGGCGGTGGTAAGCCTTTGATTGATAATGCCGGAGCGAAATTCTCATCAACGCAAACTCTGAGTTAGACCTAGAAAATCTTGTATTTATTTGTTTTTTTTTTTCGTCCGTGCGAGGTCCATGAATCCAGTTTACAATATTACAAAAGACCGTTAAGCATTCGAAATTTAAAAAAAAAAAACAAAACATTTTTTAAACTTTAAAATAAAAATTGCAAGTACTTAAATGAATATTAAAAATTGGTTAGAAAATGTATACCTATACTTGAACACCTAAAGAAACAAATATCGACAAAATGAATCACCCCAGTAAATATGTATGTATGTACGAGTATGTCTAACGATAGATGCATTTGTCAAAGGAGTGAATGTCACGCCTCCGTGCACACCTGCTGCATTTGCATATTTATCGTTAAATAATTTATCAAGCATACATTTGAATATTTGCAATCAACATACATATGCAAGAGACTGACTAATTAACACATTTTTGTGCATACAAATATACTTATACATTGAAAAATTTGATGTGATTTGTGATGAATTTAATATCAGAGCCCACAAAAAAATGTTAAATTTTGAACACAACTCTCTCAGATTTCAAAGAAATTTTGCATACTTTATTTATCTACACAAACAGAACATTGTTTTTTAGAAATTGCAATTTTTAAAAAAATTAAGGCGTGGCAAATTATTGCATTATGCGAAAAATTACGGTAATATCTCAAATCTTAATCCTAGATCAGATTTCGAAAACATACAATGCCAAAATTTTATATAACAATGACAAATTTTGTCTTAATAAAAATAAAATTTTAGCTTCAGAAAGGTCTATTATATTTTCAGTATAACAAGAGTTCTTCGCACTCACTCACGACATGTCTGCTCACACAACAACGCCTATGTATGTAGGTGAATATGTATGTATGTGTGTGGCATCTGTGTTGGTGCATTTTTCAAACTGATTTTTATACCTTTCATGAACATGAAATGGTATTATAACTTTGGTCCGATGTTTGTAAGTATGAGAAGAAGAAGAGATAGACCCACCAATAAATATATAGAAATGGTCAGGGCGACGAGCTGATTTGATTTAGCCATGTCCGTCTGGCACAGCCGAAGACAGCCCTTTCCTTACTTGTTTTGAATTAAAATTAATTTGTTTTTAAATTATTTTGATTGACTGCCCTTCAGCTTGGCCATACTTATCCATACAAATATTATTGTTTATACCTTAGATGTACAGTTTGGCCGTAGTTTGAGACAATTCCCCTCAACTCGATTTTGGCGTTTTCTTTTTAGAAACTTTTTTTTTTTTAAATATGCATTCAATGAGAAAACCTCTCACAACTACAAATTGATGATGCGGTTGACCTTATAGTATTCTACAAAATAGCTTTGCCATTAGAATACAGTAAAATAAAACAAGTAAGGAAGTCTAAGTTCGGGTGAACCGAACATTTAATACCCAGCGTTAGTTTTCAGAACGAGATACAAATACCATGACTTGACAATGATATAGGCCCAAGAATTTATTTGAGATTTTCTATATCAAAAAATGGGGCGTGGTTATCATCCGATTTCGCCCATTTTCAACACCAACCTGCCTTGGCCAGAAAGTAACCTGTGTACCAAATTTCATGCGATTATCTCAAGTTTTACTCAACTTATGTTAATTTATGTGATTTTCGATATCGAAAAAGTGGGCGTGGTTATCATCCGATTTCGAAAATTTTTACAGCAGCTCACCTTGGCCAGAAAGTAGCCTGCGTAACCAATTCCATGCAAATATTTCAGTTTTTACGCAAGTTATGTCGATTTATGTGATTTTCGAAGATTTCGATATAGAACAAAGGGGCGTGGTTATCATCCGATTTCGTCCATTTTCAATAGCAACCTTCCTTGGTTAGAAATTAGCCTACATAACAAATTCCATGCAAATATCTCAGTTTTTACGCAAGTTATGTCCATTTATGTGATTTTCGAAATTTTCGATATCGAAAAAGGGGGCGTGGTTATCATCCGATTTCGCCCATTTTCAATAGCAACCTTCCTTGGTTAGAAATTAGCCTGCATAACAAATTCCATGCAAATATCTCAATTTATACTCAAGTTATCGTGTACACGGACGGACAGACGGAAAAACGGACGGACATGCCTTAATCAATTCCTCTTTTCAACCTAAGAACTTTCATATATGGAACTCTATATCTAACTCGAATATTTTGCGCCGTTACATAGTACCGTTATGTGGACAAAATTATAATACCCTTGTACTAGTACCAGTACGCTGGTTATAAAAATGAATGTGTGTCTGTGTGTCCTTTATAGGCGTCCAAAGTACTCAACCGATTTTTGTGAAATTTTCACAGTATATTCTTGGGATCATGGGTAAAAGCATAGGCTATATTAATTTTTGGAAAAGTGGGCGGTGCCACGCCCACATTTTTTGTGTTTCTTTTGTACTTCAATAATGTCCAAAGTTTATGGTCCATTTCTTTTAAACTTTCCAGATTGGTTCAGAAAATTGTTGTGTACGATTCAGGCTATATCAATTTTTGGAAAAGTAGGCGGTGCCACGTCCCCTGGCTATATAAAATTTAAATTCTTCATAACTCTGAACATATTGGGTCTAAATTAAAGATTTTTGGACATGTGTGTTCTTTAGTCAAGATTTATAAAATTCGGGAAAAGTGGGCGGTGCCACGCCCACATTTTTTGTGTTTTGTTTGTACTTCAATAATGTCCAAAGTTTATGGTCGATCTCTTCTAAACTTTCCAGATTGGTTCAAAAGATTGTTGTGTACGATTTAGGCTATATTAATTTTTGGAAAAGTGGGCGGTGCCACGCCCCCAGGCTATATAAAATTTAAATCATCATAACTTTGAATATGTTTAATCTAAACTAATGATTTTTGGATATGTGTGTCCCTTGGTCAAGAATTATATAATTTGGGAAAAGAGGGCGGTGCCACGCCTACATTTTTTGTATTCAGTACTTTGTTTGTACTTCAATAATGTCCAAAGTTTATGGTTGATATGTTTTAAACTTTTCCAATACGTTAAAATCTTCGTTGGGTAAGACATACATACATAGGCTACATTTGTAAATTTTTTGGAAAAGTTGGCAGTTCCAAGACCACAAGATAAGTAATATTTCAATTCGTTATATACCTGAATGTATTTGCTTTAGTGACATTTTAACGCTCTTAAATCTTAATCAAAGCACTTAATTTTTTTTGTTTTTTATTGCTGTTTATACATATCCAGAGTATTATAGGTAGATATAGGATATAATTAAATAAATACTAACTATACATCTGCTCAGCAGCGCATAATGGTTTTTGCCATACCCATTGAGTTCAAAAGATCCGTTTTTTGAGTTGGACATCCAACAAATTTATTTGTTGTTACCAAAGACGTTAAAACCGGAAACATTGTATATCCTAAAGCACTGCAATAAATGGAATGTTAAAAATTAATAGAAAAATATTTGAAAATGTATTTCTAGGGATGTCACTGGTCAGGCAGAACAACGTCTGCCGGGTCTGCTAGTAATGAATAAAATCAATGTTTACGTACATCACAAAACATGTTAGTTCTTAACACAACTGTCACAGGGAAAATTATCTGAATACACAAACGTCAAAAGCTCGGAGTCTCAAAGGCATATTTAAAAAAAGAAAAACTAAACACAAGGCCACACATACAAATACATATGGATGGTATAGCCATGTTGTAAACTTAACCGAGAATATGCGACAATATGGTCGGATATACGTGGTCAAGTGGGCACGGAATAGCTAAATAAACACGCTATCATGCAATTGTTTGGTGATAATGTCCAGTGACACGCATAAAGCACATGCAGCATACCTAAACACAACTCGCACGCGTGTTCCAAACTTTTTGGCGCATATGCGAGTTTCGAAATAAGTAAACAAGTAGGAGAAACTAGCAATGTGCTAAGTAGTAATTTGGTCGAAAATGTATGAGTTGACATAAATTGTCAGTATATCAACGCCTACTTTACGCCATATTTGACGGCACACGTGCATTGAAAGCTTGCAGTGTATGCGTGTTAGACAAGCGTTGAATAGAAAGGGAATCTACAATTTTGGGTCTTCTCAAAAACCGAATAAAACGTCGACTCTAAAAGGTGAAACTAAGCGAAATCGTGTAACAGTTAACTAAGTTAAAACAAAATAAAATAAAATAAAAAAAATAAAAAAAAAAAAACAAAATAAAATAAAATAAAATAAAATAAAATAAAATAAAATAAAATAAAATAAAATAAAATAAAATAAAATAAAATAAAATAAAATAAAATAAAATAAAATAAAATAAAATAAAATAAAATAAAATAAAATAAAATAAAATAAAATAAAATAAAATAAAATAAAATAAAATAAAATAAAATAAAATAAAATAAAATAAAATAAAATAAAATAAAATAACATAAAATAAAATAAAATAAAATAAAATAAAATAAAATAAAATAAAATAAAATAAAATAAAATAAAATAAAATAAAATAAAATAAAATAAAATAAAATAAAATAAAATAAAATAAAGTAAAATAAAATAAAATAAAATAAAATAAAATAAAATAAAATAAAATAAAATAAAATGAAATAAAATAAAATAAAATAAAATAAAATAAAATAAAATAAAATAAAATAAAATAAAATAAAATAAAATAAAATAAAATAAAATAAAATAAAATAAAATAAAATAAAATAAAATAAAATAAAATAAAATAAAATAAAATAAAATAAAATAAAATAAAATAAAATAAAATAAAATAAAATAAAATAAAATAAAATAAAATAAAATAAAATAAAATAAAATAAAACAAAATAAAATAAAATAAAATAAAATAAAATAAAATAAAATAAAATAAAATAAAATAAAATAAAATAAAGTAAACTAAAATAAAAGAAAATAAAATAAAATAAAATAAAATAAAATAAAATAAAATAAAATAAAATAAAATAAAATAAAATAAAATAAAATAAAATAAAATAAAATAAAGTAAACTAAAATAAAAGAAAATAAAATAAAATTAAATTAAATTTAATTTTTTTGAATAACATAACATAACATAACATAACATAACATAACATAACATAACATAACATAACATAACATAACATAACATAATATAACATAACATAACATAACATAGCATAACATAGCATAACATAACATAACATAACATAACATAACATAACATAACATAACATAACATAACATAACATAACATAACATAACATAACATAACATAACATAACATAACATAACATAACATAACATAACATAACATAACATAACATAACATAACATAACATAACATAACATAACATAACATAACATAACATAACATAACATAACATAACATAACATAACATAACATAACATAACACAATATAACATAACTTACCATGACATAACATAAAATAACATAACATAACATAACATAACATAACATAACATAACATAACATAACATAACATAACATAACATAACATAACATAACATAACATAACATAACATAACATAACATAACATAACATAACATAACATAACATAACATAACATAACATAACATAACATAACATAACATAACATAACATAACATAACATAACATAACATAACATAACATAACATAACATAACATAACATAACATAACATAACACAATATAACATAACTTACCATGACATAACATAAAATAACAAAAATTAATAAAATAAAATAAAATAGATAGGCGTGTGGACTGTCATCATGATGATGAGAGGGGCAAAGGTCCACTCAGGGACTTATCTTCAAAAGCTGTCTCGGTTTCCCATCGAAGTCGAAAGCACCACATTTAGTAATGTTCGCAACTTGACATCACTACGACTGCTTCTATGCCCACCTATCACTAGGACATATGCATGCATGTGCTGACATACATATGTATGTTATGGGTTTCATGTCACTGTCAGTTCTAACCAAAAATTGTTCGTATGGAATACTTAATAAGTACCTTTCACCAGCTGCTCATTGCGTGCTCAAATTGAAGGCGTAGCTGATTTCAATGTTGTGCACTAAAATTCACCAAAGTTTGTTCTCTACCCTTTGTTGAACATACTAAATGAATAAACAAATGTAAGTATTCAGCTGTGACATACATACCAACGTATGTTATATGTATATGGATACTACAAATGTAATTTCCGTCAAATTGAAAGATAAATCTAACAAATTTACACGCAATATGTTAACTAATAAAATACGAAAAGAAACTATGGCAATACAATTTTGTATAAATTTTGTCAGATTAATTTCACTTTATCAAGTTATTGATTGCATTCAATTTGATGTTAGAAATTTTAAACAAATATTTTAAATTAAATTTAAATGGGGAGTTTAAAAATTCGTTGGAAAAAAATAAAGAACGCATAACAAAATCTAGGCAGTTGGCATGCTGGATTTAATTTGCTGCGAGATGATTGTAAATTTCCTACTCGCTTCGTCCATGAAATGGTGAGGAGAAGTTTTGCGTGGTCATAATTTGGTTGATGTCAGTCATGTGGAAATTATTTGGTAAATAATATTATTACATTTTGAGATGATTAGCTGAGAGTGGCTGTAAATAGGTCTACTGACCATGGTGGGAATCGACTGGTTGGCTATAATGAATATAATTACAAAGTGAAAGCAGCGGACGAATGTAGGATGTAGAAATAGGAACTTTTTGGACAACGGTTTATATATTTATTAATTTAAAAGTAAAATTTGTTTGTGATATTTTTTTGATATTTATAAATGCTTCACAGTAAAAATTTCTAATATATTTGATATGGCTATTGCTTCACTCCACTATACTCCCTACGAGTGTTACTGAAGTGGGCGGTAGATCGAAAATTTTAGCAGAGTATTGTAATAGAATTTCGTAAATAGCAACTTAAAGCAGAACAAGGCAGAGTGCAGCACGTATCGAAATGGTTTTCGGAACTTTTCGCTAAGATTTCGGGACTCTATTTTTGGTTTCGTCACCCTTTCGGACCTTTTGAAGTTGTTTTCGCTTTCATTTTCAGACTTCTTCTGGCATTTTGGGAATCATTTAAGGTTTTCGGGTCTTTTTGCTCGCAATTTCGGGACTATTTTTTGTTTCTGGACCCTTTCGGACCTTTTGAAGTTGCTTACGGTATCATTTTCAGACTTCTTCTGGCATTTTGGGAATCATTTGAGGTTTTCGGGTCTTTTCGCGCACAATTTCGGGATTATTTTTTTGTTTCGGTACCATATTTAGGGCTGTCTTTGGGATCATAACCAGATCCTTTTGGTCATTGTGAGCATAATTTCTGTAGATTTTTTTTTTCGACAGCATTTTCTGACTTTTTCAAGACATTTTCGAGATAATTTCGAAATCGCTTCCTGGGCCATTTCGGCATCTTTTTGTGAATATTTTATTTTTTTTTGTTTTCGGATCGTAATGGAAATTTTTCAAGATATTCAGGGGCTTTCGCTCTTTCATTATAAGTTCAAGATCTTTGTTGTTATATTTTTCGGATCATTTGAAACCCTTTTTGTAGCATTTTTGGTACAATTTTAGATATTTAATATCTTTTGGGTCTTTTCCAACATCATTTAACGATCTTACTTTTGGATGTTAACTGTACTTTTTAGAGACCGTTTACTGGATCAGTTCGGTATTATTTCGGGATTGTTAAAAGGAGTCCCGAAATGATCTAGAATAGTCCCAAAATGACCCCAAAAGCAATCAAACAAAAAAAATTCAATATATTAATTACAATGTTTTGTTTCCAACTGTTTTGAATTTTAAAAACAAATAATGTTTGTGAAAATCAACAAGTAAAATTAAAATATTTAAAACTTCTCTTAAAAAACAAAAAAAAACAAAAATAAGGGAATGCGTGCTGGCCCTACCTATGGTCCCATCTTCAATTCCAATTTATTTGTGCTTTCGCCTAAGCTCTTAGTTCTAAACTCGTTTTTGCGTTAAAATACCAACTGCTGTTGCCAATTTTTTCATACAGAAATATCTATTTGTGATTTGCTTCTCGTCAACTTTTTTAAACGCATGAATACTCCGCAGGTGTTACTGCATAATATTCACTTTTGTTATTGTGTTCGGTGAATTTGTCGCGCTGAACTTCTTTTAATTAGTCGCAACTTTTTGAAATCCGCCTCAGGTGTTTTTCGCTGAACTCTGTTATTGTTACTGTTTCATTGTTGTTGGTATAACTATACATACGTACAGCATTTTGAAAACTTAGCAGCGTCCTTTATTGTCATTCAGTTGAGCTTAAGCTGTCAACATAAATATTTACTTCATATTTTCTATTTTTCTGATTTTTTACTTATTCACCATTTTATTTATTCTTTTGCTTTTATTTGTTTTTCTTTTTCGATTTTGTGCAGAAAAGTCAACTAAATACCTTTTATTTCTGTTACTGCCGCCGGGATGCGCAACGGAGTGACTTATTATTATAGTACCTAATAGATAATAGTTGGACATAAGGATGTGGGATAAGATTCTCGATTCCTATGTTGTATGGAGGGGAGTGTCAGTTCCATCATTATTTTACTGGGCTAAATTCTCAACGTGCATTAGTTAGGAATTAAATTGTTTGAAAATATTTCCTATGCCACAATGAAACCTATGGCAGAACGAAATGGAAAACGGAACAATTTTGACAAACACCACCAAAGCCAAAATCAAAACAGAACACAACTAATAAACATAAAATTTTGAAGAGCACAATGAAATCCAAAATTGGATTCAAACCGATAAGTTATAGAACTTTTGTGTGTTCACGGAGAATATAAATTAAGAAATTAAGAATAACTCAACAAACGGCAAACTCTAAAAGCAACAGATAAACCGAAAGCAGAACGAAATAGAAAATGAAACATGTTTTAAAAAACACAAAGAAAGTATGAAAAGAAAAGTGCAACATATTAAAAAGAACTCAACAAAAGCCGGTTCCTAAATGAAACAGATCAACCAAAATCGGTACGACAAGAAAACGGAACAAATTTAAAAAAGGACAGCTGCACTCAAACTAGTAATGAAACGGATAGTTAAAAATTTTTAGAAACGCAAATTACACCGAAAGTGGAACGAAAAGAGTAATGAGATAAGCAAAGCTGGAAGTGAAACAAAGAGAAAAACAGAAAGAAAAACAATATTGCAAACTTGCATAAAATTTATTAAATTTTCTAAAAAGAAGAAGAATCCAAAACAATAACTGAATCGAAAATTTTGAAGCTTTGGGTGGAATGCGAAATGAAAATTTTAGAAAAAAACGGAAAACTGAAATTTGATCGAAACGAAAAATGGTACAAAATTTCAAAGACGTCCCCGAAACTATCACATTTTGAAGAATAGCACTAAAACTGAAATCGATTTGGAATCGAAAATATAATCAACATTAAAGAGCGAAAAGGAAAACGAAACCAATTTTGAATGGAAAAAGGCGAACAACTTATTTATAAAAAATGTATACAAAAGTGAAATTGGAACACACAGTCAAGAATTTTTCTCATGAATCCCAATACCAATACGAGTATATGTGTGCGTAGAAGTATGCATGCTCTCAGTTCTCATTCCTATATGGAGAAGCAATTTCGTGATAATTGAAAAGTGCACCTCGTCGAACGCAATTACCTAGTCACTGCTAGTCCAGATTTTTAACTATTATTCGTTGGCAAGGTATACATGTACACACATGTACTATATCATATATGTAGGTAAATATATATGCGAAACGTTGATAAATTAAATACATACATACATCATATAATAACATTTACAAAATCCTTGTTCAAATTAATTAAAACAGTTAATGTGTTTACAAAAATTTTTGCTAGTTGATTTTCAATTTTGTCCACTCGATTATCATTACGGCAATGGACAGTGGCTTAAGGTGGAAATGAAATTATTGATTCTTACATTGTATCACGAAAACAAAAATTCAGTTGAAAATCGTTTGTGAATTCCATATGTATTAATTATGTATAGTTCTTTCATGCTATAGGAAATGGAACTTTAAGTTTTGTTGGGGTTTTTTCTTAAATAATCTCTGGTATTTTCTATTTCTTGAAAATAAAATACCAATCGGTGTAGAAAGCAATTACCAAAAATTAAAAAAAAAATTAAGAATATTAAAAATCTAAACAGATGGATCCTTGGAAATTATTTTAAGATTCAAATTCAAATTGTTTCAGGAATTCTTGCGTAAGCTTGGGAACACTAATTTAAAAGATTTCCATGCAAATTTCTATCTAATTTTTATATGCATTATTAACAAACAAACGAATTTAATCCGAAGAAGTTTGAGAGGAAACAACTGGATCATTTTCACTGTAAGCCACTGTATGTGAACCCACAGGGCAACCTACCAACGTTTACTCGCTGTAATGTCTGAGCAAATATTCGCTTTGGTTTACGTACGAGCTTGGTGTCATTTGTTATTTCACTGGGGCACTCTCGTTGTGTGTTTTGCGAATATTTGCTTGTTGGTATGAGTATGATAGTGAAAGCATAAAGAAATTTTTAAAATCTGTATTTGCTATTTAAAAAAAAAAGAAAACAATTCAGGTACTTGCGGCTTAAACTGTGTTTCACATACGTAGATACATTTCTATATATGTATGCAAAAATATAGGAACTTATGTCCAGAGTGTACAAAAAAGGCAGCACAACGTACAAATAAAATAAAATAAAATAAAATAAAATAAAATAAAATAAAATAAAATAAAATAAAATAAAATAAAATAAAATAAAATAAAATAAAATAAAATAAAATAAAATAAAATAAAATAAAATAAAATAAAATAAAATAAAATAAAATAAAATAAAATAAAATAAAATAAAATAAAATAAAATAAAATAAAATAAAATAAAATAAAATAAAATAAAATAAAATAAAATAAAATAAAATAAAATAAAATAAAATAAAATAAAATAAAATAAAATAAAATAAAATAAAATAAAAAAATAAAATAAAATAAAATAAAATAAAATAAAATAAAATAAAATAAAATAAAATAAAATAAAATAAAATAAAATAAAATAAAATAAAATGAAATAGAATAAAATAAAATAAAATAAAATAAAATAAAATAAAATAAAATAAAATAAAATAAAATAAAATAAAATAAAATAAAATAAAATAAAATGAAATAGAATAAAATAAAATAAAATAAAATAAAATAAAATAAAATAAAATTAAATAAAATAAAATAAAATTAAATAAATGAAAATAAAATAAAATAGAATAAAATAAAATAAAATAAAAAAATAAAATAAAATAAAATAAAATAAAATAAAATACGGGTCTCGAGCTTGCTCATAACTTACAAATTTGTAAACAAAATAGACCGCAAAATCCAACAACAAAATACATTGAAACCAAAGCACGGGTTTACGTACATATGTAAATATGTACAAACAACAAGACCAACACACATCATAACATAAAGACTGCATGTCTTAAGAAATTTTGTGTATACTGTTGGCAAGAACAAACAAACAAAAGGGAATTAATTGAAGTGGAGATAAGTGCATTGTGACGTCACAGGGCATCATTGCTTAGTGTTGGAATTTTCTAACAGCGGCTTTGGTGCAGACCCGAGTTCGAATCCGTGTCCGAAAAGGGATCTGATGATGAGCCTGGAAACTCTGAAACATGTAATCCTATCCATCGCTGTAGATTTGTTCTTTGTAATTTTTCTCCAATTATCAATTTTTCCCAAAAACTGACAATATTAATTCGTTTAGAATTATTGTTAACGGGTCTCGAGCT
This sequence comes from Sphenella marginata, assembly GCA_951509765.1. NCBI lineage: Eukaryota > Metazoa > Arthropoda > Insecta > Diptera > Tephritidae > Sphenella > Sphenella marginata. The sequence continues at coordinate 12,037,641 of OX608079.1, read as the reverse complement.
TGCTCATAACTTACAAATTTGAAAATAAAATAAAATAAAAAAATAAAATAAAATAAAATAAAATAAAATAAAATAAAATAAAATAAAATAAAATAAAATAAAATAAAATAAAATAAAATAAAATAAAATAAAATAAAATAAAATAAAATAAAATAAAATAAAATAAAATAAAATAAAATAAAATAAAATAAAATAAAATTAAATAAAATAAAATAAAATAAAATTAAATTAAATTAAATAAAATAAAAAAATAAAATAAAATAAAATAAAATAAAATAAAATAAAATAAAATAAAATAAAATAAAATAAAATAAAAAAATAAAATAAAATAAAATAAAATAAAATAAAATAAAATAAAATAAAATAAAATAAAATAAAATAAAATAAAATAAAATAAAATAAAATAAAATAAAATAAAATAAAATAAAATAAAATAAAATAAAATAAAATAAAATAAAATTAAATTAAATAAAATAAAATAAAATAAAATAAAATAAAATTAAATTAAATTAAATAAAATAAATGAAAATAAAATAAAATAGATAGAATCAGAACGAAACTCTTTATGCCTACCACTGCTTTGAATCGTCGCAATTCGTGTCGTGCCTTTGCATACTCTGAAAAATGTTATGAATAGTGAAATTCAATCTGAAAACCGTAGCTGCATGCGCGTGGAGTCAACCACAAGCGTGCAGATGCGAGTCTAGGTGTTTGCTTCTATAAAACATTATTTGAATTTCTGTGTAAATTTAGAAGCACACACGTACTAGCATTGTATAAGAATATGTTTTTTTTAGGAAAAATAAATTTTTACCGTAGTAAATTTCCGTATCCCAAACAGTTATAAATGCTTACATACTACACTTTGAAATTTTGCGGTTTTTAATTACAAAGTAAATTTGTTTTTTTGTAGATATTTGTTAACTGGTCAAATATAGAGAGCGCAATAGAGCCCGCTGTAAATAACGTTAGTTCATATACATTAGTATTTATATTAGACTATGGCAAAAACAAAAATTATTGTTCTATAAAAATTATTTTAGATAATGTTGAGATTATTTTTCAGAAAGGCGAAAAAAATATTTTAAAAATTATAGAGTTAATATTAATTTTTAGATGGACTAAATATTTTTATTACAATAGTTTAGTAAATTTATATCAAAAATGCGATCAGTTCTACCAAAATGATACACCTTTTAAAATTTATGTATAGTTCTAAAATTTGTATAGTAATTTTTTTTTGATTCATTCTCAAAAATAATATCAGCACAATTTTCAAAAAAAAAATAAAATTGTTAAAGTCTAATGTATGTATGTATATTTAGTTACTCAGCTAAAAAGTTGGGAGCACTGTGTAATTAATTACATATGTATGTATCTACATAGTATGAATTTGCATAGGGGATTTACCGTACAGCTTATGCAAATACTCGTATGCTAAGCTAAACAGATATTATACGTACTTAAATATTGTTATGTTCGCTTTATACACTTTCAATTTTATAAATCTTTTCAAATGAGCTTTTAACTTGAATTGTTTGGTTTTGATGTTAAATGTTTGTTTAAATTGTGTGAAAATTAAAAATTTAACTTTTCCTTACTGTTTCAAAACATAAGAGGAGTTCCTTAGCAGTATAAAAAAAAAAATTATGAAAAAAATTTTTTTTTAAATTTAAGTTTTTTTAAAACTAAGAAATTTGCAATTTTTTACAAAAATGTTTTTAAATTTTTTTTTTAACTTTCTAGTGGTGTTTAATTATTTGAATAGAAAATTTCATTACTGAAAATTTTGTAAAATTAAAATTTTTTTAAAATATGAAATTTCTAACTTTTTACAAAAATGCTTTTTAACTTTTTTTTAATTTCTAGTGGTGGTTAATTATTTAAAGAGAAAATTTCACGACTGAAAATTTAAAAAAATTATATTTTATTTTAAAATATAAAATTTCCAATTTTTTACAAATTTTTTTTTTATTTTTTTTTTAACATTCTGGTGGTGTTTAATTATTTGAAGAGAAAATTTCATTACAGAAAATTTTGAAAAATTAAAATTTTATTTTAAAATATGAAATTTTCAAATTTTTTACAAAAATGTTTTTTTAATTTTTTTTAACTTTCTAGTGGAGTCTAATTATTTAAACAAAAAATACCATCACATATAACAGGTATCACAAAAATATTTGTGTTTAATGATGATTTTAGATTAAGAAAAATAGAAAATTTCCCAAAATCAGAAATTTCAAAAAAGAAAAAAAAAATTTTTTTTAATTGTACAACTTTCGAAATAAAATCTTTAAATTGTTTTCTTTAACAAAACTTTATTTTATGATAAAAGGAAACTATTTAAAAATTTTTATTTTAATCGAAAGATTTTAGTAATTTCTACTGAACTTAAACATTTTCTGCTGAATTCCTCATTTCGCATTTCTGAATAATATTTATCAACAACAACATTTACTGCACAATACATTTGAAAGTAGTCAGCTAGATCGCTCAAAACTCACATTCACGCAACACAAAGAATTTCACTTGTAAAATTATGCGAAAATTTGTGTCGCTAAATTGAAGTGAACTTAATGCACCACTCTAAACGCCAACATCACTTTATTACACTAAATACCTCAAGCGAACTCTGCCAAAAATTATTTCAAAATCATCGAAGTTTTCAAATACTTCAAATACTAACTAGTAGATAGTACCACAAAAACGTACATATTCATAAGGAGCATGCCATATGCGACCTACAACTACCTCTCTGTAGTCAAGCCATAACTATTCAAAGTACGCGGAAATAGCAAACCCAGCAAGCCAAAACTGTAGTGCATTGAAAAATAGATCTAAACTCCATATTTTGACTGACACTTTCTTAGAGGTAGGATTAATCTATTGAATTGAGAATTTTTTGAAAAGAAAAATAGTAAAAGTTTTGTGGGATTTCAAGTTCGGTTGTAGCAATAAAAGCTGCTCCTGATGATATCGAAAAGCTCTCTTTGCCACTTGTGAATCCAAAATCGAAACTCCGTAACGCAAAAACTGCACAAAATTGAATTTTAAGAGCTCCTGATGATACCAAAAAGCTTCCTTTGCCACTTGTGAATCCGAAATCGAAACTCCATGAGACAAAAGCTGCACAAAATTGAACTTTCAAAGCTCCTGATAATACCAAAAGGCTTCCTTTGCCATTTGTGAATCCAAAATCGAAACTCCGTAAGGCAAAAGCTGCACAAGATTGAACTATAAAAGCTCCTGATGATATCGAAAAGCTTCCTTTGCCATTTGTGAATCCGAAATCGAAACTCCATGAGACAAAAGCTGCATAAAATTGAACTTTCGAAGCTCCTGATGATACCAAAAAGCTTCCTTTCCCAAAAAGCTTTACCAAAAAGCTTCCTTTTCCAAAATCGAAACTCCGTGAGACAAAGGCTGCATAAAATTGAACTTTCAAAACCCCTGATGATATCGAAAAGCTTCCTTTGCCATTTTTGAATCCAAAATCGAAGCTCCGTGAGACAAAATCTGCACAAAATTGAACTTTCAAAGCTTCTGATGATACCAAAAAGCTTCGTTTGCCATTTGTGAGTCCAAACTCGAAACTCCGTAAGACAAAAACTGCAGAAAATTTCACTTTAAAAGCTCCTGATGATACCGAAAAGCTTCCTCAGCCATTCATGAATCCAGAAGAAAGACTTTATAAGACAAAACCTGCTCAAACTAGGAGCTTTGAAGCTTTTGACTATAATATGAAAAGCTTCTTTTGACATTTGTGAATCCAAAATCGAGACACCGTTAGAAAAAAGCTGCACAAAATTGGACTTTAAAGCTTCTGATAATTGTTTTCCTCCCAATTCAAAAAAGCTAAAACATAATATAAAAACCTTCTTTTACCATTTTTGAATACAAAATCGAGACTCCGTAAGAAAAAAGCTGCACAAAATCGGACTTTTAAAGCTCCCCCACTTGGAAGCTTTCTCTTGAGTTTTATGAATTCAAAAACTATACTCCATAAAAAAAAGCTTCAAAAAAACATACTTTTAAAGCTTTCGATAATAAATTTCTCCCCTCACCAAAAAAGCTCTTGTAGAAGAAAAGCTTTATTAGTTCACTGAAGTACTTTGAATGCGTTTTGATTCATTTGATGACAGCTTTCATAGTCCTCATGTAGAATACACATTTTCTAAAACCGAACGGAGTGCTTTAAAATCTTCCTGGTTAACTGGGTGATGAATTGAAAATTTGCTAGGAAGTCTTTGTGTTTAACAACCATTCGAACAATGCCACCGGTAAATGCATTCAACTATTGTGCATTATTCGGGCACTAACAATGCAAAATTCAGATGAGACTCGCTAGTTGGTGAACCTGGGCCAAGCCACGTACAAGTAGACATACATACATATGTACATGCTTATCTACGGAGATGAGCCGCTTGTACCAAAAGCCATTTGTATTGTTGGCCAGGGCCGGCGTGAGATTCAAACTGGGGTAGTTTAGAGGGATTATATGTATAGGATTTTGGAGATTGTTCTGGTTTATGACAATTCCAATTGGTTGCAATTAATATTTTCAAACTGATTCCAGATTCTTGTTTAGTCCTCAGATACTACTTCGATCTTAAAATTGTATGCTGGTTATGAATATTCGAAATGTGGGTGATGGCTTCCACTTGAAACATTCGACAGCCCCCTCCCTGTTTCCAATGACAATAACAGCGGCAATGTTGTTGCTAAGAAAAAATAACGTTTATACCAATTGCTCTGCATACTCGTGTGTGTGTGTGTGTGTGTGTGTGATATTCGTTAGTAAATTGCTAGCTATGTCCAAACCATTTTGCATGCGCTGGGAATGTCTGCTGGTGCTTTTGCTATCCCATATGTTGGTAGCGGCTGGTGTTGGCTTTTGAAATGCGTGCTAGTTTTATTGCCAATGACTGCAGTCAAGTGCGTAGCAACAACAATAAACAGTAACTGCAGATATCCGCGACCATTTCCGCGACATAAAATGCAATAAACCGTACAAAACGAGTCAAAACTTGAAAGTAAAAGCTATAAAGGCAGTTAAGGGTGCAAAGGGGAGCAGCAAGCGACAAACGAGTTCAACTCGTAAAACAATTATTGCTGAAAAAAAAATAAAATTTTTAACGATAAATGTTTTAAACACGATACAGAAGCTTAAAGCTGCCAACGCTACGTGCTAAGTAAGCCAAACCCAGAGGGTTATAAAGCGAGAAATTGCTTGTTAAATGTAACTACAAAGTAGGGTTGTTTATGACATGATGATGATGAGGTATAGGTCATAAGCTGTTGGTTTTTAATGAAAGTACTTTTGCTAGAGGTGTTCTATAATAAATTTAATGATTTTCATATGAGTAACTAGCTGATCCAATAGAGGTTTTCCAAGGTTTTTTGATATATAGAACACATATCTATTTATTTATTTATACAATTAACTAGAACCAAATAAATTGCCAGCTATGAAGAATCGCAACTTGATATAACCTAAGAGAATATATGAATGATATAATCCAAAAACTATATATGACCTGTGTCATACCTAGTGGTCTCCTGAAAGAACTGTAAAAGTTTCAGTGAGATGAACAATAAACTTTGAATGTGAATGAAGCACAAACAAGACTCAAAAATATTTTTGTGCAGGTGCTTGGGATTAATCTCACAAAATCCCTCACCCATTTACAGTGGTCTAACTCAAATACTTCCAGAGATATGGACTATGGAAATTTCCATTCGTATAGGAGGTACCACGCCCTCATTTTCGTTATGCCCAGTTTTCATGCAGGTGCTTCGGATTAATCTCACAAAATCCCTCACCCATTTACAGTGGTCTAACTCAAATACTTCCAGAGATATGGACTATGAAAAATTTCATTCGTATGGGGGTGCCATGCCCACTTTTTTCTTATCCCCAGTTACATTGCAGGTGTTAGCGACTAATCTTATATAACCGAATTTCAGTGGTCTAACCTTAATAATTCTAGAGGTATGGACTATGAAAAATTCAACGCCGCCCCCTGTCTAAGCTTTAAGGGGGCGAGTAGTTTTTTTTTTTTTATTTTAATTAATTTTCATTTCAGATTTTTATTGTTTTTATTTATTTAGAGTAGATCGGGGGTGTGCGGAGCACATGTTACTGTGGACAATCTATTAGAAAATTATTATTTTATTATTTAATTAAAATTATTTGTTCTATATAGGACTGGGGGGGGGGGGGGGTGCAGAGCACTTGTTTTCTCCTTTATTTATTCATTGGAGGTGAGCACTGGGGGCTCTGAGGCAGTAGCGCGGGTTGGCCTCCTCATTTTCGATTGGAAAAAACCCCTTTGGGTTATGCAGCCATAAACTATATCTTCAGAATATTTCATAAGCTGGTTGCGAATTATAAAAGGGTGCGCAAATGAAATAAATGAAAGAAATTGCTTAAGTCGCTTAAACTATACATATCCAGTGCGTGTTTCAAATTTTTTTACGATTAGCTAATTCCAAGTCGGTCTATACCTATGAATTTTAGATACATATATACGAGTATATCGATTATGTACTAAATATTATGCTTTGCATTTTCCACAATAAATTAAAAAGTGGATGTGGCTATGTTGCGATTAAGCCTATTTTAAATAGCGTTGAGTAGATGAGTACCAATAAACTTGCATCAAATTTCATTTTAATAAGATATTTCAAAATTGTTTCTTAACTTTGGCTTATTAGCATTGCGCAGCTAAATATAGCAACCAAAGAAAGTTGAATTATGCAAATGCTTTCAAAGAATTTCAGTAAGTCTTCCCAATAATAAATATTAAAGTCAGTAATTATATAAACTTCCTTTCTAAATTTCAGATCAAATATTTAAGTACAGACGCCAAGGGAAATGCTACAATGAAAGCACAAAGCTACCCAAAGCGAAATTTTTAATGAAAAACTGATAAACCCAGCTGTGTAAAAGTGGGCGTGGTCAATTGCACAATTATTTTGGGTGAAATAAAAATTCTGGGTTCAGTGTACTTACTCACTAGGTCTGGCGTAATGTGGTGCAAAAGCGACCCAGATCACTGCTGTGGTGAATAGTGAGAGAAGTTCAGGTTGGATGTAGGATTTTTAAGATCGGTCGGCAAGATGATACACTAGTTTAAAGACTCGAGTTCACATATCTATATTATCATACATGTCTATCGAAACAACTCTGCCCTGAACCTAAAGCATTGGTCGGCAAACCTAACCCGTGCGGGTATTACGCTCTTCACATACATTCTTACACTCTTCTGATGAGAGCGAAAAAGCACTTGCGGCACAGAGGTAGGTACTGTCGCTTTGTTGATTGTTTTATGTGATAGTAAATTATTCGCGATTTAAAATCAATGAAAGAGAAATTCTAAATAATTTATAATAAATAATAAAAAACGCCGACCACTGACCTAAAGACAAATTGAGTTTGGGAGTTCAGGGAGCAACATTTCACCTTAACACAATTCAAGCTTAGTCCTACAGGGTAAGTTTCTATACACCACTTGTCACTTCCTACAGCTATACAAAACTTAAGTCCTAGCACCCAATTTAAGTAGCTCCCTTGTTTGCCTGCTTAACTACGAATGCGTGCCCATCCGTTACGGTAGTAGCACGTCCGCTCTGCCTGCCAAAGCTCATCATACGCTCGTGTGGCTGGCACGTTCTCTGGCATGAGAGTAATGCTTAAGTAAAAGCACACCAAATTGCTTTCAATTCTTATAGATATTTGTGTGTGAGTATTTTTTGAACAAAGCTGCATTTAGAAAATTATTAGTGCGCTATTGCAATTTATGAATTGGTTCTATGGCGTGTGTACGTGACGTTGTTGGATTTGCTGGATTTGTGATTTGTCGGATTTTGTATGAATTTAGTGGAATTGCTGTTAGAAGCGTCAAGTAATTGAGCTAACATATAAACGCATTCACAAATTAAACGTAATTGCAAAATGTATGTAAGTACGAGTGTTGGTTGATAGGAACGTGATGGAGAGAAGGGGAGAGTATGGGAGAGTATACGAACAAAAAATGACACTGAAGATGGCGCAACATGAAAATTGGTTTGTCTGCAAACGGTTTAATTTTTGATCTGTTGTATGCTGACTTATGGAGCTTAAGAGGTCACGACTTTTAAGTTGGCATACGGAGGTTAACAAAAAAATAAAACTTTTATGGGTTGCAACTCAAAAAGTGGTAGAGTTCTTGAAACGGGAAAATACAATTTTTTTAAAATTTTTATACCCAAAACAAACGATTTTTAAATGTTGCATGCCTAGCTCGTCGACGTTGAAATATCACATTAAATATATTAAAGTTTCTTACAAAATTTACAAAAAATAGATCAACATGAAATAGATCAACCGTTTCGATCTTAGCTTCCACAAATTGGTTCATCCATGCCCTAGCGTACCTACAGCACACTTATCAAACGCTCCTCATAACTCCCACTTGCCCTCCCACATTCTCACAAAGTTATTTGTTTCGCTGATTGTTTATGACAAAAGCATTTTTGTTTGGCATTGGTATGGAAGAAAAAAAAAAAAAAAACAAAAAAAAAAAAAACAAAAAAAAAAAAAACACAACAAAAGCAAAATCCTAGTGAAATTATTTTACTGTGCCTGCGTGCCCTCAATCTGCGTTTTGGAGTTTCGTATTTGCATTGCATTTATGTGTTTGGCTTTCGCTTACATTGCAATGCTTTTACTGTGCAACCATGCATGAATTTAATTTTTTCAAGCGCAATGCTTTTGCTTATCAATTTTAATGATTTTTTCTGTGTTTTTTTTTTTGTCTTTCTTTCTTTTTTTGTAATTTTTATATTTTGCTATTTTGTTGACTTAAAAAAATCTATTCCCTCATCTCGTTTTTTTTTTTTTTTTGCTTTTTTGTTTTCTCTCTCATTTTTCAATGCGCATTAAATGCAATTTAACGAATATTTCTTTTGCTGCCACTGCATTTTTTATGTTGCTAAATGATGTTATTTTGCAATTTTTTCGCGTTTTTATACATTTTCATATTTTTTTGCCCCCGTTTTCTCTTATCACACATTTCTCTAGCCCGTTTTTTTTTTGTGTTTATTTATCAGCACGAAAGCTCATAAACGAAGCGGAAATAACACAAATGCCATTAGGCAACCCAGCACCATTTCACTCAACTCACTGCTCAATGCAGCACAACAAATCTCACAACTCCATTCCACGTCATTCCACTTCACTCAGCGCAGCGCTGAGCATCATTCAAAGCTAGGTTGCCGTTTTCTTCAATTCATTTCTACCAAAATTCTGCAAGTCCAAATAACTTGTACTTCAATAGATTTTTGTCCAAAGAATGTAATACACAAACAACATCACAAAAAATTCATTTAATATTGCCGATATTATTAAATTCCTCAAATATGTTATGGGCGCATTTCTTTTAATATTATTTAGCTTGAAGTGCTTCAAGGTCACTTTGCGTACATTGCTAGGTTTTGATAATTGAGATGGGTTCCTCTTCAGTTCAACATAAATTGTGTGATAATTTTCAAAGCGATTTGGCTTGTCCTAACACAATGTGATGTGACATTGGACCATATCATATGATGTTACGTTATATTGTCATTAATGTAATTCAAAACTAACACCAATTCAAGTTTGATATGAAGTTATTAGGACTACGTGATGCAATATCATGTGACATGTTTGATTTTATTTGATGTAAAATAATATTTTTGCTAGTTGAGATTTGAAGGCGCAATGTGATATCATATGATGGTCATCGCCTGTTTTAATAGGCTATGTATAGTGTAATTATATGTCAATGCGATATCATACGATCTACCTTGCTTCTGATATGATTATTAATTATCTATCAAAATGTAATCAAATACAAAATTTTTAATTACCTTTGAAAGTATATAATGATGTCATGTGATGTGACATTAATTTCCATTGATATTTATGACATGGTACAGTATGATGTGACATAATTGAAAAAAAAATTATATTTTAAAATATAATATCACTCTTTCCTCTTTAGTGTTTCACTATTTGATTTTATATGATGTAATATGATTGAATTTGGTAATGATATGATGTTGTTAACATTTGTGCGATGTGACATCAAACGATGCAAAACTTAACTCAATAATCATTTGGCACATATAATAATAGATAATGTTGGAATGACAACAGATACTAAGAAATTTTTTATCTGTACTAGATAATCTAATATATGTATGTATGTAACGCAAAGGATGAGATGTGACATTTTCATTCTACTTCGTGTGATGCGACATTAAAGTGGATATTACAAATATTTTGTGTGATATTTTATATTTAAATTTTTTTTTTGTTTGTACATAAGGCCCTTAAAAAAAATTTGAAATTGTTTTATATATGTACATACATGGCGATATATGATGTATTCTTTCTTTGATGTGACATTCAATAATGTGATGTCACCTAATTTAGTCTAACGCGATATATATTTTTTTAATACTAATAACTTATGATATGATTATGATCCACGCATTGTAGTGATCTTGGTATATATGAATTCATATCGTTTGCAACAAACTCTGGATCACATGATGTCATGTGCTATTTTGTATTTCTTTTAGAAAGTGGTGTGATATCACCAATATGATGTAATGTAATTTTACATGATGTGTCATGTTTTATTATGCTTTATTATTTATAGGATATAAAAGTTTAAAATTTTTTTTTTCGTGAGAGTTTAATAGTGTTTGATATCTATGATGAGGTTGAATGTGACGTGATATCAAGTGCAATATGATATCATACTTTGAAATCCCTGTAAATTATCTATTATTGAAAAAGTACAGTGTCCTAGCGTTAATTGCATATGGATTGATTAGAACGGATCTGAGTTGATATAACATGCGCCGACATATTAAAATTGATGCGATGTGATATCATCCAACATGAACCTTAAATCACCTAAAAGTTACAAATAAAATTTACCATTTCTAAAAATATTAAATTTGTATAAAAAATGGCAACAATGATCACACGCTGCAGTCAACCAAGCTTGCAGTATTACTTTCAATTTTTATTTAAAAATTTAGTGAAATATTTTGCATAGTTATGATTTACATATGCAACTACATATGTGTGCGTGTGTTAGACCAAAATGTTGATTGAAAGCCATTTCCGCCATTCATTTTAATTAAAATGTTAACAACTGCACACACACACACACAAAAGCCAACACGGAAAACTTTCATATTTCTGCCTCGTTTGCACAATTCCGCCAATCTCTTTGTGTGCGAGCGAATTAAATTTTCCATTTAATTATTGGAATGGTGTGAATTAGGGATGAAGAGTTTTTAGATTTTTATGTTGCTGGAATTTTTGGTATCTCATTTTACAGTAGCAGTATGCCGGTATTTGTGCCTAGATGTACAAACTCGATTTTCAACAACGGTTTATGTCAACAAAAAAGATTAATAAATTGTATGAGAAACTAATTAAAACATGATTGAAAAAAAAAAATGCTTATTGTTTTTATTTTTTAATATTTTTTTATTATTTTTTGTAAATTTTATTTGAATATAATTCACACATTATAAAAATCGAGCATTAATTTAGAAAAAAATAATTAAGAAATCGCAGTTTAGTTGTCGAAGAAACTATCGTTCTGATAGTCTAATGGTTAACAGAACATGGGAACATGTGTCTGAAGAATAAGTCTATTGTAAAGCATCTATAAGAATAACTATGACAGTGGTCGCTAAATCTTATTTTTCTATTCAAATAAAACACTTTTAATGGTTAATAAAAATTATTTATTTCTAGTGGGAATAACAATAATTTCTATAAAAATTGTTTCTTCTAGAAGTTAGTACATTTGCAAGTGATGTCGGGATTTTCAAGCTTACCATACACACAAAAGCACACACACACATTCTTATATTATACTTGTGCCAACACCCAAAGTCATATGTAATTAATTGCTTTTCTACGTTATCTGCGACATTGAAATGTTCAGTTATAATTGCATTGTTTACATCCTTTGAATAGTTTTTGGTGGCTCACCGCAGAGACAGCCATAAATTTTTGGGGTGACTTGCAGTTAACTTGGTTGCGCCATTGTCAAGCCGTTACAAATAATGTGACATATATACTCTTTAACTATTTACATATTGATAGTGTATGTGTATGTGTGTGTGTCTTAGATATTGAATAAGTTGATCATACAAAAATTGTGTATGATGTGGAGGAGATAAATAAGACAATTCAAATTTTCTTTCCATGGAGCTAAATGTAATCCATTATCCATCGTTTTTCATTATTTTTCACGTTTATTTCAAATAATTTTAACTCCTTTCAATTTATTTTTATTTTTATTTTTTTATTTACAATTTTTTTCCAAAGCTCTTACATGCTTGACAAATTCCCTTCGTATAAGATATCCAACATAAAAAATGCAAAAAATAAAAAATAATGCGAGTGTTGAAAGGGTTTGATGAACTAGTGTTGAGTGTTGCGCCAAAAGATACTTCATAAATATTAAATAGTTCAGTGCCGTGTGGCATATTCAAGGTAAAATAATATTGTACATAAATAAAACTGCCAACTCAAAAGTTTGCTAGTGAAGCTTTCACTTGTGGTTGAGCAGAGATAGAAGCAGGCGATAGTGGTAATAAAAAGAGGGAAAGCAATCATATGAAAGATCTGTGAAGCAAAAAACAAACAAAAAATTCTCATTTCACATATGTGCGTAAATAGAGTGCAGTCAAACAGGAAACTAGTTAGGAAACATATACAACTATATTTTTTCTGACTATACGCGGACTAGTCTGACTATAGCATATCTCTGTGTTAAAAATGCCAATGCTAACTAATAAAATCAACGTAAATTAAGTCACTTGACCTTATGTCGCAAATGGAAATAACGCCAATTGACTTTATTTCTCTTTCGAATATTTATAACTTTTACAGCGTCATGCTTGACGTCACTGACAGTTTTTTCCGAATTCTCAATGAGTTGCTTGATATGAATTTTAAATAGTCATTGCTATACGAAATTTAGCGTCGTTTTCGAAAATTTCGAATAAAGAATAACTTCGAAAATCATACAACTGTATGTACAAAAATTTTGATTCGCATCTCATAAAGTATAGGTTTATTTCATTTGAAAAGGGCAATGAAGGAGAAGGAGTGATACTTTCCGATGCGCAACAAAGGCGATTGACCTTATTTCCGTTGATCTTATTACCTGTCACCAAAACACCGCCATTCAACTAGTTCAAATCTAACCACTATTGAAGTAGTTCTTATAAGGCACCAGAGATCTAATACCGAACCAGAAATCTGTCCAACCAGTTACAAAATTTCCCGCATAATACTTTCACCCTGTTTCTGTGTGTGTGTGTGCGTGTTTCAGCAAGTACCTATCTGTTTTATTTTTTTTGACAGTATTGCAGCCATTAATTGCGAATACATGTCATCTACTTACTCTTTCATATGCGTATGTATAGGTACTATCTATGTATGTATGTGTTTGCATATGCACGTTTCTATGTATAAGTTTTACCAAGAAATTTATAGCCTACCATGACATTTTGAGTGACTACTTGATTGATGTCATTTGTCCTGTGAATGTGAATGCGTAATTGAATGGCATCGATCATGTTGACGTACGCCTACAAACGTATCTACATTTGTGTGTTTCTACACACTTGTAAAATATCAATTTATATGCATATTCAACAGCGGCTCTTGAAAATACCTAGATAACAAGAAACATATTTTTTTCAAAAAAAAAAAAAAAAAAAAAAAAACAAGAAGACGTATCTGTGAAGCCACAAAGGCATACATGCATATATGCCTGTAATATACCCAATGTATATATGAATGCAAATTCGCACAATAATAAAGTACTGACACACAATTTTAATTTATTTCTAGTTACGGTAATAATTTATAGCTCTCCCAAGACAATCCAAAAACAACAAAGCAGATATTTTATTTGATTTTATTTATTTATTTATTAATTTTATTTTATTTTGTTTTATTTTATTTTATTTTATTTTATTTTATTTTATTTTATTTTATTTTATTTTATTTTATTTTATTTTATTTTATTTTATTTTATTTTATTTTACTTTATTTTATTTTATTTTATTTTATTTTATTTTATTTTATTTTATTTTATTTTATTTTATTTTATTTTATTTTATTTTATTTTATTTTATTTTATTTTATTTTATTTTATTTTATTTTATTTTATTTTATTTTATTTTATTTTATTTTATTTTATTTTATTTTATATTATTTTATTTTATTTTATTTTATTTTATTTTATTTTATTTTATTTCATTTTATTTTTTTGTTCTCTGGTTCTCGAGCTTGCAAAACTTACAAATATGTAAAACAAGAAAGACCGCAAAAACCAACAACAAATTATTTTATTTTATTTTATTTTATTTTATTTTATTTTATTTTATTTTATTTTATTTTATTTTATTTTATTTCATTTTATTTTTTTGTTCTCTGGTTCTCGAGCTTGCAAAACTTACAAATATGTAAAACAAGAAAGACCGCAAAAACCAACAACAAATTATTTTATTTTATTTTATTTTATTTTATTTTATTTTATTTTATTTTATTTTATTTTATTTTATTTTATTTTATTTTATTTTATTTTATTTTATTTTATTTTATTTTATTTTATTTTATTTTATTTTATTTTATTTTATTTTATTTTATTTTATTTTATTTTATTTTATTTTATTTTATTTTATTTTATTTTATTTTATTTTATTTTATTTTATTTTATTTTATTTTATTTTATTTTATTTTATTTTATTTTATTTTATTTTATTTTATTTTATTTTATTTTATTTTATTTTATTTTATTTTATTTTATTTTATTTTATTTTATTTTATTTTATTTTATTTTATTTTATTTTATTTTATTTTATTTTATTTTATTTTATTTTATTTTATTTTATTTTATTTTATTTTATTTTATTTTATTTTATTTTATTTTATTTTATTTTATTTTATGGACTCCAATCATCAGTAACATCAGCATTTTTGTCAGTCTAGTGAATTTTTTCTTAATTCCCAAACGGCAATTTGGCTGCGCTTTGTACAGCATTATTAATAACTTTTGCGCAGACACCTTTTTTCAACTCTCTGTTATGCCTGAATGCAACAAAGCAGAGTTTATTCTCTACTAAAAAACAGACCATTTTTTTTTTAACGCTCGTCAACTATCGTCTAGTCACACAATAAAGCGTTTGGTCAACCAGCTACCGATTCAGTTACTTACTTTCGGTTTTAACAGAATAACAACAGGGAGACACTCAAATATATAGATCAATTTATCTTAAACTTTTGCTTGCATTTTCGTTTGGGCTGTAAATATTTTCGAATTGTTGTGATTTTCGGGATCTGATTTAATTATACCTACTATATTAGCCGTGTTTTTTTTTATCGGCGTCTGCGTTTGCGCTTAATATTTGTATGGACCGCTAAGCGCACAACTTTATCTGCAACTACGAAATAGTGGCTGATAAAATCAGTACTTCCAAGAAGTTTCCATTCATTTTGCAAACTGCCTTACCAACTTCCAGCAATCTGTTTATCATCCCTTAATAATAACCGGAATGTCAACAGAGGAAATGTATGTATGTATGCGCGTTGATAATGGAATAACCGCAATTGTGGATGACCGTTTTTTTATAGTCGCAGACGCAGATGTATATGCGTGTAAAAAAAAACAGGCCTATTATTTAAAATATCAAGAAATAGATATATGAATACATATGTACATATAAGATTTATAAAAAAAATCACACAAGGTTTCGAGGGTTTTGAAAATACAGAAAATCTCGTCAGCATATGAAAGAAATTCTAGGATTTTCGGTACATAACATATCACAGTACCCGAGCATACCGGGCTTGGCATATCTAATATCTGTGGCATTTATTTAAGCATTTCGCATTGCAGTTATTTTGCGTTGCACAGTGTGTCGTTTAAGTAAAAAAAATTTTGAAAATATTTATATTTATAACAATTTCCGCTACTAAACTTTAAGTATAGTATTTAACAATAATTTTTTAGAAATTTCATTCAATTCCAGGCTGCATTTTTTGAGTGATGCTAGTACACACATATAGACAGACAGACACAAATTTTAAAAAGCGTAGTTTTTGGCTAATGCTACATTAATAAACGCCCACCGGCAACATTTTTCTGCTAGCAATGTAGTAAAATTTCTCTCACGCCATTTTAGTTATTGTTACACTGTGCTTCGTCGCCATAACGCTACTACATCCAGCTGTGCAATTTACGATGACGGTTTCAATAAATGATAAGCATGAATAATGTATAGTATTTCTATGTATATCTACTTAACTAAAAGGATAACGTTAAGCATAGCATAATGCAGTATCGCATGAACGATGCCATTTATAATAAACGCAAATGTATGTATGTATGTATTGAATATACATACAAGATAAATATATTCCAAGTATTTCTACTGCACACTCTGAACTTACTTGAATTGCTTATTTTTATCGATATTGTTGATGATCATTATAGATGTGTTTGCGCATTTTTAGAAATGGTTACTCATATCTAATAACTTTAAGCGGACGGACTAATCTAGCATCTTGCAAAACTTATATTTTTTTTTTTAAGAGAGTTGCCATACTTTATTTTAAGGAGAGTTGCCATATTTTTTTTTATTTCCCCATTCAGTTGAAATTTTGAATATAAGCCACTTGGTATGTTTTTTCTCCAAAGTGAGTAGAACGATATTTGATATAGGTCGTAAAATAAATTTCAACTTTTCATACGTGGGTGTTGCCACTTAGGATATTGCCACCGTTATCATTTTAATTTTTTTTACCTTTTCCTTTCAACTCGGCTGAGATTTAAAAAGCAGATAATGTGCCACATTTACAGCTCTCTGCTCTCCTACTTAAGTGCTGCCAATTATTATAATTTTTTGGGGTTGCCACCTTTAGTAATTTTAAATTTTTTTTTATTTAAATATGCCAATGTGGGTATAAAGCAAAAGCTATTCAACTTAATCTTTCTTCGAAAAACTTTCTTGGTAGAGTTACCACGTAGGGTTGCCACTCAATACAATTACATTTATTTTTCTGAATATGCGCTACTTTCCCGAAAGCGAGTTGAACGATTTTTTGATATGGGTAGTAATTCAAATTTCAAATTTTCTTACTTATATAGGTGTTGCCACTTAAGATGTTGCCACTCTTATCATTTTAATTTTTTTTTTCGCTTTTTCTTTTAACTCGGCGTAGATTTAAAATGCAGATAATGTGCCACATTTACAGCTCTCCTGCTTAAGTGATGCCATTTGGTATGCTTTTTTAGGATTGCCACCTATAATAAACCTTTATTTTTATTTAAATATGCCAACGTCGGTATAAAGTGAAAACTATTCAACTTAATAGTTCCATAATAATTTTTTTAAGTAGAGTTACCATATATGTAAGGTTGCCACCCTATGATTTTTAAATGCATCATATTTCAAACTCTCCTACGTAAGTGTTGCCACTTAAAACGTCATGTACTGAGAAGTAGCTTTAGTAAACTCTGCTGCCAAATTCGCGTGTCGCTCAAAAACTTTTTTTATTGGACCTTCTTTGTTCAATCGCTTAACATGACCTAGCCAACGAAGAGGTGTTTGAAATTAATAGCTTTTACTTGGTATTTTACTTTTTATACCACTTCGTAGTATAAGACAAGTATAATTAAATACTTCAATAAAACAAAAACAAATGCACGCATAAACATTTCAACCATCCGGCCAGTTAAGAATTTCTAAAAGTGCCTGACTAGCTCGATAGTGCAAATTCAGCTCAGTTTAGATGTTTGGCACAAAGTTCATGCGCAAATTAATTGCTTTTCAGTTGAGTGCCAGTTACTCAATTTTTATCAAAAGGATACAAACACTACAACAACAACAAAGTGCATATTGATTTTAGGCAAACCTTTACAAGCGCTTTCAAAAACCTTCAAAATATTTTAAAGTGGCGCCTAGGAACGATAAGTTGAAAAAACCAATCGACACGCAAACTGACGTATATTAAAATATTGGTTGAATTTAACGAAATGAATTTTGGTATAGCAGTGTTCAATGCTGGTCAAAGATAGAGCAAAAAAATAGCAGTCAATAATACGAAATAGGAGGCTATCTGTCGAGCACTTGCACAAAAGGAAATCCGAGTGCTCTATAAAAAGAATGCGTCTACCCTTTTGATTTTCAAATATGTGGACTAGTGTTTCCATGCACTCAAGGCTTCCTTCCGCATTAATTAAATACATGCAAAGAACTGCATTATACCCAAACACACCTCTTCCGAATCGTACTCAGTAGTACCAAACGACCGAACTCATTGAGTAATATCCAACATTTACAACACCCACTTCAACATGACAGGTAAATAAATAAATAAATGTTTGGCTCAAATGCAAGCATTTCTAAAAAATTCAAACAAAATTCTAAATTTATTGCCACAATCCTCATTGATTGTGGAGCAGCACCCATCCGCCGGAAGTGGAAGTGTTGGCTATGTGCATCTAAACAATTCAACTCAGATGGTCTAACTCATTGTTTACAATAACAGTGGATACTACTTTCATAGGCACACACAAACACACATACATACACACATGTATTTACGTGAAAGTAACAATTGAGTTTGTTGTTGTTGTTGCAGGCCAACACTCTATTGCAAGCCAACAACTAAAATAAACATAGCTTAGTGTATGTGCTACTGCTTCTCCAACGAAACGAAACCAAAAACTATAATTTAAAATTTTCAAATAAAATAAAGCTGTATGTACTACACCCCAGAAGCTATACAGTCAAAGTGCTAGACAAGCTTTTTTGATACAAAAATGCTTACGTGTTGCCGAATGCAATTCACTTATGTGGTGTTCACACCTGCTTGCATTAGCATGTTTACATCAATTTAAATCTATTCACATTTGGTTGAAACACTTGAAGGGTGAAAAGCTATTATTTCTTAACTGCATGAGCTTTATGCATACCAAAGGGGGGAAGTGTATTGGAATGGGCTTTATTTTTGTGAAAGAATTGAAATTTGTGAGAGCTACCTTTGAGATCTTTGTTATAATAACAGAAAAAAGCTCTTCATACAAAAATTAAAGTAACTTTCATTTCAGAAACAAACACTGTCCACAAAAAACTTTAAGAAGTCTAACATTTTTATTTTTCATTTAAATTTAAATAATATTTTCTTCATAAATCGAGCTGTATGTTTTGGACTATTGTTCTAAAAGTGGACGTCCTCTAAACGACGGGTGCTCTCAAGTATGTTTTTATTCACACCAAAGCGCCTTATCGGGATCATAATAAAGTACAGTGAAAACAAGGCTAGTGTGCTCTTTATCCTGATATTCTCAACCGTCGCAAGTGCCTAACTAAAAAAAAAATATGTGGAGCTCATCTGAACTTCTTTCAGATTGTATCCATTTTATCTACTATGGGAACGGGTATCAAGCCAGTCCAATTATTTTTAAAATAAAGCAAATCTTTCGTCAATTTTCACTTTTAAAAAGCAACAAAGCCATGTAAACTCGAACAACTAAGTAAGCTTAAACTATTTACTTCAAATATGAGAAAACCATGCTGAGCTTAACGCTCTTTTTTTTTACTTTCATTTCAAGAGGACTCATGGACTACCGTCTCTAGGGAAAAGCTTATTTCCGATTTACTTAAATCTCATACAGATTTATTCATAAACATAAATTCGAGGAATCGTATAAACCATTATTTAATAATGTTATATGTGATATCTACTCGTATATATATGCATACATATGTACATATGTATGTATTTATGGTAGAAACAGCATACCCAATGTGAATCTCACTCCGTATAGCAAAAGTGTATAAACTATTGTTTACAGCTGCTGACTTCGCAGTCATGCAGGCATGTACAGTGTTACCAGCTAAACAGTTTCACGCTACATCGGGAAAAAAAATGAAAATTCCTAAAAACAATATCACAACCCATAACCGTAACAATAAATAAGTATGAACTAAACAATGAAAGTAAGAAACTGAGGCCGCAATCATAACCATCCATAACCATAAGCTTAACCATAGCCTTAAACATAACCTTAACCATAACCTTAACCATAACCTTAACCATAACCGTAACCATAACTACACCATACCCGTAGCGATTACCGTAACAGTAACCAAAACCTTGACCGTTATCGTAACCATAACCGTAACCAAAACCTTGACCATAACCGTAACCGTAACGTTAATTAAAAAGACAACGATTACCATAACCATAACCGCAACCAAAATCGTAACCAGAATCTCAACCATAGCCGTAGCCATAAACATAACCGTAACCACCAGCTTAACCAGCTCGAAAATATAGGACTGTATTACGAGTATTAAGGCTCTTTACAGTTTTAGTCTCTGTACCAATTATTTATTTTATTTCTGCGATTACCACGGTCCATTCTCCTACTGCAAGGGAGACTATGTTGTCCTTTATTTTTATGGTTACATTAACAGTTGCTTTCCCATTATGGTTCCTCTCCATTCTTTCTGCATTCACTTTCTCTTTCACTTTAAACTTCAATATATGTACCTTTTGATCTTTCTCTTTCCTTAGCCCGTTCCATTCGTGGGTTATCACTTTTGATTTAAAAGGTTAACAATTTTCAGCATCTGGCAACACTGGCTTTCACATGCGTCTGTCTTTAGCTACATGAGCTTGAAAACGAGAAGCTCAAATGCTACACTACATACATAGCTGCTGCCATGCCAACAATGCTTCATTATTTGTTAACACCTGGACATGAAAACAAAATAAAATGTATGCGAATTTATATATATGTATGTACATATAACGGGCCACCAAAAGGAGAGTAATAAATGCAAAAAGCCAACTGGAGCATCTGCAGACCAAAATGCATCGTTACACAAGTAACTGAAGCGGTGAGTCAACGATTTGTGGTGTTTCAAACTCGTCTGCATACACACACAAACACGCACACACACAGGGCCCTAGCTGCTGGTATTTTGAATTGTTAAATTACTTAAATTGTTGTAAATTCAATCTGGAAAAGTTTTGAACATCGGTGGGTGAATGGATGCGTTTTACAGCAAAAGCGGATAGCATGAGCACTGCAGCACAAATGGTAGCTAAAGGCGGATGTGAAGTGGATTCATGCATGGTATGATATATGTACATAAATATATACGTAAGCAGAGCTATGTAATTTACACTGAATGCAGTCAGATACAGATATAAGTATAAATGATAGACGGTTTGGCAGTTCGAAATCAATGCGTTTTAAATGCTGTTCCATGCCTTGAAGGTCAGAATTGTTGAATTCTACAGAGGTTCATCATACCAGAAATATTTTAAGGGCATACATATTCGATTGGATTTTTAAAATTCTGTTCAGAACATATTTTTATTTGTTTAGTAGACGACTGTAAAATTAAAAAAAAAAAAAAAAATATCAAAATGCGAAATCCAGCATACCGAAATATTGAACAAATTAAGGACAAACAGCGCAAAATAAAAGAAAGAAGGATTAAGTATAAAATAAGAGAGCTCTCATCCACAAGAACCATGATACCTCAACCTCACCACTGACAATGTGTCAATGCGCTACAGAACGCGTTGTTACCCAGGCCTAATACTTGCATTCATCTTAAGTTGCTCATACGCCATGGCGCACCAATTGGTTCGAGGCATAAAGCTCAATCCTTAGCTTGCATACTGAGACTTGTACAATATTAGCTTAAATTTTAAACGAATCGTTCACATTGAGATAACAAATTCAATTTAAGCTTTAATGACCTTGCGCTTGAAATAATGACATTTTGAACAAAAACAAAAAAACATAAAACTTTACAACAAACATTTGCGCTTGAATTGGTTTGACATTTTGTGTTAATATTTTGCAATTTTTTTTTTTTTTCAAAGAACATTTGTTGTATACGTTATTTCAATTTTTGCTTGGAATAACTTGAAATAACCACATTGACATTTGAAATAACAACAATAACAACAACAGCAACATAAAGCCAGACAAAACTGGTTAGCTGTCAATTACCATTGCGCTGTTGTTGTTGCAAGTGTTTTGTTCAATATTGTTATGTTTTGGTGCAGCAAAAGCCATGTGGCATGTGGCAAGTGGCGTGTGGCATGTGGCATGTGGCAAGTGCTAGCAAAAAGTGTAAAGAATGCTGTTTTGGAACATTTTAATTAAATTTAAGTGTCTCAGTTATATTCTGGTAATGGATTTGCATTGAAGAAAATGGCTAACTACAATGACGTGCTAACAACAATGTATGCTATTATCAAGAGTTCAAAGAAGCAGCAACTATATATACATACATACCACTGTACTTATGTATGTATGTATGCTACAGATTTGAAATTTAAAATCCATTTGCATTCAATTATTTCTGCAAAATGTGAGAAATACGAAATTTTACAACAATGTAATATCAATTCCAGTAGATAACAAATATATACATACACCCATACACATGTTAACGCAAAATATAAATATTAAGCATTATTTGTTAGCTTTGGATATGTGCTGCAATAGTTTATTCTAGGAAAATCTCTCAAACTCAGTTTGTCTGAATTCAAACTAAAGATATACATTCATATTTCGTTTCGTAAAACACTGAAAGCGCTCTTTAGAAAATACTTTTCTCAAAAATTTTTAAAAGCTTCAATTTCTTTCAGCAGATAGTGACATTCAATATACTGATGGTAAACCAAAAAAAAAAAGTTTAAGGGTAAAGTTTATTCAAATAACGATTTCAAATTAAATTTTTGGTGTATAAAATTCGTGCTTTGTTAAAAAAATTTGTATCTAACCTGCGACTTTTGGTGAATGGGTGACATTTTTTGGCACCGGTGATTTTTATGGAACACGTGACCTATTGGAAACAGCCAAATTTATTCACCCAGTGACTGTTTCAATGTGCAGTAATTGGGACGCCGTTTGTATAACAGTGACTTTTAAGAACCAGTGATTTTCGCACAGGCTATGATTTTCATGTCGCTGTGACTTTTAAGTACAAGTGATTTTTTCTAACCTATGATTTGAGTGCCCCTGTGGCTTTTAAGAAGCACTAATTTTTTCCTAACCTATGATTTTAATGTCACTGTGACTTTTAAGTACAAGTGATTTTCCCACAACCTAGGATTTTAATGTCTCTGTGACTTTTAAGTACAAGTGATTTTCTCACAACCTATGATTTCAATGTCGCTGTGACTTTTAAGTACAAGTGATTTTCCCACAACTTATGATTTTAATGACGCTGTGACTTTTAAATACAAGTGATTTTTTCCTAACCTATGATTTCAAAGTCGCTGTGACTTTAAGGAACAAGTGATTTTCTCCTAACCTATGATCTTAATGTCGCTGTGACTTTTAAGAACAACTGATTTTTCCTCAATAATGATTTAAATGTCGCTGTGACTTTTAAGAACAAGTGATTTTATCCTCACCAATGAGGTTAATGTCGCTTTGAATTTTAAGTACAAGTGATTTTTTCCTAACCTATGATTTCAATGTCGCTGTTTTTTTAAGAACCACTGATTTTTCTAACCTATGATTTTAATGTCGCTGTGACTTTGAAGTACAAGTGATTTTCCCACAACCTATGATTTTAATGTAGCTGTGACTTTTAAGTGCAAGTGATTTTTTATGGTGATTTGTTGGAACACGTAATTTTTGATTTTAAACCAGAGGTTCATTTGTAACCAGTGATTTTTTTGTTAAAATTCAACATAACCTCAAACTTTAAACCAAAAAATACTTCAACACAACAAACACTGTTTTCTTATTTCTGAAGAAACTTGTAAGCTTTTTCCTCAAACGCTAATATTAATGCAGTGTTATGCAAAATCTCATCACATTTTTAGTTTCCATTCATACTATACTTCAATGGCTTAAGATCTTCTTGCTGTCACTTAATTGTGGTTAGAACAATCGCTTAACACCGCAAAACTACTTTGTGCCACTCAAAAATTGTACAATATTCACTACCCTTTTCATTTGAGCTTTTCGTCTTTGTTTCGAATATTTCCCCCAATTTCATTTGCTTTCTTACTCAGCACCAGTGCTCGTTATGCTTTTTATGTAGTTTTTCCCGGTTTTTGTTTTTGTGTTTTTTTTTTTTTTTTTTTTGTTGTTTTGTGCTCTCCACATTTTTGCTTGCGCATAAAATTTAATTTTATTAAAAGTCGAGTGTACTTTGCGTTTGTGTATTCGTCTTATTTATGATGCTAATTACGCTTCTAATGGGGTGCAAATCCGGTGTTGCTGCACTTTTGCCAATGTGCTGTGCTCTGACACGCCCCCCCACCCTCACATATACATACACACAGCTGTTTGAACACTCACTTACTTGAATTGCAGTCATAGCTTTTGTTTGTTAACGGCTTTTGTTATTCCTTTGGCGGTTTAAGCTTTTCGGGTCATTTGTAAGGATTTGCGGCAGTAGCATGCCAGTCTGGCCACAAGAGTACATATTAAATTTGATGAACAAAGCTATATAAATATTTTCACTTAATTTGGTTCAAATTGAATTTTTGGTATTAAAATGAGATTTCGAATGGTTTCAAAAGCTGTTTTGTTGAATATTTATGCGTGGTATTATTACAGATTGAGAAAAATTTGAAATAACAACTGACAGATGGAGATAGCTAGAGTTTGGGATAAGCTACTTTTGGATTTAATATGAGGATTTTGTTATTTTAATTTAATATGACTATAAATGAGCGCAAGTCTAGGAATAATATATTTTATAATACAAATTATTGTTGTTATATTTTCTTTTATCATTTTTTAACTATTTACTAAAAGTTAATATGGGATACAGCAGAAAAAATTTAGTGACAACCGCCAGAGCTTTTTTTTTTACAAATCCACATCGGATTGCTAGACTTCCTCAGCAGAGAAATTTCGGTGATCAGAACACTGCTTTTTTACCAGCTTAACTCCTATATCTATCCCTTTCACTTGAGCATGACGCAACCAGCGACATCTGGCGGAATTTAGCATAGCTTATGACAGCTTTTAGTTTTAATGTGACCATTTTTTGCACTCCGACTGTGCTCTTCGGAGAAATTAGTCACCTTTATTGGTAGTAACTGCAAATTATAACAAACTCAATCTACATTTAGCTGATTATTTTTGTTATTTTGATTTAATTAGAAGAAATTTTGATTTAACGATTTCATTTAACTTTATTTTTCATATCCGATTTTTTTACCTTTCATGAACATGAAATAATATTATAACTTTGGTCCGATGGCTGTAAGTATGCGAAGAAGAAGAGTTAGACCCACCATTGAGCATAGCGAAATGATCAGTACGATGATCTGAGTTGATTTAGCCATGTCCGTCCGTCCGTATGTCTGTTTGAACGCAATGAAGTCCCTCAGGTTTAGAGATGTCTCGATGATATTTCGTATCGATTGCTCTGATAAATGTGGTTTGTCCTTTTAAGCGATTCTTACCTTGTGTCAGCGTAGGTGGTATGAATTCCAGTCGACATTTGACGCGCAAATTTTTGGACGAGATTCATTATTCTGTTTAGATGCGAAATTTTTTAGCGATAAACGCTATAGAATTGTCTAAATTATCAAAGATTATTTTTGTTCTTGTATATATTATAAAATTTTTATTTTCGTTAATGATTTTTATGGTTATTTTCATATATATCGATTTTTATGGAACCTTAAGATTTATCGATTAATCGATTATCGTTTTACTACAAGTTTCTTAAATGTTTCGTATATTGTATGGTCTCTTATGGTTCTATGAGCAGCTATTGTTCTAACTATTACTGAGAAAAATGCTATTGATTACTATACATTTTCACTACTTCCCTTGATTTTTATCGATTTTTTCGTATTTATCGATACGGTTTTTTTTTTTTTTTTGTTTCAAACGAGGCTTCTATGATTTCTTTATAAAACTTTGCTAGTAATTTGTTCCAACTACATTTGGCTTTGCATCAATTCCTTACGACTATAATCTTAATTTTTATAGATTTTTTTTTATCCTTAGAACAAATTTTTATTCCGTCTCCTTGCCTGATGAGACAAAATCAAAAAGCTTGCCTTAATCCCTTTAAATTGTGTCCGAAGCACAAAAGCAAAACGGACAAAAGTAAATATTTCAAACAAAGAAGAAAATCGCTCGACAAACCAATTAACACACAAGCCAGGGTGTGAGGGACTGAATAAAGAAAAATCATTAAAATCCCGACTTACATGCAACAACATCAATGCACTAAAAAAAAAAAAACAAAAACAAGTTCACCACACACTCAAACAAAGTGAAGTGTTGTAATTTACGAATAAAACTAACTAATGCTTAGCAATTGAAAACAAAAGAAAAACCATTTAAAAACTCAAATGATTTCATGTAAAGGCGCAATAAGTCAAAGCGCTTTCAACGTGAGAATTGGAGCAACTTTAGCGTGCAAATTAAGGAGCAGGAATGAAACTTCACTACAATCGTAGTAGATTCACTACTTTTTTTCTGGCATGAAGTTGAGATTTTTTCATAACCAAGTACAATTTTTTCGATTGAAAAAGAGAATTTAAAAGCTTTAATACATTTAATTTGTTCATTGAAAGAGAAAGCGTAATGGAATCAATGACATTTTTACGTCCTAACCTCAAAAAGCAAAAACAGTTCGAAAAATAGTAAAGTTCTGCAAAATTGAGTACGAGAAAGCTTCCCGAAATCGAAAACCAGAACAGTTTAAGTAGAGCCCCGAAATTTAATACTATTTAAGAAACAAAAAAAAACAGAAATCTTTAAAAAATCTACTACAAAAGTACTATTTACTACTATTTAAGGAGTTTTCAAGCAACGCTTGAAGGAGTTGAGCATCCAACTTGCAACGTGAATGTATGTATGTGTTCTTACTTACTTTAGTTTCTTTTGGTTCTTCAACGCTGCATGCTTAGCACGAAATGGCTGGATAAAGGCGAAATGTAATAGAGAAAACTATTTCTTTGGCGGCTGACTGAAGTTTGAAAGTAGTGAGCACACAAAGCAAAAAACCACACTATCGGTGGTTGGCATCAAAGCGCAAATGGTGCCATTTTGCAGCAAAAAAAGGAGAAAGCCTGAAAAACATTTTGAGTTGAAAGAAAACAGTTCTGAAAACAAAAAAAGAAACCAAGTAAACCATATCAAAGGAAGCCGCACAAAATGGTTGGATGTATAAAAGTTCGTCAAGTTGCGGAAAAAAATCTTATTCTTCTATTGGCTCTAAAGAAACGTGAGCTTTTCTAAAACTAAAATTTCCATCGGCGAATAAGAAGTTAATTCCAAAAAGTTCGAAATCTGATAATATAATGATGATGGATCATTTGCTATCTATTCGAAGCTTCAAACAATCCCAATTTTTTTCTCCAGACTACATCTTTTAACAATCACAGCTGTTGTTATTGCTGTTGCAGTACAACTAGCTCATACTGAAAATAGCTTCAATCATAGACTTTCTAAACTTTTGTTAATTCCTCTATGGACAACACGCATGTCGTGCAGAATGTGGGAGCACTTGGCACATTACCCAAACTGTACTTCCATACAAGACGTGACTTTCGAGCTATTTTTTTCACCCATTTCATTTTTCCAATTTTTTCGTTGTTGATGTAAGGCATGAATTTGGTAAGGCTCAGAAGTGTGCAACATGTTAAACATGCAACCATAAAAAGTACAACTGTTCGCACTAGGGATGACAGTCCCGCGATACCGCCGAAAATTAAATAAAATAAAATATAATAAAATAAAATAAAATAAAATCAAATAAAATAAAATGAAATAACATAAAATAAAATAAAATAAAATTGAGTGAAATAAAATAAAATAAAATAAAATAAAATAAAATAAAATAAAATAAAATAAAATAAAATAAAATAAAATAAAATAAAATAAAATAAAATAAAATAAAATAAAATAAAATAAAATAAAATAAAATAAAATAAAATAAAATAAAATAAAATAAAATAAAATAAAATAAAATAAAATAAAATAAAATAAAACAAAATAAAATAAAATAAAATAAAATAAATGAAATTCAATTAAATGAAATGAAATTAAATTAAATTAAATTAAATTAAATTAAATTAAATTAAATTAAATTAAATTAAATTAAATTAAATTAAATTAAATTAAATTAAATTAAATTAAATTAAATTAAATTAAATTAAATTAAATTAAATTAAATTAAATTAAATTAAATTAAATTAAATTAAATTAAATTAAATTAAATTAAATTAAATTAAATTAAATTAAATTAAATTAAATTAAATTAAATTAAATTAAATTAAATTAAATTAAATTAAATTAAATTAAATTAAATTAAATTAAATTAAATTAAATTAAATTAAATTAAATTAAATTAAATTAAATTAAATTAAATTAAATTAAATTAAATTAAATTAAATTAAATTAAATTAAATTAAATTAAATTAAATTAAAAAAAATTAAATTAAATTAAATTAAATTAAATTAAATTAAATTAAATTAAATTAAATTAAATTAAATTAAATTAAATTAAATTAAATTAAATTAAATTAAATTAAATTAAATTAAATTAAATTAAATTAAATTAAATTAAATTAAATTAAATTAAATTAAATTAAATTAAATTAAATTAAATTAAATTAAATTAAATTAAATTAAATTAAATTAAATTAAATTAAATTAAATTAAATTAAATTAAATTAAATTAAATTAAATTAAATTAAATTAAATTAAATTAAATTAAATTAAATTAAATTAAATTAAATTAAATTAAATTAAATTAAATTAAAATAAAAATAAAATGACAAAATTTGTATCCACATCTGTGTTGACTATGTTAAATTCCGGGATTATTATCCCAAATTCACACTCACTGAAGATGATGTTGTCGAATATGACAAAAGTGTTTCTCTCACTGTGACCAAAGAAATAGCGTACAAACTCCAAATGTAATAACAAAGCAAAAGTGTAAAAAAAAACTAGTCAAAGCATGCTGCATCAACAACATTCACATTGTGCTCACCGAGCACGAATTTAATTTCGTGCATAGGGCAGTAGCGGCAATGTCCTGCATGTCCAGCGCGGCATTTGTGGTCCGCTGGTGCCACCACAACGACCAGCATATGGATGCATACATACAAATGTAAATACGTAAATATGTACAAGTATATTGGACTATGAAGGCAGCAGAAACTAGGTAACATCCAGCTGTGTGGGTATCAAAGAAAACAAAAAGTAAGACAGTCTCGCTTCGACTAGCACCGAATATTCTATACTTGGTTGTGAAGTAAGAAGAAAATGGGACGTCTGTAGTGAATTTAAAAGAAGCAAGTAATAATAATATAATATACAATGCAAAGCTCCTCCCATCTCCTGGGTATAAAACTGCTATCATGGCCATTGGAGAACTGCAACAAAAGCCCCCGGGAAATATTTGCACGAAGCAGTTTCATGAAGCAGCACATAATGGCTAACACGACTCACATTTTAGTTGTAAACCTGGCGCCGGGATACGCAACTACAGCCAACGGCCAGTTTTTGGACACTCCCAACACCAAATAAAAGATGGCACTCTCGCTGCAGCACATTTAATTGAAATTACATAAATGTGCAACAAAAAGGAATAAGTGAATATGTTGCGTTTTCTTTTTTCTCCTTCCTTAGTTATGTATGTTGTATGTGTTGAGCGCGGGTAATTTTTCACAATTATTCGTTGCTTTGCACTCGAGCGCGTCACTTTGAATGCTGATTTTATTGCGCACACTTTTCCGCTCTACTTTCTTGATCTTGTTAAACGTCCGGCTGTGAAACACGAAAGTAGTCGGGCTAAGGTTTGGTTAACATTTTCCATGTATATATTTTGGCTGTTAGCAAACTAGTTACAGGAGTAGTTCTTTTTTGTATATTAACAGTAGACCCGGTACTGACCAGGCATTAGTCTGCTTGGCCGTTATTCGAGGATGCCATACAATTTATTTTGTGGATAAATATAATGTAATGGAATTAGGAAATATTTTTCTTTAAGTGCGGCGAAAAGCAACTTTCGTTAGATACCCACATTGCCACATCTCACTAAATTTTTAATAAAGTTCAAAAGGGTGGCCACACTGTAGAAATTACGTATCTAGTGATAACACTTTAGTAGGAGAACTAAAAAGTTTGCATATTAATTTCACCCAAAACGGGTCGAGTCGTTTTCGTGATAAAAGCGAATATGACAAAAAAATATAAGCGATTAAGGTGGCAACCTTAGCTAACAATATTTTGGTTGAAAAATGACGTGAGATATGTTTCGTTGAATATCCATATTGGCATATCGCATTTCATACAAAAATAAAAGTGATAGGTGGCAACCCTATAAAATTATTCTGAGTGGCAACACCTTGCTACCAAATTTTATACAAGTTTATTGTTCGTTTTGGAGATAAGTTCGAAGAAATTAAAAGAAAATAGGCTGTTCCAAAAACCTATCTGGACTAATATAAAATATCCAATTCCGGGAAAACATGGGATTCAATAAAGTAACCGGTTCTAAGAACCAAGGATCAAATCATGCTATGCTTACTGAGATTGAATGTGGCACTCTCAGTTTGGTGGGATAGCACACTAGCGCCACTGGCTTCTGACCGGTTACATTAAAGTAATCGGTTCCCAAAAGTAATCGGTTATCTAAAAGTAATCGGTTCTCTAAAAGTAATCGGTTCCCTGAAAGTAATCGGTTCCCTGAAAGTAAACAGTTCAAAGAAAGTAATCGGTTCCCTGCAAGTAATCAGTTCAAAGAAAGTAATCGGATCCCTGTAAGTAATCAGTTCGAAGAAAGTAAGCTGTTGCAACCGGTTTGGATCGTTATTTCGAAGCACTCCGACTTTGCCTTACTCTGCTCGTATTCAAAAGATACAGTTAGTTAGATAATCGAGCTTACGATTCCTATTACTTTAGAGATAGTTGGTAACTAGTCTGTTGACACCAGCGACATTGACAAAATGCATTTGTATGTGTAAGTTCCACATTGGTTTGTGGCCTTTTGCGGCGCTTCGTTTCCGTTCCATTTTTTATTTCGTTTTCATTTTTTCGTTTTTTGAACTTTACGAAATTTAATTTAAATAAAAGCCAACGCTTAAACATATTTACAAAGATATTAAAGGCTTTCTCATTTTTTCTTTTTTTTTAATTTTCTTAAAAGCGGAAAATGTTAATTACATTTGCTTATGCTTGCACTAAGTTAAGTTGAAGAAGCAACATTACAAGTAGTGCGAAGTAGATTAACGTTGTCATCTGATGAGAAAAGGAATGAGATTAAATAAGAACTTTTCCTTTGAAGGAAATTTAGTTGCTTGCTGCGAATGACGTGTGTAACACATATCTCACTAATTAGGATCATTTTAGACTCACTCAGCGATTAACTTAACAAGTTTATAAGAAGAGAGTGGGTCAGTTTATTCAGCTGTGCTTAGCATACGGGTTACTAGCGCTTTAGCAACTACTTCTCTTTGAAATAACATAGCCTGCATAGGAACTCCAACATTTGCTATAAACGCACGGCGTGAATTTTCTGTCAAATTTGTATAATTAGTGCAGCGTCGAAATTGAATAATAATAAAAAAAAGAAAGATATAAATTCACCATTTCTTACTCTCTAAAAGGGGGGTTTGAACCCGGATCCCGCCCCCCGCCGATACGCTTCTGCTTATCTTGATAAAAACAAAACACTAATTATTTTATTATAATCGTAAGAAAATAAATTTTTTAGATTCGGATTTACTAAATTGTTGTCGAATAGAATTTTCTCACTTTCGAACATTTTGGCATATGTTTTCGAAATTGAGAGTATCAAATTTTCTCCAATCGAATGGGGTTAAATCAAGTGCGAAGGGAAAATAACTATTAATGTTCAAACAAGTAATTCCTGCTACTCGAAAATTTCTTACAGAGTACGAATCACTCGAAAGCGAAGAAATTTTCTTTCGAATAGAACTACAGAGTATGGGCTCAGAGTTGCATTTTTTTATTTTTTTCAATCGAAGTAGTCTTTTAATTGGTAAAATTTTCTACAATCGAATGGGGTTAATTCAAGTGCGCAGGGAACATAATGAAATTCGAACAAGTATATCCTGATACTCGAAAATTTCTTACAGAGTACAAATCACTCGAAAGCGAAGAAATTTTCTTTCGAATAGAACTACAGAGTATGGGCTCAGAGTTGCATTTTTTTATTTTTTTCAATCGAAGTAGTCTTTTAATTGCTAAACATTGCTTACACTTTTGTTTTTGTTAACATTTTTGTTTTATTTATATTTACCTAGTATAGTAGTAATGTTTTGCTTACTTTTTTTAAGGTTAGATTCGAATTCTTCATCTTAAAATTTTTATATCAGTTTTTTCGGTGTCTCTTCAACTGCGCCCCCATTAAAATGGTATCAAGATTTATACTAACCAATTAAAAAACACTCTTAATGAAAATTGAAATCATAACATACTTCTGTCTCAACTACAAAAACAATGCCACAACGTTGTCCGAAATTTGAAGCTTCTCATAATTCAACTCAAGTTTATACCAATCTAAAATAAAATAAATTGCCTTAACTAATTGCACTGAAACATTTTGTTTCAATGCACTTACATACACACATATAGATTACTCTATGCAAATATTTCTGCAATCTATGTATATACAACCCCCTCCCCCTCAACCACTTTGCATATGCATTTGCTTACGAATACGCTCATTATATGCAGCTGTGTTGCACATTGTAAACAGTCTGTACACCAAATTACTTAATTTCATCAAAGTTTTCACTTTAACATGCTTGAATACACGAGTTCTTCAATCTTCTTTTTCAACCACTTTTGTTAAGTGTTTGGTATAAGTTAAATAAACTTTTACTTTGTAGCGAACTTCATCGGTTAGGTATACTTCCAACGGCTGCTGTAACTGAGTACTTTTTCTATGTTACGGTTTTTTTTTTTTTTTTTTTTTGAAATTACCCTCTAGGAAAGTGGAACGTCTAGACCGAAACTGTATTGTAACTATATTGCTCATCATGAAAAACGACTTCTTTGATGCTATAGTGCCAAAAGTACGGACCCCTAGACCAGCATAAGGGTAGAAGGTTGCAGTAGAAAATCGGCAGCCAAATACTTTGTAACCGCAAAACAAGCGATCCAATAGTCTGATTGTTCTAATTTAAATTCTAAACGAACAATTTTGTGCTTCAAAAGGACATAGGACATATTTTTAAAGTAAATATTTAGTAACAGCTTAAACTATTTATGCTTAGAGATGAACAATAAACCATATGTGGCTTTTCAATATCCACTATTTTTGTGCTCAGGACAAGGAAGAATTAGTTGCAACGGGCACTTGTAGAGGGGCTAAAAGAGACAAAGACAGAAATAGAGATAGAGATAAAGATAGAGATAGAGATAGAGATAAAGATAGAGATAGAGATAGAGATAGAGATAGAGATATAGATAGAGATAGAGATAGAGATAGGGATAGAGATAGAGATAGAGATAGAGATAGAGATAGAGATAGAGATAGAGATAGAGATAGAGATAGAGATAGAGATAGAGATATAGATAGAGATAGAGATAGAGATAGGGATAGAGATAGAGATAGAGATAGAGATAGAGATAAAGATAGAGATAGAGATAGAGATAGAGATAGAGATATAGATAGAGATAGAGATAGGGATAGAAATAGAGATAGAGATAGAGATAGAGATAGAGATAGAGATAGAGATAGAGATAGGGATAGAGATAGAGATAGAGATAGAGATAGAGATAGAGATAGAGATAGAGATAGAGATAGAGATAGAGATAGAGATAGAGATAGAGACACAGACAGAGACAATAATAACGATAGAGCTAGAGATAGAAAATAGTAGAACATGAAAAGGAATAGGCAACACCAGTTAAACTGAAAACGGACTGGAGCAGAGGGAGACAGAAAGCGGGCTATGAGAGATAATAGACTTTTTGCTAGATAATTTGCCTTAGCCTGAGTGTAAATCTACAACCTTTGTCAACCAGGGGAATGGATTCAGGAGACCTCGACTATCACTAAAGTCTTAACCAGAAAATCAGCCCTAAATAAAGGATATAGGTTTGACCCATTCACATTTCTTCAAAGTCGGGTGTCGGGTCGATTTTTCGATTGTAATAGAAATATACATATCGAGAGCAGTGACAGATCACACTCGGTCACTTGCGGGTATAGAGTGTTCTAGACAAGAATACATTCGGAGATGAAGTGTTTCGGGTACGATCCAAAACTGCTATGATTTCGAAGAAAACGAGTTGCTCTCCATCGGTGTGGGAGGAGTTGGGAGCATTTCGAGATATGTAACGGGAAGAAATGTGATATCCAAAAATTTTTTTGGAAATTTAGCGACCCTGAGAAAAAATCCTCATGAAGAAGAATAAAGTTCCTACAAACTGCTACTCAAAAGCAAACCACTGCCTATCAGAGCATGGTCCGCCCTAAGTTGAAAACATAGCAGCGTAAAATGAGGTTTTACCTATGCCACACAGCAATTTGATGGCAAAGTGTTTTTAAAAACTGACCGACAGTGCCACATTTTTCGTTTTTTAGTTCACAAATTTACTCCGGATTATCAAGTGTTTTGCACGCTGTTGAGCTTTTTCAGTTTATAACCATCCTAGCGAACGTTTTTGCTTACTGCACCACGACACATGTCA
Organism: Sphenella marginata; assembly: GCA_951509765.1. NCBI lineage: Eukaryota > Metazoa > Arthropoda > Insecta > Diptera > Tephritidae > Sphenella > Sphenella marginata. The sequence continues at coordinate 12,002,863 of OX608079.1, read as the reverse complement.
CTACATGCCCTCTGCCGGTATTCAGATTTTTTTTTCACACTCTTAAGAGTTCCCTAGAGCAGAGTTTTTAATGTAGATTTAAAATCAGGTTGAGCAGGTTGCGTGCACCAATGCGACTACGTCAAGCGGTTACGTTTTGTATGTGTGTGTGTGTGTGTGTATGAGTGCAAGTGGCGTTTTTCTCCTCAGCGCACTTGATAGAAAACCCAGTTTAACTGTTGTTGTGGGGATTGAGAGTACACGAAATTACTTAAAATAACGTAAAAAGAGGGGGCATCTTGCATATGAGAAGAGATTTTGAAAAGAGGCTCATTTGTGGTACAATTTTAAATAAATAGAATACAAAATTATAAATATTTATCGATAAGTTGAGTTATCGGAAAAGAGGGCGTGGCACCTCCCATACAAACTTAATTTTTCAAGCTGAATATCTCTAAAAAAGAACAAGTTAGTGGCCTGAATATTGGTATGGAGATATACGATATTAGTACCATACTCACGTGAAAAGATGGGAGTTATGGTAAAAGGGGGCGTGGCACCTCCTATACAAACTTAATTTTGCAAGATGAATATCTCTAAAAGGGTTCAAGTTAGAGACAAGAAAATTGGTATAGAGATAAACCATATCGAAGCCATACTCACGGTGAGAAGTGGGAGTTATCGGAAAAGGGGTGTGGCACCTCCCATACATACCTTATATTGCAAGCTGAATATTTCTAAAATAGTACAAGTTAGAGACCTGAAAATTGGTATGGAGATATACGATATTAGTACCATACTCACGTGAAAAGATGGGAGTTATGGTAAAAGGGGGCGTGGCCCCTCCCATTCAAACTTAATTTTGCAAGATGAATATCTCTAAAAGGTTTCAAGTTAGAGACATGAAAATTGGTATAGAGATAAACCCTTTCGAAGTCATACTCACGCTTAAAAATGGGAGTTAGCGGAAAATGGGGCGTGGCACCTCCCACACATACTTAATTTAGCATGCTGAATATCTCTAAAACGGGTAAAGGTAGGAACATGAAAATTGGTATAGAGATAAACCATATCAAAGCCCATACTCACGGTGAAAAGTGGGAGTTATTGTAAAAGGGGGCGTGGCACTTCCCATATGTACATACTTAATTTACCATGCTGAATATCTCTAAAACGGGTAAAGGGAACATGAAAATTGGTATAGGGAGTAACTAAAAAACTATACGCACGGGAAAAAATTTTGTCGTGTCATAATGTCAATGCCATTATTTCGCACTGCAAAAGGAACATCAAATTGTTTTAAGATTTAACGTCATTGAAATTATTTAGTTAAGAGAAATAATGTCAAATGTTTTTTGGATAATTAACGTCATTGATATTAATTCTCTTTGAATTATCTAATTTAAAAAAACTTAAACACCGTTTCTAGGCGCACCATTTTATCAAGTACATTTTATTAAATTTTAAATATTTTCCAAATTTCTATCAAAATACTTAATACAAAACAAACTGAATCAAAAAAGTTTACAAAAATCTCTAATTACTAAATACATATTTAAAAAAAAAAAACAAAGACATCAACTTGGCAGCATTTCATGTCCAGGCAACACGTTTGCGTGCGAATTGTGGTCGTGTAGCCGAGTCGGGTGTGACAACGCTTACCGAACGTTGTGTTGTCAAACGTGGCGAATCGATGCCATGACGCGCAGCGGGCAAGTCTTGCCAAACGTCCAAATTCAAGTTCGTAAACGAGTTCGTCACTTTGGGTAGCTCAGTTGGTGTGGCTTTGCGGCGTCCATAATTCGGCATTGGGGGCAGCTGTAGATGCATATTGCTAGCGCTTTTCATACGAGCGCTACTTGGCATACGTTCGGCAATGCTCAAATTATCATCGGCAACAGAACGACGATCTTCGGTGTCAGCGCCAGGCAGCTGGGTATTTGATTCAACTTGATTCTCTTGAAGTGCAGCATTACGTGGCGATTGCTGCTCTTCGGCTACTAATTGTTTCAATTTTTCATTGGAGTTCTCGAGTGCTGTGAGATGTGTAGAGCGCACTTCATAAACGCCTGTTTGACGCTCAAGATTTTCGCTAATACGTTCACCGAAGTTGCAACGTTCATCAGTGAGTAATTTTTTCATTTCGTGATAACGTTCTAGGTGTTGTTGTTGCCATGTAGATTCAAGACGTTGTAGACTATATTTAGCTTCCGATTCGTACATTGCCTCCACTTGCGTATATATGTATGTTTCTGCATCTAAAGATTCTTTGTATTTACTTAGCAACTTCTTGACATGGTCGGCACGTGTTGTATAAGCGCTCAAACGTTCCAATATGCTTGTACAGAGTTTGATTTGATTGCAAAAAGCTTCGGCACGTTTACGTATGCAGACTTTGATTTTCTTTAGATTGAATGCCTGTGACAAATCGTTGGTATCTGAGATAAGCACACAACTCTCCTCCAGCAGCTCCAACTCTTTCTCCAAATCACTCAAACATGCGCGCAAATGCTTTTCCTCATCTTTTAAATTATCTGCTTCTGTTTGACGTTTCTTCAATTCATCCATGTGCTTCTCTTGCAAACCACGTATTTCTTTGATCTCTTGCTCACGTATGAGTTGGCGTTCGCGTTGCACTTCTTCGGTGCGACTAATTTGCTCTTGCATTTTCAAATTAAGCTCCTGTGATTGTGCCTCTTCGCGTTCACGATCTTGTTGCTCCTCGATTTTCTTATCCAACCAATTGAGTTTGGCCAGCGTTTCATTGCTAGATTTCGATTCGAACAACAGATTGTCATCGTCAACGCCATGACGCCAACGTCCGTAGAGTTTGGCTTCCAAATCAAGTTTTCGTTTAATATTTTCACGTTCTTTTTCATTTTGATCGATTTTTGCCAAAAGTTCGTTTGTTGCGTTGATCTTACGTGAACGTGGTCTGCCGCTTGTGAGCATTTCGCGCTCATAAACGACCTTCTCTTTGTCGAACAACTCACGCAAACGTTCGCGTCGTTCATATTGCTTTTGTTCTTTCTCACGTTTTTCACGTTTCTGTTTCAACTGATCTTCAGCGTTCTTATAATACTCGGGTTTTGTCCAATTTTCGAAGCGCGTCGTTACCTTGCCCCAATGATCGTAATAACGGTTAACGGCAGCTGTGCGCTCAATACGATCATGTTCGATTTCACGTCGTCGGGCGAAGAGTGCTTGAATTTGATGAGAACGTACGGACATTTTGATTGAGTGGTAGTGGAGAACGTCGATGTAATGCCGGAACAGCGAATCTGGAAAATATTACGGAAAAGATTCGATTATTTAGCAAACAAATTTTCAAAAGTTGTGAATGTTTAGAAAAAAAAAATGAGGGTGTCAAAATTGATATTACGAAAATAAATATGTAATGGAAATAAACAAGTGGCTCATCATAAATTTATGATTATTCTTATGTATATTAAAATAATAATATAAAATAAAATAAAATAAAATAAAATAAAATAAAATAAAATAAAATAAAATAAAATAAAATAAAATAAAATAAAATATAATAAAATAAAATAAAATAAAGTAAAATAAAATAAAATAAAATAAAATAAAATAAAATAAAATAAAATAAAATAAAATAAAATAAAATGAAATAAATTAAAGTAAAATAAAATAAAATAAAATAAAATAAAATAAAATAAAATAAAATAAAATAAAATAAAATAAAATAAAATGAAATAAATTAAAATAAAATAAAATAAAATAAAATAAAATAAAATAAAATAAAATAAAGTAAAATAAAATAAAATAAAATAAAATAAAATAAAATAAAATAAAATAAAATAAAATGAAATAAATTAAAATAAAATAAAATAAAATAAAATAAAATAAAATAAAATAAAATAAAATAAAATAAAATAAAATAAAATAAAATAAAATAAAATAAAATAAAATAAAATAAAATAAAACAAAATAAAATAAAATAAAATAAAATCAAGTAAAATAAAATAAAATAAAATAAAATAAAATAAAATAAAATAAAATAAAATAAAACAAAATAAAATAAAATAAAATAAAATAAAATCAAGTAAAATAAAATAAAATAAAATAAAATAAAATAAAATAAAATAAAACAAAATAAAATTAAATTAAGCATGATAAAATAAAATTATTTCCTTCATTTATGGGAAGAAAAGTCTTGATGATGCACCCAAAAATGTTCTTGCGATAATCTATAAGACTTAATCAACGCCCTTAAGAGAAAAAAAATAATGTTATGCTTTAATTATGAAATACACCTTAAAGGGTTAATTAGATATACCATTAAATTTTTCTTTTAATATATTCTATTTTCGTATAGATGATTGTAATTACACTTTGAATACAACATCGAAATCCTGTAATTATAACACCGACAGATTTATTAAGATATTGTACTACAACTACACATATGTATATATGTATCTACCAACATAGAGCAATAAATAGGCATCCATAATTGAGAACAATTTTCGTAATTAGTGAAGAATTGTAATTAATTCTTAAGATAGACGAAATAACATAACAGTTAAAATCACATGAGTGGGTTGTCGGATAAATTAATGGATATTTTATGCGTAGGTATATTTAACATAAAGTTCACACAAGGATCAAAAGTCTAGAATATTGCATGATTAACAAAATACTTCTATACATTAAGACATACCTTGTAGTTAATTTGCAGACTATTAGCCAGAAAAGACTGTTCTTCAGCTACACACTTCACGTCTCAACAGTTAGCGATTACAAAAGAACTAATCCACTTTTAACTCCTATAAGTATGCTACAAAAACTTAAATTGACTGGCACCCCTATAAGTATGCTACACAAATGAAAATTTATTATTAAATTATAGCCTACTATAGACCAAAGGGATTAGTCACTGAGCGCTCGCTTTAGTGCTTATTCATACGATTCTTTGCAAGGTAAATTCGTTTTTAGTTTCTACAACATTTCATTCAATCCTATGGAAAATCACTGAAGCATGCATGCATTTTGCTTACTTTGTATTAAGTGGGAAACTGAAATAATAAGCATATTGGAATGCAGAGAAAAAATACTTTAGGCATTAAGATGGCATACATGTCTGTAGGTGCATACATATGTGCTGACTCTTAAGACTATGGTAATGGACGCAGTCTAACGTCCATTTACTTTAATTTATATTTTATGTAATGTAGACTCCATTGGCTTATGACTGCCTCAAGGAGTAATACAGTGTAATGTTATACAGAGCCATATACACAGCGTCATTAGGGAATAAACCAACATGCATACCCAACAAAAAAAAATGTGCACTCGCAATTGGCGCATGTAGAGTAAACAAAAATTTACAAAACAAAAATGTAATCATTTAAAAATCGATTATAGGTGTGGCTCAACATTAACTTTTGTAAGTTTTTAGCGCAACCACAGGCTAATATAATAAAATGTGCTAACAATTTTTTTGTTGGGTTCATACCAATTCAACCTACCAACAATTTACACATCATATGAGAACGTTTCATTGAAAGCAAAATGAATTACAAACAAACATTATGTGTAAATGGAGCGAATATTGTTAAGAGGTTTTCTTACTTCAAGCAAAATGGTATTAAATCGTACAAAGAGTATAGAGAGGTCAAAGTACTCTTAATAAGTTAGAGAAGGCAATGGAAATTCTAGCAGATGAACAGATTACTTTAAGCAAATTCATTAAAGCAAGTTAAAATTAGCACAATTTATGCTTATCAGATATTAAGGATTGTGAGTCATACAAGTTTTCTAAAAATTCCCATCCTTATCCGAGAGATGCTGGGTATGTGAGGCGCGATGATCAGACGCAGTCAGCTCGATAGCAACAACTGTTCTATATTTTCTTTCCCGCCTACTTTAAAGCAACGTTATTTGTTCTGCAAACCATAGCGATTAACGTAAATATTTATCTCTGGGCGCATTTATTTAAACTCAACTAAAACAGTCATTTAACTAAGCGAATGTAAACCGCACAGGATTATTAGGATGACAGCATATACAAAACCTTAATTCGCAGCCACTAAACTTCAAGCTTCAACGTCGCATCAGTTTATTATCAAATGAAAACAGTGCTCAACACAATGAGATTGTCATACACCCAACGGGGAAAGGCATTTCACGTTCGCGCACTCTCTCACCTTTCATCCAACGTTTTTTTGTAATTAATTTTGTGTGCGTTCGATATGCTTTCATCTCTCATCTCAAATCGCAAATCGCAAATATTTGTGTGCCAATGGCTATGTAACTTAAAGCGGCGCTGAAATGCTAAGCACGACATAGCTTTCGATTTGCGCGTGGAAAACGTGCCATTTACTCGTACTTTGTTGTTGTTTCATGATTTGTATTCAAATGAAGTTGTCGCCATTCATGATTTTGTTCATTGAGATTATTTACTTAAATTTTGATATGATGTCGTGCCTTTATAGCTTTACAACTTTACGCCTACCGAAAATCATTTGAATAGCATTTTCCGACGTCTGCTCTTTAATATATGTACAAATGATGCTTTAAATGAGATAATAGCGTTGTAAAATTTTGAGAATTTAAGTATTCGGATTTGGTTAGTCAAGTTTGAAACTGAAACGGGTATTGATGCAGTGACTCTGTAGCATACTTCGTGTCAATTTCCGGTTCCGAAGTTATTAGCAGTCGAGTTTGAAAATTGCTTGTCTCATAAGTGGGCGGTGTCACGCCCCTTTTCCAACAATTTTGTGCATTTGAATTGAGTAGAGCCACCAAATTTCACTCTTAATGAATTTTCTCATTTTTTAAATTGTTCGAAATTTTCGATATCGAAAAAAGGGGGGGGGGCGTGGTTATGGTTCGTTTCGCTCAATTTTAAATGGCAATCTATGTACCTTGTATGAGTTCCAAAGAAAATGCGTGAAAATTCTATAAAATATCTCAAAATTGTTTTGAAGTTCGAGTGTTTAGTGACGGATGGACATTTCAGCTGCACATTTCAGTATAGATAAGTCGATATCTCGATTATTTAAAGTTGCTGCGAGCTATCAAGAGACGAACGAAATTATTATATATATTCTATGAGTTATGGCTCAGCTGCCCAACGAATCTTGAGATATGTGCTCGTCTCAGCTCTTGACCGAACATTTCAGCTTCAAGTTTCGTGTTAGGAAAATCGAAATGTTTGGAATTTTTTTTTTTGGAATACTGACATTTTTTATTCCTTTGACATTTTAAACATTGGAAACTGGAACATTTGAAAAAGTTTCTCAAGACTAAGGACCTCATTCTCTATCACGAAACTAACTATCGTTTCACCTCAGTGACGAATCGTTCGCCTGTTTGCAATATGTCAGACGATCGAAGCAACAAAAAACTATTTTTTCAGCAAAATAAAATAAATTAGTTTTCAAAAACTCATAGGCGAAACGAAAGTGATAGAGAATACGCTTGCTAGACGAAATCGTTAGGAGACGAATCGTTCGTCTGAGCTTTCGTACGTAATACAGAATAAGGCCCTAAGCTTCAGTGACGAATCGAATCGAATCGAAAAAAGTGTCGAAATTCATTATTGTCTAACTCAAAGCCAATGGTTATTTAAAGTACTCGGTTGTCGGTGATTCGGTTTCAGCTACTTGTGCAGCTCTACCACCTAAACGCACTTGTCGTCTATCTACGCAATCAAAGCCTCTCCACTTTGTGTTCTCATTTTTCATCATAAAAGCAATACCTTTCGGAATTACTTTTCATTTTAGCTTACAATACGTAATCTCATTTAGTAATTTCGGTAGCAATTCAAGCTAAATTTATGTGTGTATGTGTGCGCGCCATAATTCGTTGCATGTACTAATGATGGCAGAAGATTATTATTATTTTTAATTGCTGTTGCGTGTTCTACGTAATTTCATATTGAGGTTTCATGTGAATAGCGGGCGGTGTGTGCTAATGAGAATTATTAAATTTAATTAGACATATTTGTTTTACCAATTATGCATATTTGAATGGATTGTATGTAGATTTATTCAATTGAAACTTTATTGAGTGCTATTCGGTATCGAGAATCCATATAAAATTGTACGCAAGTGTTGAGGACCTCACATCAGTTTTTAAGGTGATAAACTTGCGTGCCTTCAAGAAAGATAAGAGCGCTGCATGGTGTTGTAATATTTCTGCCATCCTTGAAATGAATTCCACTGCCCTGGGTTCCGCATACGAATATCATATTAAAGAAGAATGCAAGAAGTGGCAGAACAGCTGGAATGACGGGGACTCTCTTACGAACAAAAACCATCAAACTGACTGACGAAGAAAATCAGAGTTTTGGTGGTGTTGGCAAAATGTTGAGAAAGAGTCTCAGAGTTCAAGCGTAATAACAAGCCTCTAGCTACGGTCAATTTTTAAAGACATGCTACATCCTTTCAAAGCCAGACATTTTTTCGTAAGGAGCGAAATAAGTTTCCGACAGAAAAGTTCTACTTTCGAGCTTCGCAGACTAGTACCAAAATTTTTTAGTAACAATCAAACCTGGAATGAGGGTATTACCGAGGTAAACAACAACAAAAACAAGCCTTATAGTATTAAAGAGTAGGTAGTCACTCTGGATTAGATCGCCTGAAATTGATCAATTGTAAGATATTCCCGACGTAAAAATTTAATAAAATCGATAGCTCAAAGATTCGAAGAAGATTAAGTAAAAAGTTCTAAGAGCTACACGCAATGTAAAACGAAACCCCAGCGACCGAGCTTGATTGGACATGTGATGCAAATAAAGAAGATGGTAAGGCTTGTAAGGTATTGTTATCGGAACCTAGCTATGGTAGCAGAGAAAGGGGGCATGTCCCACTCTCTGTTGGAAAGATCAAGGAGACAGCGATTTGTTATCCTTTCGTGCTTCTACTTGGCATCAGCTGACAAAGGCTAGTCAGGTGTTTCGTTTAGACGGTTCAGCGAATAGTCTTTTCGGGGCTGTTAATGAAGATGATGATGACGATTATAGAACGTTAGACATTTTAGAGTGTATTAGAGAAGAGCAGTTGGGAGTAATCGTCGCTCTTACACATATAACATATAAAATTTGGGAGCCAGTAAAAAAGCCTACATGGAAGCCCAACTGAAAGTTAGTTTTACCAAGAAGTTCTTCTACTGAGAGTCCGATTATTTCAAGTATACGTCATCAAATCACAGTCCTCGACCCTTTTATAAAATGCCACGCCCAACGATTGGTTGTTTATTTTTTTATTTTCTCTAGCCACGCCAACTAGACGCTTTCGTCATGATAATGAAATAATTTGAAGCGTAAGAAATTGTGATGCCGCCCAAATTTTTAGCTAAAAGAAAGTCTTATCTTGCATGAGACAAAAGTTGACAAGCCTTTGTGTCTATGGGCAATTTGTTAAGAAATCATTTACGCACAAAAAAACAGTTCCGACTAGAATTTAAAGCAAATTGAACGAACACTTAAAATGAAAAATAAAAAGAAAAACAAAAAAAAAGAAAGTGAAATAAAAACAGAAGCAAATGTACGAATATAAAAACAATGAGTAGCCATAAGATAATGAAATCAAATCATAGAAACCGCCAAATTGGCAAAAAAAAAAAAAAGATTTGTAGACAGAGACTCGCAATAATGCTGCAAGGCGGAAGGAAAGCGCGGGAAACGGAAATAAAAAATTGGAAACGGGCAATCAAGCAAGTGGCCGCAAAACCCTAACGCGAGCGAAAAGATGGAAAGTCTTTATGAGCTTTTTGGATGTGCTGACTTTTACTAAGAAACAACAACAAAGGGGGACACAGACAAAAACTTCCACGATGGCACAAACGACAAACTCAATTCGAGTTCAAACGATGACCATTTAAAAGTGTTGGTATTCAATATTGTTGCTTTTATTGTAAATAATTGTTGTTGGCCTCATAAAACGTCGCATTTGAAGCACAGAACGGGAACTAATAATAAGCTAAAATTCCGTTAAAACGACAGTCAGCACCAAGCAAATAAAGACGGCGCATCGTGCAATGACACTGTGTGGCGGAGCAAATAGATGGGTAAATAACAACAACAACAAAGTATTATAGTACAAAAACATGAATGCTCATCAAGCGGAAAATGTTTATGCGAAACGAGACAGCTCAGACTGTGATATGGTGAACAACAACAAAAGGCTAGCGTGAAAACAAAAGAAGAAAAGAAATACCAAAACGCAATGTCGCTGAACACTACCACTCTCTCTTTCTCTCTCTCTCTTTCTCTCTCTCTAACTCTATGAATTAGACAATTAAACTAAGGCAAATTGCACAAAAACAAAAAAACAAAAATTAAACAAAGGCGAGTATGCTGAGAATTTTATTTTGTGGGCAAAAAAAAATATAAAAATAAAATAAATTTTTAAACAATAAAACTTAGTCAATGCAGAATCACTGAAGCCACGAGTTTATTAAGTAGGATTTGTGAGGCAGTGAGGTGTATGATGCAATGTGCCTAGTTGAAGAGCGCAATTCGTAAGGAAAGTCCAAGCCAGTGCGAATCTAAGTGTGAATGTATGCAAGTGGTAGAACTTTAGAATAGGCAATTGCATTTCAGAAGCTGTGAAAAGTTTTTCAGAAATGTCAAAAAAATAAATTTCCGAGTAAACAAATCCAATTCAGAAACCGAAAACTATTTTTCTTACACTAGTTTTGGAGAACAGTCAATTGAAATTAATAAACTGTATTTCAGAATAGTCAATTGTATTTCAGACACCGTAAAACTAATTCAGAAAGCATGCCGCAGTCGTAAAAAAAATAATTCCACATAATCAGAAGCTGAAAAATATATTTGAGACGTCGTAAAATGTATTTAAGAATAGTCAATTGAAATTCAGAAACTGTAAAATGTAATTCAGAAGTTATAAAATGTATTTCAGAATAGGCAATTATATTTCAGAAACTGTAAAATCTAATTCAGAAATCGCAAAAAAAGTTATTCCAAGTAGTCAATTGCAATTCAGAAATGGAAAAATATGACACGCCGAAACTGTATTCAGAATTTGTAAAATGTGATTCAGAACTTATAAAATGTAGTTAGGCAATTGCATTTCAGAAGCTGTGAAATGTTTTTCAGAACACTCAAAAAAAATATTTCACAGTATTTAGTCAATTCCAATTCAGACACCGAAAACTATTTTTGGAGTCCAGTCAATTGAAATTCAGAAACTGTAAAATGTGATTCAGAAGTTATAAAATGTATTTCAGAATAGTCAATTCTGTTTTCGACACCGTAAAACTAATTCAGAAAGCATTCCGCAGTCGTAAAAAAAATAATTCCACATAATCAGAAGCTGAAAAATATATTTGAGACGTCGTAAAATGTATTTAAGACCAGTCAATTGAAATTCAGAAACTGTAAATGTAGTTCAGAAGTTATAAAATGTATTTCAGAATAGGCAATTATATTTTGGAAACTGTAAAATCTAATTCAGAAATCGCAAAAAAAGTTATTCCAAGTAGTCAATTGCAATTCAGAAATGCAAAAATATGACACGCCGAAACTGTATTCAGAATTTGTAAAATGTGATTCAGAACTAATAAAATGTAGTTAGGCAATTGGATTTCCGCAAAAAAAATATTTCACAGTATTTAGTCAATTCCAATTCAGACACCGAAAACTATTTTTGGAGGCCAGTCAATTGAAATTCAGAAACTGTAAAATGTGATTCAGAAGTTATAAAATGTATTTCAGAATAGTCATATGTATTTCAGACACCGTAAAACTAATTCAGAAAGCATTCCGCAGTCGCAAAAAAATAACTCCAAATAGTCAAAAATTTATTTGAGACCAGTCAATCAAACTTCGAAATTGTAAGATGTGATTGTAAAGTTATAAAATATTTTTCAGAGTAGTCTATTGTAAAATATATAAAGGAATTTCCAAAACTTATATTAGAGCAGGGTTCGAAAAATTGTACACTCGTTCGCTCATATTCGCGAACTTGAATATTCAAAAAAAAACTTCACTCGCATTTACGAATAAGAACGCAGAAGTGAAGAAGAATGCACAAAAAAATGTATGTCATTAAGAACGCTCCTCTTGTCATTCATCTTCAGAAACGAATGCATACATAAATATCGATAGCCACACTGCAAAACCCCGTAAGTCACTATTTTTCCAAAAATAAGGTTCTGAGCCTTTCCCATAGATCGTGATATTTCGCACATTAAAATCCAGTCAAAATCGGGTTACAACTTTCCGTTTCTTTCCAGTGGTGAAATGAAATAACCGTCGCTCATATACATACGTTATAATTATTACAGTTTTTTCCCTCTCCTGAAAACTTTTTGGTTTTGAACATACAGGGTTTTGCAGTGTGGCTGTCGATATGTTTCGTGAAATATTCGCGAAAGAGTAGTAAATTTGAAGCAAAACAATTAGCTTGGCGACACTTGTCGCATATGTATATACAGGCACGTTTAGGAATTCAACATTACATTTCGAGAGATTATCGGGACCATTTCGGGATTGGTTTCAGGATCATTACGAGACATTTTCGGGATCCTGATGATACTTTTTCGGGATTATTTCAGCATACTTTTAAGCTTGGTTACGGATTCATTTCAACACATTTTCGAAACTGTTTTCGGGACAATTTGATTTTTTTCCGGGATTATCTACAAGCTTTCGGGTTTGACATAATTACAATTCTACGAGCTTGTATGAAACACGCCAAGACTACATAAACTACTAACTTAACGCACTTTTATAGCACTCCCCAGTTGAGCAGCCATAAACGGACTCTTCGTCAGCCCAAAACTAAAGCACGTCAAGCAAAACAATTACGACGAGCATTACACATTTAAGAGTGTCGCGCATAACAGTGATTTTCACTGATAAGAGTGTCACAGCGACAGGACGAAAACGCGCAATGACAAAGCGCAAAAGACAGACAGTCAGCCAAACAACACAGAATTATGAGGCTATAAGCCGTACAAATAAAATGCTGATAAGAATTATATGCATTTCTTTGCTGAGAGGGATGTGAGGTGGCCGGGGATAACTGTGCGAATGTTGACGACGACGACATTGATTGTGGCTTTGATGATGGTGTTGATTGCGTTTGTGATTGCAAGAAAATTACGCCACCAAATTCAAGCGCACAAATGACAAACGTGGTGGGATTTTTTCATTTAATATAATTTATTTTATTTTTGTTTTTGTTTTGTATGTATGTTTGTATGTTTTAGTGATTATTTTTTTCTATATTTAACGTAGAGGAAATTTTTCGCCGTAAAGTCCCTAAAATGTAGGAAAAAAGCTTGCTGTGCAGATAAGAAGCTATAAAATGGCAAAATGTTGGCAGCTTGGAAAACAGTAGCACAGTAGCCAGGAAGCGCGCAATTAAGTGAAGCTAAAGAAATATATTTAAGTAGTAGCACTGGAAGCATCAAAAGAAATCTTTAAAAAATAGAAGGATGCCTAAAACGGCGAAAGCGAGTAAAAAAAATTTTCATACAACAACACTTTTATGTCTTGTAATTTTGCAGACTTGTTACGCAGGTAAGGCCAGTCTACAGGAAAAGCTAATAAGTATTTTATTTATGAAGTCAAAAGTTTTGACTGAAAGTGAAATTTAAATTTAAAAAAAAAATTAAAAAAAAAATATTTTTTTTTACATAAATAAAATAAAAAAAAATTTGTAACAAAATAAAAAAAAATTTAAAAAAAAATTGGCAGCTTGGAAAACAGTAGCACAGTAGCCAGGAAGCGCGCAATTAAGTGAAGCTAAAGAAATATATTTAAGTAGTAGCACTGGAAGCATCAAAAGAAATCTTTAAAAAATAGAAGGATGCCTAAAACGGCGAAAGCGAGTAAAAAAAATTTTCATACAACAACACTTTTATGTCTTGTAATTTTGCAGACTTGTTACGCAGGTAAGGCCAGTCTACAGGAAAAGCTAATAAGTATTTTATTTATGAAGTCAAAAGTTTTGACTGAAAGTGAAATTTAAATTTAAAAAAAAAATTAAAAAAAAAATATTTTTTTTTACATAAATAAAATAAAAAAAAATTTGTAACAAAATAAAAAAAAAAAAAATTTGAAATAACAATTTACAAAAAAAAATTATAAAAAAAAAAACTTAAAAAAAATTTAAAAAAAATTAAAAAAAAAAAACAACAACCAAAAACAAAAAAAAAGGGAAAAATTACTATGTAGGTAGAATTGCATCGGTACGCTACAGGGCATCTTAGCTTAGTGGTTAGAGCTTTCTAACAGCAGCTTTGATGCAGGCACGTGGGTTCGTATCCCAGTGCCCGAAAAGGGGTCTGATGATAAGTTGGACACTTTGAAACATGTCATCCCGTCCATCGCTGTACATATCTTTGTAATTTTTATCTACTTACCAATTTTTCCTAAACTCAAAAACAATAATAATTGACTAAGAATTATTATAAACGCTCTCGAGCTCACTAAAATTTGCAAATATGTAAAAAAAAAATATTAAAAAAAAAAATATTAAAAAAATTTTTTTTTTTAAAGTGAATTTAAATTTGGAATAGTTTTCGGCATTTTTTTGGATAATTTTGGAATTATTTTGAAAACATTTTTGGAATTTTTACCAAATTTTTTAAAAATTATCTCTTGATTGTTTATGAAAATGTTTCCAAATAATATTTAGACTGTCAAATATTTATGCCATAAAATTATACCAAAAAAAAAATTTTACGAAAAAATTCCGAAATGCGCATGAAAAAATGATCCCAAAAACAATTCCGAAATTTTTGGGACTTCAAATGGGCTTAAGACCAATACTTTCTTAAGCGGAGTTGGTCAGAAGGAACATTTTCGAACCGACAATTTTTTATAAAAAAAAAAATTGGCACACTAAAACAAAAAGTAGTGCCTCAGCTGTGTTTTGAAACCGTAGGTCGGATATGACGCAAAAAAAAAAATTTCATTTTTTTTAAATGAACAACAATTGAATAATATGTACATATATATATTTTTTCTAGGAACAAACTTAAAGTTTCAATTCGTACGCAATTTAAATGCTATCAATATTCACTGATTGCCTGACCTGATTTAAAAAGTACTAAACTTTTCGAGGCAGCCATTTTTCGTCAGCCACTTATCAAAGTCAACTAAACGTGCAACCAAACGCCACAACTCAAAATGGCAACCGAACGCATTTCATGCATGACAAAAACAGACGTTTGAATATCAATCCACTAAGTGGTTAGTTTTTTGTTTTTTTTTTTTTTTTTTTATTTTTATTTTTTTTTTTTTTCTTCGTGTAGACTTTTCGAAACTTTATGGACTTGGCGGCTGCGTCAAGCCATAGAGACACACAACGTTTTGTTTGCCGAAATTTCCATTTCAAAAATGCATTTTACCGACTGTCAGACTGAAGTCATCAATCTTTGAATCAAGTTTTTACTTTTTACTGTTTGATTTGATGGTGGATGTGATCTAATTGAATTGTTTGTTTGCTTCGTTACGCACATAACAACAACATCTTTCGGCTACCCAATGCACCATGGTGAATAAGTCATTTTGTTTCAGAAAGTTGCAGTCGCTGCGTGGTTGTTGCGACCACTAAGTAATTGTTACTTTGAAGTAATTCAGATTTTCAATTTTACCTTGCAGGCATTGAGAACTTTGTGGCTACTAGTAAGCGGACCTGGCAGCTTTCGGAACTTGAAAGTAACAAATGACGGTAGCGGCGACTGAGTCATGTTACTTAAATGCGACTTTAAAGTTGCAGCAACTAACTGTTACGTTGCTTTAGTAGTTTTGCTGGGGTTTTGGCGTTCTTCATTGAACCATTAAAATTGCGCAACTTGTAAGTGATATTTAGGTCGCCATTACCTGCAGCCAGCACTTTCAATGGCAGCATTTATGGATGAAAGTATAGGAGAGGATCAGTTAACTCAGTAAGCCTGCCTTCTTTAAAGACAAATAAATATAGATCTGGTTCACACGAGCTCTAGCATACATATTTCAGCTACTTTAGGCAAGGTTTGGGAGAAACAGTGAGCTTTCTGGCTCCGTTCACCATTACTTATGTACGAGTAATGTGAGGGCCATAAACTCTATAACCGAGAATCTGCTTCAAAGTACGGACTCGCTAGCGACATCCTCTGCATACATGGGAAACTGATCAGCAAAGCAGAGCGACGTCGAAGTCAATGTTGAACTTGAACCATCACTTATACTCCGTCAAAGTGTACCCATACCCACGCCACTACCATCAAGTACGCCGTTTGGCGGTGTTAATATTTGATGAGAGCTTCTCAGAGTATCAAACACCAATTTTCATGAATTCATTTAATTTACTTTTAACCCTTTGAACACCTGTTTCGTACACCAAATAAGTTTTGCTTTTAATTTCTTCTTCTGCTTTCACTTTTTTTAGCACCAACCGCGACCACCAACATGAACATAGCATCAAATTCACACGACCACAATGGAGAAAGTGTAGAAATAGACAACAACCACAACAACAACAACAACAACACTACCACAAACAGCATTAGCAGTAACACGAATTTATATTTGAAATGGACGTCACGCAGCGCTTGGCATGCGGCCACACCACTACACAACCCAAAACGCATTCCACTTTTAGATGGAGTGTCACATGTGATCATACATCATACCGCAACACCAGCCGTTGCATGTCACCAACACAACACCAACACCAACACCACCACCACCAACACTTGTGCAACAATCGTACAAGCCATACAACGCACACATCAAGTGGAACGTGGTTGGGATGACATTGGTTACAATTTCCTAATCGGTGGCAATGACGAATATGCTGAGATTTATGAGGGGCGCGGTTTTAATGTAGTAGGCGCACATGCGGTCGGTTACAATGCACGAAGTTTAGGTGTAGCACTAATTGGTGATTGGACAGGTGAGTGGATGGAAAATGAGTAATTGGTAGTGCCAAGTGAGTTAGAGCAAGAGAGAGAGGTTTGGTAGTGAGAAACTATGTACGAGTATGTATGTAGAGGTTGAGAGCTTGAAGTAGGCAACACAAGTTAACAAGTGTGAGAAATTTACAAACTTTTTGGAATGTGTTTGTTTGTGTAAATGGCGAAGACGTAGCTATAACGAAAGTGTTGCTTGAGGAATTACTTGGGAAAAAAAAAAAATTTTGATTTACGCATTCGCGTTATTGGACTGGAAGTGTGTGGTTGCAGGGAAGCATTAATTAGAGAGGGTTTGGGCGGCCAGAGCGAATACGAGTTGGAAAGAAAGGCAAGTAGTTCGGAAGGCGCAGTGATGTGTATAATTAATAGTTACCACCCCTGCAGTAGGGATAGTCTTGAACCAGTTCAGAACTCGCCAAAGCCAAACTAACTAAGAAATGTTCGAATGGGAACCGGTTCGTGGTGGGTTGCCAAGTAATGCACTGGTGACAATTGTCACCGCCAATGACAAGCGAATGTTAAAGTAGACAGTTGAAGGCATTGCTTAGAGATTGAGCTAGGACTGGTGGTGTGTCCTGGGATAGTTCTGAGCTGGTACAACTTTCTTCAGGAACCTTGCTTAAGAAAGAAAGAAGATTCATACTCAGCTGAGCGTAGTTCACAAAATATGCTACGGAAAATCAGCTAGCGAAAACATTCACTCTCGTTCGCAAGTATTCGCGAACTTGAATATTGAAAAAAAAAAATTGCACTCGCGAATAAGGTACAACTTTCTGCAGGAACCTTGCTTAAGAAAGTAGATTCATACTCAGCAGGGCGTAGTTCACAAAATATGCTACGGAAAATCAGCTAGCGAAAATATTCACTCTCGTTCGCAAGTATTCGCGAACCTGAATATTGAAAAAAAAATACATTCGCGAATAAGGTACAACTTTCTGCGGGGCCTTGCTTAAGAACAACTTTCTGCAGGAACCTTGCTTAAGAAAGTAGATTCATACTCAGCAGGGCGTAGTTCACAAAATATGCTACGGAAAATCAGCTAGCGAAAACATACACTCTAGTTCGCAAGTATTCGCGAACTTGAATATTGAAAAAAAAAAATTGCACTCGCGAATAAGAACGCATAAGAACTCGACTCGCGATCAACTTCGAACATTTTCGGGATCATTTTCAAATTCGGTAATTTTTTCGGAATATTTTCGGTATTGTTTTCGAAACCTTTGCAGAATCAGTTAGGGGTTATTTTCGGAGATTTTTCGTGTTCACTTCGGCATTGTTTTTGGGTTCATTTCGGGACTTTTTTTTGGAATCATTCCGCTGGCAATGCCAGATTATTTCGGCACTTTTTCGCGATCATTTCTGAACTTTCTTGGGATCGTTTTAAGATCAGCGAAAATTAATCGGTTTAGCGATGCCACGCCCTTTAATACTTTGAATCAAAAATGTAGCTCATTTTTTAAGTCGATATCAAATTTGACTAAAATGGAAAATGGGGTTCGTACTTTCGGTGCCCATTGATGTCATGGTTTTTACACAAAACATTTTACAAAACAGATGTCAGATGGCTGATAACCACGCCCATATTTTATGTAAATCCATCGTCACAAGTCTCTAGTGCAACTTGATCGCTGATTTACGAAGATGATGTCTCTCACCGCTCATTGCGAATCTTCTTCTTTTTTACGGATTTCTTACAAGATTTCTAATTTAAATTGTTGCTTCTTGGCCATTAAGATACCAGGATTTTAACCCTTATTTTTTTGGGTGAAAATAATGACTATTGGGGAAGCTTTCCGTGGATACCTGTAGGTTGAATATCGAAGCGTGGAAATAACTGAAACGTTTCTCGTTTTGGGACCACTTGGGAACACTTTGAAAACAACTCAAGTGTTACCTGAAATGGCTTCGAATTTAATCTCTCAATTTAATGACTACAGAGTAAACTTCCGAAATGTCCTTTTTCATACTATGTATGCTGTCACAACTTGGTATAAAAACTGTCGATTAAATAAGACAAACTGTACAACCTTTTGTAACTCACTTGATTAACATACATTGTGTAATTAAATAGTAGTTAATGTATTTAATCTCATTTCGTTCCACACTCACATACAAACATACATTTTTCTCTTACTTTATGCTCACAACAATAGACATCATTTTGAAACTTTTTCTGTAATTTTTTCGAAATCTTTTCAATATTTTTTTCGAAACCTTTGCAGGATCAGTTAGGGGTTATTTTCGGAGATTTTTCGTGTTCACTTCGGCATTGTTTTTGGGTTCATTTCGGGACTTTTTTTCGGAATCATTCCGCTGGCAATGCCAGATTATTTCGGCACTTTTTCGCGATCATTTCTGAACTTTCTTGGGATCGTTTTAAGATCAACGAAAATTAATCGGTTTAGCGATGCCACGCCCCTTGATACTTTGAATTAAAAATGTAGCTCATTTTTTAAGTCGATATCAAATTTGACTAAAATGGAAAATGGGGTTCGTACTTTCGGTGCCCATTGATGGCATGGTTTTTACACAAAACATTAAAAAAAAACAGATGTCAGATGGCTGATAACCACGCCCATATTTTATGTAAATCCGTCGTCACAGGTCTCTAGTGCAACTTGATCGCTTGATCTCACCGCTCATTGCGAATCTTCTTCTTTTTTACGGATTTCTTACAAGATTTCTAATTTAAATTGTTGCTTCTTGGCCATTAAGATACCAGGATTTTAACCCTTATTTTATCGCGTGAAAATTAATGACTATTGAGGAAGCTTTCCGTGGATACCTTTAGGTTGAATAGGCAAGCGTGGAACTAACTGAAACGTTTCTCGTTTTGGGACCACTTGGGAACACTTTGAAAACAACCTGAAATGGCTTCGAATTTAATCTCTCAATTTAATGACTACAGAGTAAACTTCCGAAAGGTCCTTTTTCATATGTATGCTGTCACAACTGGGTATAAATAAGAGAAGCTATACAACCTTTTGTAACTCACTTGATTAACATACATTGTGTAATTAAATAGTAGTTAATGTATTTAATCTCATTTCGTTCCACACTCACATACAAACATACATTTTTCTCTTACTTTATGCTCACAACAATAGACATCCTACCGCCACATCCTGTCTTGAATAAATTGCAGCAGCTGATAATGTATGGCGTAAATATGGGTCACATACAACGGAACTATAAACTTTTGGGTCATCGGCAAGTGAAGGCTACAGAATGCCCGGGCACCAGACTTTACAATGAACTAAAAGAATGGCCACACTATGAACAAGTGACGACGCCGTTGAAAGGATGAACCATAAAGGAGGGAAGTAACAAAGGATGTTGTCTGCTATAAAAATAATGGAAAAGAAGCTGCGGGCATGCGAGCACGGTGTGAAAATTAAAAGTAAATAAAAGTATTGAAACGTTTATATGTATGTGTAGGTGCAAGTGGATGTTGAGTTAAAAGTTGTGCATTTTGTGATATTTTAACGAATTTTTGTTGTTCCGAATAAATAAAAAATAAAGCTTGAGTATGTCAAAATTTATGTAAAGGACAGAGACTAAAGATGAGTGCGTAGAGTTTTGTATCGTCCGTTGCTCAATTTGGTTGGACTTATTGAGACGTTGTGCCATCTTCAGTGTTTTTCATTGCTCTTGTTTGAACTTGAAAAAGTAAGTTTCTCAAAAAAAAATTTCCTGGTAGGCTCTATGTACGATAAGTATCTTCTTTAATTGAAGTCCATTAACTCAAAGCCATTAGTTTCTGAAAGAGTGACTTAAAATATTTTGGAATGAAATGTGGTTCTAGAAATTGGGTCAGTGAGTCCAACAGCTGCACCTAAGGGTTAATCTCAGTGTCAGTGTCTTTTGACAGGCTGTCACTACTATCTCCCAACCATAGTTTTTTCTATTTCACGGCTTTGTCATCAAATGCACATTGAAAAAATTTATCGTTTTCAGTAACTTCATTCAATGTAACTCGTCGTTTATCGAATTGAAATTATTTCACTTTTCCATATTCGCCCATTCATTGCAATATATTCCAGCTATTTAGCTGAATGAAAACGGTGCTTAAATTATACAAAACCTATTCAATGACACTACATTTTAAACATTCAAACATTCTCACCATATCCGTACCCTGCTAACCGCTAACCAACTACAACAAAATAAAAGCCAATGTGATTGTATTTTCCGTTAGGGCAATATTCAAAATTTAGACTTTACGCGGATGCGGCATACCAACATCCCAACCTCCACACACAGGCCAAGGTACTAAATCAAAAAAACAAACAAAATTGAGCGCAATGATTTCAAAACGCGATATATTGGTGAAGCTGAGCATCTGGATATGAACTAAGTCATACACTATCGAATTAGCTTTAGAGTAAAGCCTAATACAAATTGGCTGGGCGACCACAGCATAGCGAATCGCATCCGCTAACCATAAACCGCCACACTAGCTTTGGCGGCATAACCATGGTGAGGGACCAAAAAAATGGCGTACATTCAATATTTTAACGCCCCGAGCCAACATTGTTAACCTGACATATTTCAATTTTGTACATACGCACAAGTGCATACAGTGCAGCGCGAATAGGTGTGACTTGAGCACCTGAAAACAAAATAAAATAAAATAAAATAAAATAAAATAAAATAAAATAAAATGAAATAAAATAAAATAAAATAAAATAAAATAAAATAAAATAAAATAAAATAAAATAAAATAAAATAAAATAAAATAAAATAAAATAAAATAAAATAAAATAAAATAAAATAAAATAAAATAAAATAAAATAAAATAAAATAAAATAAAATAAAATAAAATAAAATAAAATAAAATAAAATAAAATAAAATAAAATAAAATAAAATAAAATAAAATAAAATAAAATAAAATAAAATAAAATAAAATAAAATAAAATAAAATAAAATAAAATAAAATAAAATAAAATAAAATAAAATAAAATAAAATAAAATAAAATAAAATAAAATAAAATAAAATAAAATAAAATAAAAAAAAGAAAATAAAATAAAATAAAATGAAATGAAATAAAATAAAACAAAATAAAATAAAATAAAATAAAATAAAACTAAATTAAATTAAATTAAATAAAATAAAACTAAATTGAATAAAATAAAATAAATAAAATAAAAAAAATAAAATAAAATAAAACTAAATTAAATTAAATTAAATAAAATAAAACTAGATTAAATTAAATTGAAAAAAAAAAAATAAAATAAAATAAAAAAAAATAAAATAAATTAAAATAAAATAAAATAAAATAGAGTAAAATTTTCTCCAAAGCTTTCTCCTACAACCATACATACTTGTCGAGAGTTTGCTGTACAAACCCAAGTTCCCATACGTTAGACGCCACCGCATTCACACACACGCTATGCGGGGTAAAGCGATTCCAATTCCTGCCACGCGAAATTTTCAAATACAAAAGTAAAATACGCGCCAATCCATTCAACCGAATTAGATGAATGTGTGCGTGTTGGTGCCCTTTAGCGCATGGGATGGGTATGACCGGTGGGTATCGTAAATTTGATATTCAATTTCTGTCGTTTGGCATATTTATCTGACAGTGTGCGGCGCAGTGTGAAACAAACCGAAAACATGTAGCCAATTTATATTTGTATGCAAAAAGATGAAGGAATCAATTTTGAATGTAGAGATACACACAGAGGGGTATGGAATCGGATGAGATCCGAATGTTTCTAGCACCTTAAAAGGGCAAAAGGAAAACCCAAACATGACGCTTAAGTAGCTTAAATTGGATTCGAAAAGCTTCAAATAAAAGTCAGTGCATAAACATAGAGAGCAGGAAAAGCTAGGTCAAGAGTCCCCTAACAAAGTAAGAACATACATATATCCCGATCCGCAGGGAGGTACTCGTTAGAGCCGGTTTTGCAAATAAACACAACACAGCTCCAATACTATTTCGGGTGATGATCGGCTTGTTGACTATTTTGTGTGTAAAAACATTTTTGTAAAGCTTTTGATGATTTGATAATGAGTGTTACCACTAAACTTTATGTGAAGAGCTCAAGTTTAGATGGGCGCAATTGAGTTCAATGTGTTTACTGTTATTCGATGGAGTTGTGAGCAATTCGAATCTCTGCTGGTAGCACAAAGGGTATTGAAATGAAACTCGAAGCATCCCCCTACGGATTCTAAAGCTTTTCTATCCAAGGATCGATCGAGGTACATATATATGTAGATTCCCATGTGCTGAACGCAATCAGTAGAGGACGGATACTACAGGTATACCTACCGCTGGTTCCCTCGTGAATGGTTTGCCGCGCAGGCAATGGCTTTCCATTCTCAGGCAACCCGCCATTCTTCCATGCACCAATTAGTATTTTGAAGTTGCTTGAAATTGCTTTGTTTCCGGCTACGGAGATGTTTGACTATCTTTCCATTTAGGAAATGATGAAAGGTATTCCACTTCAATTCAAGCTATTGTGAATAAAACCATTTAAAGTGTTAGCTTGCAATTTGCAATATCAAACGAAATTAGAGTCAAAACAGCTTTTTTGTTGTGACTAAAATAGAACTTCTATTAACGCTTGTCGAGATCACGCACAATACCTCTTAAGAATATCATTGCTCATAACAAGATTGTAACAAAGCGTTGTTGTGCTCTATAAGACAGCTTGAACCATATCAACAACAATTGTGTTATAACATGCACACGAGCTCAAAGTGAAAGCTTTGAGAATTTAAAGAGCGCACGAAAAATGTTTTACCCAGCGATGCAAGCGAAAGTGAAGGCAACAAAAACAAAAATTAAAATGTGAAACCCAAGCAACGCCGCAAGTTTTCATCAAGTATCCTTTTCAAGGTGATAGGCATATCTATGTATGTATGTACATATGTATGTAGGTACATACATTAGGGGGTACAAAAATTCTTGAAAATTGCAGCGATATTGTCATTATCATTATTTTGTAAATACAAGTTGGACGAGCATCGATAAAAAACGTATTAAGAAATTACGCCAATACAAAGACTCTCGGATATAATTTTGTACTGAAGTTTCTAACAGGTCCATTACCATACCATTACCATACCATTACCATACCATTACCATACCATTACCATACCATTACCATACCATTACCATACCATTACCATACCATTACCATACCATTACCATACCATTACCATACCATTACCATACCATTACCATACCATTACCATACCATTACCATACCATTACCATACCATTACCATACTATTACCATACCATTACCATACCATTACCATACCATTACCATACCATTACCATACCATTACCATACCATTACCATACCATTACCATACCATTACCATACCATTACCATACCATTACCATACCATTACCATACCATTACCATACCATTACCATACCATTACCATACCATTACCATACCATTACCATACCATTACCATAGCATTACCATACCATTACCATACCATTATCATACCATTACCATACCATTACCATACCAATGCCATACCATTACCATACCATTACCATACCATTACCATACCATTACCATACCATTACCATACCATTACCATACCATTACCATACCATTACCATACCATTACCATACCATTACCATACCATTACCATACCATTACCATACCATTACCATACCATTACCATTACCATACCATTACCATTACCATACCATTACCATACCATTACCATGCCATTACCATCACATTACCATCCCATTACCATACCATTACCATGCCATTACCATACCATTACCATCCCATTACCATACCATTACCATGCCATTACCATACCATTACCATACCATTATCATACCATTACCATACCATTACCATACCATTACCATTACTTTTTTAGAGAATACTGTCTTTGATAGCCGCTAAGCAAAAAAAAAAATTTCAAATCAACGCACCCTAATACATATTTACCTGCACTTTGGTGTTTATATCTATATAGATATACATACATATATTCACGTCACAAGTGATGCTGCCACAGCAATTCAACTCAATGACGCCTGTAACTATGCATCTAAAGTGCATGCATCTGTTTTTCCGGGGCTCCAAAATAACAAAATAATTTAGTAGCTTCCCAAATACATATGTACATAGTATGTAGATCTACTTGGAACGCTTTGATGTTTGTTTCAATTTTTTTTTTTACATTTATTTTCAAATAAAAGTGTAAAAATAAGAAGCTTAAAATAACGTGCAAAAATCTTAAAATCTCTTCTTAGGTGTTGCCACGTGTCTGATTATCCGTGTTATAAAATTGAATACACCATTTTTTAATTTTGTTTGCATATTCGCTACTATCTCGAAGACGACTTGAATCTTTTAGATGAAATTTTGATATAACTTCTTAAATATGTATGGTACATGTTAAAGCGTCCCAGCTTAAGAGTTGCCACCTATTTAAAGTTTTTAAAAATCACGAAAATATTTTGACACATTTCCATGAATTAATGTACATATGTCACAATCTAAGCTATCTAAAAGAAGTATTGGCATTACGCAGGTTTTGACAGAGTTGCCACCTTTTTACAGTTAACAAAAAATGCGAATTTAGGTCTCACAAAGAGTTTTTAGAAGGTTTAAGGGTTACGTTACTAAATATTTAAATATATTTGAGCTTAAAATTGAGTTATTCTAGAGCACTGACTTTTCCCCCTCTATATACAGCAAGCGCGTTTGTATGCTATCTTCTTTTATCAAAGTAGTATGCATTGTATGATAAGAAAAATATTAAAATGCACATTCATGGAAATTTTGTGCACTTTGTTTAAGCAAACATCACTCGGATATCAAGACACTGACACATACATACATACATACATATGGACATATCTACGCTCGCATTAATTTGCTCACAACGGATGCTTGTATGTTGCTATTGCTTGTGAAATATGAAATTTAATATAAAATATGCCATGCTTAAATTTGTATGCAATGCAGCATTCGGCGTTCTAGTGGTATTTGTGGGGTTACATACATACATACATACATACATACATACATACATTCATACATACATACAAACGACGAAATACTATCTCAGTTACGCACAATGGTTTCATAATAGTTACAGGTTACCAAAGCATCATGTTAGAACGCCAAAATGTATGCTACAAAATATTTGTTTGCTGCATAAGTGCTTAGGGATGTGTGTGTCTGTGTGTGTGTGTGCGCGCAGTCAGTGGAAATTGTAATACGAGGTGTGGTGTCAAAGGTTTTGTGTGTTGAAAACAATTTAATTTAATTGCATTGCGGCTACAAAATGGCGTAATATATCCGGTGTTAAACATCTGAGAAGCGTAAAGGACTTGAATGCGCTTTATTAGTTGAATAGGGCGAAAATTGTGAAAGTCAGTTAGATGGCTTTTGACGAATTTAGTTTTGATTAAATAACAGTTTGGAGGTTATGTCATTTGATTGTATTCGGGTTGAAAGCGGGTAAATACCTGAAAACGATTTGGCGTACAATTACTAGGGCAAGCTCGTATGAGAATAAAAAAAGAAATTTTGGCGCCTTGGAGTATGCAATAATTCCTTGTAATTTTCTTACAAAGTATTTTTAGCAAAAATGTGCCTGCGCATTAGACTGGTCCAAAAAATAAATATTTTTTTTTATTATATTGATATTATTTCTCAAACCGCGGAATCAATAAACAAAGTTATTAGAATGGCAAAAAAAATTGTATGTAAGTTTCAGACTTAAATATTTTTTAACGATCTAAAAAGATAAATAAAATAAAATAAAATAAAATAAAATAAAATAAAATAAAATAAAATAAAATAAAATAAAATAAAATAAAATAAAATAAAATAAAATAAAATAAAATAAAATAAAATAAAATAAAATAAAATAAAATAAAATAAAATAAAATAAAATAAAATAAAATAAAATAAAATAAAATAAAATAAAATAAAATAAAATAAAATAAAATAAAATAAAATAAAATAAAATAAAATAAAATAAAATAAAATAAAATAAAATAAAATAAAATAAAATAAAATAAAATAATATAAAATAAAATAAAATAAAATAAAACAAAATAAAACAAAATAAAATAAAATAAAAGAAATCAAAATAAAATAAAATAAAATAAAATAAAATAAAATAAAATGAAATAAAGAAAAATAAAACAAAATAAAATAAAATCTATCATTGTTTATTGGCCCTTGAAGAGTTAAGAATGCTTTTTTAAGGAATTTCGAAGCCAATATGTTAAAAGAAAATATCATAACAATTTCTGTAGCTTGATTACTGACGAACGGTCCACGTAACGAATTTTTTCAAGCTCTAAAAATTAAGGCCTGAAACTTTTGCAGTATGTTTTTCGTCATTCTGACTAATAATATCAAAATACTTTAAAAAATATATTTTTTTGGCCCGTCTAATATGTACATATATCAATGATAAAATACCAGCGAACTGAGTACAAATTGTATAAAATATGCGTCGAGCAAAAACAAAAAAATTAGCAAAAGAGTGTTGGATTTTATTCGCACAGGTTTATTTACTAAACACTAAACAAAGGCTGCATACTTTTAGGCACCGTTGTTTCTGATTATTAAAATGGTGGCTAACTGTGGTGAAACTGATTCTAAGCACCCTACAAATATCCGAGCTCTTAAGAGATTGGGCCGCGATTAATACCTTTTGACTGCATAGTGAGAGAAGGCGATTTTAATTTGAGAAGCCTACTTTTAGGTGTTGAAAGTAAACTTGTTCGACGGTACTTGTATGGGAACAAAAAGGCCTATTGGTTGAAGTCATCCAAGCTCATCTTATAAAGATTTTTTCTAAGTAAAGTAACTCGTCTTATTCGTCGTAGAGTTTTTTAAAGATAAAAAAAAATTTTAAGATGTACTACATGATAATTGGTAATTAATTCGGAAAAGTCAAAAATAAACTTATTAAATATTTAGTCGTCTCACAAAGGCGTCGCCTTATTTTCCAATAACATAGAAACAATAAAAACGACTCTCAATTTTCCCCATAATTAACAAAGTTCTAAATTCTATTTTTTTTTTGTTGTAATTTTCCAATCAAACGGCACCACTTCGGAAGCATCAATTAAATTTCAAAGGAGTAATAAAAGACATATTAGAGCGAAAGGAAATTTAAAACTTTTTCAAATCAATGAGGATTTACATAAATAAATAAATACACACACACATACACGTTTAAATCAAACAACTATTGAACTGTATAACAAGCATTGCGATACTTGAGCATAACATTTATGTATGCGTATAAAAACAAAAACAAAAAAAAAAACAAAAAACTTTTCAAATAATCCCTCATATTCGCCATTTAACACGCCTCTAGCAGAATACAAATAAAACATTCAAAGAAAATAATAAAGTTTTGAAATACACACAACAATGTGAAAACTTAAAAGTTAACAAACGGAAATACAAATTTTAAAGTGGAGAGGATTTGTTATAAAGATGCGCATTCGGAATACGAAATGAGTTAAATAAATTTCGTGGAACTGTTCCATTGCTGTAGTAATTTGCAAGTGGCTTAACGTGTCTTAAACGAGTGCTTGGTTGTACCAAACAATTGGAAACTTATAAATTAAGTTCAACCGCTGCAAATTGACTTTTGTGTGATAATATTTAAAGACGAGATTAGGGATGTGATTTTTTAGCGCTTATCGGAAGATTCGGGATTTCGAAAAACAATTTCGGGATTGACTCGAAATTTACTTTATACTTGTTAGTTCTTCACGCCTAAAAGCTCACCTCTTTTTTTTTTTAATTTTTCAACAGTTTTTTTAATTTTTGTCTGTCTGTATGAATGTTTGTGCGCGTATCACGCAAAGCCTAATGCATATAATTGAATTTCACATTCACGGCTGTATTACTAGAAGTCTGACGTATAATTTAAGGTATTCCTAATTTTGATAACTCGACCGGTTTCGGAGCAGTGTAATTCAAAATGTTAAATGTCGCAACTGCTTTCGGTGAATTAATGATTACAATGGCACTAAGAGCTGAGACACAACAAAGCGACATCTGGATTTATACTTTCAAAATTAAATTTCCAAAAAAAAAAAATATTTGGAAGATGTATGAGAATTAGTGATGCCAACCCCGAGATTTCTGCTATGCTTAAGTACCGAAAATCTTGTAGTCAAGGGGGATGGTATTCTAATTTCACTTTGCTTTTTTCGAAATTTGTTAAAAGTACGAAAAAGGAAATTGAATACGAAGTTAAAATTTAATATCAGAACAAATTTGTAGTGGTTTCTTTAAATTTTTTAAGGTTAGGACCGAACAAATATAAGTTAGCAAAATTCTGATGACAGATGTTTAGAGTTACCAGGTATGCTTTTTTCCGTTATGCTACTTTTTCCGTTTTCGCAGAGTAAAACAATATATATTTTTTTTATCAGTTCCAGCTTCAGTTTTAACCACAAAGAAACTTGAAGTGCCTCTTTTAAATTTTTTGAGGTTAGGGCCCAAGGTTGTAAAAGAATGCATTCATATGCGAATGCAAACAGTTGAAGTCTGACTTCAAATTTCGAATGCACTCATTGACTCGCTTTTTGACTAAAGAATGAAAAAATGTAGTCTGAAGTATTTTTGAAGTTACGACTTTGAAGTCACTTACTGACTTCATTTTTTTGAGTGAAGTCACTAACTATTTGCAACAAAACTAGTTTACGATCATGTCTCGTATGCCACAGGTAAATTGACTTCACATGACTCCAAATGACTTCAATTGACTTCAGTGAGACTTTTTATTCAATGAATGCAATACATGAATAACCAAAAAATGCATGAAAAAAAGAATTCGAAGTCGCAGAATAAAGTCTGAATGGTGACTTCATTTTTTAAGTCCCAATCAAAGAATTCAAAAAATGGCTGCAATCATTTTGCGATAAATCAAATGAATAATTATTCGCAAAAGAATGCATTCTTTTACATCTCTGTTGGGGCCGAACAAATATTTGTAACAAATTCTAATGACGGATGTCTTTAGCTACCAGATCTATCTACTTTTTCGTTTTCGCAGACTAAACCAAAAGTTTTTTTTTATGAAAAAACATAATTTTAGAAAAAATAAAAAAAATCTTGAAAGAATAAGGATATCAAAATTTAAAGGAAGAAGCGGGGTGAAAAGAGTAATTAGCGAGAGAGAAGGCTCTGCTGAAGAAAAGGCTCTGCTATGAAAAAATGTATACTACATTTACCGGCTCCATTCAATGATGGGCATCTTCACAGATTACTTAATGTCAGGCTTTGGTCGGTATGTTCTGATTTTTTGTTGAGCATAGCAATGGGACCAAAAGTTTGTTATGCTTATCAATCAGCTCAATCACAAAATTTACTTACCAATTAATTTAAATTATTTATCTAAATGTCGAATTACGTTGATACGATTCCTTGCAGTAGTTCAGCAATTTTGTTCAAGAAAAGTTATTGCAATAAGCACGATACCACGGAACACAAAGAAAATCTGAAAAGAGGCAAAAAGTTTCATTATCGAATAATAGTTGGATGAAATTGAAAGAATATAGCCTATATGTAATCAACTACCTGTTGTTTTTATTTAACTAACGAATGATCGTACCGAGAGTATATGTATGTATGATTTCTGCGGGATTGGCAATTGTCAAACTTTTTCGAATTTGAATAATATAATAAAACCGTTAACCTATAAAAATTACTATCTTAACGAAAATCAGTGAAGGACTAGAATTTCAACGAGAATAATTTCCATGCGACGCAATTTAGGCACTTCGTCACGTAATTCGTACATCGATATACATATTTATAGCTGCAAATATATCTAGATACATAATAGCATTGACCCATTCAACCATCAACCATCATCATACAAAAATAATATTTTCATTGAGTCAAGTCGCACACGCAATGCATAAAAACAACAAAAACAAAATAGGTAATAATAATAAAGCGAACTGAGTAAGAAGTGAGACAATTTTATGGCGCAGCACTAGATCTAAAGTGGAAAATAAGAACTAGTTCAATAAGTAATCATTAAAATCTTGTTTTGAATTGTATTTGTAAAAAATATAATTCCTTCCATGTCCTGTAATGCAAATCTTAATTCGGATTCGGAATCGCTTGACACTTTTTTATGTCGCTTTGGAACTTTTTTCGGGATCATTTGAGACTTTTTTGGGGTCATTTCGAGATTGCTTTCGAGGATTCTTCGTCAACATTTCGAGATTTTTTATATCATTCTTGAAAATTTCCAGATTGCTCTCTTCTTCATTTCGTAATTGCTCGAGACCATTTCGGGACTATTTTCGGGATTTTTTTTTTCGGTATCATTCGGAACTTCCTTTTTAAAAATTTTGAGATTGCTATGTTCTTCATTTTGAAATTGATTTCGGGATTATATCGGGACCGATATATACGAGCTTCCCATGTCAAATTTTTAGATAGTTGCAATCGGCCACTGCGGATTTGAAGGAAATGCGGTGGAGATTTTTTCAAGTTATTTAAAATTCAAAATTTTGCTTTTGTTTCCTTTTCTACTTGAAAATGACTGCATTTAGAAACTTTTAAAAGAGTATAAAAGGTATAAAAAAAATGTTGCCAAAAAAATTAAAGCAACTAATTTAAGAATATTTCAAAATTAAATTCGCCATTAAATTTTCACGAATTTTTTTTTAATTATGAATTTTATATACCGTATAATATGCAGAAATATTCAAAATTTTGTTTTTTGTTTTTCCAAATATATAAAATTTTGAATTTTTTCCAAAAATTTTCTGATCAAAATTTAGTATTTTTTCATTAAAACAAAAAATTAATTAATTAATTTTTGAAAAAAGTTCAAATACTCATATTTTGAAAAAAAGAAAAATTTTAAAATTTGAATTTTCTTTGAATATACCAATGTGAAAGTACAAAAAAGTTTGCCTAGAATTAAATGGCAAACTTTAATATTGAGGATTTTTAAGCATTCAAAATTTTCTAAAATTAGAAATTAAATCTGTTTCAAAATATTTCTTTTTATCCGGGAGTATAATTGAATGTGCCACTTTTTTTAAATAAAGTAATTCCGAAAATATTGAGAAAAAATTTTAAAACAGAAAAAAAGTGAAATTTAAAATTTGTTTAACATTAAAATTTTATTTTTTTTTTTTAAATAAATTTTTTTTTTATGTTTATGAAAATTTAAAAAAAGCACATTTGAAAAAGAAAATTCTGAAAATTTAATAATTATAAATAAAAGTAGATATACAAAAAAAAAACTGTCATACATATTTAAATTTTTTTAAAAATTAAAATTTTTCTGAATTTAGAAATTCAAATTTTTTTCAAAAACAAATATTTTTTTTTTATACGAGGGTATAATTGAATGTACCATTTTTAAATTTGTTAACATTACAATTTTTATTTAGAAAATTTTTTTTCATATTTTATGATGCAAAATTCATTGAAATCGAAAGAGGTCGATTTTACCTAATTGACTATTGTTTTAAATCTGGTATGACTGAGCAGTACCACTAAAGGAACAAGATCTAAACTGTCATAATTTCTAGAACCATATCAAATTCGAACATTGAAAGCATGTAAAAGTGATTGGGGACGAACTAGTAGTCGTTTCAAATGATCCAGAAGCCCAGCAGTGCAGTACCAAAGCTTTTTCCAACAGTGTTAATGCTTGGAATTAGCCCAGTGGGTAGGGT
This sequence comes from Sphenella marginata, assembly GCA_951509765.1. NCBI lineage: Eukaryota > Metazoa > Arthropoda > Insecta > Diptera > Tephritidae > Sphenella > Sphenella marginata. Next base: position 11,970,288 of record OX608079.1, on the reverse strand, counting down.
GAGGGAAAAGTTTTATTTACCGAAACAAATTGCTATCATCCGTGTCAATTGTTTGACACGTTCGCTGTTTCGCTTATGTACATACATACATGCAAACGACACAAAAGTGGCTCAAGCAGCGAATTTCTGGAAAAATTTTGCTGACAATGTGTGACATGGATAAAATGCTTTCGTTTGGCCTTAACAGAAGCGACACTAAATTACCATTGCATGTTTAGGGTCAATAAATATGTCGTTAAATACTATGTGTCAACTCAATGTTAAAGGTGTGTCCCGGAAAAGAGCAACCGATATCAAATTTTACAGGGTGTAAAGTAATTTTTTTTTTCTTTCTTTTTTGTTTTAAATGGTGTAGGCGACTCACTCTTAGAATTAGATATACCATCCAGATAGTCGAGACCGAATAAACTTTTAGAAAAACGATTATCCATCGTAAGATTTATTTAAAATGAGAAGTTTGTAATAAAGAAAAACAATCCAACTATACGGACCACCCTTTCGACATATGTATGCCTTGAAAATTGTATTGAATGTTGACATTTCGTCAAAGAATCTTTGGACTCATCTTTAAAGAGAGTGGCCCGCGTTTAGTACGCTCCGATAATGTTGCTGTTGTTGTTTTTTTAATGTACATTCATAGTATATAGAATTCTATGTTGTGAGAGAGCGAGATTCATCCTCAAAGAGTCTTCTTCTCCGTGCAGGTAAATTTCATGTGTCATTTCGTCTACAGTGGCCTATAACTGAATCCAGGTAGCTCCTTCCCGACTCATGCCATATTCGCTGTAGACTCGTCGCATTTTTTGCCTCGACATGCTAATGTACCAATACAAATATTTGAGTGAGAGAATATTGCGATATCATACTAATTTCACCAATCCTATACAACTTCTAACAGTTAAAGAAATATTAATTACGTGACTTAAATGAAGCTAAGAAATGGCGATGTGACATGCAAGCCACATTTAACAACTACAAAACCACGAGCTTGTAAACGGAAACTGATATCATACAAAGGAAGAAATGAAGAGTTTGAAATCGTCACATCGGTGGAATAAACTCCTTCAGCATGCAATAACATTTAGTGAGGAGTCTCCTTCTTTAATTTAACAAAGTTCATAAATTTTAAATTTTTTACTTATTAGGTTTTTATCAAGTTTATTTTTTTAATATTTTGAAAACTACTTAAGTTTTAAAATAATCAATGGACTCTTTGAAAGAGAATACTTAGGGGATAAAAAAAATATTTTTGAAAAAAAAATATAATTTTAATTTTAGGAAATTCTCGATTTTTAAAAATAGAATATATTTTAGTTCACTATTAAATTTTGGACTAGATATTTTTTCTAATACATATATATCTGATATGTACGTCTGAAGACATCATAAAATTTGCAAAAAGGTGTTTTTATTATTATTATTGTTTTTTTTTTTTTAACAACTAAAATTTTTCCAAAAAAAATACTTTTTTTTTCTAGTCGAAAATTTTTGCCGTTGTAGTAGATTGTAAAAACAATATGCCGAAATTCTGTGTTTTTACATGCTGAAATATTTTTTTTTTGCAAAAATATGAATTTTAAAATTTTCTCAAAAAAAAATTTTTTTTTACTCTAATACAAAATTACTCGATTTTGATCACTGAAAAATTTTTTGTGGTTGTAGAATGTAAAAAATATCTTTTTTTTTAAATATATTTCACAAAAAAAATTTTTTGGAACTTTCTAGTCGAGCTTAATTAGTTTATCAATAAAAAGTGCTCAATTTAGACACCCGAAAAAACTATCACGGGTGTAATTTTTACATTACAAAATTTTCAGATAGTTTTTCTTTTTTTGGAAATAAAAAAAAATTTTTTTTCGTGGTAGTAGAAGCTAAAAAAAAATGGTGAAATTTTCTGAAAATTGTTTTTTTTTTTTTTTCAAAAATATATTTTACAAAAAATTTTTTATTCTTTATCTTCTAGTCGAGCTCAATCAGTTCATCAACTTTCCTCATACCTTAATAAAAAATACTCAATTCTGATAGCTAACAATTTTTTTTTTGGTAGTGTAATTTTTACATTTAGATATTTTAAGGTTTTTTTTTTAGGAAATTTACCGAAATTTTTTCATTATGACTCTGATATAACTAAAGACATCCTGAATTTTTCAGAAAAGAGCTTTTTTATCAAAAATTTTACAATTTTTTTTTTTAATTTATTTTTTTTTTAAATTTTTTTCACCAAGATTTTCTAGAATAATAAATTTAAAATTTTTCTAAAATTATAAACTAAAATTTTTTTTTTTTTTTGACCTGCCATATATTTCAGAATTTGGTTCAAAAACTTTTTATTCCCGATGAGTTTCAAAAATACGCTTCAACGATTCAAAATATTTTCAACTACTATATGCCGTTATACAGCGGACTCTATTTTTAAAGGTATTTTAATACTCATAACAAGTAGTATTCAGTTTCACACCCTAATTTATAACGTCCTATGGAAAGCTTTAAAAACAAACAAATGTTGACTAAGTATTGCGGTTGTAATTAAAAAAGTAGAATACAAACAAATGGGCAACAGTTAAAAAACCCCAATAAAATATAAAAAAAGGACCCAACAGCGGTGACAACAAAACAAAAAAAAACCAAAGTGAAAGCCAATGAATGTTTCCGGTCAACGAAATCGCTTTGACTTTAAAATTGGGTCAAGCAAAAATAATGAGCTAACGAAGGTTATGGAGAAAGTTTAGTCCTTTCATTAATTTAATTTGGTAGGAATATCAAATTGAGTGCAAAATGTGTTTTTTCAGTATTTATTTGTATGGTGGTCAAGGTTCAAAGACTTTTTGGGTGCAACTTTTCGCTGCTAAAAGCATTGTCACAATGATTTAAAAAAAAATTATTTATATTGTAATACTTCAAATGTCAAATAAATTAAAAAAATTTTCAGAAGTTGCCACATATTTCAGATTTTTGTACCCACTCATTAGTAAACACATATCGGGCGCGCTTATTTGAAGTCAGTAAAATTAAATTTAAGGTAGATGAAATTTCATATAGGTGGCAACTCTTTAAAAAAAATAGTACTAGGTGGCAACCATAGGTGTTAACGCTACTGGAAATTATTTATGTTAAGGTACGACATAAAATAGCTTTTGTGTTGAGACCCATATTGCCATGTTTAATTAAATTTTTATTTAACTTAAGATGGGTGGTAACTCGCTAAAAACCTGGTAAGGGTCAACACGTATAGAGAAAGCTTAAATACCTAGGTACATATGTACATATGTATAGAAAAGAGAAATAAGCTAAGAAGTTTTCGATATAATAGCAAATATTAAAAAATATATATACATTTATATTGAGATTAAGTGGCAACCCTACCTACATATATTTTTGTATACCCATACTGGCATTACTCACTCAATTTTTATAAATTACAAATAGATGGCAACCCTGTAGAAAACTTTCTAGTGGCAACACTTAATTAGAAGAACTTAATATTTATAGTAATATTCATATTAAAAAGTTCATTAAAATTTGAGTTAATGATTTTGTAAGTAAAAGCGCATATGCGACAAAATTTATATAGTGGAATTAGGTGGCAACCTTAGGTGCTAACCTAAGCTATAAATATTTTCTTGAAATACGATATAGACAGCCTATCGTTTGAATAATATATCAGAGCACCTCAATTCATTACAAAAAAAAATAAAAAATGGCAATCCATTCCAGCAACCTGAGTGGCAACACCCACCAAAAGCTGCTAGCGTAAGCAAAGGCTCAAAGTACTCGAGTCGTACTTTTTATCTTTATTAGACGGCAACGACTAGAGCGCTCTACCAGCTTTTTTCATCTCAAACGAGTAGTCCCTGCATGTGGAGTTCAACTCAGCTGGCCTGCATTTTGTCGCAGAAGAGATGACTGAGGATCTGCTTTAAAGCGCGATATTCAAGGAATTAAGTGCAAAATGAGGATTGCACCCGACGTTATCTCAAACTCGTGCCAAAATCATTGAAATTATTCCAAATAAATCTCATCTTTTATTAAACAACTTCATTTACCAAGAATCATTCAATTCCCACGTGTGAAAACTTAATCACATGTACGCCTGACTTAAGCACCTTGCCAGTGTAACCAAGTAGAATTTCTTGTTACAACAACAAAGGCATTGTAATGTGCTTGCTATGAACGGATAATTGTGTGGTGTGACTGCGACTAACTAGCAAACGTGAAAGGTCTAGATACAATAGTTACACGAATACGCGTTAAGCTCTAGCAAAGCTATCTAGTTGTACCACATTGCTGAGCTTCGTACAAGCATTTGTATTAGCTGATGATATGGAAGGGTAATCCCTGCAAATTCACGCTCTACAATGGTGCACGCAATACTTAGATTGCCTGCGATGCCATGAATGTCTTGAACGCATATTTGCGTAGCGTGGAAATTAAGCTGGTTTACAGATTTGGCATGTAGATAATTTATTACATTCGGAAAATTTGTAGCAAGGTGTTGCCACTCAGCATGATTTTGTGGGGCTGCCACTTATTGTTTGTTTTAATTAAGCGAGATATGTATCTAAATGTGCACATCAAACAAATTGTATTTTATATCGTATTGCAACAAAATTATTTGCAGATAGTGTTGCCACTTAATCTCAAAATATATGTATTATTTTTTATAATATTTGCTATTGTCGTAAGTATTGGCAGACTTCAATGAACTTTTGTATTTGGGTTATCTGCTACAATTTAAGCGCATTTATATAAGTGTTGCCCATTAGGATGTTTTCAGCGAGTTGCCAGCTATATTAAATTTGGAAAAAGAAAAAATTTTATAAATATGCCAATATGGGTATCATATGAAAGGTATGTTGAACTGCACCTTAAAACAATGTTTCCAGTTGATTTTAATAACTAGGGTTGCCACATAATACAATTATATTAATTTTTTCACATATACGCTTTTATCTCAAAAACTAATTCACCCATTTTGGTGAACTTTGGTAGATAGGTACTTTTAACGTTTTCTTACTTAGATATTGCCACTCAGAATGCTTTTGTGGGGTTGCCATCTAAATTTTTTTTTTTTTAATTAAGCGAGATATCTCAATGTGCACATCAAACAAATTGTATTTTTTATCGTATTACAACAAAACTATTTGCAAATAGTGTTGCCACTTAATCTCAAAATATATGTATTATTTTTTATAATATTCCCTATTGTCGTAAGTATTGGCAGACTTCAATGAACTTTTGTATTTGGGTTATCTGCTACAATTTATGCCCATTAGGACCTTTATGAAATTAAAAAAAAACTAAATAAATATGCCAATATGGATATCTTACGAAAGGTATGTTAGATCGTACCTTATCGATAAATAAATTAATAAACCAAATAAATTAGTTGAAGCATATTTATGATCACTCTTTTATTGTATATTTTCCGATTATGACAGTTCGAAGGTGTTGGCAGATTATATTTCACTTTAAGAAGTGGAAATTTCTGAAGTGCTGGAAAAAGTACCTGGCTATGCTGGCGTTCTGTGAATATCAACAGACTTTGACTGAAAAAATTCCAAAGTAAATAATTACTTCAGGCTGGATTATGTTGTGTAATATTCTGGTTCGATGGTATGCCAGGGTATCGCTAGCCAACTCCCTATTTAATAGATATACAATGTGGTAAATCCAAGATATTGGCCGCCAAACTGTCTGGTATGCGCTGATAAGAGTGTTGACATCGAAGTAGAAACAAGTTGCTAGTAATCAGTTGCAGCAATCTCTTTTTATTAATTTAAGAACAACAACTGGCATATCAAATACGGTGTATCCCTAAAGTGAGTAGGCAGCCCTTTTTCGTAGCTCTCACCATTTTTGGCTTCAACAAATTTATTTTAACTAATTTTTTTTAAGACAGTTTTTCATAATCTAACACATAAACTTTAAATTATATTTTAAAAAATATGTGAAAAATTTGCAAAATTTCGACGAATTTTCATGGGAATTTCCAACTGTATTTTTAACGGGTTATTGATAAATAATGCTATCAAAAATTGTTGCTACATACAGTGTCGGAGATAAGTCTAACTGCGATTTGTTAATTTTTTAAAGCGACTTTTGTTCTGTCTTTAAAAGATGTCTGCCCAATGTTTAATTTTAGTTTTGTAGTGAGAAGTGTAAGGCCTCCCTTTCCTCTAGACTTTTTCTGAAATATTTAGTTGTTTCTTATCGCTAAGCATTAAGGTAATGTAGTTTAGGAAATCTGAACATAAAAGAATTCATGAACTTAATTAAATGGGCACTTTATGGAGCTATGTACATACAGTGAAAATCGAAAAAAAAAATTATTACGAGGACTGTTTGTTCAAGTTTTTTTAATTTTAAATTTAATAATGCTCACAAGAATTCTAAATTCGTTTGCAGAGAAAGATCATCATCATCGAAACAGGGCTGCACTTTAACTTTAAATTCATCAATAAACAAAAAACCTTTTCATTTTTGTTTTGTTTATTAATAATATTATCGTTATTCGGTTAACGAAAAAAATACTGTTTTGTTGTATATCAAAAAAAAATTATCAAAATATAATGAATTCAAAAATTGTTATTGTAATACTTACACATACCGATTAACAATAAAAAAAAGTTAACGAAAAAATGTTTTTTTGCTAATTATCATTTTGATAACCAACGAAAAAAATATTTTTTTTTGATAATCAACAAAACGAAATATTTTTGTATATAAAGTTAGGTAGCCCTGCATCGAAATCGTGAAAAGGCTTTATACATATATGTATATTATTGGTTCCGACCAGTTTTAATTATAAAAAAGTGGTTCCGTATTTCCACCCACATCAACAGAGAGTTTCCCAAAAAATGTGTAGTACATACATACATATGTATGTACATATATTCATGGCATTAAATGAGCTGAGTTCAAAAGTGCGAGCTTTTATATGAAATATATAATTTTTATTTTTTATTTTCAAAAGTTTTTTTTTATTGTAATTCTCATTTTTGAGAATGTCAATTGAGTTTGTTTTACCGATGATGATACATAAAACAATAAAAAAAAAAAAAAAAAAAATTAAAAAAAAAATGTAAAAAAAATTTAAAAAAAAAATTTATAAAAAATAATTGAAAAAAATAAAAAATTAAAAAAAATTTAAAAAAAATAACCATAAAAAAACAAAAAATAAAAACAAAAAAAAAATTAAAAAATAACTAGAAATAAAAAAATTTAAAAAAATTAAAAATAAAAAAATTTATATATTATATATGTACATATATTCATGGCATTAAATGAGCTGAGTTGAAAAGTGCGAGCTTTTATATGAAAAATATTATTTTTTTTTTTTATTTTAAAAAGTTTTTTTTTATTGTAATTCTCATGTTTGAGAATGTCAATTGAGTTTGTTTTACCGATGATGATACATAAAACAATAAAAAAAAAAAACAAAAAAAATTAAAAAAAAAAAGTAAAAAAAATTTTAAAAAAAATGTAAAAAAAATTAAAAAAAAAATAGTTGAAAAAAATAAAAAATAAAAAAAAATTTAAAAAAACAAAAAATAAAAACAAAAAAAAATTAAAAAATACCTAAAAATAAAAAAATTTAAAAAAATTAAAAATAAAAAAATTTAAAAAAATTTAAAATTAAAAAAATTAAAAAAATTTTAAATTAAAATTTTTTAAAAAATCAAGAATAAAAATGAAATAAAATAAATTTTATGCAATAAAAAAATTAAAAAAAAAAACAGAAAATAAAAAAAGTCATGAAAATCAATTTTTTTTTTTTTTTTGAATTTTCTTCAACATTTGCGAATTTATTTGTTGTTGTTTATTGGGTATTTCTAATAACTAGAACAACAAACAGAAACAATTTAAGCACATACCAGCAGTAGTAGCAGCAAATACCAGCCTATAAAAGCTGTAAGTAATTTTCCTTTCGAACTCAATTGAAGATTATTCACCGAAACATCAACACGAAATATTTATTACAAGCCATTTTAACAACACAGTTGTTGATAACAACAAAATACAAATTCATAACTCCACTAACATGCTGGTTAAGTATTTGCTAATATTTACACTTTTACTAAACGGAGGCCTTGCTATATGCGCGGGTAAGTCGTTTTCGTACACTGTTGAAAATTTTAAGCTAAATTTAAAGTTTTTTTTTCGTGTTTTGTGTTCAAAATAAATTTGATGTGCAATTTAAATCGCGCAGAGAGTGTGATGAAGAAGATTTTTGAAAACAGAAATGTCGACACCACTAAAAACAAAAAATTTCTCGAACCAAAGTGCTTCCAAACTAGGTAGTTGTGCTCTATTATATGACACTCACAAAAATTACACTAAAAAAATTGGTGACCTGAAAAAGTGTCTACAGTAAGTTCAAACTTTGTGGTTTGGTTTTTGAACTTTTTTAAGACTTTTCAGTCAGTTTTTAATCTGAACCAAAATAAATTTACCCCAAATTTTTTACCGTGTATTCCTACGCATATTGCTCAGTGTGTGATAAGCTCAGTGAAGTGATAAACAAATGCAATTTTTTATTTGCATAAAAAGTATTAATTGGTTTGGTAGAACTGGCGCCGCAGTTTCAAGCCTCGGGACAGTTTACATGAAAACTGTTGAGCAAACGTTTTTTCGACGAAACATGGGCTCCTCTCGAGAGTGGTCGGCAAACATCGTAGTTGACTTCGAACCTTAATAGTGTCTCAAAATACGTTAATCCCACTTCGATAAGTAATGCGCGGGTTACTCGAGTATCGGGACTCTCCGAGTGTGCGACTGCCTTCTTCCATTGTGGCTCTATAGACTAAAACCTAACCTGGGACCGCGTTTAGTATTACTTCGACAACGCAAACGCGCTAGTTGAAGTATGTGTCAACTTTCATCTCGTATCTGCTGACCCAGTTATTATTTTCGCAGATCATCTTTTAGGCGACACTGCTCGGGTATGGATCGCTTAGAATATCTTCCACCCACCTTCGGTGTTCCGCCAATTATTCGCATTCGAAGAAGGTGTCGCATACGTCGTCTATGGCTCTACAAAAGAGGCAGTTCGGGTTTTTAACCTTGCTCATTGTGAGAAGGTAAAAGTCGAACTCTCTATGAGACTGCTTCATCCATAGCTACACTGCGGAAATAAATTCCCTGGCCCTTTAGCACTGCTGCTCCATTGTAGTTGCCGGTATCTGCAAGGGAAGAAGACTGTCATACGTAAAATTTCAAAGGCTCAGCTTTCTACGATAATTATTATTATTACTGTTATTGTTGCTAGTTATTGTTATTAGTATTATTATCATATTATTATTATTATTATTATTATTATTATTATTATTATTATTATGATTACTTCTATTATTATTTTAGTATGTTATTATATTATTTTTATATTATTATTATTATATTATTTTTATTTTATTATTATTATATTATTTTTATTTTATTATCATTATATTATTTTTATTTTAGCATTATTATATTTTTTTTATTTTATTATTATTATATTATTATTTTATTATTATTATATTATTTTTATTTTATTATTATTATATTATTTTGGTTTTATTATTATTATAATATATTTATTTTATTATTATTATACTATTCTTATTATATTATTTTTATTTTATTATTATTACATATTATATTATTTTTATATTATTATTATTATATTATTTTTATTTTATTATTATATTATTTTTATTTTAGCATTATTATATTATTTTTATTTTATTATTATTATATTATTTTTATTTTATTATTATTATATTATTTTTATATTATTATATTATTTTACTAATTACTATAGTATTTTACTAATTACAATAGTATTTTATATAATAGTTTCCTTAGTATAAAAATATAAAAGTTATAAAATTTAAATAAAAATGTATAAATTTAGACAAAAAAATAATTTGCTTCATATCCATGACCAGCGCCGAAGTCAAACACCAATTGGAAATTTATACAGCGCAAAGATTGGGGTGCCCGCCCAATAAATGGAACGGGTCAACGTTTCAAGGGACCTTCACCATTTCTCATCATCCATCACTCATATGATCCAACTGCTGCTTACACAAATCAGGATTGCATAGCTGCCATGAAATATATACAAAATCTTCACATGGATAGGAATGGTTGGAGAGATATTGGCTACAGTTTCGCTATATGTGGTGATGGTAATGTGTATGTGGGGCGGGGCTATAATGTTGTGGGTGCTCATGCGCCCAATTACAACAATCGCAGTATAGGCCTATTGCTTATTGGTGATTATAGAGGTAAGAGAGAAGAAATTAAATTGTGCAAACTGCTTTTATGTGATTAAAAGTAATAAATTAATTAAATTCTCTTATTACCAATAGTGAACTTACCAATACCAAAAATGATAGCAGTGGCACATGATTTCATTGATTACTCAGTAAAGAAGGGATATTTGCGTGAAGACTACATTATGTATGGTCATAGGCAGGTGCGTGCTGGTACAGCATGTCCAGGTGCTGCGCTCTATGCAGAAATACAAAACTGGCCACATTGGCAAAAAATTTGAATAAGTTGTTCCAATAAAATAAAATATTTTCTCAAAAAACAAAAACAATTCATTAAATACGAAAGAACAAAACAAACTAAATCAGTAAGGTTAAGTAGGCAGAGTTAATTAATATTTTATCAGCGTTGTCTGACATCATACGGCATGAGATAAGCCCATTGAACTATAACAACAATAAACAATCGATTACGTATCGGCTAAAAATGCCGATAATCGCAAACAAACAATTTTGAAACATTTTGTAAGTGCTCCGAGGTTGTCGACATTTATGCCTGGAGGCATGAGGAAAATCTCAATGACTGAAAGAAATAAATAAAGCCATTTACTGTAAAACATATTATCAAGCATTAAATTTTTTATTTTTCGGACTGCGAATTATTGAAGTATTCGTAACCAAAATTATTGTTTTCCTTTTTGTTTTTTTTTTTTGAAAATCATGAATGTTTTTAATTTTTGATATCCCGAAAATGTATGTATAATAGCAGATTAAAAGTGAAAGGTGCTTGTCCCTAAGTCACCACTGTAATCGACTATTGTGGTGAATTACTGTATGATACCCACTAGGAAATTTCAACTGCAATTCAGTAGAGATTTTCAATTAATGTGTCAGCAGCTCTACTGGTGAATTACATATGTACCCAAGGCAGATATGAATATTTAAACTTAGGCTGAGTTTCGGTTATAGTTATAAATAGTGGCTCCACTCTTCCGATCGTTTATGCTTACCCGTCATATTTTTTGTATATACATATGTGTGTATCTGAGATTTCCAAAAACATTTTTTATAAATTGTAAATAGTTTCACTCCCTGATATTTTTACTAACTTTTGGCATATTTAATTAGTGTTCTTAAGGACTGGAATAAAAACCCTATCCTTATCACAATGACTAACTTTAAAATAACAATTTCCAGAATTGTTTATTTTCATTGTTTTTTTTTAATTTTTATTGTTTGGTGGACCCCCAAACAGTGCTCTTTTTTTTTTTTAAATAATGTCGTATTGATAGGACTCACATAAGCTATTATTTTATAGCCCAGGTGTTGCGCAATCACTTTCTATCCGCCAAAAATATTGCATTTTGATATACAAGCAAATAAAGTAGCCTACTAGAAAGATAACCAAAAATAAATTCGAGTATAAAAGCTGTAAAGAATTAAATTCCTGCATGCATTTGATTAAACAAGTATTAATCGTTAACAACTAACATTGGAATTTCCACCACAATGGTAGTCAAATATTTGCTTGCCGTAACTTTGATATGCTATCTAGGCACTAACGCACTCATTGGTAAACTCATTAGGAAGCCTTCGACATTTGAACCTCCAATTAATTCAAAATTCAATATTCAAACATTTACAGGAACCGCACTAAAATCCACAGTCAATTGGGAGTTTGTAGATCGCAAAGATTGGGGCGCACGTCCACCAAATGGCACCAAACAAACTTTTAGCGGACCTGCACCATTCATAATCATTCATCATTCATATATTCCACCCGTTGCTTATACCAGGCAGGGTTGCATAGATGCCATGCAATTTATGCAGGATCTACACATGGATACGAATGGTTGGAGAGATATTGGTTATACTTATGCCATATGCGGTGATGGTGATGTGTACGAGGGTGTGGGCTATAATGTGGTCGGAAGACATGCGCCCAACCACAACAATCGTAGCATTGGACTTTTGTTAATTGGTGATTATGTAGGTAAGTGTGAGCAGCTCGGGTATAATGCAAAAGAAATATATATTAACCTACGTATGTTGACCATTTCCCCCACCCCACAGAACAACTTCCAACACCCACCATGTTAGCAGTGGCGCATGATTTCATTGATTACTCAGTAAAGAATGGCTATTTGCGTGAGGACTATATTTTGCATGGACATAGACAGGTGCGCGCTGGTACAGAATGTCCGGGTGCTGCGCTCTATGCAGAAATACAAACTTGGCCACATTGGCAAGAAGCTAGTACTTAAGCGGTTTAAATCCATTCCATTCCATCATTAATTGGCAAGACTAAAAACAACAAAACCAAAAGAAAAATTGAAGTGGGGATGAATGCATCGTGACGTCACAGGGCATCATAGCTGAGTTGTTAGATTTCTAACAGCGGCGTTGGTGCAGACACGGGTTCATATCCCAGTGTCCGAAAAGGGATCTGATGATAAGTGGGGACACTTTGAAACATGTAATCCTATCCATCGCTGTGATTAGCTGTGTAATTTTTTCTCCAAATATCAATTTTTCCACAAAATCGGATATAATAATTAAAACCAATTATTATTGTTAACTGGTCTCGAGCTTGCAAAAATTTACAAATATAAATAAAATAAAATAAAATAAAATAAAATAAAATAAAATAAAATAAAATAAAATAAAATAAAATAAAATAAAATAAAATAAAATAAAATAAAATAAAATAAAATAAAATAAAATAAAATAAAATAAAATAAATAAAAACAACATAAAATAAAATAAAACAAAATAAAATAAAATAAAATAAAATAAAATAAAATAAAATAAAATAAAATAAAATAAAATAAAATAAAATAAAATAAAATAAAATAAAATAAAATAAAATAAAATAAAATAAATAAAAACAAAATAAAATAAAATAAAATAAAATAAAATAAAATAAAATAAAGTAAAATAAAATAAAATAAAATAAAATAAAATAGAATAAAATAAAATAAAATAAAATAAAATAAAATAAAATAAAATAAAATAAAATAAAATAAAATAAAATAAAATAAAATAAAATAAAATGAAATGAAATGAAATGAAATGAAATTTATTGAAATGAAATGAAACGAAATGAAATGAAATGAAATGAAATAAAATAAATTCAAGTCATTGAGTTTTATATAGTTATTCAGATATCATGGTACTTTTCTAATCAATTCCTTATCCCTATCAACATACATATCTGCAAAGATAAAATTACTACCATTTTTTAAGTTAGAAAGCAATTTATTGTTTTGCCGTTTTTAACTTTCTTATCTTTACTATGTTTTCAATTGTTTTGGCTCATGCCTTCAATATTGTTTTGCAATGTTATTGGGCCAAAACGGAAATGCCAATTTTTCTATAAACAATATCGCTATGATGAATTTGGGTTTTATAATTGATAACTGATTCTTCAAAAAGAGGGATTTGAGAGTGCGCTTTGCTTGTCATTTTTCTAGGTTGTCATACCCTACCTAAAATTATTATGGTTTGAAATGCGACAGAAAATACCATTCGCTTGATACCCATATTAGTATACTTATTTGATTTTTTTTATTTAGGAAAAGTGGCAACGCAGTTAAAACCTGGTGAGTGGCAACACTTGAAATTGCTTTGAAATGTAACGAGAAGTTTATGCGATAATGGTGGATATGCAAAAAATATACACTGAATTTTTAAAAATTTCAAACAAATGGCAACCTTGTAAAACATTCTGGTGAAAACACTGGAATATGAATACCTTGAGTGCAGGATGTTACGTACTATGTTCAAAAGCTCGCACAAATGGGTTAAGCCGTTTTCGAGGTAATCCCTTATTACAAACAGAAAAATAATGGGAATAGGTGGCAAGCCTAGGAAGTAACACTATGTAGAAATGTGCTAGTTGAAATACGATGTGAAGTACCTTTCGTTTAGTACCTGAAAAAGTTAAGATAAGTGTAAAAGCTTCCTAGTGGCACGACTTTAGTGGGGTCGCTTGAAATGTAGCCCCCAAATATTTAAAAAAATATATATAATGGGAATAGGTGGCAATCCTGGGTTTTGTGACTACCTTTTTTTTTTAAAACCTAACCATATTGGCATATCACTTTTTATTACAAAACAAACCAGATAGGTGGCAACTCCAAAAAGTTGTCAATATTCCATATCTCTTCCGCGTTCCCATAAGAGATGCTAGCTTCGACGAAGATTACGTGTTTTTATCGAATTTTTTATATTGGCGTACGTATACAAAATCATTCTACTATAAAGATAACAGCAACAATCAGCATATAAAAGCAAACGATAAAAGTCACGTCGGACATTTGCTTAAAGAACATTAAATAACAAACAACAAAAAAATATTTCACAGCGATGATAATAAAATATTTGCTAGCTGTATTACTAATATTCCAGCTAGGCACAAACGTATTCGCTGGTTAGTAGGAACTTCAAAAATTTCAACTAAGACTGTGTCACAATATTTTTTTTTTTTCATTTTAACTACAGCAAGCGCGCTTAAATCCGAGGTCAGCTGGAAGTTTGTAGATCGCAGCAGTTGGGGCGCACGTCCACGAAATGGCACCAAAGAAACCTTTGGCGGACCTGCACCATTCATAATCATTCATCATTCATATATTCCACCCGTTGCTTATACAAGGCAGGGTTGCATAGATGCCATGAAATTTATGCAGGATCTACACATGGATACGAATGGTTGGAGAGATATTGGTTATACTTATGCCATATGCGGTGATGGTGATGTCTACGAGGGTGTGGGCTATAATGTGGTCGGAAGACATGCACCCAACTACAACGATCGTAGCATTGGACTATTGTTAATTGGTGATTATGTAGGTAAGTAGATGCGAGTTAGTAGGTCCTATTTACTTACATATATTAACACTTGCCCCCCACCCCACAGAACAACTTCCAACACCCACCATGTTAGCAGTGGCGCATGATTTCATTGATTACTCAGTAAAGAATGGCTATTTGCATGAGGACTATATTTTGTATGGACATAGACAGGTGCGTGCTACTGAATGTCCGGGTGCTGCGCTCTATGCAGAAATACAAACTTGGCCACATTGGCGAGAAGTTCAGAAACCGGGTACAACGAATGCAGTGGAGTGTAGAACTGCGCTAACACAAATGGTATTAACGATATCATTGTTAGTTTTATTTTTATGGTACTCTCGATAGTTTTTACACTTATCGATAATTTTTGTATATGCGATAATTTGCGGAAAAACGTCGATTTTAAGGTTATACCAAATATAATATTTTTATTACCTTAGTAGACTTAAGCGTGCTTAAGATTTGTTTGCTTTCAAATATGTTTTACTTCTAGTTTATTCGCTAAATATTCCCCACCTCTACTCTTTTCCTTTCACCGATACTTCAAACTCTACCGCTAAAACTACCCATACCTTTACCTGTATCCATACCTCTGCATCTACCTCTTTGTCTACCTCTAATTCTTCCTCTACCTAACCAAACTCTACACCGCATTTATAAAGCTCACAACATTTCTGCAATACGAAAATCAACGCAGCGCCCGTAGTAATGAATAACGCGGAGAGCAAAATTCAAGCAGGAAATAATAACCAAAACAAAGTTGTAAACGACTGTGATTAAGACAAAGATTAGGCATTGGGAAATAATAAATTCCCCGAGAATCGAAAGTGTCGTGCAGTTGCTAAAATAGAATAAATAAAATAAACAACTACTTAAGTTCAAACAAATATCATACGCTTACTTATTAATACCCAACATACCGATGAGCACTATGCAAACAATATACAGTATCGAGAAAAACTGAAGCAGCAAAATATGTATGTATGAAAATTTTGTAATTGTTTTTAGTCAGGAGATGTTTGAGTGATATACTTACAATCATACCAACCCACAGATAAAAATGCTAAAAACTAGGTTTCGGGAATATTCATTCTTGTTCGCTCGTATTCTTGAACCTGAGTGCATTCACGAATCGAGGTAAGAACGTTCTTCTTGTCGTGCATCTTCACAGAAGGTTGGAGTAGTAAAATGCTATTGCAGGTATGTATATCAACGCAATGTAAATCAAAGAAAAAGTATTTTGGCGGCACTTGTTGGATATATTCAGGGACAGAAAGAGTTCCGTTCAGGATTACGTCGGGACCTTTACTGGACCATTTCGGGATTAGTTTTGGGAACATTTTGGGGATCATTTTGGAAGTTTTGCGGGACCAGTTCCTGATTATTTTCGTGGCTTTTTCGGGATCATTTCGGGACCGAAATGTGAACCAAAAAAAAGCATTTTGGCGAGACTTGATTTATGTATATATTCAGGGACACATAGGAATCCGCTCAGGATTACTTCGGGACCTTTACTGGACTATTTCGGGATTAGTCTCGGGAACATTTTGTAAGTTATTCGGTACCAGTTTCAGATTGTTTTCGTGACATTTTCGGGATCATGTCGGGACCGCAATATGAACAAAAAAAAAAATCTTTTGGCGGTACTTTTTGGATCTATTCAGGGACATATAGGGATCCGTTGCTGCCGACTTCGGGACCATATCGGGACTGGTTTCGGGGTCATTTTGGAACATTTTTCGGTATCATTTTGGAACTTTTTAGGGATCAGTTCCTGATGGTTTTTGTGACTTTTACGGGATTACTTTCGGAATCATTTCGGTAAATTTTTGGAATCATTTCGGGATCAATTCGTGACTTTTTCGGGATCATTTTGATACTTTTCCAGAATTGCTTTCCGATAATTTCGTGACTTTTTTGGGCTCATCTCAAAATTTGTTCGGGATTATTTGGATACTTTCTGGGATAGTTTAGTAATTATAGTCACTTCAAGGAAAATAGGTACTATATAGAGCGAAGAGAAGAAAATGAGGATGTGAACGATGCGGATTTTCTTATGCTTTTTTATTAAAATAAAAGTATGTACCTTAAATTTTTCCTTTTTTTAAAATTTTTAGAATTTTTTTTCGTCGACGATGCTGGATATTTTCTTCCACACATAATTCCATTAAAATTTGAATTAGAGAAATGTTTCGGGCTAGACAGCATACGCCGGGTTGGCTAGTAACATATATTTGTTGAGTAAACTATTCCTAAAAGAACTTCGCTACTTGAGTTTTGTCCGATACTGTAGGGTGAAGAAAAATCCCATTTCGTGTTTTTTTTTATTTCGTGACAATAAAAATCTTTCAAGAGATAACACGTCAACACTTGAAAACTTTTTTTTCTAAAAAAGTACCGCATATCCTTTGCTACCCCGACGGTATACAATGTAACAACAATACAACAACAGAAACGAAAATTCCTTCCCTATAAAAACTAAAATTTTCAGCTGTTGATCGAGAATAACTAAGTTCGGTTATCAATTAAGAGCGAACGTGATTGCAACTGGCAACTTGCAAAATGCAAGGCAACAACAAATGCGCTAATAGAATCACACTTTAAAGCGAGCTAGTCACTGGAAGGAATTAATATTCAGCGCAAGTAAAACAACAACTACGAAGTTCACTAGCGTACGTGGCCACAATAAACGAGGAACGGGCACGAAGGCGCACTGCAGTTCAATCAACACGAAAAGCGCTGGAAAAGCAACAACAACAACAACAGCAATCGTCTATAAAGGTTTTAGTAATTTGCGACAACAAAAATGCACGCTTCACACGTCACGCACTCAATTAAGGTTAAAAGGTTGCTTGCGCGGCTGAAAGGATATCGCACTTTAACACACGAGACTGCAAATGATGTTGATTGTTGGTGTTGGCCAACATTATGTTCACGTTTGCATGTGAGTTAATTATGAATGAGATTAATTTTGCAAATAATAAATATTGAAAATATTTCAAAATTTCAGAAAACAAATTCGCCAGTGAGTGAGTGAATGAGAATGTGAGCACAAGAGTAATTACGAAGCGAGATTTTTGCGAAATTTTCATTGTCATTGAGTTTTAGAGAAATTTAAGATAGGTGGTAACCCTGTAACAAAATTTTTATTGAAAAAACCCAATACCCTAAATAAATGAAATGAAATGAGAATGTGAGCGCAAGAGTAATTACGAAGCAAGATTTTTGCAAAATTTTCATTGTTATTGAGTTTTAGAGAAATTTAAGATAGGTGGTAACCCTGTAACAAAATTTTTATTGAAAAAACCCAATACCCTAAACAAATGAAATGAAATGAGAATGTGAGCGCAAGAGTAATTACGAAGCGAGATTTTTGCAAAATTTTCATTGTTATTGAGTTTTAGAGAAATTTAAGATAGGTGGTAACCCTGTAACAAAATTTGTATTGAAAAAACTTTAATTAAAATTCTTTATATATTGCAGCAGATACAAATATGAGAGAACACGTTGTTTTCAAGACAGTAGAGGTAGTAAAAAAATAAACATAGCAGAATTAGGTGGCAGCCCTGTTTATAAATAATTTTGCTGAAATTCGAAGACCAACAAATTTTATTCGATGTCAACAGCAAGTTTCCTAATTTCGTTTTCGAAAAAAAAAACTATGTGGCAGCCCTGTAAAACATCCAGGTAATATACATACATACATAGGTAGCAGATTACCTTTAGTCAAAAGGTAAACGAAATGTGTAGCGCTATTTTCGACAACAAAAAATATTTATTATTATAATAATTATGATTTAAAAAAAGCATAAAATACCTTTCATATTTTACCGTTATTGGCAGAGCTTATTTTAGGGAAAAAAAATAAAGGTTGGTGCAACCCATATTATATAATATTATGGATGGCAACCCCAAGTTCCAGACTCTGCTAAAAACCTTTTCTTTTTTTTTCAAACCCGACCAAAAGTAATTTTCGCTTGATACACTTGAGTTTAAAAAAAAAAAATCGTACAGCTGGCAACCTTGTAGAACCATAGGAGAAGCTGAGTTATTAATCAAAAAATTTAAGCTAGCGCTGTGTTATGCATCAAATCGAAACGTGTTTGCCTCTGCTCGATAAACACACATTACATGAACACACCAATGCAACTGTACAAAACGCTGTTGAAAGCCATAAAACGTGTTTTCAGAGAAATTCTGCAAATATTATTTCACACAATCGATTCTTCTCACAAACATACATACATACATAAATACATTTAGCGAACAGGCAAGCTAGTGCTGGTGTTATAACGAACAATGCTACGACAGTAACAACAACAATAGCAACACCAACAGCATAGAATCAAATATTAGGATATACACGTGAGTGGCGCTTAATCATGCGCAACGAATGATTTTGCACGCCCACCAAAAACAATCAACAATTTTACCGGACCTGTACCATATGTTATTACCTACATATACAGTGGCCGACAAAACTATGCATACCCCTTTTTTTGTATGTTTTCACCAACTTCGGCTTCAGAAAATTCATTTTAACTATTTTCCTGTAAGAGAACTTATCAAGATCTAATACAAAAACTATAAATTATATTTTAAATATGTATGGGAAATTCGCAAAAATTAGACAAATTTTCATCAAAATTTTCAACTCTTTTCTCAGAATTTTTAGAATTTTTTTGAAAATGCAGATTTGTAGCACATTCAATTTTAGTCTGATAAAGTGTTTGTTTCAAGTCTGTAAGAAATTTTCCTGATTTTTGGCGACTTTTTTTCTGAAGAGCTTTTATGTTTTCTTCCATACAAAAAATACTATGTTCATAAATTTGTATGAAAGAAAACACGAAAGCTCTTCAGAAAAAAATTCTTAAAAATCTGAGAAAAAAGTTGAAAATTTTGATGAAAATTTGTCTAATTTTTGCGAATTTCCCATACATATTTAAAATATAGTTTATAGTTTTTGTATTAGATCTTGATAAGTTCTCTTACAGGAAAATAGTTAAAATGAATTTTCTGAAGCCGAAGTTGGTGAAAACATACAAAAAAAGGGGTATGCATAGTTTTGTCGGCCACTGTATGTAGGTATGTACATATGTACATCAATTCTATCAACATAGCGTGTGCCATACAATGAAAGCCTGCAAGGCATCAATGCGTTCTATGCAAAACTTCCATATGAATAGTCATGGTTGGCCGGATATTGGTTACAATTTTGCTTTAGGTTGTGATGGTTATGTATGTATGTATATGAGGGACGTGGTTATGGTGTGGTTGGTACACATGCACCCAACTATAATAGCCGCAGCATTGGTCGACTCCTGATTGGTAATTTTATGGGTAAGTTTGTTGAGTGAAGGCAGCAGCGACTACGTGGTTTCGTTGCATAAATGACGACAAAATCATGATAGCTTGTTTGATGAACCCTTTTTGTTTTTGTTTTGCTATATATTTTTGTAGAGCAGCAACCATCAGCATCGGTGCAACAAGTCGCACAAGACTTTATTAAATACTCCATGGATGTGGGGTATTTGCGTGCTGATTACATTTTGTATGGACACTGACAGGTAGTGCGTATGTAATACTAAGTGTCCTGGAGATGCGCTATTTGAGAATGTACAGAGATGGCCACATTGGCAGGCAGTGAGTTAACTAAATCATCATTAAAAAGTGATTTGAAAGCAGTTTTAGTTATCAAGTAAGGTGATGTAAAATTAAGTAAGAATATAAAAGTTGGAATTTTTGAAGAAAATAAAGAAAACAAGATTAACAAAAATTGCTTTGCTGAAAAATAAGTTGACGTCTTCAAAACTACTCAATCGAGACAGTCAGCTCTCAATGCCCAAATCTCGAAAAAAAAAAAACCGATTTGTAATTTGCATGTAATGCAACGTTCGTTATTTTCGGTTGCAATACTTAGTTTTGTTCGGTGTTTATAATAAAATTTAGCACAAACTCGGTATGTACAGTTGTGTTCAAAATAATAGTAGCGCATTGAATATATGTAGTTCGATGAATAATTTTCATTTAAAATATAGCGAATTCGGAAATTTCAAAGTTTACACAAAATTCAGGAAGGTTAATTAAACTTTACAAACTTCATCAGTCTTATCGCCGATGGTATTTTATGGCATTAACAATAATCATTTCGTTTATACGTAAATAGATTTCCAGTGTCTATAATACTTCAAAGCTTTCGTTATCAAAGTTTGTACTCAAGTTCAATGTGACTATTTGGCGTTATCTGCTTTTATACCGGGTAGTGCAAAGCACTCAAACGTATATTAACTTTTCGCCAGGCCCTCGAAGTCGGTCCTTCGTCTGCGTTTGGAATTCAATTACAAAACTTAATTAATACTTTAATTCAATTTCTTTTTTTATTTTCTGGGCCACTTTACCAGGGCGTTTCTATTATATTATGAAATTTAGTTTAATTTAATTTAATTTAATTTAATTTAATTTAATTTAATTTAATTTAATTTAATTTAATTTAATTTAATTTAATTTAATTTAATTTAATTTAATTTAATTTAATTTAATTTAATTTAATTTAATTTAATTTAATTTAATTTAATTTAATTTAATTTAATTTAATTTAATTTAATTTAATTTAATTTAATTTAATTTAATTTAATTTAATTTAATTTAATTTAATTTAATTTAATTTAATTTAATTTAATTTAATTTAATTTAATTTAATTTAATTTAATATTTGTAAGTTTTGCAAGCTTGAGATCAGAGAAACAATAATTCGTAATGAAAAGGGATCTGATGATGAGCTTGGAAACTCTGAAACATGTAATCCTATCCATCGCTGTGATTTAACAATGTAATTTTTCTCCAATTATCAATTTTTCCCAAAAACTGACAATTAAAATTCATTACGAATTATTGTTTCTCTGATCTCAAGCTTGCAAAACTTACAAATATGTAAAAACAAGAAAGATCGCAAAACCAACAACAAAATATTAAGAACCGTAGCACGGGTTTACGTACATAAATATGTACAAACAAAAAGTCCAGCACACGCATTCGTTCGTATGACCGAAGGTCTAACAACAATGTGTGCTCACTGTTGGCAAGAACAAACAAACAAAAGGGAATTAATTGAAGTGGAGATAAGTGCATTGTGACGTCACAGGGCATCATAGCTTAGATGTTAGAATTTTCTAACAGCGGCTTTGGTGCAGACACTGGTTCGCATCCCAGTGTCCGAAAAGGGATCTGATGATGAGCTTGGAAACTCTGAAACATGTAATCCTATCCATCGCTGTGATTTAACAATGTAATTTTTCTCCAATTATCAATTTTTCCCAAAAACTGACAATTAAAATTCATTACGAATTATTGTTTCTCTGATCTCAAGCTTGCAAAACTTACAAATATGTAAAAACAAGAAAGATCGCAAAACCAACAACAAAATAATTTAATTTAATTTAATTTAATTCAATTTCTTTTTTTCTTTTCTGGGTCACTTTACCAGGGCGTTTTAATTTAATTTAATTTAATTTAGTTTAATTTAATTTAAATTAATTTAATATAATTTAATATAATTTAATTTAATTTAATTTAATTTAATTTAATTTAATTTAATTTAATTTAATTTAATTTAATTTAATTTAATTTAATTTAATTTAATTTAATTTAATTTAATTTAATTTAATTTAATTTAATTTAATTTAATTTAATTTAATTTAATTTAATTTAATTTAATTTAATTTAATTTAATTTAATTTAATTTAATTTAATTTAATTTAATTTAATTTAATTTAATTTAATTTAATTTAATTTAATTTAATTTAATTTAATTTAATTTAATTTAATTTAATTTAATTTAATTTAATTTAATTTAATTTAATTTAATTTAATTTAATTTAATTTAATTTAATTTAATTTAATTTAATTTAATTTAATTTAATTTAATTTAATTTAATTTAATTTAATTTAATTTAATTTAATTTAATTTAATTTAATTTAATTTAATTTAATTTAATTTAATTTAATTTAATTTAATTTAATTTAATTTAATTTAATTTAATTTAATTTAATTTAATTTAATTTAATTTAATTTAATTTAATTTAATTTAATTTAATTTAATTTAATTTAATTTAATTTAATTTAATTTAATTTAATTTAATTTAATTTAATTTAATTTAATTTAATTTAATTTAATTTAATTTAATTTAATTTAATTTCATTTCATTTCATTTCATTTAATTTAATTCAATTTAAAAGATGTGACCCAGAAATTATTAAATATTTCATTACCAAAACACATGCCCCTTTAGATCACTTCTTGCTATATAAAGTTCACTTTCGCTTGAACTCAGACGCTCTTACTGGTTCAATACATCATTTCTTTATAAATCCGCTGTCCAGTCGAAGCAACATACAATTAACAAAGTAATCATATTTTTGGCGTTTGCGCTAGTGTCTCTCAAATTACCAATAGATTTGTTGTTGTAGTGCATAATAGCACCGCTCACTGTCTCATTGTGTGTTTGCTTTAAACCTTGTCTACTCGTAAGTGCTCGTTGAACAGCACAATCAGCTGATAGAGACTCATCGCGCAATCATAAAGCATGTACGATTTGATACGTATTCATTTCTTGAGGGTATCAGTTAAAGAGATAACAGCATACATATATA